>CM067552.1:18720752-19920752 GCA_034509755.1 Anisodus tanguticus | reverse complement strand
ATACCAACTTCTCAGGAGGATATGTGATCTTATAAAGAAACTAATAACGATCCAAATCTTTTCTATAGAAGGATAAGTTGTATAAAGGTAAATAGAGTCAAATGAAATAAATTCATCACAATTTGGAAAATCCCTTTGTTTTATGGTGGGATTTACGACTATAATTGTGTTTTACAATCGGCAAAACTCTGAGACCTCCACCGTAAAACTTAACAAAACGTTAGTGTTGGTAGAGTTGTTTCACTGTGACCTTTTACGGCCCATAACATATTTTACAGTGGGGAGAACCACTGTAAAACCTATCGTATAAGCTAGTCGTTGGGGCGGTGCTAATTCCTTTTAAGTCAATGAGGGCTACCTTGACTTCATTTTATCATTAAAACAGATTGTATGAGCTATGTATGGACAAAATTACAAATAGGTATGCTCGAGCAAGTAGGAAATAGGGTGCCGGTCACGCCACTCCAGTTTAGGGTGTGACACCAGATATACAAAACACTTACTGAAGCAGTCATATTATTCAGAGGAACTGCTCGAAGGAACTAATTCTAACTATCACACAACTTGACACTGGAAGCTATTCCATGTCGACATTAGAGAAAAAGGAATATTGAGTAATTCCTAATAGATGAAGAGTTGGACTTAGTGTCACACCCCAACCCGGAGAGGCACTGACCGACACCCAGGTATTAATCATCGAGCACTACATACATGACTTAACCATATTTCTTAACAAGCAAATGGGCCGTCAATGCCGCATGATAGACTGAAAGAATTCAAAAGTGATAAACAACTTACGATACCACCCTAATAAGCATATAAGCATAGGAAGAGCTAACAAGGCCACCATAGAAGTATGTACATTAAAACATATGCCTACAAGGACATATATGACATCTATACACATGACACATCTTACTCCTCATAGTTTCACGTCTACTCATACCATCGATTGGATACCAACTTCTCAGGAGGATATGTGATCTTATGAAGAAAGTAATAACGGTCCAAATCTTGTCTACAGAAGAATAAGTTGTACAAAGGTAAATCGAATCAAATGAAATAAATTCGTCACAATTTGGAAAATCCCTATGTTTTATGGTGGGATTTACGACTATAATTGTGTTTTACAATCGGCAAAACTCTGAGACCTCCACCGTAAAACTTAACAAAACGTTAGTGTTGGTAGAGTTGTTTCACTGTGACCTTTTACGGCCCATAACATATTTTACAGTGGGGAGAACCACTGTAAAACCTATCGTATAAGCTAGTCATTGGGGCGGTGCTAATTCCTTTTAAGTCAATGAGGGATACGTTGACTTCATTTTATCATTAAAATAGATTGTATGAGCTATGTATGTACAAAATTACAAATAGGTATGCTCGAGCAAGTAGGAAATAGGGTGCCGGTCACGCCACTCCAGTTTAGGGTGTGACACCAGATATACAAAACACTTACTGAAGCAGTCACATTATTCGGAGGAACTGCTCGAAGGAACTAATTCTAACTATCACACAACTTGACACTGGAAGCTATTCCATATCGACATTAGAGATAAAGGAATATTGCGTAATTCCTAATAGATGAAGAGTTGGACTTAGTGTCACACCCCAACCGGAGAGGCACCGACCGAAACCTAGGTATTAATCTTCGAGCACTACATACATGACTTAGCCATATTTCTTAACAAACAAATGGGCCGTCAATGCCGCATGATAGACTAAAAGAATTCAAAAGTGATAAACAACTTACGATACCACCCTAATAATCATATAAGCATAGAAAGAGCTAACAAGGCCACCATGGAAGTATGTACATTAAAACATATTCCTACAAGGACATATATGACATCTATACATATGACACATGTTACGCCTCATAGTTTCACGTCTACTCATACCATCGATTGGATACCAACTTCTCGGGAGGATATGTGATCTTATGAAGAATGTAATAACGGTCCAAATCTTTTCTACAGAAGGATAAGTTGTACAAAGGTAAATCGAATCAAATGAAATAAATTCGTCACAATTTTGAAAATCCCTATGTTTTATGGTGGGATTTAAGACTATAATTGTGTTTTACAATCGGCAAAACTCTGAGACCTCCACCGTAAAACTTAACAAAATGCTGGTGGAGGTAGAGTTGTTTCACTGTGACCTTTTACGGCCCATACCATATTTTACAGTGGGGAGAACCACTGTAAAACCTATCGTATAAGCTAGTCATTGGGGCGGTGCTAATTCCTTTTAAGTCAATGAGGGATACCTTGACTTCATTTTATCATTAAAACAGATTGTATGAGCTATGTATGGACAAAATTACAAATAGGTATGCTCGAGCAAGTAGGAAATAGGGTGCCGGTCACGCCACTCCGCTTTAGGGTGTGACACCGTATATACAAAACACTTACCGAAGCGAGTCATATTATTCAGAGGAACTGCTCGAAGGAACTAATTCTAACTATCACACAACTTGACACTGGAAGCTATTCCATGTCGACATTAGAGAAAAAGGAATATTGAGTAATTCCTAATAGATGAAGAGTTGGACTTAGTGTCACACCCCAACCCGGAGAGGCACTGACCGACACCCAGGTATTAATCATCGAGCACTACATACATGACTTAACCATATTTCTTAACAAGCAAATGGGCCGTCAATGCCGCATGATAGACTAAAGAATTCAAAAGTGATAAACAACTTACGATACCACCCTAATAAGCATATAAGCATAGGAAGAGCTAACAAGGCCACCATGGAAGTATGTACATTAAAACATATGCCTACAAGGACATATATGACATCTATACACATGACACATCTTACGCCTCATAGTTTCACGTCTACTCATACCATCGATTGGATACCAACTTCTCAGGAGGATATGTGATCTTATGAAGAAAGTAATAACGGTCCAAATCTTGTCTACAGAAGGATAAGTTGTACAAAGGTAAATCGAATCAAATGAAATAAATTCGTCACAATTTGGAAAATCCCTATGTTTTATGGTGGGATTTACGACTATAATTGTGTTTTACAATCGGCAAAACTCTGAGACCTCCACCGTAAAACTTAACAAAACGTTAGTGTTGGTAGAGTTGTTTCACCGTGACCTTTTACGGCCCATAACATATTTTACGAAAGTGGGGAGAACCACCGTAAAACCTATCGTATAAGCTAGTCATTGGGGCGGTGCTAATTCCTTTTAAGTCAATGAGGGATACGTTGACTTCATTTTATCATTAAAATAGATTGTATGAGCTATGTATGTACAAAATTACAAATAGGTATGCTCGAGCAAGTAGGAAATAGGGTGCCGGTCACGCCACTCCAGTTTAGGGTGTGACACCAGATATACAAAACACTTACTGAAGCAGTCACATTATTCGGAGGAACTGCTCGAAGGAACTAATTCTAACTATCACACAACTTGACACTAGAAGCTATTCCATATCGACATTAGAGAGAAAAGGAATATTGCGTAATTCCTAATAGATGAAGAGTTGGACTTAGTGTCACACCCCAACACGGAGAGGCACTGACCGAAACCTAGGTAATAATCTTCGAGCACTACATACATGACTTAGCCATATTTCTTAACAAACAAATGGGCCGTCAATGCCGCATGAAAGACTAAAAGAATTCAAAAGTGATAAACAACTTACGATACCACCCTAATAATCATATAAGCATGGGAAGGGCTAACAAGGCCACCATGGAAGTATGTACATTAAAACATATTCCTACAAGGACATATATGACATGTATACATATGACACATGTTACGCCTCATATTTTCACGTCTACTCATACCATCGATTGGATACCAACTTCTCAGGAGGATATGTGATCTTATGAAGAATGTAATAACGGTCCAAATCTTTTCTACAGAAGGATAAGTTGTACAAAGGTAAATCGAATCAAATGAAATAAATTCGTCACAATTTTGAAAATCCCTATGTTTTATGGTGGGATTTAAGACTATAATTGTGTTTTACAATCGGCAAAACTCTGAGACCTCCACCGTAAAACTTAACAAAATGCTGGTGGAGGTAGAGTTGTTTCACTGTGACCTTTTACGGCCCATAACATATTTTACGGGGGAGAACCACTGTAAAACCTATCGTATAAGCTAGTCATTGGGGCGGTGCTAATTCCTTTTAAGTCAATGAGGGATACCTTGACTTCATTTTATCATTAAAACAGATTGTATGAGCTATGTATGGACAAAATTACAAATAGGTATGCTCGAGCAAGTAGGAAATAGGGTGCCGGTCACGCCACTCCAGTTTAGGGTGTGACACCAGATATACAAAACACTTACTGAAGCAGTCATATTATTCAGAGGAACTGCTCGAAGGAACTAATTCTAACTATCACACAACTTGACACTAGAAGCTATTCCATGTCGACATTAGAGAAAAAGGAATATTGAGTAATTCCTAATAGATGAAGAGTTGGACTTAGTGTCACCCCCCAACCCGGAGAGGCACTGACCGACACCCAGGTATTAATCATCGAGCACTACATACATGACTTAACCATATTTCTTAACAAGCAAATGGGCCGTCAATGCCGCATGATAGACTAAAAGAATTCAAAAGTGATAAACAACTTACGATACCACCCTAATAAGCATATATGCATAGGAAGAGCTAACAAGGCCACCATAGAAGTATGTACATTAAAACATATGCCTACAAGGACATATATGACATCTATACACATGACACATCTTACTCCTCATAGTTTCACGTCTACTCATACCATCGATTGGATACCAACTTCTCAGGAGGATATGTGATCTTATGAAGAAAGTAATAACGGTCCAAATCTTGTCTACAGAAGGATAAGTTGTACAAAGGTAAATCGAATCAAATGAAATATATTCGTCACAATTTGGAAAATCCCTATGTTTTATGGTGGGATTTACGACTATAATTGTGTTTTACAATCGGCAAAACTCTGAGACCTCCACCGTAAAACTTAACAAAATTTTAGTGTTGGTAGAGTTGTTTCATTGTGACCTTTTACGGCCCATAACATATTTTACAGTGGGGAGAACCACTGTAAAACCTATCGTATAAGCTAGTCATTGGGGCGATGCTAATTCCTTTTAAGTCAATGAGCGATACGTTGAGTTCATTTTATCATTAAAATAGATTGTATGAGCTATGTATGTACAAAATTACAAATAGGTATGCTCGAGCAAGTAGGAAATAGGGTGCCGGTCACGCCACTCCAGTTTAGGGTGTGACACCAGATATACAAAACACTTACTGAAGCAGTCACATTATTCAGAGGAACTGCTCGAAGGAACTAATTCTAACTATCACACAACTTGACACTGGAAGCTATTCCATATCGACATTAGAGATAAAGGAATATTGCGTAATTCCTAATAGATGAAGAGTTGGACTTAGTGTCACACCCCAACCCGGAGAGGCACTGACCGAAACCTAGGTAATAATCTTCGAGCACTACATACATGACTTAGCCATATTTCTTAACAAACAAATGGGCCGTCAATGCCGCATGAAAGACTAAAAGAATTCAAAAGTGATAAACAACTTACGATACCACCCTAATAATCATATAAGCATAGAAAGATCTAACAAGGCTACCATGGAAGTATGTACATTAAAACATATTCCTACAAGTACATATATGACATGTACACATATGACACAAGTTACGCCTCATAGTTTCACGTCTACTCATACCATCGATTGGATACCAACTTCTCGGAGGATATGTGATCTTATGAAGAATGTAATAACGGTCCAAATCTTGTCTACGAAGGATAAGTTGTACAAAGGTAAATCGAATCAAATGAAATAAATTCGTCACAATTTTGAAAATCCCTATTTTTTATGGTGGGATTTAAGACTATAATTGTGTTTTACAATCGGCAAAACTCTGAGACCTCCACCGTAAAACTTAACAAAATGTTGGTGGAGGTAGAGTTGTTTCACCGTGACCTTTTACGGCCCATAACATATTTTACGGTGGGGAGAAACCACCGTAAAACCTATCGTATAAGCTAGTCATTGGGCGGTGCTAATTCCTTTTAAGTCAATGAGGGATACCTTGACTTCATTTTATCATTAAAACAGATTGTATGAGCTATGTATGGACAAAATTACAAATAGGTATGCTCGAGCAAGTAGGAAATAGGGTGCCGGTCACGCCACTCCAGTTTAGGGTGTGACACCAGATATACAAAACACTTACTGAAGCAGTCACATTATTCAGAGGAACTGCTCGAAGGAACTAATTCTAACTATCACACAACTTGACACTGGAAGCTATTCCATATCGACATTAGAGATAAAGGAATATTGCGTAATTACTAATAGATGAAGAGTTGGACTTAGTGTCACATCCCAACCCAGAGAGGCACTGACCGAAACCTAGGTAATAATCATCGAGCACTACATACATGACTTAGCCATATTTCTTAACAAACAAATGGGCCGTCAATGCCGCATGATAGACTAAAAGAATTCAAAAGTGATAAACAACTTACGATACCACCCTAATAATCATATAAGCATAGAAAGAGCTAACAAGGCCACCATGGAAGTATGTACATTAAAACGTATTCCTACAAGTACATATATGACATGTATAAATATATCACACATATTACGCCTCATAGTTTCACGTCTACTCATACCATCGATTGGATACCAACTTCTCAGGAGGATATGTGATCTTATGAAGAATGTAATAACGGTCCAAATCTTGTCTACAGAAGGATAAGTTGTACAAAGGTAAATCGAATCAAAAGAAATAAATTCGTCACAATTTTGAAAATCCCTATGTTTTATGGTGGGATTTACGACTATAATTGTGTTTTACAATCGGCAAAACTCTGAGACCTCCACCGTAAAACTTAACAAAATGCTGGTGGAGGTAGAGTTGTTTCACTGTGACCTTTACGGCCCGTAAAATATTTTACATTGGGGGATAACCACCGTAAAAGCTATCGTATAAGCTAGTCGTTGAGGCGGTGCTAATTCCTTTTAAGTCAATGAGGGCTACCTTGACTTCATTTTATCATTAAAACAGATATGTATGAGCTATGTATGGACAAAATTACAAATAGGTATGCTCGAGCAAGTAGGAAATAGGGTGCCGGTCATGCAACTCCAGTTTTGGGTGTGACACCAGATATACAAAACACTTAGTGAAGTAGTCACATTATTCAGAAGAACTGCTCGAAGGAACTAATTCTAACTATCACACAACTTGACACTGGAAGCTATTCCATGTCGACATTGGAGAAAAAGGAATATTGAGTAATTCCTAATAGATGAAGAGTTGGACTTAGTGTCACACCCCAACCCGGAGAGGCACTGACCGACACCTAGGTATAAATCATCGAGCACTACATATATGACTTAACCATATTTCTTAACAAGCAAATGGGTCGTCAATGCCGCATGATAGACTGAAAGAATTCAAAAGTGACAAACAACTTACGACACCACCCTAATAAGCATATAAGCATAGGAAGAGCTAACAAGGCCACCATGGAAGTATGTACATTAATACATATGCCTACAAGGACATATATGACATCTATACACATGACACATATTACGCCTCATAGTTTCACGTCTACTTGTACCATCGATTGGATACCAACTTCTCAGGAGGATATGTGATCTTATGAAGAATGTAATAACGGTCCAAATCTTGTCTACAGAAGGATAAGTTGTACAAAGGTAAATCGAATCAAATGAAATAAATTCGTCACAATTTTGAAAATCCCTATGTTTTATGGTGGGATTTACGACTATAATTGTGTTTTACAATCGGCAAAACTCTGAGACCTCCACCGTAAAACTTAACAAAACGTTATTGTTGGTAGAGTTGTTTCACTGTGACCTTTTACGGCCCATAACATATTTTACAAAGGGGGAGAACCACCGTAAAACCTATCGTATAAGCTAGTCGTTGGGCGGTGCTAATTCCTTTTAAGTCAATGAGGGCTACCTTGACTTCATTTTATCATTAAAACAGATTGTATGAGCTATGTATGGACAAAATTACAAATAGGTATGCTCGAGCAAGTAGGAAATAGGGTGCCAGTCACGCCACTCCAATTTAGGGTGTGACACCAGATATACAAAACACTTAGTGAAGCAGTCACATTATTCAGGGGAACTGCTCGAAGGAACTAATTCTAACTATCACACAACTTGACACTGGAAGCTATTCCATATCGACATTAGAGATAAAGGAATATTGCGTAATTCCTAATAGATGAAGAGTTGGACTTAGTGTCACACCCCAACCCGGAGAGGCACTGACCGAAACCTAGGTAATAATCATCGAGCACTACATACATGACTTAGCCATATTTCTTAACAAACAAATGGGCCGTCAATGCCGCATGATAGACTAAAAGAATTCAAAAGTGATAAACAACTTACGATACCACCCTAATAATCATATAAGCATAGAAGGAGCTAACAAGGCTACCATGGAAGTATGTACATTAAAACATATTCCTACAAGGACATATATGACATCTATACACATGACACATCTTACGCCTCATAGTTTCACGTCTACTTGTACCATCGATTGGATACCAACTTCTCAGGAGGATATGTGATCTTATGAAGAAAGTAATAACGGTCCAAATCTTGTCTACAGAAGGATAAGTTGTACAAAGGTAAATCGAATCAAATGAAATAAATTCGTCACAATTTTGAAAATCCCTATGTTTTATGGTGGGATTTACGACTATAATTGTGTTTTACAATCGGCAAAACTCTGAGACCTCCACCGTAAAACTTAACAAAATGCTGGTGGAGGTAGAGTTGTTTCACTGTGACCTTTTACGGCCCGTAAAATATTTTACATTGGGGATAACCACTGTAAAAGCTATCGTATAACCTAGTCGTTGAGGCGGTGCTAATTCCTTTTAAGTCAATGAGGGCTACCTTGACTTCATTTTATCATTAAAACAGATATGTATGAGCTATGTATGGACAAAATTACAAATAGGTATTCTCGAGCAAGTAGGAAATAGGGTGCCGGTCACGCCACTCCGCTTTAGGGTGTGACACCGGATATACAAAACACTTAGTGAAGCAGGTCACATTATTCGGAGGAACCGCTCGAAGGAACTAATTCTAACTATCACACAACTTGACACTAGGAAGCTATTCCATGTCGACATTGGAGAAAAAGGAATATTGAGTAATTCCTAATAGATGAAGAGTTGGACTTAGTGTCACACCCCAACCCGGAGAGGCACCGACCGACACCTAGGTATTAATCATCGAGCACTACATACATGACTTAACCATATTTCTTAACAAGCAAATGGGCCGTCAATGCCGCATGATAGACGAAAGAATTCAAAAGTGACAAACAACTTACGATACCACCCTAATAAGCATATAAGCATAGGAAGAGCTAACAAGGCCACCATGGAAGTATGTACATTAAAATATATGCCTACAAGGACATATATGACATCTATACACATGACACATATTACGCCTCATAGTTTCACGTCTACTTGTACCATCGATTGGATACCAACTTCTCGGAGGATATGTGATCTTATGAAGAAAGTAATAACGGTCCAAATCTTGTCTACAGAAGGATAAGTTGTACAAAGGTAAATCGAATCAAATGAAATAAATTCGTCACAATTTTGAAAATCCCTATGTTTTATGGTGGGATTTAAGACTATAATTGTGTTTTACACTCGGCAAAACTCTGAGACCTCCACCGTAAAACTTAACAAAACGTTATTGTTGGTAGAGTTGTTTCACTGTGACCTTTTACGGCCCATAACATATTTTACAGTGGGGAGAACCACTGTAAAACCTATCGTATAAGCTAGTCGTTGGGGCGGTGCTAATTCCTTTTAAGTCAATGAGGGCTACCTTGACTTCATTTTATCATTAAAACAGATTGTATGAGCTATGTATGGACAAAATTACAAATAGGTATGCTCGAGCAAGTAGGAAATAGGGTGCCGGTCACGCCACTCCGGTTTAGGGTGTGACACCGTATATACAAAACACTTACCGAAGCAAATCATATTATTCGGAGGAACTGCTCGAAGGAACTAATTCTAACTATCACACAACTTGACACTTGGAAGCTATTCCATATCGACATTAGAGAAGAAGGAATATTGCGTAATTCCTAATAGATGAAGAGTTGGACTTAATGTCACACCCCAACCCGGAGAGGCACTGACCGAAACCTACGCAATAATCATCGAGCACTACATACATGACTTAGCCATATTTCTTAACAAACAAATGGGCCGTCAATGCCGCATGATAGACTAAAAGAATTCAAAAGTGATAAACAACTTATGATACCACCCTAATAATCATATAAGCATAGGAAGAGCTAACAGGCCACCATGGAAGTATGTACATTAAAACATATTCCTACAAGGACATATATGACATCTATACACATGACACATGTTACGCCTCATAGTTTCACGTCTACTTGTACCATCGATTGGATACCAACTTCTCAGGAGGATATGTGATCTTATGAAGAAAGTAATAAAGGTCCAAATCTTGTCTACAGAAGGATAAGTTGTACAAAGGTAAATCGAATCAAATGAAATAAATTCATCACAATTTTGAAAATCCCTATGTTTTATGGTGGGATTTACGACTATAATTGTGTTTTACAATCGGCAAAACTCGAGAGACCTCCACCGTAAAACTTAACAAAATGTTGGTGGAGGTAGAGTTGTTTCACTGTGACCTTTTACGGCCCGTAAAATATTTTACATTGGGGATAACCACTGTAAAACCTATCGTATAAGCTAGTCGTTGAGGCGGTGCTAATTCCTTTTAAGTCAATGAGGGCTACCTTGACTTCATTTTATCATTAAAACAGATTGTATGAGCTATGTATGGACAAAATTACAAATAGGTATGCTCGAGCAAGTAGGAAATAGGGTGCCGGTCACGCCACTCCAGCTTTGGGTGTGACACCGTATATACAAAACACTTAGTGAAGCAAATCACATTATTCGGAGGAACCGCTCGAAGGAACTAATTCTAACTATCACACAACTTGACACTTGGAAGCTATTCCATGTCGACATTGGAGAAAAAGGAATATTGAGTAATTCCTAATAGATGAAGAGTTGGACTTAGTGTCACACCCCAACCCGGAGAGGCACCGACCGACACCTAGGTATTAATCATCGAGCACTACATACATGACTTAACCATATTTCTTAACAAGCAAATGGGCCGTCAATGCCGCATGATAGACTAAAAGAATTCAAAAGTGATAAACAACTTACGATACCACCCTAATAAGCATATAAGCATAGGAAGAGCTAACAAGGCCACCATGGAAGTATGTACATTAAAACATATGCCTACAAGGACATATATGACATCTATACACATGACACATATTACGCCTCATAGTTTCACGTCTACTTGTACCATCGATTGGATACCAACTTCTCGGAGGATATGTGATCTTATGAAGAAAGTAATAACGGTCCAAATCTTGTCTACAGAAGGATAAGTTGTACAAAGGTAAATCGAATCAAATGAAATAAATTCGTCACAATTTTGAAAATCCCTATGTTTTATGGTGGGATTTAAGACTATAATTGTGTTTTACAATCGGCAAAACTCGAGACCTCCACCGTAAAACTTAACAAAATGTTGGTTGGTAGAGTTGTTTCACCGTGACCTTTTACGGCCCATAACATATTTTACAGTGGGGATAACCACTGTAAAACCTATCGTATAAGCTAGTCGTTGAGGCGGTGCTAATTCCTTTTAAATCAATGAGGGCTACCTTGACTTCATTTTATCATTAAAACAGATTGTATGAGCTATGTATGGACAAAATTACAAATAGGTATGCTCGAGCAAGTAGGAAATAGGGTGCCGGTCACGCCACTCCGCTTTAGGGTGTGACACCGTATATACAAAACACTTAGTGAAGCGCATCATATTATTCGGAGGAACTCGCTCGAAGGAACTAATTCTAACTATCACACAACTTGACACTAGAAGCTATTCCATGTCGACATTAGAGAAAAGGAATATTGCGTAATTCCTAATAGATGAAGAGTTGGACTTAGTGTCACACCCCAACCCGAGAGGCACCGACCGACACCTAGGTATTAATCATCGAGCACTACATACATGACTTAGCCGTATTTCTTAACAAACAAATGGGCCGTCAATGCCGCATGATAGACTAAAAGAATTCAAAAGTGATAAACAACTTACGATACCACCCTAATAATCATATAAGCATAGGAAGAGCTAACTAGGCCACCATGGAAGTATGTACATTAAAACATATTCCTACAAGGACATATATGACATCTATACACATGACACATGTTACGCCTCATAGTTTCACGTCTACTTGTACCATCGATTGGATACCAACTTCTCAGGAGGATATGTGATCTTATGAAGAAAGTAATAAAGGTCCAAATCTTGTCTACAGAAGGATAAGTTGTACAAAGGTAAATCGAATCAAATGAAATAAATTCATCACAATTTTGAAAATCCCTATGTTTTATAGTGGGATTTAAGACTATAATTGTGTTTTACAATCGGCAAAACTCTGAGACCTCCACCGTAAAACTTAACAAAATGTTGGTGGAGGTAGAGTTGTTTCACTGTGACCCTTTACGGCCCGTAAAATATTTTACAGTGGGGATAACCACTGTAAAACCTATCGTATAAGCTAGTCGTTGAGGCGGTGCTAATTCCTTTTAAGTTAATGAGGGCTACCTTGACTTCATTTTATCATTAAAACAGATTGTATGAGCTATGTATGGACAAAATTACAAATAGGTATGCTCGAGCAAGTAGGAAATAGGGTGCCGGTCACGCCACTCCAGTTTAGGGTGTGACACCAGATATACAAAACACTTACTGAAGCAGTCATATTATTCAGAGGAACTGCTCGAAGGAACTAATTCTAACTATCACACAACTTGACACTAGAAGCTATTCCATGTCGACATTAGAGAAGAAGGAATATTGCGTAATTCCTAATAGATGAAGAGTTGGACTTAGTGTCACACCCCAACCCGGAGAGGCACTGACCGACACCCAGGTATTAATCATCGAGCACTACATACATGACTTAGCCGTATTTCTTAACAAACAAATGGGCCGTCAATGCCGCATGATAGACTAAAAGAATTCAAAAGTGACAAACAACTTACGATACCACCCTAATAAGCATATAAGCATAGGAAGAGCTAACAAGGCCACCATGGAAGTATGTACATTAAAATATATGCCTACAAGGACATATATGACATCTATACACATGACACATATTACGCCTCATAGTTTCACGTCTACTTGTACCATCGATTGGATACCAACTTCTCAGGAGGATATGTGATCTTATGAAGAAAGTAATAAAGGTCCAAATCTTGTCTACAGAAGGATAAGTTGTACAAAGGTAAATCGAATCAAATGAAATAAATTCATCACAATTTTGAAAATCCCTATGTTTTATGGTGGGATTTAAGACTATAATTGTGTTTTACAATCGGCAAAACTCTGAGACCTCCACCGTAAAACTTAACAAAATGTTGGTGGAGGTAGAGTTGTTTCACTGTGACCCTTTACGACCCATAAAATATTTTACAGTGGGGATAACCACTGTAAAACCTATCGTATAAGCTAGTCGTTGAGGCGGTGCTAATTCCTTTTAAGTTAATGAGGGCTACCTTGACTTCATTTTATCATTAAAACAGATTGTATGAGCTATGTATGGACAAAATTACAAATAGGTATGCTCGAGCAAGTAGGAAATAGGGTGCCGGTCACGCCACTCCAGTTTAGGGTGTGACACCAGATATACAAAACACTTACTGAAGCAGTCATATTATTCAGAGGAACTGCTCGAAGGAACTAATTCTAACTATCACACAACTTGACACTAGAAGCTATTCCATGTCGACATTAGAGAAGAAGGAATATTGCGTAATTCCTAATAGATGAAGAGTTGGACTTAGTGTCACACCCCAACCCGGAGAGGCACTGACCGAAACCTACGCAATAATCATCGAGCACTACATACATGACTTAGCCATATTTCTTAACAAACAAATGGGCCGTCAATGCCGCATGATAGACTAAAAGAATTCAAAAGTGATAAACAACTTATGATACCACCCTAATAATCATATAAGCATAGGAAGAGCTAACTAGGCCACCATGGAAGTATGTACATTAAAACATATTCCTACAAGGACATATATGACATCTATACACATGACACATGTTACGCCTCATAGTTTCACGTCTACTTGTACCATCGATTGGATACCAACTTCTCAGGAGGATATGTGATCTTATGAAGAAAGTAATAAAGGTCCAAATCTTGTCTACAGAAGGATAAGTTGTACAAAGGTAAATCGAATCAAATGAAATAAATTCATCACAATTTTGAAAATCCCTATGTTTTATAGTGGGATTTAAGACTATAATTGTGTTTTACAATCGGCAAAACTGTGAGACCTCCACCGTAAAACTTAACAAAATGTTGGTGGAGGTAGAGTTGTTTCACTGTGACCCTTTACGGCCCGTAAAATATTTTACAGTGGGGATAACCACTGTAAAACCTATCGTATAAGCTAGTCGTTGAGGCGGTGCTAATTCCTTTTAAGTTAATGAGGGCTACCTTGACTTCATTTTATCATTAAAACAGATTGTATGAGCTATGTATGGACAAAATTACAAATAGGTATGCTCGAGCAAGTAGGAAATAGGGTGCCGGTCACGCCACTCCAGTTTAGGGTGTGACACCAGATATACAAAACACTTAGTGAAGCAAATCACATTATTCGGAGGAACTGCTCGAAGGAACTAATTCTAACTATCACACAACTTGACACTTGGAAGCTATTCCATGTCGACATTGGAGAAAAAGGAATATTGAGTAATTCCTAATAGATGAAGAGTTGGACTTAGTGTCACACCCCAACCCGGAGAGGCACCGACCGACACCTAGGTATTAATCATCGAGCACTACATACATGACTTAACCATATTTCTTAACAAACAAATGGGCGTCAATGCCGCATGATAGACTAAAAGAATTCAAAAGTGATAAACAACTTACGATACCACCCTAATAAGCATATAAGCATAGGAAGAGCTAACAAGGCCACCATGGAAGTATGTACATTAAAACATATGCCTACAAGGACATATATGACATCTATACACATGACACATATTACGCCTCATAGTTTCACGTCTACTTGTACCATCGATTGGATACCAACTTCTCGGAGGATATGTGATCTTATGAAGAAAGTAATAAAGGTCCAAATCTTGTCTACGAAGGATAAGTTGTACAAAGGTAAATCGAATCAAATGAAATAAATTCATCACAATTTTGAAAATCCCTATGTTTTATGGTGGGATTTAAGACTATAATTGTGTTTTACAATCGGCAAAACTCGAGACCTCCACCGTAAAACTTAACAAAATGTTGGTGTTGGTAGAGTTGTTTCACCGTGACCTTTTACGGCCCATAAAATATTTTACAAAGTGGGGATAACCACCGTAAAACCTATCGTATAAGCTAGTCGTTGAGGCGGTGCTAATTCCTTTTAAATCAATGAGGGCTACCTTGACTTCATTTTATCATTAAAACAGATTGTATGAGCTATGTATGGACAAAATTACAAATAGGTATGCTCGAGCAAGTAGGAAATAGGGTGCCGGTCACGCCACTCCAGCTTTAGGGTGTGACACCGTATATACAAAACACTTAGTGAAGCAGTCACATTATTCAGGGGAACTGCTCGAAGGAACTAATTCTAACTATCACAAAACTTGACACTGGAAGCTATTCCATATCGACATTAGAGATAAAGGAATATTGTGTAATTCCTAATAGATGAAGAGTTGGACTTAATGTCACACCCCAACCCGGAGAGGCACTGACCGACACCTAGGTAATAATCATCGAGCACTACATACATGACTTAGCCATATTTCTTAACAAACAAATGGGCCGTCAATGCCGCATGATAGACTAAAAGAATTCAAAAGTGATAAACAACTTATGATACCACCCTAATAATCATATAAGCATAGGAAGAGCTAACTAGGCCACCATGGAAGTATGTACATTAAAACATATTCCTACAAGGACATATATGACATCTATACACATGACACATGTTACGCCTCATAGTTTCACGTCTACTTGTACCATCGATTGGATACCAACTTCTCAGGAGGATATGTGATCTTATGAAGAAAGTAATAAAGGTCCAAATCTTGTCTACAGAAGGATAAGTTGTACAAAGGTAAATCGAATCAAATGAAATAAATTCATCACAATTTTGAAAATCCCTATGTTTTATAGTGGGATTTAAGACTATAATTGTGTTTTACAATCGGCAAAAACTGTGAGACCTCCACCGTAAAACTTAACAAAATGTTGGTGGAGGTAGAGTTGTTTCACTGTGACCCTTTACGGCCCGTAAAATATTTTACAGTGGGGATAACCACTGTAAAACCTATCGTATAAGCTAGTCGTAGAGGCGGTGCTAATTCCTTTTAAGTTAATGAGGGCTACCTTGACTTCATGTTATCATTAAAACAGATTGTATGAGCTATGTATGGACAAAATTACAAATAGGTATGCTCGAGCAAGTAGGAAATAGGGTGCCGGTCACGCCACTCCAGTTTAGGGTGTGACACCAGATATACAAAACACTTAGTGAAGCAGTCACATTATTCAGGGGAACTGCTCGAAGGAACTAATTCTAACTATCACAAAACTTGACACTGGAAGCTATTCCATATCGACATTAGAGATAAAGGAATATTGTGTAATTCCTAATAGATGAAGAGTTGGACTTAGTGTCACACCCCAACCCGGAGAGGCACTGACCGAAACCTAGGTAATAATCATCGAGCATTACATACATGACTTAGCCATATTTCTTAACAAACAAATGGGCCGTCAATGCCGCATGATAGACTAAAAGAATTCAAAAGTGATAAACAACTTACGATACGACCCTAATAATTATATAAGCATAGGAAGAGCTAACAAGGCCACCATGGAAGTATGTACATTAAAACATATTCCTACAAGGACATATATGACATCTATACATATGACACATGTTATGCCTCATAGTTTCACGTCTACTCATACCATCGATTGGATACCAACTTCTCAGTAGGATATGTGATCTTATGAAGAAAGTAATAACGGTCCAAATCTTGTCTACAGAGGGATAAGTTGTACAAAGGTAAATCGAATCAAATGAAATAAATTCGTCACAATTTTGAAAATCCCTATGTTTTATGGTGGGATTTAAGACTATAATTGTGTTTTACACTCGGCAAAACTCTGAGACCTCCACCGTAAAACTTAACAAAACGTTAGTGTTGGTAGAGTTGTTTCACCGTGACCTTTTACGGCCCATAACATATTTTACAAAGGGGAGAACCACCGTAAAACCTATCGTATAAGCTAGTCGTTTGGGCGGTGCTAATTCCTTTTAAGTCAATGAGGGCTACCTTGACTTCATTTTATCATTAAAACAGATTGTATGAGCTATGTATGGACAAAATTACAAATAGGTATGCTCGAGCAAGTAGGAAATAGGGTGCCGGTCACGCCACTCCAGTTTAGGGTGTGACACCAGATATACAAAACACTTAGTGAAGCAGTCACATTATTCAGAGGAACTGCTCGAAGGAACTAATTCTAACTATCACACAACTTGACACTGGAAGCTATTCCATATCGACATTAGAGATAAAGGAATATTGCGTAATTCCTAATAGATGAAGAGTTGGACTTAGTGTCACACCCCAACCCGGAGAGGCACTGACCGAAACCTAGGTAATAATCATCGAGCACTACATACATGACTTAGCCATATTTCTTAACAAACAAATGGGCCGTCAATGCCGCATGATAGACTAAAAGAATTCAAAAGTGATAAACAACTTACGATACCACCCTAATAATCATATAAGCATAGGAAGAGCTAACAAGGCCACCATGGAAGTATGTACATTAAAACATATTCCTACAAGGACATATATGACATCTATACACATGACACATCTTACGCCTCATAGTTTCACGTCTACTCATACCATCGATTGGATACCAACTTCTCAGGAGGATATGTGATCTTATGAAGAATGTAATAACGGTCCAAAT
The DNA here is from genome assembly GCA_034509755.1 of Anisodus tanguticus. Lineage (NCBI taxonomy): Eukaryota > Viridiplantae > Streptophyta > Magnoliopsida > Solanales > Solanaceae > Anisodus > Anisodus tanguticus. Next base: position 19,902,526 of record CM067552.1, on the reverse strand, counting down.
CTTGTCTACAGAAGGATAAGTTGTACAAAGGTAAATCGAATCAAATGAAATAAATTCGTCACAATTTTGAAAATCCCTATGTTTTATGGTGGGATTTAAGACTATAATTGTGTTTTACAATCGGCAAAACTCTGAGACCTCCACCGTAAAACTTAACAAAATGTTGGTGGAGGTAGAGTTGTTTCACTGTGACCTTTTACGGCCCGTAAAATATTTTACATTGGGGATAACCACTGTAAAACCTATCGTATAAGCTAGTCGTTGAGGCGGTGCTAATTCCTTTTAAGTCAATGAGGGCTACCTTGACTTCATTTTATCATTAAAACAGATTGTATGAGCTATGTATGGACAAAATTACAAATAGGTATGCTCGAGCAAGTAGGAAATAGGGTGCCGGTCATGCAACTCCAGTTTAGGGTGTGACACCAGATATACAAAACACTTAGTGAAGCAGTCACATTATTCAGAGGAACTGCTCGAAGGAACTAATTCTAACTATCACACAACTTGACACTGGAAGCTATTCCATGTCGACATTGGAGAAAAAGGAATATTGAGTAATTCCTAATAGATGAAGAGTTGGACTTAGTGTCACACCCCAACCCGGAGAGGCACTGACCGACACCTAGGTATTAATCATCGAGCACTACATACATGACTTAACCATATTTCTTAACAAGCAAATGGGCCGTCAATGCCGCATGATAGACTGAAAGAATTCAAAAGTGACAAACAACTTACGATACCACCCTAATAAGCATATAAGCATAGGAAGAGCTAACAAGGCCACCATGGAAGTATGTACATTAAAACATATGCCTACAAGGACATATATGACATCTATACACATGACACATATTACGCCTCATAGTTTCACGTCTACTTGTACCATCGATTGGATACCAACTTCTCAGGAGGATATGTGATCTTATGAAGAAAGTAATAACGGTCCAAATCTTGTCTACAGAAGGATAAGTTGTACAAAGGTAAATCGAATCAAATGAAATAAATTCGTCACAATTTTGAAAATCCCTATGTTTTATGGTGGGATTTACGACTATAATTGTGTTTTACAATCGGCAAAACTCTGAGACCTCCACCGTAAAACTTAACAAAACGTTATTGTTGGTAGAGTTGTTTCACTGTGACCTTTTACGGCCCATAACATATTTTACAGTGGGGAGAACCACTGTAAAACCTATCGTATAAGCTAGTCGTTGGGGCGGTGCTAATTCCTTTTAAGTCAATGAGGGCTACCTTGACTTCATTTTATCATTAAAACAGATATGTATGAGCTATGTATGGACAAAATTACAAATAGGTATGCTCGAGCAAGTAGGAAATAGGGTGCCGGTCATGCAACTCCAGTTTTGGGTGTGACACCAGATATACAAAACACTTAGTGAAGCAGTCACATTATTCAGAGGAACTGCTCGAAGGAACTAATTCTAACTATCACACAACTTGACACCGGAAGCTATTCCATGTCGACATTGGAGAAAAAGGAATATTGAGTAATTCCTAATAGATGAAGAGTTGGACTTAGTGTCACACCCCAACCCGGAGAGGCACTGACCGACACCTAGGTATTAATCATCGAGCACTACATATATGACTTAACCATATTTCTTAACAAGCAAATGGGACGTCAATGCCGCATGATAGACTGAAAGAATTCAAAAGTGACAAACAACTTACGATACCACCCTAATAAGCATATAAGCATAGGAAGAGCTAACAAGGCCACCATGGAAGTATGTACATTAAAACATATGCCTACAAGGACATATATGACATCTATACACATGACACATATTACGCCTCATAGTTTCACGTCTACTTGTACCATCGATTGGATACCAACTTCTCAGGAGGATATGTGATCTTATGAAGAATGTAATAACGGTCCAAATCTTGTCTACGAGAGGATAAGTTGTACAAAGGTAAATCGAATCAAATGAAATAAATTCGTCACAATTTTGAAAATCCCTATGTTTTATGGTGGGATTTACGACTATAATTGTGTTTTACAATCGGCAAAACTCTGAGACCTCCACCGTAAAACTTAACAAAACGTTATTGTTGGTAGAGTTGTTTCACTGTGACCTTTTACGGCCCATAACATATTTTACAGTGGGGAGAACCACTGTAAAACCTATCGTATAAGCTAGTCGTTGGGGCGGTGCTAATTCCTTTTAAGTCAATGAGGGATACCTTGACTTCATTTTATCATTAAAACAGATTGTATGAGCTATGTATGGACAAAATTACAAATAGGTATGCTCGTGCAAGTAGGAAATAGGGTGCCGGTCACGCCACTCCAGTTTAGGGTGTGACACCAGATATACAAAACACTTACTGAAGCAGTCATATTATTCAGAGGAACTGCTCGAAGGAATTAATTCTAACTATCACACAACTTGACACTGGAAGCTATTCCATATCGACATTAGAGATAAAGGAATATTGCGTAATTCCTAATAGATGAAGAGTTGGACTTAGTGTCACACCCCAACCCGGAGAGGCACTGACCGAAACCTAGGTAATAATCTTCGAGCACTACATACATGACTTAGCCATATTTCTTAACAAACAAGTGGGCCGTCAATGCCGCATGAAAGACTAAAAGAATTCAAAAGTGATAAACAACTTACGATACCACCCTAATAATCATATAAGCATAGAAGGAGCTAACAAGGCTACCATGGAAGTATGTACATTAAAACATATTCCTACAAGGACATATATGACATCTATACACATGACACATCTTACGCCTCATAGTTTCACGTCTACTTGTACCATCGATTGGATACCAACTTCTCAGGAGGATATGTGATCTTATGAAGAAAGTAATAACGGTCCAAATCTTGTCTACAGAAGGATAAGTTGTACAAAGGTAAATCGAATCAAATGAAATAAATTCGTCACAATTTTGAAAATCCCTATGTTTTATGGTGGGATTTACGACTATAATTGTGTTTTACAATCGGCAAAACTCTGAGACCTCCACCGTAAAACTTAACAAAATGCTGGTGGAGGTAGAGTTGTTTCACTGTGACCTTTTACGGCCCGTAAAATATTTTACATTGGGATAACCACCGTAAAAGCTATCGTATAAGCTAGTCGTTGAGGCGGTGCTAATTCCTTTTAAGTCAATGAGGGCTACCTTGACTTCATTTTATCATTAAAACAGATATGTATGAGCTATGTATGGACAAAATTACAAATAGGTATGCTCGAGCAAGTAGGAAATAGGGTGCCGGTCATGCAACTCCAGTTTAGGGTGTGACACCAGATATACAAAACACTTAGTGAAGCAGTCACATTATTCAGAGGAACTGCTCGAAGGAACTAATTCTAACTATCACACAACTTGACACTGGAAGCTATTCCATGTCGACATTGGAGAAAAAGGAATATTGAGTAATTCCTAATAGATGAAGAGTTGGACTTAGTGTCACACCCCAACCCGAGAGAGCACCGACCGACACCTAGGTATTAATCATCGAGCACTACATATATGACTTAACCATATTTCTAAACAAGCAAATGGGTCGTCAATGCCGCATGATAGACTGAAAGAATTCAAAAGTGACAAACAACTTACGACACCACCCTAATAAGCATATAAGCATAGGAAGAGCTAACAAGGCCACCATGGAAGTATGTACATTAAAACATATGCCTACAAGGACATATATGACATCTATACACATGACACATATTACGCCTCATAGTTTCACGTCTACTTGTACCATCGATTGGATACCAACTTCTCAGGAGGATATGTGATCTTATGAAGAATGTAATAACGGTCCAAATCTTGTCTACAGAAGGATAAGTTGTACAAAGGTAAATCGAATCAAATGAAATAAATTCGTCTCAATTTTGAAAATCCCTATGTTTTATGGTGGGATTTACGACTATAATTGTGTTTTACAATCGGCAAAACTCTGAGACCTCCAACGTAAAACTTAACAAAACGTTATTGTTGGTAGATTTGTTTCACTGTGACCTTTTACGGCCCATAACATATTTTACAGTGGGGAGAACCACTGTAAAACCTATCGTATAAGCTAGTCGTTGGGGCGGTGCTAATTCCTTTTAAGTCAATGAGGGATACCTTGACTTCATTTTATCATTAAAACAGATTGTATGAGCTATGTATGGACAAAATTACAAATAGGTATGCTCGTGCAAGTAGGAAATAGGGTGCCGGTCACGCCACTCCAGTTTAGGGTGTGACACCAGATATACAAAACACTTACTGAAGCAGTCATATTATTCAGAGGAACTGCTCGAAGGAATTAATTCTAACTATCACACAACTTGACACTGGAAGCTATTCCATATCGACATTAGAGATAAAGGAATATTGCGTAATTCCTAATAGATGAAGAGTTGGACTTAGTGTCACACCCCAACCCGGAGAGGCACTGACCGAAACCTAGGTAATAATCTTCGAGCACTACATACATGACTTAGCCATATTTCTTAACAAACAAATGGGCCGTCAATGCCGCATGAAAGACTAAAAGAATTCAAAAGTGATAAACAACTTACGATACCACCCTAATAATCATATAAGCATAGAAAGAGCTAACAAGGCTACCATGGAAGTATGTACATTAAAACATATTCCTACAAGTACATATATGACATGTACACATATGACACATGTTACGCCTCATATTTTCACGTCTACTCATACCATCGATTGGATACCAACTTCTCAGGAGGATATGTGATCTTATGAAGAATGTAATAACGGTCCAAATCTTGTCTACAGAAGGATAAGTTGTACAAAGGTAAATCGAATCAAATGAAATAAATTCGTCACAATTTTGAAAATCCCTATTTTTTATGGTGGGATTTAAGACTATAATTGTGTTTTACAATCGGCAAAACTCTGAGACCTCCACCGTAAAACTTAACAAAATGCTGGTGCAGGTAGAGTTGTTTCACTGTGACCTTTTACGGCCCATAACATATTTTACAGTGGGGAGAACCACTGTAAAACCTATCGTATAAGCTAGTCATTGGGGCGGTGCTAATTCCTTTTAAGTCAATGAGGGATACCTTGACTTCATTTTATCATTAAAACAGATTGTATGAGCTATGTATGGACAAAATTACAAATAGGTATGCTCGAGCAAGTAGGAAATAGGGTGCCGGTCACGCCACTCCAGTTTAGGGTGTGACACCAGATATACAAAACACTTACTGAAGCAGTCACATTATTCAGAGGAACTGCTCGAAGGAACTAATTCTAACTATCACACAACTTGACACTGGAAGCTATTCCATATCGACATTAGAGATAAAGGAATATTGCGTAATGCCTAATAGATGAAGAGTTGGACTTAGTGTCACATCCCAACCCGGAGAGGCACTGACCGAAACCTAGGTAATAATCATCGAGCACTACATACATGACTTAGCCATATTTCTTAACAAACAAATGGGCCGTCAATGCCGCATGATAGACTAAAAGAATTCAAAAGTGATAAACAACTTACGATACCACCCTAATAATCATATAAGCATAGAAAGAGCTAACAAGGCCACCATGGAAGTATGTACATTAAAACGTATTCCTACAAGTACATATATGACATGTATGCATATGACACATATTACGCCTCATAGTTTCACGTCTACTCATACCATCGATTGGATACCAACTTCTCAGGAGGATATGTGATCTTATGAAGAATGTAATAACGGTCCAAATCTTGTCTACAGAAGGATAAGTTGTACAAAGGTAAATCGAATCAAATGAAATAAATTCGTCACAATTTTGAAAATCCCTATGTTTTAAGGTGGGATTTACGACTATAATTGTGTTTTACAATCGGCAAAACTCTGAGACCTCCACCGTAAAACTTAACAAAATGCTGGTGGAGGTAGAGTTGTTTCACTGTGACCTTTTACGGCCCGTAAAATATTTTACATTGGGGATAACCACTGTAAAAGCTATCGTATAAGCTAGTCGTTGAGGCGGTGCTAATTCCTTTTAAGTCAATGAGGGCTACCTTGACTTCATTTTATCATTAAAACAGATATGTATGAGCTATGTATGGACAAAATTACAAATAGGTATGCTCGAGCAAGTAGGAAATAGGGTGCCGGTCATGCAACTCCAGTTTTGGGTGTGACACCAGATATACAAAACACTTAGTGAAGCAAATACATTATTCGGAGGAACTGCTCGAAGGAACTAATTCTAACTATCACACAACTTGACACTGGAAGCTATTCCATGTCGACATTGGAGAAAAAGGAATATTGAGTAATTCCTAATAGATGAAGAGTTGGACTTAGTGTCACACCCCAACCCGGAGAGGCACTGACCGACACCTAGGTATTAATCATCGAGCACTACATATATGACTTAACCATATTTCTTAACAAGCAAATGGGACGTCAATGTCGCATGATAGACTGAAAGAATTCAAAAGTGACAAACAACTTACGACACCACCCTAATAAGCATATACGCATAGGAAGAGCTAACAAGGCCACCATGGAAGTATGTACATTAAAACATATGCCTACAAGGACATATATGACATCTATACACATGACACATATTACGCCTCATAGTTTCACGTCTACTTGTACCATCGATTGGATACCAACTTCTCAGGAGGATATGTGATCTTATGAAGAATGTAATAACGGTCCAAATCTTGTCTACAGAAGGATAAGTTGTACAAAGGTAAATCGAATCAAATGAAATAAATTCGTCACAATTTTGAAAATCCCTATGTTTTATGGTGGGATTTACGACTATAATTGTGTTTTACAATCGGCAAAACTCTGAGACCTCCACCGTAAAACTTAACAAAACGTTATTGTTGGTAGAGTTGTTTCACTGTGACCTTTTACGGCCCATAACATATTTTACAGTGGGGAGAACCACTGTAAAACCTATCGTATAAGCTAGTCGTTGGGGCGGTGCTAATTCCTTTTAAGTCAATGAGGGATACCTTGACTTCATTTTATCATTAAAACAGATTGTATGAGCTATGTATGGACAAAATTACAAATAGGTATGCTCGTGCAAGTAGGAAATAGGGTGCCGGTCACGCCACTCCAGTTTAGGGCGTGACACCGTATATACAAAACACTTACCGAAGCAAATCATATTATTCAGAGGAACTGCTCGAAGGAATTAATTCTAACTATCACACAACTTGACACTGGAAGCTATTCCATGTCGACATTAGAGAAAAAGGAATATTGAGTAATTCCTAATAGATGAAGAGTTGGACTTAGTGTCACACCCCAACCCGGAGAGGCACTGACCGACACCCAGGTATTAATCATCGAGCACTACATACATGACTTAACCATATTTCTTAACAAGCAAATGGGCCGTCAATGCCGCATGATAGACTGATAGAATTCAAAAGTGATAAACAACTTACCATACCACCCAAATAAGCATATAAGCATAGGAAGAGCTAACAAGGCCACCATAGAAGTATGTACATTAAAACATATGCCTACAAGGACATATATGACCTCTATACACATGACACATCTTACGCCTCATAGTTTCACGTCAACTTGTACCATCGATTGGATACCAACTTCTCAGGAGGATATGTGATCTTATGAAGAAAGTAATAACGGTCCAAATCTTTTCTACAGAAGGATAAGTCGTATAAAGGTAAATTGAATCAAATGAAATAAATTCGTCACAATTAGGAAAATCCCTATGTTTTATGGTGGGATTTACGACTATAATTGTGTTTTACAATAGGCAAAACTCTGAGAACTCCACCTTAAAACTTAACAAAACTTTGGTGGAGGTAGAGTTGTTTCACTGTGACCTTTTACGGCCCGTAAAATATTTTACAGTGGGGAGAACCACTGTAAAACCTATCGTATACGCTAGTCATTGAGGCGGTGCTAATTCCTTTTAAGTCAATGAGGGCTACCTTGAGTTCATTTTCTCATTAAAACAGATTGTATGAGCTATGTATGGACAAAATTACTAATAGGTATGCTCGAGCAAGTAGGAAATTGGGTGCCAGTTACGCCACACCAGTTTAGGGTGTGATACCAGATATACAAAACACTTAGTGCCGCAGTCACATTATTCAGAGGAACTGCTCGAAGGAACTAATTCTAACTATCACACCACTTGACACTGGAAGCTATTCCATGTCGACACTAGAGAAAAAGGAATATTGAGTAATTCCTAATAGATGAAGAGTTGGACTTAGTGTCACACCCCACCCCGGAGAGGCACTGACCGACACCCAGGTATTAATCATCGAGCACTACATATATGACTTAACCATATTTCTTAACAAGCAAATGGGCCGTCAACGCCGCATGATAAACTAAAAGAATTAAAAAGTGATAAACAACTTACGATACCACCCTAATAATCATATAAGCATAGGAAGAGCTAACAAGGCCACCATGGAAGTATGTACATTAGAACATATTCCTATAAGGACATATATGACATCTATACACATGACACATGTTACGCCTCATAGTTTCACGTCTACTCGTACCATCGATTGGATACCAACTTCTCAGGAGTATATGTGATCTTATGAAGAAAGTAATATAGGTCCAAATCTTGTCTACAGAAGGATAAGTTGTACAAAGGAAAATCGAATCAAATGAAATAAATTCGTCACAATTTGGAAAATCCCTATGTTTTATGGTGGGATTTACGACTATAATTGTGTTTTACAATCGGCAAAACTCTGAGACCTCCACCTTAAAACTTAACAAAACTTTGGTGGAGGTAGAGTTGTTTCACTGTGACCTTTTACGGCCAGTAAAATAATTTACAGTGGGGAGAACTACTGTAAAACCTATCGTATAAGCTAGTCGTTGAGACGGTGTTAATTCCTTTTAAGTCAATGAGGGCTACCTTTACTTCATTTTATCATTAAAACAGATTGTATGAGCTATGTATGGACAAAATTACAAATAGGTATGCTCGACCAAGTAGAAAATAGGGTGCCAGTCACGCCACTCCAGTTTAGGCTGTGACACCAGATATACAAAACACTTAGTGAAGAAGTCACATTATTCAGAGGAACTGCTCGAAGGAACTAATTCTAACTATCACACAACTTGACACTGGAAGCTATTCCATGTCAACATTAGAGATAAAGGAATATTGCGTAATTCCTAATAGATGAAGAGTTGGACTTAGTGTCACACCCCAACCCGGAGAGGCACTGACCGACACCCAGGTATTAATCATCGAGCACTACATACATGACTTAACCATATTTATTAACAAGCAAATGGGTCGTTAATGCCGCATGATAGACTGAAAGTATTCAAAAGTGATAAACAACTTACGATACCACCCAAATAAGCATAGAAGCATTGGCAGAGCTAACATGGCCACCATGGAAGTATGTACATTAAAACATATTCCTACAAGGACATATATGACATCTATACACATGACACATGTTACGCCTCATAGTTTCATGTCTACATGTACCATCGATTGAATACCAACTTCTCAGGAGGATATGTTATCTTACGAAGAAAGTAATAACGGTCCAAATCATTTCTACAGAAGGATAAGTTGTATATAGGTAAATTGAATCAAATGAAATAAATTCATCACAATTTGGAAAATCCCTATGTTTTATGGTGGGATTTACGACTATAATTGTGTTTTACAATCGGCAAAACTCTGAGACCTCCACCGTAAAACTTAACGAAACGTTAGTGTTGGTAGAGTTGTTTCACTGTGACCTTTTATGGCCCATTACATATTTTACAGTGGGGAGAACCACTGTAAAACCTATCGTATAAGGTAGTCGTTGGGGCGGTGCTAATTCCTTTTAAGTCAATGAGGGCTACCTTGACTTCATTTTATCATTAAAACAGATTGTATGAGCTATGTATGGACAAAATTACAAATAGGTATGCTCGAGCAAGTAGGAAATAGGGTGCCGGTCACGCCACTCCAGTTTAGGGTGTGACACCAGATATACAAAACACTTAGTGATGCAGTCACATTATTCAGAGGAACTGCTCGAAGGAACTAATTCTAACTATCACACAACTTGACACTGGAAGCTATTCCATGTTGACATTAGAGAAAAAGGAATATAGAGTAATTCCTAATAGATGAAGAGTTGGACTTAGTGTCACACCCCAACCCTGAGAGGCACTGACCGACACCTAGGTATTAATCATCGAGCACCACATACATGACTTAACCATATTTCTTAACAAGGAAATGGGTCGTCAATGCCGCATGATTGACTGAAATAATTCAAAAGTGATAAACAACTTACGATACCACCCTAATAAGCATAAAAGCATTGGCAGAGCTAACATGAGCACCATGGAAGTATGTACATTAAAACATATGCCTACAAGGACATATATGACATCTATACACATGACACATGTTACGCCTCATAGTTTCACGTCTACTTGTACCATCGATTGGATACCAAATTCTCAGGAGGATATGTGATCTTACGAAGAAAGTAATAACGGTCCAAATCTTTTCTACAGAAGGATAAGTTGTTAAAAGGTAAATTTAATCAAATGAAATAAATTCGTCACAATTTGGAAAATCCCTATGTTTTATGGTGGGATTTACGACTATAATTGTGTTTTACAATCGGCAAAACTCTGAGACCTCCACCTTAAAACTTAACAAAACTTTGGTGGAGGTAGAGTTGTTTCACTGTGACCTTTTACGGCCCGTAAAATATTTTACAGTGGGGAGAAATAATGTAAAACCTATCGTATAAGCTAGTCGTTGAGGTGGTGCTAATTCCTTTTAAGTCAATGAGGGCTACCTTGACTTCATTTTATCATTAAAACAGATTGTATGAGCTATGTATGGACAAAATTACAAATAGGTATGCTCGAGCAAATAGGAAATAGGGTGCCAGTCACGCCACTCCAGTTTAGGGTGTGACACCGTATATACAAAACACTTAGTGAAGCAAATCACATTATTCAGAGGAACTGCTCGAAGGAACTAATTCTAACTATCACACAACTGGACACTGGAAGATATTCCATATCGACATTAGAGATAAAGGAATATTGCGTAATTCCTAATAGATGAAGAGTTGGACTTAGTGTCACACCCCAACCCTGAGAGGCACTGACCGACACCCAGGTATTAATCATCGAGCACTACATACATGACTTAACCATATTTATTAACAGGCAAATGGGTCGTCAATGCCGCATGATAGACTGAAAGAATTCAAAAGTGATAAACAACTTACGATACCACCCTAATAAGAATAGAAGCATTGGCAGAGCTAACATGGCCACCATGGAAGTATGTACATTAAAACATATTCCTACAAGGACATATATGACATCTATACACATGACACATGTTACGCCTCATAGTTTCATGTCTACATGTACCATCGATTGGATACCAACTTCTCAGGAGGATATGTGATCTTACGAAGAAAGTAATAACGGTCCAAATCATTTCTACAGAAGGATAAGTTGTATATAGGTAAATTGAATCAAATGAAATAAATTCGTCACAATTTGGAAAATCCCTATGTTTTGTGGTGGGATTTACGACTATAATTGTGTTTTACAATCGGCAAAACTCTGAGACCTCCACCTTAAAACTTAACAAAACTTTGGTGGAGGTAGAGTTGTTTCACTGTGACCTTTTACTGCCCGTAAAATACTTTACAGTGGGGAGAAACAATGTAAAACCTATCGTATAAGCTAGTCGTTGAGGCGGTGCTAATTCCTTTTAAGTCAATGAGGGCTACCTTGACTTCATTTTATCATTAAAACAGATTGTATGAGCTATGTATGGACAAAATTACAAATAGGTATGCTCGAGCAAGTAGGAAATAGGGTGCCGGTCACGCCACTCCAGTTTAGGGTGTGACACCAGATATACAAAACACTTAGTGACGCAGTCACATTATTCAGAGGAACTGCTCGAAGGAACTAATTCTAACTATCACACAACTTGACACTGGAAGCTATTCCATGTTGACATTAGAGAAAAAGGAATATAGAGTAATTCCTAATAGATGAAGAGTTGGACTTAGTGTCACACCCCAACCCTGAGAGGCACTGACCGACACCTAGGTATTATTCATCGAGCACCACATACATGACTTAACCATATTTCTTAACAAGGAAATGGGTCGTCAATGCCGCATGATTGACTGAAAGAATTCAAAAGTGATAAACAACTTACGATACCACCCTAATAAGCATAAAAGCATTGGCAGAGCTAACATGAGCACCATGGAAGTATGTACATTAAAACATATGCCTACAAGGACATATATGACATCTATACACATGACACATGTTACGCCTCATAGTTTCATGTCTACATGTACCATCGATTGGATACCAACTTCTCAGGAGGATATGTGATCTTACGAAGAAAGTAATAACGGTCCAAATCATTTCTACAGAAGGATAAGTTGTATATAGGTAAATTGAATCAAATGAAATAAATTCGTCACAATTTGGAAAATCCCTATGTTTTGTGGTGGGATTTACGACTATAATTGTGTTTTACAATCGGCAAAACTCTGAGACCTCCACCTTAAAACTTAACAAAACTTTGGTGGAGGTAGAGTTGTTTCACTGTGACCTTTTACTGCCCGTAAAATACTTTACAGTGGGGAGAAACAATGTAAAACCTATCGTATAAGCTAGTCGTTGAGGCGGTGCTAATTCCTTTTAAGTCAATGAGGGCTACCTTGACTTCATTTTATCATTAAAACAGATTGTATGAGCTATGTATGGACAAAATTACAAATAGGTATGCTCGAGCAAGTAGGAAATAGGGTGCCGGTCACGCCACTCCAGTTTAGGGTGTGACACCAGATATACAAAACACTGAGTGACGCAGTCACATTATTCAGAGGAACTGCTCGAAGGAACTAATTCTAACTATCACACAACTTGACACTAGAAGCTATTCCATGTTGACATTAGAGAAAAAGGAATATAGAGTAATTCCTAATAGATGAAGAGTTGGACTTAGTGTCACACCCCAACCCTGAGAGGCACTGACCGACACCCAGGTATTAATCATCGAGCACCACATACATGACTTAACCATATTTCTTAACAAGGAAATGGGTCGTCAATGCCGCATGATTGACTGAAAGAATTCAAAAGTGATAAACAACTTACGATACCACCCTAATAAGCATAAAAGCATTGGCAGAGCTAACATGAGCACCATGGAAGTATGTACATTAAAACATATGCCTAAAAGGACATATATGACATCTATACACATGACACATGTTACGCCTCATAGTTTCACATCTACTTGTACCATCGATTGGATACCAACTTCTCAGGAGGATATGTGATCTTATGAAGAAAGTAATAACGGTCCAAATCTTTTCTACAGAAGGATAAGTTGTTAAAAGGTAAATTGAATCAAATGAAATAAATTCGTCACAATTTGGAAAATCCCTATGTTTTATGGTGCGATTTACGACTATAATTGTGTTTTACAATCGGTAAAAACTCTGAGACCTCCACCTTAAAACTTAACAAAACTTTGGTGGAGGTAGAGTTGTTTCACTGTGACCTTTTATGGCCCGTAAAATATTTTACAGTGGGGAGAAACAATGTAAAACCTATCGTATAAGCTAGTCGTTGAGGTGGTGCTAATTCCTTTTAAGTAAATGAGGGGTACCTTGACTTCATTTTATCATTAAAACAGATTGTATGAGCTATGTATGGACAAAATTACAAATAGGTATGCTCGAGCAAATAGGAAATAGGGTGCCAGTCACGCCACTCCAGTTTAGGGTGTGACATCAGATATACAAAACACTTAGTGAAGCAGTCACATTATTCAGAGGAACTGCTCGAAGGAACTAATTCTAACTATCACACAACTCGACACTGGAAGATATTCCATATCGACATTAGAGATAAAGGAATATTGTGTAATTCCTAATAGATGAAGAGTTGGACTTAGTGTCACACCCCAACCCGGAGAGGCACTGACCGAAACCTAGGTAATAATCATCGAGCACTACATACATGACTTAGCCATATTTGTTAACAAACAAATGGGCCGTCAATGCCGCATGATAGACTAAAAGAATTCAAAAGTGATAAACAACTTACGATACCACCCTAATAATCATATAAGCATAGGAAGAGCTAACAAGGCCACCATGGAAGTATGTACATTAAAACATATTCCTACTAGGACAAATATGACATCTATACACATGACACATGTTACGCCTCATAGTTTCACGTCTACTCATACCATCGATTGGATACCAACTTCTCAGGAGGGTATGTGATCTTACGAAGAAAGTAATAACGGTCCAAATCTTGTCTATAGAAGGATAAGTTGTACAAAGGTAAATCGAATGAAATGAAATAAATTCATCACAATTTGGAAAATCCCTATGTTTTATGGTGCGATTTACGACTATAATTGTGTTTTACAATCGGCAAAACTCTGAGACCTCCACCTTAAAACTTAACAAAACATTGGTGGAGGTAGAGTTGTTTCACTGTGACCTTTTACGACCCGTAAAATATTTTACAATGGGGAGAACCACTGTAAAACCTATAGTATAGGCTAGTCGTTGAGGCGGTGCTAATTCTTTTTAAGTCAATAAGGGCTACCTTGACTTCATTTTATCATTAAAACAGATTGTATGAGCTATGTATGGACAAAATTACAAATAGGTATGCTCGAGCAAGTAGGAAAAAGGTGCCAAATCACGCCACTCCAATTTAGGTGTGACACCGTATATACAAATCACTTAGTGAAGTAGTCACATTATTCGGAGGAACCGCTTGAAGGAATTAATTCTAACTATCACACAACTTGACACTGGAAGCTATTCCATGTCGACATTAGAGAAAAAGGAATATTGAGGAATTCCTAATAGATGAAGAGTTGGACTTAGTGTCACACCCCCAACTCGAAGAGGCACTGACCGACACCCAGGTATTAATCATCGAGCACTACATACATGACTTAACCATATTTCTTAACAAGCAAATGGGCCGTCAATGCCACATGATAGATTGGAAGAATTCAAAAGTGATAAACAACTTACAATACCACCCTAATAAGCATATAAGCATAGGAAAAGCTAACAAGGCCACCATGGAAGTATGTACATTAAAACATATGCCTACAAGGACATATATGACATCTATACACATGACACATGTTACGCCTCATAGTTTCATGTCTACTTGTACCATCGATTGGATACCAACTTCTCAGGAGGATATGTGATCTTATGAAGAAAGTAATAACGGTCCAAATCTTGTCTATAGAAGGATAAGTTGTACAAAGGTAAATCGAATCAAATGAAATAAATTCATCACAATTTGGAAAATCCCTATTTTTTATGGTTGGATTTATGACTATGATTGTGTTTTACAATCGGCAAAACTCTGAGATCTCTACCGTAAAACTTAACAAAACGTTGGTGGAGGTAGAGTTGTTTCACTATGACCTTTTACGATCCGTAAAATATTTTACAATGGGGAGAACCACTGTAAAACCTATCGTATAAGCTAGTCTTTGAGGCAGTGCTAATTCCTTTTAAGTCAATGAGGGCTACCTTGACTTCATTTTATCATTAAAACAGATGGTATGAGCTATGTATGGACAAAATTACAAATATGTATGCTCGAGCAAGTAGGAAATAGGGTGTCAATCACGCCACTCCAGTTTAGGGTGTGACACCAGATATACAAAACACTTAGTGAAGCCGTCACATTATTCCGAGGAACTGCTCGAAGGAACTAATTCTAACTATCACACAACTTGACACTGGAAGCTATTCCATGTCGACATTAGAGAAAAAGGAATATTAATTAATTTCTAATAGATGAAGAGTTGGACTTAGTGTCACACCCCAACCCGGAGAGGCACAGACCAACACCTAGGTAATAATCATAGAGCACTACATACATGACTTAACCATATTTCTTAACAAACATGTTGGACCGTCAATGCTGCATGATAGACTAAAAGAATTCAAAAGTGATAAACAACTTACGATACCACCCTAATAATCATATAAGCATAGGAAGAGCTAACAAGGCCACCATGAAAGTATTTACATTAAAACATATTCCTACAAGGACATATATGACATATATACACATGACACATGATACGCCTCGTAGTTTCACGTCTACTCGTACCATCGATTGGACAGCAACTTCTCAGGAGGATATGTGATCTTATGAAGAAAGTAATAACGGTCCAAATCTTGTCTATTGAAGGATTAGTTGTACAAAGGTAAATCGAATCAAATGAAATAAATTCATCACAATTTGGAAAATCCCTATGTTTTATGGTGGGATTTACGTCTATAATTGTGTTTTACAATCGTCAAAACTCTGAGGCCTCCACCTTAAAACTTAACAAAACTTTGGTGGAGTTAGAGTTGTTTCACTGTGACCTTTTACGGCCCGTAAAATATTTTACAATAGGGAGAACCACTGTAAAACCTATCGTATAAGCTGGTCTTTGAGGCAGTGCTAATTTCTTTTAAGTCAATGAGGGCTACCTTGACTTCATTTTATCATTAAAACAGATTATATGAGCTATGTATGGACAAAATTACAAACGGGTATGCTCGAGCAAGTAGGAAATAGGGTGCCAATCACGCCACTCCAGTTTAGGGTGTGACACCAGATATACAAAATACATAGTGAAGCAGTCACATTATTCAGAGGAACTTCTCGAAGGAACTAATTCTAACTATCACGCAACTTGACACTGGAAGCTATTCCATGTCGACATTGTAGAAAAATCAATATTGAGTAATTCTTAATTGATGAAGAGTTGGACTTAGGGTCACACCCCAACCCGGAGAGGCACTGACCGACACCTCGGTAATAATCATCGAGCACTACATACATGACTTAACCATATTTCTTAACAAACAAATGGGCCGTGAATTCCGCATGATAGACTAAAAGAATTCAAAAGTGATAAAGAACTTACGATACCACCCTAATAATCACATAAGCATAGGAAGAGCTAACAAGGCCACCATGGAAGTATGTACATTAAAACATATGCCTACAAGGACATATATGACATCTATACACATGACACATGTTACGCCTCATTGTTTTACGTCTACTCGTACCATCGATTGGATACCAACTTCTCAGGAGGATATGTGATCTTATGAAGAAAGTAATGAAGGTCCAAATCTTGTCTACAAAAGGATAAGTTGTACAAAGGTAAATCGAATCAAATGAAATAAATTCGTCACAATTTCGAAAATCCCTATGTTTTATGGTGGGATTTAAGACTATAATTGTGTTTTACAATCGGCAAAATTGTGAGACCTCCACCGTAAAACTTAACAAAACGTTGGTGGAGGTAGAGTTGTTTCACTGTGACCTTTTACGGCCCGTAAAATATTTTACAGTGGGGATAACCACTGTAAAACCTATCGTATAAGGTAGTCGGTGAGGCGGTGCTAATTCCTTTTAAGTTAATGAGGGCTACCTTGTCTTCATTTTATCATTAAAACAGATTGTATGAGCTATGTATAGACAAAATTACAAATAGGTATGCTCGAGCAAATAGGAAATAGGGTGCCGGTCACGCCACTCCAGTTTAGGGTGTGACACCAGATATACAAACGCTTAGTGAAGCAGTCACATTATTCAGAGGAACTGCTCGAAGGAACTAAATCTAACTATCACACAACATGACAATGGAAGCTATTCCATATCGACATTGGAGAAAAAGCAATATTGAGTAATTCTTAATTGCTGAAGAGTTGGACTTAGTGTCACACCCCAACCCGGAGAGACACTGACCGACACCTAGGTAATAATCATCGAGCACTACATAGATGACTTAACCATATTTCTTAACAAACAAATGGGCCGTGAATTCCGCGTGATAGACTAAAAGAATTCAAAAGTGATAAACAACTTATGATACCACCCTAATAATCATATAAGCATAGGAAGAGCTAAGAAGGCCACCATGGAAGTATGTACATTAAAACATATGCCTACAAGGACATATATGACATCTATACACATGACACATGTTACGCCTCATAGTTTCACGTCTACTCGTACCATCGATTGGATACCAACTTCTCAGGAGGATATGTGATCTTATGAAGAAAGTAATAAAGGTCCAAATCTTATCTACAGAAGGATAAGTTGTACAAAGAAAAATCGAATCAAATGAAATAAATTCGTCACAATTTTGAACATCCCTATGTTTTATGGTGGGATTTAAGACTATAATTGTGTTTTACAATCGGCAAAACTCTGAGATCTCTACCGTAAAACTTAACAAAACGTTGGTGGAGGTAGAGTTGTTTCACTGTGACCTTTTACGGCCAGTAAAATATTTTACAGAGGGGAGAACCACTATAAAACATATCGTATAAGCTAGTCGTTGAGGCGGTGCTAATTCCTTCTAAGTCAATGAGGGCTACCTTGACTTCATTTTATCATTAAAACAGATTGTATGAGCTATGTATGGACAAAATTACAAATAGGTATGCTCGAGCAAGTAGGAAATAGGGTGCCAGTCACGCCACTCCAGTTTAGGGTGTGACACCAGATATACAAAACACTTAGTGACGCAGTCACATTATTCAGAGGAACTGCTCGAAGGAACTAATTCTAACTATCACACAACTTGACACTGGAAGCTATTCCATGTCGACATTAGAGAAAAAGGAATATAGAGTAATTCCTAATAGATGAAGAGTTGGACTTAGTGTCACACCCCAACTCTGAGAGGCACTGACCGACACCCAGGTATTAATCATCGAGCACTACATACATGACTTAACCATATTTCTTAACAAGCAAATGGGTCATCAATGCCGCATGATAGACTGAAAGAATTCAAAAGTGATAAACAACTTACGATACCACCCTAATAAGCATAAAAGCATTGGCAGAGCTAACATGAGCACCATGGAAGTATGTACATTAAAACATATGCCTACAAGGACATATATGACATCTATACACATGACACATGTTACGCCTCATAGTTTCATGTCTACTTGTACCATCGATTGGATACCAACTTCTCAGGAGGATATGTGATCTTATGAAGAAAGTAATAAAGGTCCAAATCTTATCTACAGAAGGATAAGTTGTACAAAGAAAAATCGAATCAAATGAAATAAATTCGTCACAATTTTGAACATCCCTATGTTTTATGGTGGGATTTAAGACTATAATTGTGTTTTACAATCGGCAAAACTCTGAGATCTCTACCGTAAAACTTAACAAAACGTTGGTGGAGGTAGAGTTGTTTCACTGTGACCTTTTACGGCCAGTAAAATATTTTACAGAGAGGAGAACCACTATAAAACATATCGTATAAGCTAGTCGTTGAGGCGGTGCTAATTCCTTCTAAGTCAATGAGGGCTACCTTGACTTCATTTTATCATTAAAACAGATTGTATGAGCTATGTATGGACAAAATTACAAATAGGTATGCTCGAGCAAGTAGGAAATAGGGTGCCGGTCACGCCACTCCGCTTTAGGGTGTGACACCGTATATACAAAACACTTAGTGACGCAATCACATTATTCGAGAGAAACGCTCGAAGGAACTAATTCTAACTATCACACAACTTGACACCGGAAGCTATTCCATGTCGACATTAGAGAAAAAGGAATATAGAGTAATTCCTAATAGATGAAGAGTTGGACTTAGTGTCACACCCCAACTCTGAGAGGCACTGACCGACACCCAGGTATTAATCATCGAGCACTACATACATGACTTAACCATATTTCTTAACAAGCAAATGGGTCATCAATGCCGCATGATAGACTGAAAGAATTCAAAAGTGATAAACAACTTACGATACCACCCTAATAAGCATAAAAGCATTGGCAGAGCTAACATGAGCACCATGGAAGTATGTACATTAAAACATATGCCTACAAGGACATATATGACATCTATACACATGACACATGTTACGCCTCATAGTTTCATGTCTACTTGTACCATCGATTGGATACCAACTTCTCAGGAGGATATGTGATCTTATGAAGAAAGTAATAACGGTCCAAATCTTTTCTACAGAAGGATAAGTTGTATAAAGGTAAATTGAATCAAATGAAATAAATTCGTCACAATTTGGAAAATCCCTATGTTTTATGGTGGGATTTACGACTATAATTGTGTTTTACAATCGGCAAAACTCTGAGACCTCCACCTTAAAACTTAACAAAACTTTGGTGGAGGTAGAGTTGTTTCACTGTGACCTTTTACCGCCCGTAAAATATTTTACAGTGGGGAGAAACAATGTAAAACCTATCGTATAAGCTAGTCGTTGAGGTGGTGCTAATTCCTTTTAAGTCAATGAGGGGTACCCTGACTTCATTTTATCATTAAAACAGATTGTATGAGCTATGTATGGACAAAATTACAAATAGGTATGCTTGAGAAAATAGGAAATAGGGTGCCAGTCACGCCACTCCAGTTTAGGGTGTGACACCAGATATACAAAACACTTAGTGAAGCAGTCACATTATTCAGAGGAACTGCTCGAAGGAACTAATTCTAACTATCACACAACTGGACACTGGAAGATATTCCATATCGACATTAGAGATAAAGGAATATTGCGTAATTCCTAATAGATGAAGAGTTGGACTTAGTGTCACACCCCAACCCGGAGAGGCACTGACCGACACCCAGGTATTAATCATAGAGCACTACATACATGACTTAACCATATTTATTAACACGCAAATGGGTCGTCAATGCCGCATGATAGACTGAAAGAATTCAAAAGTGATAAACAACCTACGATACCACCCTATAAGCATAGAAGCATTGGCAGAGCTAACATGGCCACCATGGAAGTATGTACATTAAAACATATGCCTACAAGGACATATATGACATCTATACACATGACACATGTTACGCCTCATAGTTTCACGTCAACTTGTACCATCGATTGGATACCAACTTCTCAGGAGGATATGTGATCTTATGAAGAAAGTAATAACGGTCCAAATCTTTTCTACAGAAGGATAAGTTGTATAAAGGTAAATTGAATCAAATGAAATAAATTCGTCACAATTTGGAAAATCCCTATGCTTTATGGTGGGATTTACGACTATAATTGTGTTTTACAATCGGCAAAACTCTGAGACCTCCACCTTAAAACTTAACAAAACTTTGGTGGAGGTAGAGTTGTTTCACTGTGACCTTTTACCCCCCGTAAAATATTTTACAGTGGGGAGAAACAATGTAAAACCTATCGTATAAGCTAGTCGTTGAGGTGGTGCTAATTCCTTTTAAGTCAATGAGGGGTACCTTGACTTCATTTTATCATTAAAACAGATTGTATGAGCTATGTATGGACAAAATTACAAATAGGTATGCTCGAGCAAATAGGAAATAGGGTGCCAGTCACGCCACTCCAGTTTAGGGTGTGACACCAGATATACAAAACACTTAGTGAAGCAGTCACATTATTCAGAGGAACTGCTCGAAGGAACTAATTCTAACTATCACACAACTGGACACTGGAAGATATTCCATATCGACATTAGAGATAAAGGAATATTGCGTAATTCCTAATAGATGAAGAGTTGGACTTAGTGTCACACCCCAACCCTGAGAGGCACTGACCGACACCCAGGTATTAATCATCGAGCACTACATACATGACTTAACCATATTTATTAACAAGCAAATGGGTCGTCAATGCCGCATGATAGACTGAAAGAATTCAAAAGTGATAAACAACTTACTATACCACCCTATAAGCATAGAAGCATTGGCAGAGCTAACATGGCCACCATGGAAGTATGTACATTAAAACATATGCCTACAAGGACATATATGACATCTATACACATGACACATGTTACGCCTCATAGTTTCACTTCTACTTGTACCATCGATTGGATACCAACTTCTCAGGAGGATATGTGATCTTATGAAGAAAGTAATAACGGTCTAAATCTTTTCTACAGAAGGATAACTTGTATAAAGGTAAATTGAATCAAATGAAATAAATTCGTCACAATTTGGAAAATCCCTATGTTTTATGGTGGGATATACGACTATAATTGTGTTTTACAATCGGCAAAACTCTGAGACCTCCACCTTAAAGCTTAACAAAACTTTGGTGGAGGTAGAGTTGTTTCACTGTGACCTTTTACCGCCCGTAAAATATTTTACAGTGGGGAGAAACAATGTAAAACCTATCGTATAAGCTAGTCGTTAAGGTGGTGCTAATTCCTTTTAAGTCAATGAGGGCTACCTTGACTTCATTTTATCATTAAAACAGATTGTATGAGCTATGTATGGACAAAATACAAATAGGTATGCTCGAGCAAATAGGAAATAGGGTGCCAGTCACGCCACTCCAGTTTAGGGTGTGACACCAGATATACAAAACACTTAGTGAAGCAGTCACATTATTCAGAGGAACTGCTCGAAGGAACTAATTCTAACTATCACACAACTCGACACTGGAAGATATTCCATATCGACATTAGAGATAAAGGAATATTGCGTAATTCCTAATAGATGAAGAGTTGGACTTAGTGTCACACCCCAACCCGGAGAGGCACTGACCGAAACCTAGGTAATAATCATCGAGCACTACATACATGACTTAGCCATATTTGTTAACAAACAAATGGGCCGTCAATGCCGCATGATAGACTAAAAGAATTCAAAAGTGATAAATAACTTACGATACCACCCTAATAATCATATAAGCATAGGAAGAGCTAACAAGGCCACCATGGAAGTATGTACATTAAAACATATTCCTACAAGGACATATATGACATCTATACACATGACACATGTTACGCCTCATAGTTTCACGTCTACTCATACCATCGATTGGATACCAACTTCTCAGGAGGGTATGTGATCTTACGAAGAAAGTAATAACGGTCCAAATCTTGTCTATAGAAGGATAAGTTGTACAAAGGTAAATCGAATCAAATGAAATAAATTCATCACAATTTGGAAAATCCCTATGTTTTATGGTGCAATTTATAACTATAATTGTGTTTTACAATCGGCAAAACTCTGAGACCTCCACCTTAAAACTTAACAAAACATTGGTGGAGGTAGAGTTGTTTCACTGTGACCTTTTACGACCCGTAAAATATTTTACAATGGGGAGAACCACTATAAAACCTATAGTATAGGCTAGTCGTTGAGGCGGTGCTAATTCTTTTTAAGTCAATAAGGGCTACCTTGACTTCATTTTATCATTAAAACAGATTGTATGAGCTATGTATGGACAAAATTACAAATAGGTATGCTCGAGCAAGTAGGAAAAAGGTTGCCAGTCACGCCACTCCAATTTAGGTGTGACACCAGATATACAAATCACTTAGTGAAGTAGTCACATTATTCAGAGGAACTGCTAGAAGGAATTAATTCTAACTATCACACAACTTGACACTGGAAGCTATTCCATGTCGACATTAGAGAAAAAGGAATATTGAGGAATTCCTAATAGATGAAGAGTTGGACTTAGTGTCACACCCCCAACTCGAAGAGGCACTGACCGACACCCAGGTATTAATCATCGAGCACTACATACATGACTTAACCATATTTCTTAACAAGCAAATGGGCCGTCAATGCCGCATGATAGACTGAAAGAATTCAAAAGTGATAAACAACTTACAATACCACCCTAATAAGCATATAAGCATAGGAAAAGCTAACAAGGCCACCATGGAAGTATGTACATTAAAACATATGCCTACAAGGACATATATGACATCTATACACATGACACATGTTACGCCTCATAGTTTCATGTCTACTTGTACCATCGATTGGATACCAACTTCTCAGTAGGATATGTGATCTTATGAAGAAAGTAATAACGGTCCAAATCTTGTCTATAGAAGGATAAGTTGTACAAAGGTAAATCGAATCAAATGAAATAAATTCATCACAATTTGGAAAATCCCTATTTTTTATGGTTGGATTTATGACTATGATTGTGTTTTACAATCGGCAAAACTCTGAGATCTCTACCGTAAAACTTAACAAAACGTTGGTGGAGGTAGAGTTGTTTCACTATGACCTTTTACGATCCGTAAAATATTTTACAATGGGGAGAACCACTGTAAAACCTATCGTATAAGCTAGTCTTTGAGGCAGTGCTAATTCCTTTTAAGTCAATGAGGGCTACCTTGACTTCATTTTATCATTAAAACAGATTGTATGAGCTATGTATGGACAAAATTACAAATATGTATGCTCGAGCAAGTAGGAAATAGGGTGGGTGTCAATCACGCCACTCCAGTTTAGGGTGTGACACCAGATATACAAAACACTTAGTGAAGCCGTCACATTATTCCGAGGAACTGCTCGAAGGAACTAATTCTAACTATCACACAACTTGACACTGGAAGCTATTCCATGTCGACATTAGAGAAAAAGGAATATTAATTAATTTCTAATAGATGAAGAGTTGGACTTAGTGTCACACCCCAACCCGGAGAGGCACAGACCAACACCTAGGTAATAATCATAGAGCACTACATACATGACTTAACCATATTTCTTAACAAACATGTTGGGCCGTCAATGCTGCATGATAGACTAAAAGAATTCAAAAGTGATAAACAACTTACGATACCACCCTAATAATCATATAAGCATAGGAAGAGCTAACAAGGCCACCATGAAAGTATTTACATTAAAACATATTCCTACAAGGACATATATGACATCTATACATATGACACATGATAGGCCTCGTAGTTTCACGTCTACTCGTACCATCGATTGGACATCAACTTCTCAGGAGGATATGTGATCTTATCAAGAAAGTAATAACGGTCCAAATCTTGTCTATTGAATGATTAGTTGTACAAAGGTAAATCGAATCAAATGAAATAAATTAATCACAATTTGGAAAATCCCTATGTTTTATGGTGGGATTTACGTCTATAATTGTGTTTTACAATCGTCAAAACTCTGAGGCCTCCACCTTAAAACTTAACAAAACTTTGGTGGAGTTAGAGTTGTTTCACTGTGACCTTTTACGGCCTGTAAAATATTTTACAATGGGGAGAACCACTGTAAAACCTATCGTATAAGCTAGTCTTTGAGGCAGTGCTAATTTCTTTTAAGTCAATGAGGGCTACCTTGACTTCATTTTATCATTAAAACAGATTATATGAGCTATGTATGGACAAATTTACAAACGGGTATGCTCGAGCAAGTAGGAAATAGGGTGCCAGTCACGCCACTCCAGTTTAGGGTGTGACACCAGATATACAAAAATACTTAGTGAAGCAGTCACATTATTCAGAGGAACTTCTCGAAGGAACTAATTCTAACTATCACGCAACTTGACACTGGAAGCTATTCCATGTTGACATTGGAGAAAAATCAATATTGAGTAATTCTTAATTGATGAAGAGTTCGACTTAGGGTCACACCCCAACCCGGAGAGGCACTGACCGTCACCTAGGTAATAATCATCGAGCACTACATACATGACTTAACCATATTTCATAACAAACAAATGGGCCGTGAATTCCGCATGATAGACTAAAAGAATTCAAAAGTGATAAACAACTTACGATACCACCCTAATAATCATATAAGCATAGGAAGAGCTAACAAGGCCACCATGGAAGTATGTACATTAAAACATATGCCTACAAGGACATATATGACATCTATACACATGACACATTTTACGCCTCATTGTTTCACGTCTACTCGTACCATCGATTGGATACCAACTTCTCAGGAGGATATGTGATCTTATGAAGAAAGTAATGAAGGTCCAAATCTTGTCTACAAAAGGATAAGTTGTACAAAGGTAAATCGAATCAAATGAAATAAATTCGTCACAATTTCGAAAATCCCTATGTTTTATGGTGGGATTTAAGACTATAATTGTGTTTTACAATCGGCAAAATTGTGAGACCTCCACCGTAAAACTTAACAAAACGTTGGTGGAGGTATAGTTGTTTCACTGTGACCTTTTACGGCCCGTAAAATATTTTACAGTGGGGATAACCACTGTAAAACCTATCGTATAAGCTAGTCGTTGAGGCGGTGCTAATTCCTTTTAAGTTAATGAGGGCTACCTTGACTTCATTTTATCATTAAAACAGATTGTATGAGCTATGTATAGACAAAATTACAAATAGGTATGCTCGAGCAAATAGGAAATAGGGTGCCGGTCACGCCACTCCAGTTTAGGGTGTGACACCAGATATACAAACGCTTAGTGAAGCAGTCTCATTATTCAGAGGAACTGCTCGAAGGAACTAAATCTAACTATCACACAACATGACAATGGAAGCTATTCCATATCGACATTGGAGAAAAAGCAATATTGAGTAATTCTTAATTGCTGAAGAGTTGGACTTAGTGTGACACCCCAACCCGGAGAGGCACTGACCGACACCTAGGTAATAATCATCGAGCACTACATACATGACTTAACCATATTTATTAACAAACAAATGGGCCGTGAATTCCGCATGATAGACTAAAAGAATTCAAAAGTGATAAACAACTTACGATACCACCCTATAAGCATAGAAGCATTGGCAGAGCTAACATGGCCACCATGGAAGTATGTACATTAAAACATATGCCTACAAGGACATATATGACATCTATACACATGACACATGTTACGCCTCATAGTTTCACGTCAACTTGTACCATCGATTGGATACCAACTTCTAAGGAGGATATGTGATCTTATGAAGAAAGTAATAAAGGTCCAAATCTTATCTACAGAAGGATAAGTTGTACAAAGGAAAATCGAATCAAATGAAATAAATTCGTCACAATTTTGAACATCCCTATGTTTTATGGTGGGATTTAAGACTATAATTGAGTTTTACAATCGGCAAAACTCTGAGACCACCTCCGTAAAACTTAACAAAATGTTGGTGGAGGTAGAGTTGTTTCACTGTGACCTTTTACGGCCCGTAAAATATTTTACAGAGGGGAGAACCACTATAAAACCTATCGTATAAGCTAGTCGTTGAGGCGGTGCTAATTCCTTTTAAGTCAATGAGGGCCACCTTGACTTTATTTTATCATTAAAACAGATTGTATGAGCTATGTATGGACAAAATTACAAATAGGTATGCTCGAGCAAGTAGGAAATAGGGTGCCAGTCACGCCACTCCAGTTTAGGGTGTGACACCAGATATACAAAACACTTAGTGACGCAGTCACATTATTCAGAGGAACTGCTCGAAGGAACTAATTCTAACTATCACACAACTTGACACTGGAAGCTATTCCATGTCGACATTAGAGAAAAAGGAATATAGAGTAATTCCTAATAGATGAAGAGTTGGACTTAGTGTCACACCCCAACCCTGAGAGGAACTGACCGACACCCAGGTATTAATCATCGAGCACTACATACATGACTTAACCATATTTCTTAACAAGCAAATGGGTCGTCAATGCCGCATGATTGACTGAAAGAATTCAAAAGTGATAAACAACATACGATACCACCCTAATAAGCATAAAAGCATTGGCAGAGCTAACATGAGCACCATGGAAGTATGTACATTAAAACATATGCCTACAAGGACATATATGACATCTACACACATGACACATGTTACGCCTCATAGTTTCACGTTTACTTGTACCATCGATTGGATACCAACTTCTCAGGAGGATATGTGATCTTATGAAGAAAGTAATAACGGTCCAAATCTTTTCTACAGAAGGATAAGTTGTTAAAAGGTAAATTGAATCAAATGAATTAAATTCGTCACAATTTGGAAAATCCCTATGTTTTATGGTGCGATTTACGACTATAATTGTGTTTTACAATCGGCAAAACTCTGAGACCTCCACCTTAAAACTTAACAAAACTTTGGTGGAGGTAGAGTTGTTTCACTGTGACCTTTTACGGCCCGTAAAATATTTTACAGTGGGGAGAAACAATGTAAAACCTATCGTATAAGCTAGTCGTTGAGGTGGTGCTAATTCCTTTTAAGTCAATGAGGGCTACCTTGACTTCATTTTATCATTAAAACAGATTGTATGAGCTATGTATGGACAAAATTACAAATAGGTATGCTCGAGCAAGTAGGAAATAGGCTGCCAGGCACGCCACTCCAATTTAGGTGTGACACCTGATATACAAATCACTTAGTGAAGTAGTCACATTATTCAGAGGAACTGCTTGAAGGAATTAATTCTAACTATCACACAACTTGACACTGGAAGCTATTCCATGTCGACATTAGAGAAAAAGAAATATTGAGGAATTCCTAATAGATGAAGAGTTGGACTTAGTGTCACACCCCCAACTCGGAGAGGCACTGACCGACACCCAGGTATTAATCATCGAGCACTACATACTTGACTAAACCATATTTCTTAACAAGCAAATGGGCCGTCAATGCCGCATGATAGACTGAAAGAATTCTAAAGTGATAAACAACTTACAATACCACCCTAATAAGCATATAAGCATAGGAAAAGCTAACAAGGACACCATGGAAGTATGTACATTTAAACATATGCCTACAAGGACATATATGACATCTATACACATGACACATGTTACTCCTCATAGTTTCATGTCTACTTGAACCATCGATTGGATACCAACTTCTCAGGAGGATATGTGATCTTATGAAGAAAGTAATAACGGTCCAAATCTTGTCTATAGAAGGATAAGTTGTACAAAGGTAAATCGAATCAAATGAAATAAATTCATCACAATTTGGAAAATCCCTATTTTTTATGGTTGGATTTATGACTATGATTGTGTTTTACAATCGGCAAAACTCTGAGATCTCTACCGTAAAACTTAACAAAACGTTGGTGGAGGTAGAGTTGTTTGACTATGACCTTTTACGACCCGTAAAATATTTTACAATGGGGAGAACCACTGTAAAACCTATCGTATAAGCTAGTCTTTGAGGCAGTGCTAATTCCTTTTAAGTCAATGAGGGCTACCTTGACTTCATTTTATCATTAAAACAGATTGTATGAGCTATGTATGGACAAAATTACAAATATGTATGCTCGAGCAAGTAGGAAATAGGGTGCCAATCACGCCACTCCAGTTTAGGGTGTGACACCAGAGATACAAAACACTTAGTGAAGCCGTCACATTATTCCGAGGAACTGCTCGAAGGAACTAATTCTAACTATCACACAACTTGACACTGGAAGCTATTCCATGTCGACATTAGAGAAAAAGGAATATTAATTAATTTCTAATAGATGAAGTGTTGGACTTAGTGTCACACCCCAACCCGGAGAGGCACAGACCGACACCTAGGTAATAATCATAGAGCACTACATACATGACTTAACCATATTTCTTAACAAACATGTTGAGCCGTCAATGCTGCATGATAGACTAAAAGAATTCAAAAGTGATAAACAACTTACGATACCACCCTAATAATCATATAAGCATAGGAAGAGCTAACAAGGCCACCATGAAAGTATTTACATTAAAACATATTCCAACAAGGACATTTATGACATCTATACACATGACACATGATACGCCTCGTAGTTTCACGTCTACTCGTACCATCGATTGGACAGCAACTTCTCAGGAGGATATGTGATCTTATGAAGAAAGTAATAACGGTCCAAATCTTGTCTATTGAAGGATTAGTTGTACAAAGGTAAATCGAATCAAATGAAATAAATTCATCACAATTTGGAAAATCCCTATGTTTTATGGTGGGATTTACGTCTATAATTGTGTTTTACAATCGTCAAAACTCTGAGGCCTCCACCTTAAAACATAACAAAACTTTGGTGGAGTTAGAGTTGTTTCACTGTGACCTTTTACGGCCCGTAAAATATTTTACAGTGGGGAGAACCACTGTAAAACCTATCGTATAAGCTAGTCTTTGAGGCAGTGCTAATTTCGTTTAAGTCAATGAGGGCTACCTTGACTTCATTTTATCATTAAAACAGATTATATGAGCTATGTATGGACAAAATTACAAATATGTATGCTCGAGCAAGTAGGAAATAGGGTGCCAATCACGCCACTCCAGTTTAGGGTGTGACACCAGATATACAAAACACTTAGTGAAGCCGTCACATTATTCCGAGGAACCGCTCGAAGGAACTAATTCTAACTATCACACAACTTGACACTGGAAGCTATTCCATGTCGACATTAGAGAAAAAGGAATATTAATTAATTTCTAATAGATGAAGAGTTGGACTTAGTGTCACACCCCAACCCGGAGAGGCACAGACCGACACCTAGGTAATAATCATAGAGCACTACATACTTGACTTAACCATATTTCTTAACAAACACGTTGGGCCGTCAATGCTGCATGATAGACTAAAAGAATTCAAAAGTGATAAACAACTTACGATACCACCCTAATAATCATATAAGCATAGGAAGAGCTAACAAGGCCACCATGAAAGTATTTACATTAAAACATATTCCAACAAGGACATTTATGACATCTATACACATGACACATGATACGCCTCGTAGTTTCACGTCTACTCGTACCATCGATTGGACAAAGAAACTTCTCGGGAGGATATGTGATCTTATGAAGAAAGTAATAACGGTCCAAATCTTGTCTATTGAAGGATTAGTTGTACAAAGGTAAATCGAATCAAATGAAATAAATTCATCACAATTTGGAAAATCCCTATGTTTTATGGTGGGATTTACGTCTATAATTGTGTTTTACAATCGTCAAAACTCTGAGGCCTCCACCTTAAAACATAACAAAACTTTGGTGGAGTTAGAGTTGTTTCACTGTGACCTTTTACGGCCCGTAAAATATTTTACAGTGGGGAGAACCACTGTAAAACCTATCGTATAAGCTAGTCTTTGAGGCAGTGCTAATTTCGTTTAAGTCAATGAGGGCTACCTTGACTTCATTTTATCATTAAAACAGATTATATGAGCTATGTATGGACAAAATTACAAATATGTATGCTCGAGCAAGTAGGAAATAGGGTGCCAATCACGCCACTCCAATTTAGGGTGTGACACCAGATATACAAAACACTTAGTGAAGCCGTCACATTATTCCGAGGAACCGCTCGAAGGAACTAATTCTAACTATCACACAACTTGACACTGGAAGCTATTCCATGTCGACATTAGAGAAAAAGGAATATTAATTAATTTCTAATAGATGAAGAGTTGGACTTAGTGTCACACCCCAACCCGGAGAGGCACAGACCGACACCTAGGTAATAATCATAGAGCACTACATACTTGACTTAACCATATTTCTTAACAAACATGTTGGGCCGTCAATGCTGCATGATAGACTAAAAGAATTCAAAAGTGATAAACAACTTACGATACCACCCTAATAATCATATAAGCATAGGAAGAGCTAACAAGGCCACCATGAAAGTATTTACATTAAAACATATTCCAACAAGGACATTTATGACATCTATACACATGACACATGATACGCCTCGTAGTTTCACGTCTACTCGTACCATCGATTGGACATCAACTTCTCAGGAGGATATGTGATCTTATGAAGAAAGTAATAACGGTCCAAATCTTGTCTATTGAAGGATTAGTAGTACAAAGGTAAATCGAATCAAATGAAATAAATTCATCACAATTTGGAAAATCCCTATGTTTTATGGTGGGATTTACGTCTATAATTGTGTTTTACAATCGTCAAAACTCTGAGGCCTCCACCTTAAAACATAACAAAACTTTGGTGGAGTTAGAGTTGTTTCACTGTGACCTTTTACGGCCCGTAAAATATTTTACAGTGGGGAGAACCAATGTAAAACCTATCGTATAAGCTAGTCTTTGAGGCAGTGCTAATTTCTTTTAAGTCAATGAGGGCTACCTTGACTTCATTTTATCATTAAAACAGATTATATGAGCTATGTATGGACAAAATTACAAACGGGTATGCTCGAGCAAGTAGGAAATAGGGTGCCAGTCACGCCACTCTAGTTTAGGGTGTGACACCAGATATACAAAATACTTAGTGAAGCAGTCACATTATTCAGAGGAACTTCTCGAAGGAACTAATTCTAACTATCACTCAACTTGACACTGGAAGCTATTCCATGTCGACATTGGAGAAAAATCAATATTGAGTAATTCTTAATTGATGAAGAGTTGGACTTAGGGTCACACCCCAACCCGGAGAGGCACTGACCGACACCTGGGTAATAATCATCGAGCACTACATACATGACTTAACCATATTTCTTAACAAACAAATGGGCCATGAATTCCGCATGATAGACTAAAAGAATTCAAAAGTGATAAACAACTTACGATACCACCCTAATAATCATATAAGCATAGGAAGAGCTAACAAGGCCACCATGGAAGTATGTACATTAAAACATAAGCCTACTAGGACATATATGACATCTATACACATGACACATGTTACGCCTCATTGTTTCACGTCTACTCGTACCATCGATTGGATACCAACTTCTCAGGAGGATATGTGATCTTATGAAGAAAGTAATAAAGGTCCAAATCTTACATACGGAAGGATAAGTTGTACAAAGGAAAATAGAATCAAATGAAATAAATTCGTTACAATTTTGAAAATCCCTATGTTTTATGGTGGGATTTAAGACTATAATTGTGTTTTACAATCGGCAAAACTCTGAGACCACAACCGTAAAACTTAACAAAATGTTGGTGGAGGTAGAGTTGTTTCACTCTGACCTTTTACGGCCCGTAAAATATTTTACAGTGGGGAGAACCACTATAAAACCTATCGTATAAGCTAGTGGTTGAGGCGGTGCTAATTTCTTTTAAGTCAATGAGGGCTACCTTGACTTCATTTTATCATTAAAACAGATTGTATGAGCTATGTATAGACAAAATTACAAATAGGTATGCTCGAGCAAATAGGAAATAGGGTGCCGGTCACGCCACTCCAGTTTAGGGTGTGGCACCAGATATACAAACGCTTAGTGAAGCAGTCACATTATTCAGAGGAACTGCTCGAAGGAACAAAATCTAACTATCACACAACATGACAATGGAAGCTATTCCATGTCGACATTGGAGAAAAAGTAATATTGAGTAATTCTTAATTACTGAAGAGTTTGACTTAGTGTCACACCCCAACCCGGAGAGGCACTGACCGACACCTAGGTAATAATCATCGAGCACTACATACATGACTTAACCATATTTCTTAACAAACAAATGGGCCGTGAATTCCGCATGATAGACTAAAAGAATTCAAAAGTGATAAACAACTTACGATACCACCCTAATAATCATATAAGCATAGGAAGAGCTAACAAGGCCACCATGGAAGTATGTACATTAAAACATATGCCTACAAGGACATATATGACATCTATACACATGACACATGTTACGCCTCATAGTTTCACGTCTACTCGTACCATCGATTGGATACCAACTTCTCAGGAGGATATGTGATATTATGAAGAAAGTAATAAAGGTCCAAATCTTATCTACAGAAGGATAAGTTGTACAAAGGAAAATCGAATCAAATGAAATAAATTCGTCACAATTTTGAACATCCCTATGTTTTATGGTGGGATTTAAGACTATAATTGTGTTTTACAATCGGCAAAACTCTGAGACCACCACCGTAAAACATAACAAAATGTTGGTGGAGGTAGAGTTGTTTCACTGTGACCTTTTACGGCCCGTAAAATATTTTACAGAGGGGAGAACCACTATAAAACCTATCGTATAAGCTAGTCGTTGAGGCGGTGCTAATTCCTTTTAAGTAAATGAGGGCTACCTTGACTTCATATTATCATTAAAACAGATTGTATGAGCTATGTATGGAGAAAATTACAAATAGGTATGCTCGAGCAAGTAGGAAATAGGGTGCCGGTCACGCAACTCCAGTTTAGGGTGTGACACCAGATATACAAAACACTATGTGAAGCAGTCACATTATTCTGAGGAACTGCTCGAAGGAACTAAATCTAACTATCACACAACATGACAATGGAAGCTATTCCATGTCGACATTGGAGAAAAAGCAATATTGAGTAATTCTTAATTGCTGAAGAGTTGGACTTAGTGTCACACCCCAACCTGGAGAGGCACTGACTGACACCCAGGTATTAATCATCGAGCACTACATACATGACTTAAGCATATTTCTTAACAAACAAATGGGCCGTAAATGCCGCATGATAGACTAAAAGAATTCAGAAGTGATAAACAACTTACGATACCACCCTAATAATCATATAAGCATAGGAAGAGCTAACAAGGCCACCATGGAAGTATGTACATTAAAACATATGCCTAAAAGGACATATATGACATCTATACACATGACACATGTTACGCCTCATAGTTTCACGTCTACTCGTACCATCGATTGGATACCAACTTCTCAGGAGGATATGTGATATTATGAAGAAAGTAATAAAGGTCCAAATCTTATCTACAGAAGGATAAGTTGTACAAAGGTAAATCGAATCAAATGAAATAAATTCGTCACAATTTTGAACATCCCTATGTTTTATGGTGGGATTTAAGACTATAATTGTGTTTTACAATCGGCAAAACTCTGAGATCTCTACCGTAAAACTTAACAAAACGTTGGTGGAGGTAGAGTTGTTTCACTGTGACCTTTTACGGCCAGTAAAATATTTTACAGAGGGGAGAACCACTATAAAACATATCGTATAAGCTAGTCGTTGAGGCGGTGCTAATTCCTTCTAAGTCAATGAGGGCTACCTTGACTTCATTTTATCATTAAAACAGATTGTATGAGCTATGTATGGACAAAATTACAAATAGGTATGCTCGAGCAAGTAGGAAATAGGGTGCCGGTCACGCGACTCAAGTTTAGTGTATAATTGTGTTTTACAATCGGCAAAACTCTGAGACCTCCACCTTAAAACTTAACAAAACTTTGTTGGAGTTAGAGTTGTTTCGCTGTGACCTTTTACGACCCGTAAAATATTTTACAGTGGGGAGAACCACTGTAAAACTAATCGTATAAGCAAGTCTTTGTGGCGGTGCTAATTCCTTTTAAGTCAATGAGGGCTACCTTGACTTCATTTTATCATTAAAATAGATTATATGAGCTATGTATGGACAAAATTACAAATAGGTATGCTCGAGCAAGTAGGAAATAGGGTGCCAGTCACGCCACTCCAGTTTAGGGTGTGACACCAGATATACAAAACACTTAGTGAAGCAGTCACATTATTCAGAGGAACTGCTCGAAGGAACTAATTGTAACTATCACACAACTTGACACTGGAAGCTATTCCATGTTGACATTAGAGAAAAATGAATATTGAGTAATTCCTAATAGATGAAGAGTTGGACTTAGTGTCACACCCCAACCCGGAGAGGCACTGACCGACACCCAGGTATTAATCATCGAGCACTACATACATGACTTAACCATATTTCATAACAAGAAAATGGGTCGTCAATGCCGCATGATAGACTGAAAGAATTCAAAAGTGATAAACAACATACGATACCACCGTAATAAGCATATAAGCATAGGAAGAGCTAACAAGGCCACCATTGAAGTATGTACATTAAAACATATTCCTACAAGGACATATATGACATCTATACACATGACACATGTTACGCCTCATAGTTTCACGTCTACTCGTACCATCGATTGGATACCAACTTCTCAGGAGGATATGTGAACTTATGAAGAAAGTAATAACGGTCCAAATCTTGTCTATAGAAGGATAAGTTGTACAAAGGTAAATTGAATCAAACGAAATAAATTCATCACATTTTTGAAAATCCCTATGTTTTATGGTGGGATTTACGACTATAATTGTGTTTTACAATCGGCAAAACTCTGAGACCTCCACCGTAAAACATAACAAAACGTTGGTGGAGGTAGAGTTGTTTCACTGTGACCTTTTAAGGCCCGTAAAATATTTTACAGTGGGTAGAACCACTGTAAAACCTATCGTATAAGGTAGTCGTTGAGGCAGTGCTAATTCCTTTTAAGTCAATGAGGGCTACCTTGACTTCATTTTATCAAAAAACAGATTGTATGAGCTATATGTATGGACACAATTACAAATAGGTATGCTCGAGCAAGTAGGAAATAGGGTACCAGTCACGCCACTCCAGTTTAGGGTGTGACACCAGATATACAAAACACTTAGTGAAGCCGTCACATTATTCACAGGAACTGCTCGAAGGAACTAATTGTAACTATCACACAACTTGACACTCTAAGCTATTCCATGTCGACATTAGAGAAAAAGCAATATTGAGTAATTCTTAATTGATGAAGAGTTGGACTTAGTGTCACACCCCAACCCGGAGAGGAACTGACCGATACCTAGGTAATAATCATCGAGCACTACATACATGACTTAACCATATTTCTTAACAAACAAATGGGCCGTCAATGCCGCATGATAGACTAAAAGAATTCAAAAGTGATAAACAACTTACGATACCACCCTAATAAGCATATAAGCATAGGAAGAGCTAACAAGGCCACCATTGAAGTATGTACATTAAAACATATGCCTACAAGGACATATATGACATCTATACACATGACACATGTTACGCCTCATAGTTTCACGTCTACTCGTACCATCGATTGGATACCAACTTCTCAGGAGGATATATGATCTTATGAAGAAAGTAAAAAAGGTCCAAATCTAGTCTACAAAAGGATAAGTTGTACAAAGGTAAATCGAATCAAATGAAATAAATTCATCACAATTTTGAAAATCCCTATGTTTTATGGTGGGATTTAAGACTATAATTGTGTTTTACAATCGGCAACACTCTGAGACCTCCACCTTAAAACTTAACAAAACTTTGGTGGAGTTAGAGTTGTTTCACTGTGACCTTTTACGGCCCGTAAAATATTTTACAGTGGGGAGAAACACTGTAAAAGCTATTGTATAAGCTAGTCGTTGAGGCAGTGCTAATTCCTTTTAAGTCAATGAGGGCTACCTTGACTTCATTTTATCATTAAAATAGATTGTATGAGCTATGTATGGACAAAATTACAAATAGGTATGCTCGAGCAAGTAGGAAATAGGGTGCCGGTCACGCCACTCCAGTTTAGGGTGTGACACCAGATATACAAAACACTTAGTGAAGCCGTCACATTATTCAGAGGAACTGTTCGAAGGAACTAATTGTAACACTCACACAACTTGACACTGGAAGCTATTCCATGTCGACATTAGAGAGAAAGGAATATTGAGTAATTCCTAATAGATGAAGAGTTGGACTTAGTGTCACACCCCAACCCGGAGAGGCACTGACCGACACCTAGGTAATAATCATCTTTCACTACATACATGACTTAACCATATTTCTTAACAAACAAATGGGCCATCAATGCCGCATGATAGACTAAAAGAATTCAAAAGTGATAAACAACTTACGATACCACCCTAATAAGCATATAAGCATAGGAAGAGCGAACAAGGCCACCATTGAAGTATGTACATTAAAACATATGCCTACAAGGACATATATGACATCTATACACATGACACATGTTACGCCCCATAGTTTCACGTCTACTCGTACCATCGATTGGATACCAACTTCTCAGGAGGATATATGATCTTATGAAGAAAGTAAAAAAGGTCCAAATCTAGTCTACAAAAGGATAAGTTGTACAAAGGTAAATCGAATCAAATGAAATAAATTCATCACAATTTTGAAAATCCCTATGTTTTATGGTGGGATTTAAGACTATAATTGTGTTTTACAATCGGCAAAACTCTGAGAGCTCCACCGTAAAACATAACAAAACGTTGGTGCAGGTAGAGTTGTTTCACTGTGACCTTTTATGGCCCGTAAATTATTTTACAGTGGGGAGAACCATTGTAAAACCTATCGTATAAGCTAGTCGAGGAGGCGGTGCTAATACTTTTTAAGTCAATGAGGGATACCTTGACTTCATTTTTTCATTAAAACAGATTGTATGAGCTATGTATGGACAAAATTACAAATAGGTATGCTCGAGCAAGTACGAAATAGGGTGCCGGTCACGCCACTCCAGTTTATGGTGTGACACCAGATATACAAAACACTTAGTGATGCAGTCACATTATTCAGAGGATCTGCTCGACGGAACTAAATCTAACTATCACACAACATGACAATGGAAGCTATTCCATGTCGACATTGGAGAAAAAGCAATATTGAGTAATTCTTAATTTATGAAGAGTTGGACTTAGTGTCACACCCCAACCCGGAGAGGCACTGACCGACACCTAGGTAATAATCATCTTGCACTACATACATGACTTAACCATATTTCTTATCAAAAAATGGGCCATCAATGCCGCATGATAGACTAAAAGAATTCAAAAGTGATAAACAACTTACGATACCACCCTAATAAGCATATAAGCATAGGAAGAGCTAACAAGGCCACCATTGAAGTATGTACATTAAAACATATGCCTACAAGGACATATATGACATCTATACACATGACACATGTTACGCCTCATAGTTTCACGTCTACTCGTACCATCGATTGGATACCAACTTCTCAGGAGGATATGTGAACTTATGAAGAAAGTAATAACGGTCCAAATCTTGTCTATAGAAGGATAAGTTGTACAAAGGGTAATCGAATCAAATGAAATAAATTCATCACAATTTTGAAAATCCCTATGTTTTATGGTGGGATTTAAGACTATAATTGTGTTTTACAATCGGCAAAACTCTGAGACCTCCACCGTAAAACATAACAAAACGTTGGTGCAGGTAGAGTTGTTTCACTGTGACCTTTTATGGCCCATAAATTATTTTACAGTGGGAAGAACCACTGTAAAACCTATCGTATAAGCTAGTCGATGAGGCGGTGCTAATTCTTTTTAAGTCAATGAGGGCTACCTTGACTTCATTTTATCACTAAAACAGATTGTATGAGCTATGTATGGACAAAATTACAAATAGGTATGCTCGAGCAAGTAGGAAATAGGGTACCGGTCACGCCACTCCAGTTTAGGGTGTGACACCAGGTATACAAAACACTTAGTGAAGCCGTCACATTATTCAGAGGAACTGCTCGAAGGAACTAATTGTAACTATCACACAACTTGACACTGGAAGCTATTCCATGTCGACATTAGAGAGAAAGGAATATTGAGTAATTCCTAATAGATGAAGAGTTGGACTTAGTGTCACACCCCAACCTGGAGAGGCACTGACCGACACCTAGGTAATAATCATAGAGCACTACATACATGACTTAACCATATTTCTTAACAA
This sequence comes from Anisodus tanguticus, assembly GCA_034509755.1. Taxonomy (NCBI): domain Eukaryota; kingdom Viridiplantae; phylum Streptophyta; class Magnoliopsida; order Solanales; family Solanaceae; genus Anisodus; species Anisodus tanguticus. The sequence continues at coordinate 19,863,281 of CM067552.1, read as the reverse complement.
ACAAATGGGCCGTCAATGCTGCATGATAGACTAAAAGAATTCAAAAGTGATAAACAACTTACGATACCACCCTAATAATCATATAAGCATAGGAAGAGCTAACAAGGCCACCATGGAAGTATGTACATTAAAACATATTCCTACAAGGACATATATGAAATCTATACACATGACACATGATACGCCTCATAGTTTCACGTCTACTCGTACCATCGATTGGATACCAACTTCTTAGGAGGATATGTGATCTTATGAAGAAAGTAATAACGGTCCAAATCTTGTCTATTGAAGGATTAGTTGTACAAAGGTAAATCGAATCAAATGAAATAAATTCATCACATTTTGGAAAATCCCTATGTTTTATTGTGGGATTTACGACTATAATTGTGTTTTACAATCGCCAAAACTCTGAGACCTCCACCTTAAAACTTATCAAAACTTTGGTGGAGTTAGAGTTGTTTCACTGTGACCTTTTACGGCCCGTAAAATATTTTACAGTGGGGAGAAACACTGTAAAAGCTATTGTATAAGCTAGTCGTTGAGGCAGTGCTAATTCCTTTTAAGTCAATGAGGGCTACCTTGACTTCATTTTTTTCATTAAAACAGATTGTATGAGCTATGTATGGACAAAATTACAAATAGGTATGCTCGAGCAAGTAGGAAATAGGGTGCCGGTCACGCCACTCCAGTTTATGGTGTGACACCAGATATACAAAACACTTAGTGATGCAGTCACATTATTCAGAGGATTTGCTCGAAGGAACTAAATCTAACTATCACACAACATGACAATGGAAGCTATTCCATGTCGACATTGGAGAAAAAGCAATATTGAGTAATTCTTAATTGATGAAGAGTTGGACTTAGTGTCACACCCCAACCCGGAGAGGCACTGACCGACACCTAGGTAATAATCATCTTGCACTACATACATGACTTAACCATATTTCTTATCAAACAAATGGGCCATCAATGCCGCATGATAGACTAAAAGAATTCAAAAGTGATAAACAACTTACGATACCACCCTAATAAGCATATAAGCATAGGAAGAGCTAACAAGGCCACCATTGAAGTATGTACATTAAAACATATGCCTACAAGGACATATATGACATCTATACACATCACACATGTTACGCCTCATAGTTTCACGTCTACTCGTACCATCGATTGGATACCAACTTCTCAGGAAGATATATGATCTTATGAAGAAAGTAAAAAAAGTCCAAATCTAGTCTACAAAAGGATAAGTTGTACAAAGGTAAATCGAATCAAATGAAATAAATTCATCACAATTTTGAAAATCCCTATGTTTTATGGTGGGATTTAAGACTATAATTGTGTTTTACAATCGGCAAAACTCGGAGACCTCCACCGTAAAACATAACAAAACGTTGGTGCAGGTAGAGTTGTTTCACTGAGACCTTTTATGGCCCGTAAATTATTTTACAGTGGGGAGAACCACTGTAAAACCTATCGTATAAGCTAGTCGTTGAGGCGGTGCTAATTCTTTTTAAGTCAATGAGGGCTACCTTGACTTCATTTTATCACTAAAACAGATTGTATGAGCTATGTATGGACAAAATTACAAATAGGTATGCTCGAGCAAGTAGGAAATAGGGTGCCGGTCACGCCACTCCAGTTTAGGGTGTGACACCAGATATACAAAACACTTAGTGAAGCTGTCACATTATTCAGAGGAACTGCTCGAAGGAACTAATTGTAACTATCACACTACATGACATTGGAAGATATTCCATGTCGACATTAGAGAAAAAGGAATATTGAGTAATTCCTAATAGATGAAGAGTTGGAATTAGTGTCCCACCCCAACCCGGAGAGGCACTAACCGACACCCAGGTATTAATCATCGAGCACTACATACATGACTTAACCATATTTCATAACAAGCAAATGGGCAGTCAATGCCGCATGATGGACTGAAAGAATTCAAAAGTGATAAACAACTTACGATACCACCCTAATAAGAATATAAGCATAGGAAGAGCTAACAGGACACCATTGAAGTATGTACATTAAAACATATTCCTACAAGGACATAAATGACATCTATACACATGACATATGTTACGCCTCATAGTTTCACGTCTACTCGTACCATCGATTGGATACCAACTTCTCAGGAGGATATTTGATCTTATGAAGAAAGTAATAACGGTCCAAATCATGTCTATAGAAGGATAAGTTGTACAAAGTTAAATCGAATCAAAGAAATAAATTCATCACAATTTGGAAAGTCCCTATGTTTTATGGTGGGATTTACGACTATAATTGTGTTTTACAATCAGCAAAACTCTGAGACCTCCACCATAAAATTTTACAAAACGTTGGTGGAGGTAGAGTTGTTTCACTGTGACCTTTTACGGCCCGTAAAATATTTTACAGTGGGGAGAACCACTGTAAAACATATCGTATAAGCTAGTCGTTGAGGCGGTGCTAATTCTTTTTAAGTCAATGAGGGCTACCTTGACTTCATTTTATCATTAAAACAGATTGTATGAGCTATGTATGGACAAAGTTACAAATAGGTATGCTCGAGCAAGAAAGAAATAGGGTGCCGGTCACGCCACTCCAGTTTAGGGTGTGACACCAGATATACAAATCACTTAGTGAAGCAGTCACATTATTCAGAGAAACTGCTAGAAGGAACTAATTCTAACTATCACACAACTTGACACTGGAAGCTATTCCATGTCGACATTACAGAAAAAGGAATATTGAGTAATTCCTAATAGCTGAAGAGTTGGACTTAGTGTCACACCCCAACCCGGAGAGGCACTGACCGACACCCAGGTATTAATCATCGAGCACTACATACATGACTTAACCATATTTCTTAACAAGCAAATGGGTCGTCAATGCCGCATGATAGACTGAATGAATTCAAAAGTGATAAACAACTTACGATACCACCCTAATAAGCATAGGAAGAGCTAACAAGGCCACCATGGAAGTATGTACATTAAAACGTATGCCTACAAGGACATATATGACATCTATACACATGACACATGTTACGCCTCATAGTTTCACGTCTACTCGTACCATCGATTCGATACCAACTTCTCAGGAGGATATGTGAACTAATGAAGAAAGTAATAAAGGTCCAAATTGTAACGCCCCGTATTTTCGGGTAGCGGTTGAACTCGTAGCGTAGGTAAGTAGACCCGGACCCGGGAAAAATTTCGTTGTACTTGTGCATATTAATAAGAGGATTAGTATATAAAGGGCGTGATCCCGAAATAATTTTGGGATTTAGTAAGAGTGACGACGGAGTTGAATAAAAATTGGGTGTCCCCGAAGTGAGTATAGACTGTTATTTTTATTACGGGAAGTATGATATTGACATGTGAGGATTTTAGTAATCGTCGGGATTTAAATAATTGGAGATTGGAAGTTTAATTGTGTGTATAATTAATTAATTGTGGGATTAATTAATTCGGAAGGGGACAATTTATAGTGGGAGTTGGTAAGTTGGAGTTTAATAAACGATTTGGGGGGACCAAGCCCCAAACCAAATCGACCGTCCGATGCCTTCTCTTCTCCATTTTTTTTTCTTTCATTTCTTCACTCCATTTCTTCAACCTTCATCTTCTTCAAAAACCCATGAGTTATTAAAGGGTCACATTTCTAGCAGGTGGAGGTAAGTCTCGGTTGATGGGTTTTCTGAGAAGTTGCGGTCGAAGTTGGGGATTTTCGGGAGCTTCCATATAACCAAAACGAGGGAAAATTCTTGGTATTCTGTGTTAAAATTCCAGTAGAACCGAACCATTAGCAAGCTTAGAAACTCAGGAGCTTTACAAGAAACCTTGAATACAACCGGATTCTAGCGCGAATCGATTTGGGGGTCTGTTTCTTGTTGTCGGAAGCTGTGTCGAGCAAAAGGGGTTTCCCAACGATTCTCGTCGATGTGTTTAACGAGGTAACCTTCCTTGTTCTTAATAGTATGTACAATTTTCTGAAGTCATTTCTTGCTATTAGTTCTAAAGACGATTATCGAAAATGCGAATTTATATGTTACTGGGTTTGCATGTGAAATTGTGGTACTGTTTCAGAGATTTTAGTAGTATAAGAAGGAGGATTAAGAGAGTTGGATGTTTCACTACTTACATAGATTTCGATATAGAAGGAATATAGGTTCTACGCGGTCAAGGTGTTCGTTAGAATATCCCTAAGAATCTGTTTTTAATATGTTGTGTCGATTACGATTTAAATCATCCGTATGATGTAGATAAGAATTCATAGGGGCTTACAAGGACCCGCGGATCTTAGATAAATTCGACAACAAGGTTGAAGTTCTAAAACGAGGCGTACGCTAATATTGAGTCGATTAATTCATCTAAGAGGTATGTGAAACCCTTACTTCTTTCTTTTGGCATGCTTTAATGAAAGTACGGCGGACGTACTTAATTCTTATATAGTTTAATTCCTAAAGAGGATTGTTATGAGAAGTGCTTATGATTCTTCAGCAAAGAGTTTATTATGACATTATTGTAATGATTGTATGGAGAGTCAAATGATGATTTTTACTTGCATGGCACTCATGATATCTACTCGTGCTAAGTGTTACTACTTCACCTCACCGAGTCCTGGGCCGGGTTATGATTCGTGCACCACCTTGCATTATTCACCGAGACCCTCACTAGGGGGACGGGTTACGTAGGATGGATTCATAGATGAGATATGATTTTACCGAGTCCCAGGATGGGTCGGGTTATGATATGATTCACCGAGTCCCGCATTAGTGGGCCGAGTTACGTTACAGGTATATATATGTATATGGACAGGCATACATGTTTTTCTTGACTTGCCTCTCACGTTTATAAGGCACAGCTGACTTTTATGGTTTATGGCACAGTTGGATTTGGATCCTGATTTTTATACTGATCTCATGTTTCTGTTGGCTACTTATGATTTATTTTACAGCTTCATGTTTTACACACTCAGTACATCATTTCGTACTGACCCCCCTTTCCTCGGGGGGTTGCGTTTCATGTCCGCAGGTACATGCTCTCAGTTTGGTGAACCTCAGGCCTAGGTTCCTATCAGCAGGTTGGAAAGCTCCTTTGATCCAGAGTTTTGTCATGTTGGTACCGAATCTCTTTAGAGCTTCTGTTTGTATTTAGGGGCACGACGGGGCCCTGTCCCGTCATATGTCGTTCTTCTTCTTATAGAGGTCTGTAGACAGTGGTGGGTTGTACGTATGTAAGGGTTATGACTCTGTTTGGGTCAGTCATGTTATTGTATTCTGTGCTGGGGTGTTCCCATGTTTATACGTTACTATCTGGTGGCAGCCTTATCGGCTTGCTTGTTATTTTATATTGGCTAATTGTGACTCCTCAGGAGACAGGTGCATTCGGGGGTAAAGGCAGGCTTGTCGGCTTGCCTACCCTGGCATATGTTGTTATTACGACGTTATGCTGCCGGATTTCAAACTCATTAAGGGTTAGTTAGATTATGTGTGACAGGTTAGTATAATTACGTCATTAGGGCGGTTAGTCGCGGCCCATCGGGTCGGGTCGTGACAAAAGTGGTATCAAAGCAGTTAGTCCTCGGAATGTCTACAGACCGTGTCTAGTAGAGTCTTGCGTATGGGTATGTTGTGCACCATACTTATACGCAGGAGGCTGCAGGGCATTTAGGATTGGTTTCTATTCTTCTTACTCTAAGATCGTGCGATAGAGCTATGCTATTAGGTTATTCCCTCTCTGACATATTAATGTGTTACAGCTATGCCTCCAAAGAAAGCGACAGCCGCTAGAAGGGCAATACGAATTCGAGGTTATGAGAACCTACCTTACTCATATACGGGAAGAAATAATGTAAGTTTGGGACATGGAATATTTGAGACTCTTAGCATATTAGATAATCGTTGAGACCTTAGATATACAAGGCCTTCTTGAGTAAAATATTTTATGTTTGATCTGGGTTGTAGTACATGGTATGTGTGAAGTCTATTAGTTGTGATGAATCCTTGATATGCTTATGTTATATGAAAAGGAATATGAGATATGCCAAAAACTGGAGTCGCTACTGTTGTACATATACGGTTTGTTGTCTCTGGAGCAGGTTGTCTGGATAAGTCCTTGAAATTAGTTCAGTAGGTAGTTGATAGTCGTTAACGGGTTGTCCTACTTGTGGATGGGGCTTAGGAGTAGATGGTCCTCTACATGTTGTAATGTCACCCTGTTTAAGTTGATGTGTTCCAGCTTTTCTTATGAGTTATGCTATCCATGTTATGTATAAATGTATTCTGTCTTGGTCATACTTCTTAGGGTGGTCTGTTAATGTCCCTGTACAGTATGTGGGTTGAGTATAAATCACTGGTGTTAGGACCTATCTTCGCCAATTTTGCTCAGTGGGACTACCCCTAAACAGTTAATTAGACTTGTCTAGATATCTTTTATGTTTGGTTAAAATTTCCCCCGTAATTGTCTCTGTGTATCATAACGAAGAATGCAAAATGTTCTAATAACCCAAGCCTGCGTTTTGTCTCTTAAATAGGGAATAGATTCGTATGCTAAACATGTTGTCAATAGTTGCTTAAGGGAGTGGAAAATTGAGTACTTACATAATTCCAGGAATGACTTGCTACTGTAATAAACGGTTTGCTTATTTAGTTAACTATTAAACCGTGAATATATTATGCCAAGCATTATTTAATATATGTGAATACTGTGGCTATTTGTGACTACTCTATTAATGTCTAGCTGGTTCAGTTGTCTATTTGTGACTACTCTATTAATGTCTAGCTGGTTCAGTTGATGAAAACAATGTTAGAGTATTGTGTGACGATTATTTGTGTGTTAAGTGGTTGTCTTGTTAGGTTTAAGAGTTATTTGACCTTGTATGACCCGTTTAAATGATTGAAGGGCTTAATGCTTTTAGTTATTTAGTGATCTGCCTATAATAAGGGAACTAAGATGTAGCATAAGGATGTTGTAATAATTATGATAGGATCACCTAATGACTTTGAAATGGATGTGTGTTTTGTTTAAGTGTTGTCGTGATCTGAAGGATAGTTTAGGAGCCTATTTGGTGTATGTTTTGCTGGTTAAAGGGTCATATCTATCCTTGGCATGTCCCAATGAAAAATGAAAAATGAATATCTGAGTAGTTCCTCAACTATGTGCATTCCCTTGCTTCTGCCGATTTGGTTAAGTTATTAAGTGAGTAGTGATGAGGTTAGCATGACATGGATTGGCAGGTTGGATTGAAGATAGGTTTAGCATGTATGGGTTATTTAAATTAATGTGATGTCCGATATATTATTTTGGAAACTCTTTGGCTATCTGTAAGTCGTTTGGTCATATTATCTACCTAAAACAAGCGCCTCTAATTAAGAGCAAGATTAGTTGTCCTATTCAACAAAACTTGTCTTATATCGTCTGATATGATAATTTAAAACTAGAAGAGAATGAGTTAAGTGTGTTGATATGGTTGAGGTTATGTGATGTTAATTATTATGGGAATTGATAAAGGGTAGCCTATGTGATAATTGTGAATTATGAATATTACCTAAATTCCGAGCCTGCTTTACTGATTTGAGGGTATGTTAGAAGATATAACTAAGCATGCCTAAATAAATGGTTATATGTTTGGATTAATCAAAAGGAATATGTGGATTTTGTATGCTGATTGATAAGGTTGTTGTATAGTTTGGTGTAATTTTAGTTGGATCATGAGATGACTTTTAAACTATGGGTATGTGAGTTAAGCAATAATAACCTTGTTTGGATCGATCTTGGAGTGATTAGTGTTGTTAGAGACAATTCCGACTTGATAGGAATCTAACCTAAAGTTAGGAGTAACCTATAACTTATTGGTTATAGTAAAAAGACCGGTGTGGCTTCTATTACATTTTTCATATAATTACAATAGTAACCCTGGTTGAGTATAAGCTTAGAGAATATGTCGGCTTACTATTTTTTTTTTTCATGTGGTATCCGATAATTTGGAATGATGTAGCCTACATGTGGTCTCCAATGACATGTTTAGCTTCAATTATGACTACATGATGTCCTGTCTGTGCTATTAATATCTTTGTTACTTCTATGGATGCATACTGTGATATAAACTGGAATTTTTTTTTTAAAACCAAAGGACTTATTTTAGTTTATTGTTGGAATTTATGAGCTTAACACTGACCCAAGAGGTTGTGGTATGTCCAAAGGGAAGTTTAGTTCCTAAGTTGTTTTCTTAGGTATGTACTTGTTGTATCTATGTTCTTGTAACTTGAACTTTATGTGGTCTGAATGTTGAAGTTATGTTATGAATGCCTAGAAAAGAGTATTTCTGCACCCATTCATGTATCCATGTTATCATTGCCAATGTGTAAACCAATCCACCTAGTTAAGTGCATGTATAAGTAGGAATAAAAGCTTAGAACCACTATGCTAGTTGACATGTGCTCCTAACAAGTTAAAATGATAAACTTAGGCTAATTTCAGCATGATGGCCTTTAAAGGGGTGATTCAGAAAATTCCTCTGGACCCTGTAATTCTGCTTATATGGATTGTTGGTATGCAGCCTCTTAAGGTATTTGTTGTGGCCCTGGATATGGTGTGATCATAGGTTAGGTGCGGATATTGAAGCAAGATTAATCCGGCAAGTATTTGATGTCTATTAACTATGGTATAAAGGGTTGTTTGACTTAGTATTTGCATTTCAAGTTGCTTACTTTTTTCTGATGTTAGGCTTTACATAACCATGTCCATAGGTGAGTGGCACAACCAATCTAGACCTGAATTTGGTAAATGAATCTATACTAATTAAGGTGCCGACTGTTTATGCTTGAAATAGAGGCTCAGCATGGTCAAGCCCCATTTCTGCATACCTAACCAGAGTAGGTTGCATTTAGTTACTTGTTTTCATGTTGCCTAGGGACCAGCTGGTTTATGAAATATCTAGCATGTTTACACTAGTCTTGTTACTGCTGATTACCTGCTGTTTTGTTGCTGCTACTGCTTGTCCCTGTGGGCCTTTAATCATATATTATTGCCTCAGTTGGCACAGATGTTGCTGCCCCTTTTTCAGTCTCAAAGGTCCTATTTTCAAGCATGTTGTGCTCTCCTAGTTATCTACATTCCTTGTTAAGGCTTGTGTCTCTTAAAATACTGAATTATGAATTATAGTTGCTGCAGCAGTTGAGGTGATAAATGCTGTGTGTTTAAGGCTGGAACCTGTCATATTTTGAGATAATTTTAGACCTTGAGGACTGCTATACCTTAGCCATTAACACTTTACTTTGGGTATGACTTATTGCAAAAATTTTGGGCCATTCTATTTTGATTACAAAATGCTGCATTCTTATCCAAGGTGCTGCAGTATATTTTCTGCAGTACATGATCTTGATGAGCTGCTGTCCTTTCCTCAAGGATAAGACAGATACTACACTATAGGAAGACTTTGTGATGTGTTGTGTGAGGTATAGCTGAGTGAGGGTGTTGGGTTGCTGTACCATGGGGTAAGTAGTGGCTGCATTGTGACCAAATTTTGTTGCATTCTACCTCCTTTGTGGTTGCTGTTTTGGCTGCTATTAGATGCAGTTTCTGCTATATCTAGCTGCTGTTTTGACTGTAAATTAAGCACACTTTCTGCTATATCTAGCTGCTATTTTGACTGTAAATTGAGCTCATTTTCTGCTGTTAGTTAGCTGCTGTTTTGGCTACCAGTTGACTGCTATTGGGCTGCTGTTTTGCTGTTATTTGCTACTCTAATCACTGCTGTATTTTGGTGGAATTGTGCCCTGCACAAACACATGTTGCTGCCTTTATTTTGAGACAAATTTGTAGGCTGAAATTACGGGGCAAGCGAGTGAAAAAAATCAGCAGTTGTGTTGCTGCACTCTAGCCCAAAAATAGTGCAATAAAAGAATCAACCGCAATGGTATAAAAATAGTTGCATGGCTAATTGTATTGAGGTGTGAGCTTTTATAAATAACTAGGTTGCGTATAGAACTCTAAAATTAGATATTAGGACCTTCTACCTCCTTTACCTATTGTTTGAATTTAAAGAATGTAGTCACCATGTGTTTATTTTGGTTCGCATATGAAACTTGAGTCTATCCTTTAGAAGTAGTTATGGATGGATATGTATCTTCTCACAGTTTAAAAGATAGTCTGAATTAATCCCTGAATGCCGTACCCCTTGTTTTTGAGGAATTGGAATAGCAATTTGTGTATTCTTTTCGTATGGTGTCAAAGGTTAGAAATGCCGTACCGACATTCGAAGACGAATGTTTCTAAGGGGGGAAGGATGTAACGCCCTGTATTTTCGGATAGCGGTTGAACTCGTAGCGTAGGTAAGTAGACCCGGACCCGGGAAAAATTTCGTTGTACTTGTGTATATTAATAAGAGGATTAGTATATAAAGGGCGTGATCTCGAAATAATTTTGGGATTTAGTAAGAGTGACGACGGAGTTGAATAAAAATTGGGTGTCCCCGAAGTGAGTATAGACTGATATTTTTATTACGGGAAGTATGATATTGACATATGAGGATTTTAGTAATCGTCGGGATTTAAATGGAGATCGGAAGTTTAATTGTGTGTATAATTAATTAATTATGAGATTAATTAATTTGGAAGGGGACAATTTATAGTGGGAGTTGGTAAGAGGGAGTTTAATAAACGATTTGGGGGGATCAAGCCCCAAACCAAATCGACCGTCCGATGCCTTCTCTTCTCCATTTTTTTTTCTTTCATTTCTTCACTCCATTTCTTCAACCTTCATCTTCTTCAAAAACCCATGAGGAATTAAAGGGTCACATTTCTAGCGGGTGGAGGTAAGTCTCGGTTGATGGGTTTTCTGAGAAGTTGCGGTCGAAGTTGGGGATTTTTCGGGAGCTTCCATATAACCAAAACGAGGGAAAATTCTTGGTATTCTGGGTTAAAATTCCAGTAGAACCGAACCATTAGCAAGCTTAGAAACTCAGGAGCTTTACAAGAAACCTTGAATACAACCGGATTCTAGCGCGAATTGATTTGGGGGTCTGTTTCTGGTTGTCGGAAGCTGTGTCGAGCAAAAGGGGTTTCCCAACGATTCTCGTCGATGTGTTTAACGAGGTAACCTTCCTTGTTCTTAATAGTATGTACAATTTTCTGAAGTCATTTCTTGCTATTAGTTCTAAAGACGATTGTCGAAAATGCGAATTTGGGTTGGGTGTTGTCGGGACTGTCGTTACTGGGTTTGCATGTGAAATTATGGTACTGTTTCGGAGATTTTAGTAGTATAAGAAGGAGGATTAAGAGAGTTGGATGTTTCACTACTTACATAGATTTTGATATAGAAGGAATATAGGTTCTACGCGATCAAGGTGTTCGTTAGAATATCCCTAAGAATCTGTTTTTAATATGTTGTGTCGATTATGATTTAAATCATCCGTATGATGTAGATAAGCATTCATAGGGGCTTACAAGGACCCGCGGAACTTAGATATTTTCGACAACCAGGTTGAAGTTCTAAAACGAGGCGTACGCTAATATTGAGTCGATTAATTCGTCTAAGAGGTATGTGAAACCCTTAATTCTTATATAGTTTAATTCCTAAAGAGGATTGTTATGAGAAGTGCCTATGATTCTTCAGCAAAGAGTTTATTATGACATTATTGTAATGATTGTTTGGAGAGTCAAATGATGATTTTTACTTGCATGGCACTCATGATATCTACTCGTGCTAAGTGTCACTACTTCACCTCACCGAGTCCCGGGCCGGGTTACGATTCGTGCACCACCTTGCATTGTTCACCGAGACCCTCACTAGGGGGCCGGGTTACGTAGGATGGATCCATAGATGAGATATGATTTTACCGAGTCCCAGGATGGGCCGGGTTATGATATGATTCACCGAGTCCCGCATTAGTGGGCCGGGTTACGTTACAGGTATATATATGTATATGGACAGGCATACATGTTTTTCTTGACTTGCCTCTCATGTTTATAAGGCACAACTGACATTTATGGTTTATGGCACAGTTGGATTTGGATCCTGATTTTTATACTGATCTCATGTTTCTGTTGGCTACTTATGATTTATTTTACAGCTTCATGTTTTACACACTCAGTACATCATTTCGTACTGACCCCCCTTTCCTCGGGGGGCTGCATTTCATGCCCGCAGGTACATGCTCTCAGTTTGGTGAACCTCAGGCCTAGGTTCCGACTCAGCAGGTTGGAAAGCTCCTTTGATCCAGAGTTTTGTCATGTTGGTACCGAATCTCTTTAGAGCTTCTGTTTGTATTTAGGGGCACGACGGGGCCTGTCCCATCATATGTCATTCTTCTTCTTATAGATGTCTGTAGACAGTGGTGGGTTGTACGTATGTAAGGGTTATGACTCTGTTTGGTTCAGTCATGTTATTGTATTCTGTGCTGGGGTGTTCCCATGTTTATACGTTACTATCTGGTGGCAGCCTTGTCGGCTTGCTTGTTATTTTATATTGGCTAATTGTGACTCCTCAGGAGACAGGTGCATTCGGGGGTAAAGGCAGCCTTGTCGGCTTGCCTACCCTGGCATATGTTGTTATTGCGACGTTATGCTGCCGGATTTCAGACTCATTAAGGGTTAGTTAGATTATGTATGACAGGTTAGTATAATGATGTCATTAAAGCGGTTAGTCGCAGCCCGTCGGGTCGGGTCGCGACACAAATCTTGTCTATAGAAGGATAAGTTGTACAAAGGTAAATCGAATCAAGTGAAATAAATTCATCACAATTTGGAAAATCCCTATGTTTTATGGAGGGATTTACGACTACAATTGTGTTGTACAATCAGCAAAACTATGAGACCTCCACCATAAAACTTAACAAAACGTTGTTGGAGGTAGAGTTGTTTCACTGTGACCTTTTACGGCCCGTAAAATATTTTACAGTGGGGAGAACCATTGTAAAAACTATCGTATAAGCTAGTCGTTGAGGCGGTGCTAATTCTTTTTAAGTCAATGAGGGCTACCTTGACTTCATTTTATCATTAAAATAGATTGTATGAGCTATGTAAGGACAAAGTTACAAATAGGTATGCTAGAGCAAGTAAGAAATAGGGTGCCGGTCACGCCACTCCAGTTTAGGGTGTGACACCAGATATACAAAACACTTAGTCAAGCAGTCACATTAATCAGAGGAACTGCTCAAAGGAACTAATTCTAACTATCACACAACTTGACACTGGAAGCTATTCCATGTCGACATTAGAGAAAAAGGAATATTGAGTAATTCCTAATAGATGAAGAGTTGGACTTAGTGTCACACCCCAACCCGGAGAGGCACTGACCGACACCCAGGTATTAATCATCGAGAACTACATACATGACTTAACCATATTTCTTAACAAGCAAATGGGCCGTCAATGCCGCATGATAGAATGAAAGAATTAAAAAGTGATAAACAACTTACGATAGCACCCTAATAAGCATAAAAGCATAGGAAGAGCTAACATGGCCACCATGGAAGTATTTACATTAAAACATATGCCTACAAGGACATATATGACATCTATACACATGACACATGTTACGCTTCATAGTTTCACGCTCGTACCATCGATTAGATACCAACTTCTCAGGAGGATATGTGATCTTATGAAGAAAGTAATAAAGGTCCAAATCTTGTCTATAGAAGGATAAGTTGTACAAAGGTAATTCAAATAAAATGAATTAAATTCATCACAATTTGGAAAATCCCTATGTTTTATGGTGGGATTTACGACTATAAATGTGTTTTACATTCGGCAAAACTCTGAGACCTCCACCGTAAAACTTAACAAAACGTTGGTGGAGGTAGAGTTGTTTCACTGTGACCTTTTACGGCCCGTAAAATATTTTACAGTGGGGAGAACCACTGTAAAACCTATCGTATAAGCTAGTCGTTGAGGCGGTGCTAATTCCATTTAAGTCAATGAGGGATACCTTGACATCATTTTATCATTAAAACATATTGTATGAGCTATGTATGGACAAAATTACAAATAGGTATGCTCGAGCAAGTAGGAAATTGGGTGCCGGTCACGCCACTCCAGTTTAGGGTGAGACACCAGATATCTAAAACACTTAGTGAAGCAGTCACATTATTCAGAGGAACTACTCGAAGGAACTAATTCTAACTATCACATAACTTGACACTGGAAGTTATTCCATGTCGACATTAGAGAAAAGGGAATATTGAGTAATTCTTAATTGATGAAGAGTTGGACTTAGTGTCACATCCCAACCCGGAGAGGCACTGACCGACACCTAGGTAATAATCATCGAGCACTACATACATGACTTAACCATATTTCATAACAAACAAATGGGCCGTCAATGCCGCATGATAGACTAAAAGAATTCAAAAGTGATAAACAACTTATAATACCACCCTAATAAACATATAAGCATAGGAAGGGCTAACAAGGAGACCTTGGAAGTATGTACATGAAAACATATGCCTACAAGGCCATGTATGACATCTATACACACGACACATGTTACGCCTCATAGTTTCACGTCTAGTCGTACCATCGATTAGATACCAATTTCTCATGAGGATATGTGATCTTATGAAGAAAGTAATAAAGGTCCAAAGCTTGTCTATAGAAGGATAAGTTATACAAAGTTAAATCGAATAAAATGAATTAAATTCATCACAATTTGGAAAATCCCTATGTTTTATGGTGGGATTTATGACTATAATTGTGTTTTACAGTCGGCAAAACTCTGAGACCTCCACCGTAAAACATAACAAAAAGTTGGTAGAGGCAGAGGTGTTTCACTGTGACCTTTTAAGGGCCGGAAAATATTTTACAGTGGGGAGAACCACTGTAAAACCTATTGTATAAGCTAGTCGTTGAGGCGGTGCTAATTCCTTTTAAGTCAATGAGGGCTACCTTGACTTCATTTTATCATTAAAACAGATTGTATGAGCTATGTATGGACAAAATTACAAATAGGTATGCTCGAGCAAGTAGGAAATAGGGTGACAGTCACGCCACTCCAGTTTAGGGTGTGACACCATATATATAAAACACTTAGTGAAGCAGTCACATTATTCAGAGGAACTGCTCGAAGGAACTAATTCTAACTATCACACAACTTGACACTGGAAGTTATTCCATGTCGACATTGGAGAAAAAGGAATATTGAGTAATTCCTAATTGATGAAGAGTTGGACTTAGTGTCACACCCCAACCCGGAGAGGCACTGACCGACACCCAGGTTTTAATCATCGAGCACTACATACATGACTTAACCGTATTTCTTAACAAGCAAATGGGCCGTCAATGCCGCATGACAGACTGAAAGAATTCCAAAGTGATAAACAACTTACGATACCACCCTAATAAGCATATAATCATAGGAAGGGATAACGAGGCCACCATGGAAGTTTGTATATTAAAACATATGCCTACAAGGCCACACATGACATCTATACGCAGGACACATGTTACGCCTCATAGTTTCACATCTAGTCGTACCATCGACAAGATACCAACTTATTGGGAGGATATGTGATCTTATGAAGAAGGTAATAAAGGTCCAAAGCTTTTCTATAGAAAGATAAGATGTATAAAGGTAAATCAAATCAAATGAAATAAGTTCATCACAATTTGGAAAATCCTATGTTTTAGGGTGATTTTTTTTACTATAATTGTGTTTTACAATCCGCAAAACTCTGAGACCTCCACTGTAAAACTTAACAGAAAGTTGGTGGAGTCAGTGATGTTTCACTGTGGCCTTTTACGGCCCGTAAAATATTTTACAGTAGGGAGAACCATTGTAAAACCTACTGTATAATCTAGTCTGTGAGGCGGTGCTAATTCTTTTTAAGTCCAAGAGGGCTCCCTTGACTTTATTTTATTATCAAAACAGACCCCTTATGCTACCAAAAGCTTCGTAGGGTTTTGTACTTGTCTAAGCATGATCCGGAAGGAGAAACCACGTGAAACATTTGCAATAAGTTTGTGATACAAGTCCTATCCCTACTAGCTTGTCTCTACTTGGGTGAAGGAATTACCCAAGTGTTACGATTAGGGTTTAAGGTACGACTTTGGTGATTAAGGTCTGGATTCTCTCTTTATTTAAATACTTAAGTTGGGCAAGTTGTCGAGATTTTATTTTACTAAAGAGACATAAAAGGAGAAGTGGGGATTCTTGAAGTTTTTTGTGTTGTTGATGGTAATAAAGCTATGTGTTTCCTCTAGGAACATAAATGATGAAATTGGAAAAGTAAGAATGGATTTGTGGTGGTATGTATAGAGTTCATCTATAGATAAACTTTCTTATATCACGTGAACTCAGTATTGATACAAACCCCTCGTTTAATGTTGACAATTTTTCATACCATATGCGAGGCTCCTTGGAACATACTCGGTTTCATTATCAAGGTATATATGGCTTACTTTCTTCTCCTTTATGGCATGATCTTCTCTATAACAATCACTACAACTATGTCCTAGTAAATACTCTTTTCTTAGTTGATTAAGAATGCTCTTGAGGCTATTCTGTTCCTTGATTGCATACATGTCCATCCCTTATTAAGGTTATGTATCAATTTGATGTTATTCCATTTTCATAGGTAAAGCAATGGTTATTCACTTCATGATTGGAAATCTAAAGGTAAGAAGTATTATTTCATGTGAGTCACAACAAAGTAAAATGGTATATGTGTCCCATAAGAATAGTCGGGGGTGTAACGACCATAGGTCACCCCGACGAGTTGCTGAGTCCTTCATAGGCGTGGTATAGTCTTTATATCTATATATATTATGTATTTACATTTCACACAGAGGCCTATGGCATTATATACACTGCTACACATATATGATACTGATAACATTACCCATAGAGGCCTACGATGTTACATACGTGATTTATTATATATATAGAATACTGCCCACAGAGATCTATGGCGTTATATACACGGTCAAATACTTATATATATATATACCCGCAGAGGATTCTAATATGACAATTATAAGGTTTTAGGTGGTATTTTTAACTTTCTTGATTATAGTTGCTTCATTTATAATTGATTATACCCTACATATTCAGCATATCTTTCATACTTATGTCCCTCTTAGGGCACTGTGTTCATGCCCGCATATACATATAGGCAAAGCAACACTCATCCTCAATAGGTTGCTGGTTTAGATGTGATCGTCGCACTTCTCTCTTAGAGTTGTATAGTTTTCACTAGGTATTATGTGTATTACTAGCATTTTGGGTATGGCGAGGCCTTGTCTTGACCTATTGATGTATTATCTCACTCTTATAGGCTTACAGACTTGTGTATAGTGGGTATATGTATGTCGTGGCCTTAACTACTCCTTTTGTTAGTAGTATACTCTTCTGGTGGCCTTGATGGCCTTGTATATCTGTATATAAGTTGTTGGACTCTTCTGTGTGTAGGTTGTTATCAATTCTTGACTTATTATGGTTAGATGGAGGCCTCATTGGCCCAAGTTGCTCAATACAAGTCCTAGATACTACAGTTGGTCCACTCAGGCCTTTGGGGCTCGATGTCAGCCACATCCCCCAAGGTTGGAGTGTTCAAACTTAGTATCAGAGCAGGTCTATCCTAGGGAGTCTCTAAGTCGTATCTAGTAAAAAAAAAATTATGGGTGTGTTGTGCACCACTCTTATAAGCAGGAGGCTACAAGATATTTAGGATGGTTACTTTTCTTCTTGATCTAGATTGTGCGATAATGATGAATTGTAAGTATCCACACCTAATCTTCATCTTGTTTATGCTCTTAGCTATGCCTGCTACTACTAGACAACAAGAGGCTCTGCGGAGGTTAGATGAGGAGGCGAGAGAGGGTGCCAGTCAGGTACCACCTTCTAACCCGAGGAGAAAGAAACACTAGGATGAGGCAGTATCTCGGGCCTCCAGGACTCCACCTCTACCCTTACCTACAGAGAGGTAGAGATGATGTGACATACCTCCCATTTTTCCCCGATTTCTCCTAATATGAACTTGGATATGCAGAATACGGTCCAACTATTGACTCGACTTGTCGATTCGCAGGACCAGCCTCAGACCCTAGATATTACTGATAGGGTTATGAGTGCGAGAGTTCAGGATTTCATTAACCTGGAGCCTATAGTATTTATGGGGACATATCATAATGCCGACTTACAAAAAATTTTGCATTGCATGAAACATACCTTATGAGTATGCACCCTATAGATGCTGAGTCGGTAGTGTTGGCTTCCTATAGGTTGCGGGTTATGGTCGTGACCTAATTTTGAACTTGGGAGCAGACTCAGGGACCCCAAGCCACACCTTTGAGCTTGAGGGAGTTTTCAGAGGCATACAATAGTATTTGTTGGACAAGTTTCGATCAGCCAGGCGGTATAGGTTCTTACACTTAGAGTATGGTAATATGAGCATTCGATATAAAAATTTACAGTTCAACTCGTTAGCTAGGTACGCTCCTGCGGTTGTTGCTAAAATAAGTGATCGGGTTTATCAGTTTGTTAATGGTTTGGAGCCATATCTACTGAATGAGTGCATGATAGTTTCTCTAAATCTGAATATTGATATTTTCCGCATTCAGGCTTATGCATAGAACTTGGAAGATCAAAAGAGGCAGCAGCGAGTTGATTAAGAGCGGGATAGGGGCCAACATAAGAGGGCCCGATCCGTAGGTGATATGGAGATGTTAGAGGGGGGTTCAAGACACAGTTTCCTAGATACCCATCTTTTTTGGCACCTAGTGCACCATCGTAATTTCAGAGCTAATGTCGTGATTGTACCACTTATTTTATTCAGGATTCACGGGCACCAGGCCCATAATATAGAGAGGATTTGAGTTAGAAAAGGCCACCGTTGCCCCGATGCACTTAATGTGTCAGGGCCGATCTAGGGCAATGTCGTCAAGAGTAAAATGTATGTTATTCTTGTAGTTATCTAGGGCACTTTGCTAGATACTTCCTGATGAGAGGTGGAGAAGGTCTGGCACAGCTAACAGGGTCTCTAGCGGCTTCTTCTTCGTCAGTATGCCCCCTTGGACAGGGCACGCAGACCTCGGCTGGTAGAGGTATAGGTAGAGGTAGAGGCAGGGATGGAGCGACTAACTCAGGCGGCCATCAGAACTGCATATATGCATTGTTAGGATGACAGGATCTTGAGTCATCTCTGAATGTGGTTACAGGTATATTATTCATTTTCTCTCTTGACGTATATGCTTTGATAAATTCATGTTCTACCTTGTCATATATTATCCCTTTTGTTACTGGTAAGTATGGAAAGCAGCCTGAATTATTATATATGTCATTCGAAGTGTCCACGCCCATGGGTGAGGAGGTGATTGTTAGGCAGGTGTATAGGAATTGCGATGTAAAAAATTATGATCGCCATACTTTAGCCGATTTGAATAGACCAGAAATAGTGGAATTTGAAATTATTATAGGTATGAATTGGTTGGTTTTCTGTTATACTTATATAGATTGTTGGACGAAAGTCATTCGCTTTAATTACCCAGGAGAGCCCGTCATTCAATGGAATGAAATGTTGCAGAGCCTAAGGGGAGGTTTATTTCCTACCTTAAGGCTAAAAAATTGATCTCGAAGGGATATATATACCACCTCGTGTGAGTCCATGATGTGGAGGCAAACCCTCCACCCCTTCAGTCAGTTCCTATCATTAGTGAATTTCCTGACGTATTCCTTGGTGAACTTCGTGGTATTTCTCCTGAAAGGTAAATCAATTTAGCTAGAAGGGCTTTATTAGGCCATGTACTTCTCTATGGGGTGTGCCGGTGTTATTCGTTCATAATAAGGATGGTTTGTTGAGAATGTGTATTGATTACCGTCGGTTGAATAAGGTGACTATTAATAATAAATACCCGCTTGCTAGAATTGACGACTTGTTTGATCAATTGCAAGGCGCCAAGTATTTCTCAAAGATCGACCTTTTATCTAGACACCATCAGCTTAGAGTTAAGGAGAACGATACCCTAAATATGGCCTTCCGGACCAGATATGGCCTCTACGAGTTTCTGGTTGTCTTTCGGTCTAACCAATGCACCTACAACTTTTATTGATTTGATAAATTGGGTGTTTAAGTCATTTCTGTATATCTTTGTGATCATCTTTATTGATGACATCTTGGTATATTCTTGATCTGAAACAGAGCATATAGATCATTTGAGAGCAGTATTACAGATGCTCCATGATCGCAAGTTGTACGCTAAGTTCTCAAATGTGGGTTCTGGTTAAACTCGGTGTCTTTTCTGGGTAATATAGTATCGGATAAATGTATCAAGGTCGATAGTTAAAAGATTGAGGCGGTAAAGAATTGGCCAAGACCCACAACTCCTATGGATGTGCGTAGTTTCTTGGGCTTGGCAGGTTATTTTTGGAGGTTCATAGAAAATATCTCATCTATTGTCGCTTCACTGAGAAAGCTGATGCATAATGCAGTAAAATTTTAGTGGTTAGATGCTTGTGAGAAAAGTTTCCCGGAGTTGAAGAGCAGGTTAACCTTAGCACCTATTCTCGCACTCCATGAGGGATCAGAGGGTTGTGTTTTGTATTGTGATGCTTACAAAGTGGGGTTTGGCTGTGTTCTAATGCAGCATGTCAAGGTCATTGTGTATGCTTCAAGGCAATTAAGAAAACATTTGCCGAATTACCCGACTCACGATCTTGAGTTAGCGGCGGTTATATTTTCTTTGAAGATATGGCATCACTATCTGTACGAGGTTCATGTTTATATATTTACAGATCATAAGATCCTGCAGTATATATTCAAGCAGAAAGAGTTGAATATGAGGCAGTGCAGGTGGCTTGAGTTATTAAAAGACTACGATGTGGACATTTTATATCATCCGGGCAAGGCAAATGTTGTGGCCGACACGCTAAGTCGGAAGTCTATGGACAATTTGAAGCATGTGGGGGTCTACAAGTTAGAGATGACCAAGGATTTGTGTCGATTAGCCAGTCCAAGCATCCTATTAATGGAAGTAGGCGACGGGGGTGCCCTAGTTCAGAACACCGTTGAATCTTCCTTAAGAGCAGAAGTGAAGGCACCACAATTTGATTACCCAGTCTTGGTAAGAATTAAAGAAGGCATTTCCTTTCAAAAGAAGTGGTTGTTCAAACTATCGAAAGATGGAGTTCTTAAGTATAGGGTCATGTTGTGTGTGCTCAACGTTGAGAGACTTCGAGGAAATATTATGGTAGATCTACCAATTCAGGTATTCTATTCACCATAGTTCCACTAAGATGTGTCATGACCTTCGACATCTATACTGGTGGAACGATATGAAGAGAAATATTACAGAGTGTGTTGTTTAGTGTCTGAATTGTTAACAAGTTAAAGTTGAGCATCAGAAGTTCATTTTTATATGGGTTATTGTGGATAAACTTACAAAGGCAGCTCATTTCCTGCCCGTTAAGACTACATATTTAGCCGAAGATTATATTCGATTATATATTAAGGAGATAGTCCAATTTCATGGAGTTTCGATGTCAATTATATCTAACAGACATGCTTAGTTACAACTAACTTTTGGAGATCCTTTTAGAAAGGTTTGGGTACTCACATTAGCCTTAGCACAGTTTTTCATCCAAAGACCGATGGGAAAGCCGAGCACACTATTCAGATGCTCAAAGATATGTTGCGAGCTTGTGATTTAGACTTCAAGGGAAGTTGGGAAGATCACCTACCGCTTATCGAGTTCGCTTATAATAACATCTACCATTCTAGTAACCAGATTGCGTTGTATGAATCACTATATAGACGGAAATGCGGATCTCCTATTGGTTTATTTGATGTGTGTGAGACAACTATTAAGACCTGATTTGGTACAACAAGCCATAGAGAGAGTGAAAATGATTTAGGAGCGACTGTTGATATCTCAAAGTTGAAAAAAGTCCTATTTAGATAATCGGCGTCGAGACATGGAATTCTCGGTGGGAGATTAGGTATTCCTAAATGTGTCATGTTTGATGAGATTAGGCAAAAAGGCCAAGCTTAGCCCTAGGTACATCTGAGCGTATCAGTTTATTCAGAGGATAGACCAAGTATCCTATAAGCTTGAACTACCCCCAGCGTTAGAAATAGTTCATCCTATATACCACGTATCCATGCTTCATAAATGTATAGGTGATGCTTTCCGCATTACCCTTATTGAGGATGTTCAAGTTACAGAAGATTTATCATACAAATAGTGTCACGGCCAAAACTAGAGGGCCATGACAGGCACTCGGACCTTACTTGCCGAGCACCACTAAACATACATTCACCACATAATAGTAAATAAGCATGGGCCACGAGGGACGTCATGAGGTAACATGTTGACTCATAGAAATAATAAGTTGAAAAGGTGCAAGACCTATAGGGCATATATGTATATACATAGATGTTGGAAATGACCGTACGAGCCGACAAGGCTACCATAGATGACATTACAACAAAAACATAGGCCGAGGAGACCACATAACATCTGACTGCATCATAACTACCTACAAGACTCTACTGGAGTACGTGACATCATAAGGTCAGTATAAGGCCCCGAATTACCCATATGCATATCAAAAATACCGTACCAAGACTAGACCACAACTCCAGGACACATCGAATATTGTACCGAGTATGTAAGGCATGAAAAATAGCATACCAAAGGCATGGAGGTAACCTAAGCAAGAAAAAAATCAACCTATACAGAATGCCTCTGAGGGTCATAATATGCCTAAGTATCATACATGTGTGTATATAATGTCTGGTCCATCATATACATATGCATATATAATGTCATCAAACCTCTGTGGGCATAATCATCATCATATACCAGTTGATCAGGTGGTGGTGTGTATATTATGCCATAACCTTTCCCATACCTCGTATACATATCATATATCATACGCGTATATAACGCATGTGAGGTCATTGTATATATATGTATATAATGCATGAATGATACTAAGACATTATGAGTCTACCGTAGTGACGTAAGGTTGTTGCCCATCCGATTAACATTATGGAACTAACATCATCAACATAACTTACTTTGAATAATCAACAATTGATATGATAAGATCACTATCATTCAATATAAGTCAAGAACATCGGCCACTAACATATCTAAGAGTGGAGCTGTTATGGATATTGTTCGTTTATATTCGTTTCATTCTGATCATGCAAAAAGAAGGAAGAGTAGCCTTAACATACCTTTATTTCTAATGACACCACATACTACCCGTTGTACTTCAACCTACATCAAGGTATTAGAACTATGGCTAATTCCATGGACGGACTCAAACACATTTCTAAGCTAGTAGATTTCTTACGGAAAATCGGGAAGCATTTCCCCTACATTTCCTCACTTCCCCAAATTCAAAATAGCACCAGACAATGATATTAACAATATCAATAGCCATTCTCATCCATTCAGCGCCTCAACAACATACAAAAAATTTTGACAATTCAAACAATAGTATAACGAGCGACAAGCGTGGTTTACGATTAAACAATTATAGCTCTAAACCCTTTTTTCTCCTTCCAGAACCTGTTAACAACATCAACCACAACAGATCCACTTACTCCTTCTAATTTTCAGCCACAACCCAACATTAAAATGAAGTCATAATAGTCCAACAATTTCCACCCAACTTCCAACCCCTACTTCACAAGTTCTTCACCAAACAACCTAGCTAGAACTTAAATAAACTCTAATACATGCAGACGGGAGGATTTTCTCACCTAAATCATATCTTGTAGGGATGAAACAACCTTGCCATGGATGACTATCAACTTGCATCACTTCAGGTCCTTCAAGATTGGAGATAACCCTTTAACATGAATTGAAAGAAGAAGAAGATTACTTAGAGATTCTAAAGGGTTTTGGAGTTGGTTATTTTGGGAGAATTTCGTGGATTCTCTTAAGTCCTACTACTTGGAAAATTATGAAGAGAGATGAAGAGGATCAGCCCCTAAAAAGACCCTATTGGCTGACCCACACATGTCTTTTTGGGTGGCTTAATTTCAGCCTTTCCTTTTAGCAAGTAGGTGATACACCTACTTGCATAATTAATGGGTGTCATATGTTGCACTTAATCATTTAGACACATGTACCATCCTCATTTAATAATCACGACAAGTGTTAAGTAGCTCAAGCTAGTAGGACATAAGGTAAGTTGGTGAAGCAGGCACGTCGGGTAAGAAAGCAGCTCATTCATTTTTTTTATATGCCCAAATCTTATTTCCCATGTTTCAGAGTATTCTTCAACCTCAACTTAGTCGTGTATATGTTGAATGGAAGATGTCCAAGACTAGGAGGACTAACATACTATGAATCTCAACATACAAAACTACGAGGTGTAACATCCTTCCCCCCTTAGAAACATTTGTCCTCGAATTTGAAGTATACATAAGGGACCAATTAATCCACAAGGTTTTCCGAAAATATTTGACCGAATCTCCCCTATAAATGAGACTATCCGAACCCTGTCAACAAGTAGAAGATATCCAAACTTGCCTCACACAGCTATACAAAAACATATACATATCACCGGGCCTCATGTGGCCGTCAAACATCAAACATAACTATATGAAGTAAGAACTGACCTCATGTATCCATACATCAGCTCTTGGTCGGGCTATGCTTCACTCGGAACATCAGCTTTATTCTGAAATAAGTGAGGATACTTATACTTCATCTCTTCTTCCACCTCCCACGTCATCTTTTCTACATTCTTATTTCGCCATAGAACCTTCATAGAGGCTACTTCCTTAGTCCTTAGCTTGCGGACTTGTCGATATAAGATAGCAATAGGAACTTCTTCATATGATAAGTCCTCTATAACTTTCACATCGTCAATACGACAATCTGGGAAGGATCCCCAACACACGCTCTCAACATAGAAACATTGAAGACCGGATGAACAAACTCTAACTCGGGAGGCATGTCCAATTAGTAAGCCACTTGGCCTATTCATCAAATTATGAGATATGGCCCAATGTACCTTAGGCTGAGCTTTCCCATTTTCCCATATCTCATTACACCCTTCATGTGAGAAATCTTTAAGAAGACCCAATTATCCACTTGGAACTTTAAGTCTAGTCGTCGCACATCTAAATACAACTTCTGAGGACTCTGAGCGGTTAACAATCATTCATGGATGAGCTTCACCTTTTCTATGGCTTGGTGCACTAGGTCAAGGACAAATAATTCTGATTCACCTACTTCAAACCATCCGTTAGGAGATCTAAATTTTCGTCTATACAAAGCCTCATATGGAGCCATTTTGATACTAGCATGATAACTATTATTGTACGTAAATTCAATAAGGGGTAGATGATCATCCCAACTTCCCTTAAAGTCCAATACACAAGCTCTTAGCATGTATTCGAGCATTTGAATCGTATGCTCGATCTGCCCGTCTGTTTGAAGGTGGAAAGCTGTGCTAAGATTAACTTGAGTGCCCAAACCATTTTGAAATGATTTCCAAAAATTAGTTGTGAATTGCGCACCTCAGTCAGATATAATAGAAATAGGCACACCATGAAGGAGAACAATCTCTTTGACGTACAACTTCTCGTAGTCCTCGGCTGTGTAGGTAGTTTTGACCACTAGGAAATGAGCTGATTTGGTCAGTCTATCAACAATCACCCAAATAGAATCAAACTTATGATAAGAGCAAGGTAAACCCGTAATGAAATCCATATTAATCATTTCCCATTTCCACATCGGGATCTCAATGTTCTGAGTCAAGCCGCCGGGCTTTTGGTACTCTACTTCTACTTGTTGACAATTAGGACCCTAAGCTACAAACTCCACAATGTTCCTCTTCATGTCGTTCCACCAATACATACCTTTGAGATCATGATATATCTTAGTAGATCTAGGGTTAATGGAATATCGTGAGCAATAGACCTTCATCATAATCTTATCTCATAATTCCGCTACATTTTGAACACACAAATAGCCCTGGTGCTTGAGAACCCCATTTTCGTCAATCTCAAAGGTTGTGGTATTCTTTTGTTGAATACCCTCTCTGATTTTTCCTAAAATGGGGTCTTCCCACTGATGTTTCTTAAGTTTCGATATGAATAACGACTCTGATGTATCTCGAATCACAAATCCACCATCTTCCGAACCCATTAATCGGACTCCCAACCTAGCTAACTGATGGAGCTCTCTTATCAACTCTTTCCTCTCAGCCCGAATAGGCATCGAGCTGATCATAGACTTGCGACTAAGCGTGTCCGCTATAACATTAGCTTTAACGGGATGGTATAAGATGTCCAGATCATAATCCTTTAACAATTCAAGCAACCTTCTTTGTCTCAAGTTTAACTCTTTCTGCTTCAATATATACTACAGACTCTTATGATGCGTGAAACTGTCTACATGAACACCTTACAAGTAGTGCCGCCAAAGTTTTAGTGCATAGACTATCACGGCTAGTTCTTTTCGTGTTTCCTCAATTTCTTTCAAGCAAAGGAAATAATCTTGCCATGTTGCATCAACACTCATCCTAAACCCATTCCTGAGGCATCACAATACAGAGCATAGCCTTTTGGACCCTTTGGGAGAGTAAGAATTGGTGTCGATGTTAGTCTATCCTTTAACTCCTGTAAACTTGCTCACAGGCATCGGACCACTGAAACTTTATAGCCTTTTGTGTCAACCTTGTCAATGGTGCTGATATGGTATTAAATCCTGCTATAAACCTCCTATAATAGTCGTCTAATCCTAAAAAGCTACAAACATCTGATGGAGTCATGGGCCTCGGCCAATTCTTAACCGCTTCTACCTTCTGAGTGTCAACTCATATACCTTCATCTGACACTATATGACCAAGGAAAGCCACTGAATATAACCAAACCTCACACTTGGAGAGCTTAGCATACAACTTACGATCCTAGAGCATTTATAGTACTACCGGTAAGTGATCTGCATGCTCCGTCTTTGAGTGAGAATACCAGAATATCAACTATAAATACTATCACAAATACATCCAGAAATGGGTGAAACATGTTATTCTTTAGATCCATAAATGTTGTTGGCGCATTTGTGAGCCCGAATGACATTACTAAGAACTCAAAGCGCCCATACCTTGTTCTGAAAGTCATTTTCAGAATATCCTTCTCCTTGACCCTTAGCTGATGGTACCCTAACCTTAGGTCAATATTTGAGAAACATTTTGCACCTTGTAACTGATCAAAAAAGTCATCAATTCTGGGAAGAGGGTACTTGTTCTTAATAGTGACTTTATCAGCTGCTGGTAGTCAATACACATTCACAACAAGCCATATTTCATTCGTACAAAAAATATCAGCGCACCCCTAGGGGACATGATGGGCCTAATGAAGCCTTTCTCAAGCAGATCCTTTAATTGCTCCTTTAGTTCTTTTAATTCAGCTGGAGCCATTCTATAAGGAAAGATAGATATTTGTTGAGTGTCTGGCAACACACCTATACAGAACTCAATCTCCCTTTCGGGAGGAAGGCTAAGAAGTTCATCTAAAAATATATCAAGAAACTCATTAACCACCGGAATTGATTGAAGAGTAGGTGGTTCAGCATCGGCATTTCTGGCCCGAACAAGATGGTATATACAACCTCTGGAAATCATCCTTCTTGCCTTAAGGTATGAAATAAACTTACCCTTTGGCATCATAGTATTACTATTCCATTCAAAGACTAGATCGCTTGGAAACAAAAATGTAAC
The DNA here is from genome assembly GCA_034509755.1 of Anisodus tanguticus. Taxonomy (NCBI): domain Eukaryota; kingdom Viridiplantae; phylum Streptophyta; class Magnoliopsida; order Solanales; family Solanaceae; genus Anisodus; species Anisodus tanguticus. The sequence goes on along the minus strand of CM067552.1, from coordinate 19,835,604 downwards.
AATCTTTGTTCGACAATCAACATTAGCATATCACGACACCAACCAATATATGCCCATAATAATATCAAAATCAACCATTTCTAACTCTACCTGATCCTCTAGGGTATGATGGCTACAAATTAACACTGCACAATCCTGATAGACCCCTCTAGAAACTACTGACTCACCAACTGGTGTAGATAACGCAAATGTCTCTCTTATCAACTCAGGCTCCATACCTAACTTACAAGTAATGAAATGGGTAACATATGATAGATTGGAGCCTGGATCTAACAACGCGTATACATTATGTGAAAGACTGATAATATATTTGTAATAACATTAGGTGAAGATGTATGATCTTGTCGACCCATAAATGTGCAAATGCGGTTCTGGCTACTATCGAAGCTAGTTGCTCCACCACTACCTCTACCTCGACTGGCTGATATCTGATGGTCTTTCCCTGAAAGGTGTCCTGAAGATGATTAAGCTACTACAGATCCGACCAGCTGTGCCCTAACACCACCACCTCTTGTCAGACAATCTGGTATAATATGACTAAGATAACCACAAGAATAGCACACATCGAGTCAAAGGTGGCCTCATCTAACAATCCCCTCTATAATAGGACCTAGATACTCGTGAACTCTGACCTGGTCCATATTGAGAAAATCGACCTACCCTCAACCTCAAAAACTATGATGTTGCCCTATCTACCGGGTAGGATGGGCTCCTATAGAATTGTATCCTAGACCCACCTCTGAACTCTCTTATGTCACCTACGGATCGGGCCCTCTTGTGTTGGCCCCTATCATGTTATCGATCTATCCGATGTTGTCTCTTATAATCCACTAGATTCTATGCATAAGCCTGAATGCGAGCAATATCCATATCTGGATTCATAGAAGTCGTAGTACACTCATTTACCAAGTGCGGCCCCAAGTCATTAACAAACATATGTACCTAATCGCTCATCTCAACTATGATCGTAGGAGTATATCTGGCCATGAATTAAACTTCAAGCTGTATTCTCGAACATTCATATTACCCTACTTAAGATGTAAATATCTATCCTGCCTGGCCCGTCGGAGCTCGACTGACACAAAATGCTGTAAGAAAGCCTCCAAAAACTCTCCATCCTACTGGTAGGGCATGAGGTCCCCTAGAATGCTCCCATGTCTCATACCAGGTCACCGTGACATCCCGAAATCTATAAGAATTAAACTTTACCGACTCAGTATCTGTGGAATCCATTACTTCAAGGTATGCTGTATCTGATCTAGAAAAGTCTGCAGGTCCGCATTTAGGTTTGATCCCATGAATACTGAAGGGTCCAGGTTGATGAAATCCCGAGCTCTCATACTAACTGCTCTATCAGAAGGACCGGTGTTCTGACATTGTTCCTAAGCGGCCACCAATCGAGTTAATAATTGTACAGCACTACGCATATCAAGATCCTCATCTAGAGTATAAGGTGGAGGAACTGGGGTACTGCAGCCCCACTAAGCTCATGTGGAGGTAGTGGAGTCGGGGAATTATGCGGAGGAGTTATATTGTGGGCCTCACTCTGTCTCTCACTAGCAGGTGGCACTCAGTTGGTACCCTCATCCGTAGTCGTATTCAACACCCTCTTACTCTAAGACTTCTTCCTTGTTGTAGGCATTGCTAAAATTATAAACACGAGATACATTAGGAGTGGAATGCTTATAACTCAGCTCTAATATACAATCTAGAACAAGAAGGAAAGGTAACCATCCTAAACCTCTTGTTTATAAGTGTGTTGCACACCACACCCATAAATAAGACTCTACTAGGCACGGCTTGCAGACTCCCTAGGAAAAACCTGCTCTTATACCATGTTTGACACGACCCAAACTGGAGGGCCATGACGACCACCCGGACCTTACTTACCGATCACCACTAGACATATATTCACCACATAATCATAAATAAGCATGCGCCATGAGGGTGTAACGAGGTAACCTGCTGACTCATAGAAATAATAAGCTGAAAATGTGCAAGACCAATAGGGCATATATGTATATACATAGATGCTGGACATGACCGTACGAGCTGACAAGGCTACCATAGATGACTATACAATAAAAACATAGGCCGAAGAGGCCACATAACATTTGACTTCATCATAACTTCCTACAAGACTCTACTGGAGTACGCAACTTCATAAGGTTAGGACAGGGCCCCATCATTCCCATATGCATATCAAAAATAACGTACTAAGACTCGACCACAACTCTAGGACAAGTATAGTGCTCCAATATCAGCTGAACAGGCAACCTACTAGTGCAGACTGTCACCAGCGGGCATGAAACGCAGCGTCCCTCAAGGAAAAGTGGAGTTAGTACGAATAATGTATCGAGTATGTAAGGCATGAAAAATAACATAACAAAGGCATTGAGGTAACCTAAGATAAAAAAAACAATCTGTACAGAATGTATGGTCCTACATTTACATATGCATATATAACGCCATCAAGCCTCTATGTGAATCCCATCATATCATATCAGCCTCTGTCGGCATAATCATCATCATATACCAACTAATCAGGTGGTGGTGCATATATAATGCTATAACTTTTCCCGTACCCCATATACATATCATATATCATACGTGTATATAACGCCTATGAGGTCATGGTATATATATGTATGTAATGCATGAATGATACTAAGACACTCTGACTCTATCGGAGTGATGTAAGGTCGTTGCCCCTCCGATTAACATTATGGAACTAACATCATCAACATAACTTACTTTTAAGAATCAATAAGCCAGAAGATAAGATCACAATCACTACATTAAAGTCAGGAACATCATCCACTAACATATCTGAGAGTGGAGCGATTATGGATATTATTCGTTACGTTCATTTTGTTTTGATCATGCCAAAAGAAGGAAGAGTAGACTTAACATACCTTTGTTGCTAACGACTCTAGATACTTCCCGTAGTACTTCAATCTACATCAAGGTATTAGAACTATGGTTAATGCCATGTAAGGACTCAAAACACATTTCTAAGCTAGTAGCTCTCTTACGGAAAATCAGGCAGCACTTCCCCTACATTTCCTCACTTCCCCAAATTCAAAACAGAACCAAACAATGATATTAACAATATCAATAACTAATCTCATCCATTCAGCCCCTCAACAACATAAGAAATATACTGACAATTAAAACAATAGTATAACGAGCGACAAGCTTGGTTTACGATTAAACAATTATAGCTCTAAACCCCTTTTTCTCCTTCCATAATGAGTTAACAACATCAACCACAACATATCCACTTACTCCTACTTATTTTCAGCCACAAACCAATATTAAAATGAAGTCATAATAGTACAACAATTTCCACCCAATTTCCAACCCCTACTTCACAAGTTCTTCACCAAACAACCTAGTTAGAACTTAAATAAACTCTAATACATGCAGAAGGGAGGATTTTCTCACCTAAATCAGATCTTGTCGGGATGAAACAAACTTGCCATGGATGACTATCAACTTACATCACTTCAGGTCCTTCAAGATTGTTGATAACCCTTTAATGTGAATTGAAAGAAGAAGAAGAAGATTACTTAGAGCTTCTTAAGGTTTTTGGAGTTGGTTATTTTGGGAGAATTTTGTGGCTCCTCTTAAGTCCTACTACTTGGAAAATGATGAGGATAGATGAAGAGGATCAGCCCCTAAAAAGACCCTATTGGTTGACCCACACATGTCTTTTTGGGTGGCTTAATTTCAGCCTTCCCTTTTAGCAAGTAGGTGATACACCTACTTGTCACCTACTTACATAATTAATGGGTGTCATATGTTACACTTAATCATTTAGACACGTGTCCCATCCTCATTTAATAATCACGACAAGTGTTAAGTAGCTCAAGCTAGTAGGACATAAGGTAAGTTGGTGAAGCAAGCACGTCGGATAAGCAAGCAGCTCATTCATTTTTTTTATATGCCCAAATCTTATTTCCCATGTTTTAGAGCATTCGTCAATCTTATCTTAGTTGTGTATATGTTGAATGGAAGTACATGATGTAATAATAGTCATGTCTAATATCATATAACCTCGAACATAATCCTGATTTCCAATAGTAGAAGGACTAACATACGACGAATCTCAACTTACAAAATTATGAGGTGTAAAAAATAGGTCTCTGTTTCTATCCTGGATCGCCAAATACGTAAGTTTTGAACCTAGGAAGTCACTTCGGTTAAAGAGATGTAGAGAAACAATAACATATAAGAGATGACTTGGGAAGCCGAAGAGGATATGGTTCTAAATACCCCAATCTATTCCAGACATCATGTCTATATCGATATTTGTGCGATACAATTCTCTTGTTCCTACTTTGTCAATTGATATTAGTTCTTATACCTTATTTAGGTGCTAATGTTGAGGCAGATTTAGCAGGCACAGCTCAGTGTACGGCGAATGATAGTTAAGGTGAGTTATGGCTAACCCTCTTTGATTCTTACATGCATAGATGGTCGTGTGAGGCCAATTGTATGTTATGATGCTATTATTTAACCCTATGTGGCATTGGTTATCTATATGGGTTGGTTGGTAGATTTCGGATAGCCCCCTTTACAGAGGAAACTCTGCCAAAAATTTTGAAACTCTAAGTGTTAGAATGATATTCAACATTCGAGGATGAATGTTCCTAAGGGGGAGGATGTTATACCTCATAGTTTCACATCTAGTCATCCCATCGACTGTATACCAACTTCTGGGGAAGATATGTGATCTTATGAAGAAGGTAATAAAAGTCCAAAGATTGTCTATAGAAGAATAAGATGTACAAAGGTAAATTGAATCAAAGGAAATAAGTTCGTCACAATTTGGAAAATTCCTATGTTTTATGATGGGAGTTACAGCTGTAATTGTATTTTACGGTTCATAAAACTCTGAGATCTCCACCGTAAAACTTAACAGAAAGCTGATGGAGGCAGATATGTTTCACAGTGGCCTTTTAAGGCTCGTAAAATATTTTACGATGGGATAGCCACCGTAAAACATTGGTCGGTGAGGCAGTGCTAATTCTCTTTTAAGTCGATGAGGGCTCCTTGACTTCATTTTCTCATGAAAATAGACCTCTTAAGCTCCCAAAAGCTCTCTAGGGTTTCATACTTGTCTAAGCACGATCCAGAAGGAGAAACCATGTGAAACATTCACAAAACGTTAATGATACAAGTCCTATCCCTACTAGCTTGTCTCTACTTGGGTGAAGGAATTACCCAACTGTTAGGATTAGGGTTCAAGGTGAAACTTTGGTAATTAATGTAAGGATTATCTCTTATTTTACAAACTTAAGTTGTGCAAGTTGTCAAGATTTCATTTTACTAAAGAGCCAAGAAAGGAGAAGTGGGGATTCTTGAAGTTGTTGTGTTGTTGATTGTAATAAAGCTACGAGTTTCCTCTAGGAACATAAATGATGAAATTGGAAAAGTAAGAATGGAATTGTGGTGTTATGTATAGAGTTCAGCTATAGATAAACTTCCTTATAACACGTGAACTCGTTATTGAAACAAACCCCTTGTTTAGTGTAGACAATCATTCATACCACGTGCGAGGCTCTTCAAAACATACACAGTTTCATCGACAAGGTATGTAGGGCTAACTTACTTCTTCTTTATGGCATAATCTTCTCTATAACAATCACTACAAGTATGTCCTAGTAAAGACTATATTCTTAGTTGATTAAGAATGCTCTTGAGGCTATTATGTTCCTTGATTGTATACATAACCATCATTTGTTAAGGTTATGTTTCAATTTTCATGGGTAAAGCAACGGTTATTCACTTCATGATTGGAAAGCAAAAGGTAAGAAGTCTTCTTTCATGTGAGTCATAACAAAGTAAAAGGGTATATGTGTCCACATAAGAATAGTCGATGGTGTAACAACCCTACGTCATGTCGAGGAGTTGATGAGTCCTTCATAGGAGTGGTATGGTCTTTATATCTATATATATTATGTATTTACATTTCCCACAGAGGCCTATGGCATTATATACATGGCTACACGGATATGATACTGATAACATTACCCACAGAGGCCTACAGTGTTACATATGTGATTTATTATATGCATAATACTTCCCATAGAGGCCTATGGCGTTATATACACGGTCAAATACTTATATATCTACTCGCAGAGGAGTCTAATAGGACACTTATGAGGTTTCAGGTGGTATTTCTGACTTCTTTGATTATTGTTTCTTCATTTACAATTGATTATACCCTATATATTTTATACTGATGTCCCTCTTAGGGCACTGTGTTCATGCCCGTAGGTATGGATAGGTAGAGCGGTGCTCCTCTTCAGTAGGTTACTTGTTCTGCTATTATTGTCGCACTCCTCTTTCTCGGAGTTGTTGTACAAGTGTCACTAGGTAATGTTGTCTGCGTATTACAAGCATTTTGGGTATGGTAGGGCCCTGTCATGACATGTTGATGTATTATGCCATTCCTATAGGCTTACAGGCTTTTGTATAGTGGGTATATGTATGTCGTGGCCTTGTCGGCTCATTTTGTTAGTAGTATACTCTTCTAGTGGCCTTCATGGCCTTGTATATCAGTATATAAGTTGTTGGGACTGTTCTATGTATAGGTTGTTATCTATTCTTGAATTATTATGGTTAGATGGAGGTCTTGTCGGTCCAAGTTGCACAATACAGGTCCTAGATAATATAGTTGGTCCATTCATGCCTTTGGGTGCTGGGTGTCGGCCATATCCCTCAAGGTTTGGATATGACAACACATGTCTACAAGTCTCTAAGAGTAGCATACACATTATAAGGTGAAGATAGGGCCATGCCATACCCATAACATGTATATAAAATTATTAGGATGTATAGAAGTTAAGCGAATCAAAAAGAATACATTTCGATGAAACTTCACAACTTTTTGAAAAGTACCCTCAAAAGTACGGACCATACAAAATGGTACTAACCGTACTTTTTTCCTATGGGATCATACTTACTTTTTAAAATTTTCAAGTTTCTTCATAAAACCTAGGGTCCAAATGTATTGACCATACATTTGCACTGTACATCTTGGAGGTGGCAAATATTTTTCATGTATAAATACATTTGCTCGACTAAAAACTCATTTATTCTCCTCTTCCAAACCCTACCTTCCTCTGAATACATTTCCTAAGGTTCTATAAGGGTACCAACCAAAAATCAAAGATATTTTATGCAAGTTCAATGAGGGAAACCTCATAAACCTCCTTAGATCATCTTCTTCCTCGTGGCAACGATTTCAGAGATAGCTTGGTGGTGAAGTAAGCTGAGAATTGAAGTGTTTCTTGTGGATTAAAATAAGCTTCATCTTCTCTAACTCACTCTTAGGTGTGTGGAAGTTTTTAAGCTATTATTATTAGAGAAATTCTTGAAGAAATTGTTCATATAATGTAGAACTTCTTTATAAGCTATGAGTCCGATATTGATACAAATCGTTCATATAATGTAGATAATCATTCGTAGAGCTTATGAGGACTCGTGGAACTTAAATATCTTCGACGAAAAGTTATGTAGGGCTATCTTCTTTCTTTGTTATGGATTGATACAATCGTTTTCGAAAGATGACACTTTCTTGTTGAATTATGTTACTCATGTATCCTTTGTTATTGACATACTTATATTCCATGATTGTCCACGGACAAGAGAACATATATTATTCTATATGTCTCTTATTAGTGATTGAAAGGTTATGAACGTAGCGACAATACCGATAGTCGGATAAGTTACTCTAACTCTGGTCATCGTATCCCTTGAGGTTTGTCTTGTGTCGAACATATTTTCTTACAGTGCCACGCTATAGTTAGCTGGCAGGCACTTATATGTGCACACCACTACGGTTGGGTAGTTATATAGCCCTAGAAAGTGGCTTGTTGATGATATTTCCCCACAGAGAGGCTTGATATTATACTATATGGTCCCAAAGAGTTGCCTGGTTTTACCTACATACATATATTCATATTATGACATTTGTATGCCCTCAGAGACTTTTTTGAGTTTTAAGTTGACTTATGTACCCTTATCTGGTACTATATTCTTTATTTATATATTTTATCTGCCTTACATATTCAATATATCTTTCGTACTGACGTCCCCTTCTGGGGCGCTGTGTTTCATGCGTACAGGTACAGATAGACAAATAGGCTTACCTCTATGGTAGGGTATCTGCTTCTAGTTGTTGGTTGTCGCACTCCACTTCTCTGGAGTTGCTGTATAGAGTCGGTAGACACTAATGCATATGTATATAGTTATTTTGGGTATGTTGGGACCTTTCCTGAGTTGATGACATATGTTAGTATTCGTAGAGGCTTGCAGACTAAAGGTTTTTATACTTATGTTTTGAGTGTCCTTGTCGGCCTCAGTTTATGTATATGTATATAGGTTGTGTTGGGAGTTTTCTGCATGAAGGTTATTATTACTTTCTATTTTATTATTGTCATTTGAGGGCCTTGTTGCCCTAGGTTTTGTGTTAGGTGGCTCAGGTATTGCAATTGGTACGGTCAAGCCTTAGAATGTCAGGTGCCGACCACACCCCCTAAGGTTAGGGTGTGATAAACTTAGTACCAGAGAAGGTTTATCCTCGAGATTCTGCAAGACGTATCTAGTAGAGTCTTGTTTATGGGTGTGTTGTTCACCACACTTATAAGTAGAAGGCTATAGGACATTTAAGATGGTTACCTTCTTTCCTGATCTAGATTGTACGATAGAGCCAAGATGTAAGTGTTCAATTTATAATCCTCATCTTTCTTATACTTTCAGCGATACTTGCTACTAGTAGACGACATGAGGCAATTTGGAGGTTAGATATAGAGGCGGGAGAGGGTGCCAGTGAGGTAGCTCCCCCAAACATGGGGCAGCAGGAACATCAAGATAAAGATGTATCTCGAGCCTCCAGGACTCCACCCTCACTACCTGCAAAGGAGCCTAGGAGAGCTGATATACCCCCAGTTCCTCCCCAGGTTGCTTCTGATCAGGATATTGATATGTGGAGTGTTGTTCAGCTATTGACTCAACTATTGGCCTCTCATGTGTCACACCCCAAATTGGAGGGTTGGCCGGCACCCGGTGCCTTGCTAACCCGAGCATACCACTCTAATGACTAGACTTTTGTGTGAGTAGAACTTTCGGCCAGCAAGGTCGTACTAAGACGTAACACAAACAATAATCTATTAGGAGGGATGACAAGGTCACAATCTGTAAATAAATATGAAACTCAACCAGTGATGGTAACACAAGGGGATCAACCCGACATATATACATAAACAGGACTGATAAGGTCACAACACGATTCAACAAAAGACAACCTAACCGAAAAGGCTATAAATCAACAATTATACATAGTAGACCAGTCTATGAGCCTCTATTAATACCTCTATTGTCATATGGTCAGGATAGGGCCCTGACCTACCCATACGGTACATAAATCTGCAAAACATACTCAATATCTGACTAGGAAGCTCTGGGAAAGATGAAGCTTACTTATTGATGGCTGAACTCTACCACTCTTAATGTGGTGGCCTAGCAGAGCCCGTAGCAGAACTTGTGGCATGAACACACAGCTCCCCCAGAAAAAGGGACGTTAATATGAAAGAAATATATTGGTATGTAAAGCATGAATAACAATATGAACATTTGAGCTATAAAAAAGGCATAAAAGCAATATGATACTCTGATAACCTGTGTACCCTATGGGGCTAACAATGAAACTCTGAAACTGAAATAAAACTTGTGTGGATAGACCTTACTATATAAACTTCCATCGGCTTATAGTGCGAGGTGTATAATATCTCACTACCCTCAGGTATACTCTAAGGTGTATGTATGGATTCACATATAAGTGCTTGCCCTCCGGTTATAGCCCGAGTTGTGTATAATGTACATGTACAACTACCCATCGACTTTTCGCAATGGCGGAGTGAATAATATATATATATATATATATATATAGTAATAATAGCACTTAAGGCCTCTTTGGAACTCAGAACTCTTTGACTTTACCTTGTAATGAATTTTAGTCAACTCTGACGATTAACTTTGTGGAATACTTCTTTCTGAAGGCTTACGATAAGGTAAACCAGTAACCAAACAACAATGCTCATGAGAATAGAAATAATAATGAACAATTCTCGACAAGAGAATACAATATACAAGTAAAATGAAGCTTTCGACATTTCTTTTGAAACGTGATAAACTCTTTGGATTTTATACTTTTGAAAGAAGAGAATAGTCTTACATACCTTGTCCATGAGGCTACAATCGTTCTACAAGTCCTCGCACTCATTACGGATGATTATATATATCCTATAAATGGCTTGATGTTAATATAGAATCTATCTCCTATAAAACACACTTAGGCGTATAGGATTCTTAGACTTCTTTTACAAGGAAAACTTAGATAATTTAATCCCACAATCCTCCAAACCGTGCTTTCCTCAATCCCACAACACATACAACCAGTTTTTGATTATCAATTTCACCTCATACTTCAAGTAAAATAGTCCATTAAATCATACCACGATGATTCCACAAGTTTACAAGTTTTGATTACGAAAATCCTTTCACAACTTGCTCCAAAAACATCAATTAATCATAAGAAAAGGTAGATGAGGATAAAACATACCTTTACGTACAATAATCCCCTCAAAACAGCAAGTTACTTAGCTTCCAAGGTTTTCCAAAACCGATTCTACAAGGAGAAGAAACTTCTCACGATAACCACAAGGTTTATCATGTTAATCTTGAGTATTTTTTGTTTGATTTGAGCTTAGGATTTTAGAGTACCATTGGGAGGGTTTGGGAGTTGATTTTGGATCTGCTCTTGATGAAAATGAAACCTCCAAGTCAAAATTCCAAGTTTAAACCCAAAACAAAATCTGCACCGCCCAAAATGACGGTCCATTTTGACGATCCATACAATTTTGTACGGTCCGTAAATCTGGACCGTCAAATCCAGAACTGATATTTCAATTTGCAGAAAAAAATTGAAAGTTCAGATTTTTCATTTTGACAGTCCGTACAAAATTGTACGGTCCGTCAATCTTGGCCGTCAAATTGGAATTTTTTTCGATTTCATCAAAACATATTTTCTTTGATCCGTTTAACTTCCATACACTCCGTTACTTTCATAAATAAGCTATAAAAACTTTATTACCCTTCTGTAAGGTCTCATCTCTTCCCGGGACATCGGTATCAATTGACAACACAACAGAATGTGAAACTTACGGGGCGTAACATCCTTCCCTCTTAGGAACATTCATCCACGAATGTTAAGGATATTCTTAATTTTCTAGGGTTCTAAAAATTTTGGCAGAGTTTCCTTTGCAAACAGGACTATCCAAAACCTGGCACGTAGCTAAAAAATTATATCTAGTGCCACACAGGGCCATACCAAGCAATATAATATCATACCGGCCTCACTCGACCATCAATATATCAGGGTAATCAAAAGAGTTAGCCATAACTCACCTCAACTGTACAATCTTGTGGTCTGAGCTACATCTGTACTATGATCATCACTTATATAGGCTACACAAGATAAGTTCACTACTAAATAGTAGGAATAAAGAAATCGTATCACACAAGCATCACATAACCTGATGTCTGAAATATGTGAGGATGTCTAGACCTCATATCCTCTTCAGCCTCCCATATTATCTCGTATATACTATTGTTCTCCATAATGCTTTGGTAGTTGCTATGTCCTTAGACCATAACTTCCGGAATTTACATAAAGAAATATTAACTGGGACCTCCTCATAGGATAGGTCTTCTGTAATCTGAACATCATCGATAAGTAACACATGAGACGAAACATCCTCTAGTTTCATATGTAATCTCAAGCTCATAAGCCACTTGGCCAAGTCTCCAAGTAATCTTATATGGTCTGTTGTATCTGGAGCTAAACTTTCCTTCTTGGTCGAATTCTTGTTACACTTTTTATGGGTAAAAACCTCAAGAATATCCCATCATGAACATTTTCCTTTAAGTCTTAAAATTATACACCGACGGGTGACTTCTGGCAATCCTGGACTATTGACATTTACTCATGAAGGAACTTTACTTCTTCCATAACTTTTGGGGACTAACAGGTTCAATACAGGTTTAAACAACTCTTATTTCCTTAAGTCCAGGCAATTGATCGACGATCTATACTCTCGACCATGGAAGGTCTTATAAGAATCTATCTAGATGATAACATAATAGCTGCTAATATACGCATGTCGTAGCAAGGTATATGAGCATCCCACTTTTCTTATAGACCAAGCATATTTTCATGTATCATATGCTCAAGCATCTGAATCATGTGCTCGGCTCGACCACTTATCTGGGACAAAACTACAAGGGTTTCTGCACTTCTCAACCTTTCTAGGGGAATCTTAGAAATCCACTGCAACTGATCCCCTCTATTTGGGGTACTAGACATTTAAATATTCTTGAGTCATACGACATTTTTCAATGGATAGCTAGCATAATCCTTAACTATGCAAATATCTTTATTTTGGCCAGAAAAGGGTCAACCTTGTCAATCTGCTGACTATCAACTGTCCTGAGCTATATTTCTGATAAGAACAGGGACGAACCCATACTGAGCTTTGTCTTCAAACCACACTATCCTTTCGAGGTGGGAATTTGTATTTTGTACACTAGCCCTCAGCGTCTCTGATGCTCTGTCCATTCCATGCTGATCATTGGGTTGTTATGCCAAAACTTGGCACTACTCTGCTTCACATTATCACACATATCCATGTCTCTTGCCATTATGTTACATCCTTACCAAACTAGGATGTATGATATATTGGGAACAAGGCACCTTCGCTACAATCTTGTCCCTTAAACCTGCTAGATCTGGGACACACCATTGACTTGGTAATCAGAGAACTCTATCTCTCTTTAATTATGGAATTGACTTCTTTTTCATAAGACTTTCTCTTTCGAAAGTACTAATTGTAAATTCTCATTGATATTCATTTACTCTTGTCGTAGGGGTGACGCTAGCACCATCTTGTTCTACGATTATGTAATCGGTGGAGCCCTAAAATTGGACCCTTAACTTACTATCTGTGGGAGTTCCTTGGCTAATCATCTCTTCTCTCAACCTCTACATAGAGTAAATTGTTCATACGTCTTATCTTATATTTCCCTAAAGCCTAACACTTTGTTCTGTTGAACTTTCTCTTCAAATTGTAGTGGGATCAAATCCCTATACAGTTTTTCCTTTATTTCATCCCCTGGGGTACTACTAAGTTTCTATATCCTATATTTAATATTATCTTAGTCCTATATTTGAACTCTTAACTAATTGGCTAAAGCAATGCTATGCTCTTGCCTTTTGACCACATTCATGGGATAATTTCCTGTTGAAGTCTTACTTTCGCAACATCTCTCTCTTGAGGAGGATCATACTTTATTGTATCACCTGGGCTCACATTTACTCAATAGTGAGAGAAACGCATCCCAATGATAGTTATTGTCGCCTAAAAGTGTACTAGAGGTCTTTATGATTATCAAGGATATCACATTATACCTCCAATGCGCGCTTACATCTGCCAATCCTAAGTCTTGGCCTGAAATACTTCCTAACTTTCCAAATGTTCTTAAGTGTAAACAACTTCACTCTCTTATTCATTTCGAGTCTACACATTACAATACATTGAGTGATCTCAATCTCTATCATCTAGGTGCTTCTTATATATCTGGCCTTAAGTTCCACCCTGGGTTCAACTCTTGGTTAATTATTCCCATACTTAAACTGCTATATTTTTAGGTAAATTGCTCTTTTGATTCTTAGTTGGCATCTTTTAACGATATGCTTTTAGCAATCTCGTAATCATATATCCTTGCAGGATCTTGGATCTCCCTAATCTTTTACCGCTTATCCTTCTAACCATTACCTCTCCTTTTGTTCACTATGGGTATTATCTTTAACAAAGGGTTTTTGGTTCCAGGCTCTATAGCCCTTCACCTCGATCGCTTTATACTAGCCCTTCTCATTATTACTTTCTACTCAAAATACTTCTCAATAATTGTTGCCTCTCACTTGTGAGATCAAATCCTCATGGACTAATGGCTCATCCAGTCGTTCAACTCATCTTCTTCTAGGGGGCGCATACATCCTTCCTCAATGAAACTTGACTAACCTTTTTTTTGTAAATTCCAAGTAGCTCCTCTTGAGCCTACATATGCATTTTTCCTTTGATTACTCTCCAAGCTTCCTTTTCCATACCCCATACATCTAGCGGTCTTTACCAATACTTTAACCCCTCTAAATGGGAGGTCACTGCTATTCTTCTCTTAATATTAGTACATACATATCCTTCGACATTCATGGCATATCCACGAAGTCTAGGTCACGCAACCTTAGCCGTCACAATCTTTTCTTTGTAACCTTTGCTTTTTCTTACTAGATCATCATACGGGTGTATGTCGGTTCGTTCCCACACCATCTCCCATGTATTACTCCCCACGCTTCCGGAATTTCCCTCTTAAAATATCAGGTCATCAAATCGATGTTCATCATAATCTACAATCCTTTAATAACTCACAACTTGCCTTAAAGCAACATCCTTTAGTAGGGTCGCTGAATCGGTCGCATAGGTAAGGTGTCACATGTTCATGACTGACACGCTTAAAACTAGTAGCAAAAATGTTAACCTTGGGGGCTCATTCCTTGCTAACTTCTAAAGATCATTTCTCCTTGCAGTTTATTCTTTTACTACCTACTCACTTACTTTTCCACTCCGCGGTACCACTTTTTATATAATCTCTAGGGTCTTCGACTCTTATTCCATCATTACTGAAGGATCAATTCAACATTGATGTTCCTTGACTTAATGGCTAAGTCATCTTGACGGCCTATCTCATCGATTTTTGACTTATTCAGATATCATAATAGGTACTTGGTCTCATAACACCTTCATCTTAATGCCCCAGCCATTATCGCTTTCATGGATTTCTATCTCTATTAGTCACGGCTTGTCATCTTACCATACTTTGTCTCACGACCTTCAGTTGTTTCTTACATTTATTCTAATGTTTCATTTACATGTGAATTACTCTTTTTCTATCAATCTCACCTTTTACCCTAGTCTATACCCTTATAATGTAACCTTTTCTTATGTCTAGCTTCTTTTTTTCTTCTCCATTTATGATAGGAGTCTCACCAAGGGAAACATTTTCCTCTAGCACAAAGGGCTCCATACCTGGCCGCTAAATCTTTAAATTCCTTCAAGGTCATACTTGGCTAACAATTTTCAAGTACATTATGTACATATCCTATAAAGGAGTATCACTGTCTAACCGTACTATTCTTCAGTATTGTCCATGCTGAGGATCGTAATAAATCTCTACTAAATCCTGAGGTCCCATTTCTTTCGAAACTACGTCTATTGACGTCAGCAAATCAATAACAGAAATAGTTACTTCTCATTGTGATTCTATCACCGTTGAACACAGAACAGCAAGGCTTTCATCACTCTATTTGAATTTTGACCTTGTTACATCTTCCTCATCTCAAACGCTTGGTACCTCCACTACTTTACTCCTTTTATATTTCTAAATCGGTGTTTCATCCTTCCGAACTTACATCATTTCCTTCGTATAAGGGAGAGACAATCACTCATATTCTAAAATTTAATTATCACACTCACACCTCTGGCGTGTCAATAATCTGGTCAGAATCTTTTGTAGGCTTGCTTTGAATACGAGTTAATCAAGGTCTTTTTGGTTATTATCAGAACTGAAACTGTATAAAGCACGAATTAGACTCAAAATCATTTAACTCAGCTCTATAGCACGATCTATGAAGTGAAAGAACAGCAACCATCCATATATGTCTGGCAGCCTCTGGTTTATAAGTGTGGTGCAAAACACACCCATAAATAAGACTCTACTAGACACGTCTCACAACTCCCTAGGACTAACCTTCTCAGATACCAAGTTTGTCACACCCCAAACTGGGGGTGCGGCCGGCACCCGCTGCTCTACTGGCCCAAGCGTACCACTCTGATGATGAGACTTCTATATGAATAGAACTTCTGGATTATAAGGTCATACTAAGACATAACACAAACAACAATCCACTAGGAGGACAGACAAGGCCACATTCTGTAAATAAAGATAAAACTCAACCTATAATGGTAACTCAAGGGTATACATCAATAATTGAACATACTAAACCAGTCTATGAGCCTCTACGAATACTTGTATTGTCATATGGTCGGGACAGGGAATGACCTACCCATACTATACATAACTCTGCAAAACGTACTCAATATCTATCCAGAAAGCTTTGGGAAAGACGAATCTTACTTACTGACGGCTGAACTCGACAACTCCTACTACGGTGGCCTAGCATAGACCCTATCAGAACTTGCGGCATAAACACACAGCACATCAGGCAAAAAAGACTTCAGTACGAAAGAAATGTACCGGTATGTAAAGCATGAATAACAATATAAACATGTGAGTTGTAAAGAAAGAGATAAAAGCAATATGATGCTCTGATAACCTGTGTGCCTTGTGGGGAAAATAATGAAGGCTGAAACTGAAATGAAACCTGTGTGGATAAGACTTACTATATAAACCGCCCACGACTTTTAGTGTAAGGTGTATAATATATCACTGCCCTCCGGTATACTCTGAGGTGTATGTATGGATGTACATTATAAATGTCTACCTTCCTGTTATAGCTCGGGGTATGAGTAATGTACATGTACAACTGCCCACCGGCTACTCACAATGGTGGTGTTAATAATATATATAGTAATAATAGCACTTAAGGCCTCTTTAGAACTCAGAACTCTTTGACTTTGCTTGGAATGATTTTTAGTCAACTCTGACAGTTAACTCTGTGGAATACTTCTTTCTGAAGGCTTATGATAAGGTAAACCAATAACAAAACAACAATGATCATGAGAATAGAAATATCAATGAATAATTCTCAACAAGAGATTATGATAGACAAGTAGAATGAAGCTTTCGACGATTCTTTTGAAAAGTGATAAACTCTTTGTATTTCATACTTTTTAAAGAAGGTGATAGCCTTACATACCTTATCCATGAAGCTACAACCATCCTACAAGTCCTCGCACTCCTTACGGATTGATTATCTATATCATATAAAGGGCTTGATATTAATATCGAACCCATCTCCTATAAAACTCACTTAGGCATATAGGATTCTTAGACTTCTTTTACAAGGAAAACTTAGGTAATTCGATCCCACAATCCTCCAAACTGTACTTTTCTTAATCCCACAACACATACAACCAGTTTTTGATAATTTCACCTCATACTTCAAGTAAAACAGTCCAACAAATCATACCACGATTATTCCACAAGTTTACAAGTTTTGATTGCGAAAATCCTTTCACAACTTGCTCCAAAACATCAATTAATCATAAGAATAGGTAGAGGAGGATAAAATTTACCTTTACATACGATAATCCCATCAAAACAGCAAGTTACTTCACTTCCAAGGTTTTCCAAAATCGATTCAACAAGGAGAAGACAATTCTCACGATAACCACAGGGTTTATCACACTAATCTTGCGTATTTTGGCTTTGATTTGAGCTTAGGATGTTATAGTACCATTGGTAGGGTTTTGGAGTTGATTTTGGGTCTGCTGTTGATGAAAATGAAACCCCGAAGTGGAAATTCCCAATTTAAACCCGAAACAAAATCTGCACCGCCCAAAAGGACGGTCCATTTTTATGATCTGTCAATCTGGATCGTCAAATCCAGATTTGAGATTTCAATTTGCAGAACTAAATTGATGGTTCAGATTTCCCATTTTGACGGTCCTTACAAAATTGTACAATCTGTCAATTTTGGTCGTCAAATTGGAAATTTTTCATTTTCATTGAAACATATTTTCTTCGATCTATTTAAATTCCATACACTCCGGTACTTTCATAAATAAGATATAAACCTTCATTACCCTTCTGTAAGGTCGCATCTCTTCCCGAGACATCCGTATCAATTGACAACACGATGGAATGTGAAACTTACGAGGCATAACATCAGGCCCAGTGTAAGACCCCAGTCCCTCTAATAGAGTAGTCAGTGCAAGAGTTTGAGTGTTTATTAACCTATACCCTCCGGTTTTCATGGGGTCAGACCCGAACGCGGACCCACAGAACTTTCTAGATCAGATACAATATATTTTGCGGGTAATACATACTACCGTTTTTAAGTCAGTGGAGTTGGCTTCCTATAGGTTGAGAGATGCTGTCTTGACCTAGTATGAAACTTGGGAACAGAATCGGGGACCCCGTTCCCCACCAGCGGGATAGAGAGAATTCTCTGAGGCATTCTTACAGCAGTACATGTTGATCGAGCTTCGACGAGCCAGGCGGGATAAGTTCTTACGTCTGGACCAGGGTAACATGAGTGTATGGGAGTATAGTTTGTAGTTTAACTTTTTGTCTAGATATGCTCCTATGATTATTATCGAGATGAGTGATCGGGTACATCAGTTTGTTAATGGTTTTGGACCGCAGTTGCTTAATCATTACACTAGGGCTTCTCTGAATCCGAATATGGATATTTCCCGCATTCAGGTTGATGCACAGAATTTGGAGGACCGTAAGAGGCAACAGTGGGCTGATCGAGATCATGATAGGGGCCAGTTTGTAGGTGATACGGGAGATTTTTTAGGTGGGCTTAAGCCATGGTTTTCTAGACTCCCATCTTATCCAGCAGCCAATGCACCACCACAATTTCAGGTCCAGTGTTGTGATTGGACCACTTTTGTTTGTCAGGGTCAAAGTTCACGGTCATTAGGCCTGCAATATAGAGGAGATTCCTGTCAGATAAGACCTTTGATGCCTTATTGTGGTCGATGTGGTAGAGCTTATTTTTGGAAATGTTGTTAGGGTTCAGATGTGTGTTATTTTTGTGGGCAACCCGATCATATTATGTTGAACTGTCCAATAAGAGTTGAAGGTGGTATCGCATAGCCGACAAGATTTATGACTGCTTCTTCTTCTTCTGTTCACCCTTTTGAGCAAGGCTCGTAGACATCGACTAGTGGAGGTATAGGCAGAGGTGGAGCATCTAGCTCAGACGGTCATCAAAACTACATGTATGTGTTGTCAGGTCGACAGGATATGGAGTCGTCTCCAAATGTGGTTATAGGTATATTATCCATCTCTTTCCTTGATGTGTATGCATTGATAGATCCAGGTTACTTTATCTTATATTACTCCCTTTGTTGCTGATAAGTGTGGTCGAGACCCTGAATTATTGCATAGGTCATTTGAAGTGTCTACACCCGTTGGTGAATCTATGATTGTTAGGCGGTTTATCGAGGTTGTGATGTGATGATTTATGATTGTCATACTTTAGCCGACATAAATGTATTGGAAATGGTTGATTTTAATGTTATTACGGCATGGATTGGTTGGATTCTTGCTATGCTAACGTGGATTGCTAGATGAAAGTTATTTGTTTTAATTTTCAAGACTAGCCCGTCATTAATGGAATCTCATATGGTTTGTGTTTGTTGGTACCAGTTATGACTTATTGGTCATAATTGTGAACACAAAAACTATGATACATAAGATCAAAGTGTGATGTATCAATGTGATTCAAATGATCTAGGGAACTGGGCATATTTCTTATAATCTACTGATAATTTTTATGATGACAACGAGAAGCTATATATTCCTAATAGATGTATAGAAAGTGCTCTCATAGTATGTCCGCACAGACTATTTATTGTGTATGAAATGATGCAAGAGAATTTCAAGGAGAATATGTTTTCCTTATCTTAGTGAAGCTCAAGCACTCCCTTATATAAGAGTGGGAGAGGTTAAAACATTGATATTGGGTCAGGTCTACCCATAAGGGGTGTTAACTAGCTCATTAACCCATTAACTAATCCTCTTCCTAAAATTCTATTACTAGCCTATAAATACATTATTATTGGTGTAGAAAAATAGATGATTTTTCAAATATAATTGACGGGTAGGGTTTACAATAGAGAAAAATTGTTTGCATCTATTAAAGGATATCTAGATTGTGGACATAGGTGTCACGACCCAAACCGCCAAGAGGGGCACCCGAACCTTACTTGTCGAGCACCACTATACATACATTCACCACATAATTGTAAATAAGCATGGGCCACGAGGGCAATCACGTGGTAACCTGCTGACTCATAGAAATAATAAGATGAAAAGGTGCAAGATCGATAGGGCATATATGTATATACATAGATGCTGGACATGACCGTACGAGCCGACAAGGTTACCATAGATGACTATACAACAAAAACATAGG
The DNA here is from genome assembly GCA_034509755.1 of Anisodus tanguticus. NCBI lineage: Eukaryota > Viridiplantae > Streptophyta > Magnoliopsida > Solanales > Solanaceae > Anisodus > Anisodus tanguticus. The sequence continues at coordinate 19,815,308 of CM067552.1, read as the reverse complement.
CCGAGGAGGCCATATAACATATGACTGCATCATAACTGTCTATAAGCCTCCACTTGAGAACGTGACATCATAAGGTCGGGACAGGGCCCCGCCATACCCATATGCATATCAAAAATAGCATACCAAGACTAGACTGCAACTCCAGAACAAGTAGAGTGCTCCAATATCAACTGAATAGGCAACCTACTTGTGTAGACCATCACCCTGTCTACCTGATCCTGCGGGCATGAAACGCAACGTCCCCCAACAAAAGGGGCGTTAGTACGAATAATGTATCGAGTGTGTAAGGCATCAAAAGTAGAAATAATAAAGGCATGGAGGTAACCTAAGACAAGAAACAATCAACCTGTACAGAATGCCTCTGAGGGCTATAATATGCCTAAGTATCGTACATGTGCATACATAATGTCTGGTCATACATATACATATGCGTATATAAGGTCATCAAGCCTTTGTGGGCATCCCATCATATCATATCGGCCTTTGTGGGCACAATCACCATCATATACCAGCTGATCAGGTGGTGGTGCGTATATAATGCCATAACCTTTCCCATACCTCATATATATCATATAGCGTATATAATGCCTGTGAGGTCATGGTATATACATGTATATAATGCATGAATGATACTAAGACACTCTGAGTCTATCAGAGAAAGTTAAGAACATCAACCTCTAACATATCTAAGAGTGGATCCATTATGGATATTGTTCATTTACGTTAATTTCATTCCGATCATGCCAAAAGAAGGAAGAGTAGCCTTAATATATCTTTGTTTCTAACGACTCCATATACCGCCCATAGTACTTCAACCTACATCAAGTTATTAGCACTCTGGTTAATGTCATGGAAGGACTCAAAACATATTTCTAAGCTAGTAGCTCTCTTACGGAAAATTGGGCAGCACTTCCCCTACTTTTCCTCACTTTCCAGAATTTAAAACAGCACCAAACAACAATAATAACAATATCAATATTAACCACAACATATTCAATTATCCCTACTGATTTTCAGCCATAACACCACTTTAAAACAGTCACATAACAGTCCCACAAGTTCAGCAACTCAAAACTGATTTTCAGCCATAACACCACTTTAAAACAATCCCATAACAGTCCCACAAGTTCAGCAACTCAAAACTGATTTTCAGATTATTTCTTCATAAATTCTTACTTCCCAACTTAGTTAAGGCACTAATAAGCTTAACCACAAAATATCCAAGCCGATATTCACAAGTTATAGACATATAATAACATGAAACTACTCCAAACAACCCATAACACCACAACAACTTCCACTCAATTTCCAGCCCCGTACTTCACAAGTTCTTCACCAAACAACCTAGCTAGAACTTAGATAAACTCAAATACATGAAGAATGGAGGATTTCCTTACCTATATCAGATCTTATAAGGATGAAACAATGGTAGTATCTTTCCCTTGATGACCATCAGCTTGCTTCACTTCAGATCCTTCAAGATTGGAGATTACCCTTTAACTTGAATTGAAAGAAGAAGAAGATTATTGGCAGCTTCTTAAGGTTTGGAGTAGAACAATTTGGGAGAGAATTTCGTGGATATCTTTTATGTTTCTACTACTTGGATATTATGAGGAGTGTAGTCTTGATTCAGCCCCTAAAAGGGCTCTCTTGGCTAACCTACACATGTCCATTTAAGTGGACTAATTTGGGCCTTTCCTTTTAGCAAGTAGGTGACACACCTACTTGTCACCTACTTCGTTAATTAATAGGTGTCACTTGTTGGTCTTTTGAATTTAACACGTGTCTCATCCTTATTTCATAGTTAAGATATGTATCAAGTAGCTCAAGTAAGTAGGATGGAAAGTAAGTTGGTGAAACATGCATGATGGGTAAGCAAGCAACTCATTTTTATTTGCTCAAATCTCATCTCATTCGTCAACCTCAACTTAGTCGTGTATCTGTTGAATGAAAATACGGGATGTAACAATAGGCATGTCTAATATCGTATAACCTCGAAGATAATCCAGATGTCCAAGACTAGGAGGACTAACATACGACGCATCTCAACGTACAAAACTATGAGGTGTAACATCCATACGACGAATCTCAACGTACAAAACTACGAGGTGTAACATCCATACGATGAATCTCAACGTACAAAACTACGAGGTGTAACAATAGGGAGTTAATCCGCTTCGTTAGGATTCCAAACGACCGGTGACATGAGTCGTGGTTGCTGCAGATCCGCTCCGCTAAGAAGAAGCATGTACGTCTCCTAAACTAGTATTTACAATCCAAATACGACATGTTTATTTTACAACTAGTTTCTGGACATGTGTGATCATATCAATTAGTATCGACTTTTAAAAATATATATATATATATATATATATATATTATGCGTGTAATGAGCCATTATATTATAGATATGGTTAGAAAAAAGTTATACAGGATAAGGTTTGTGTTGCCTCCATGGCGGACAATATGAGAGAAGCGCGACTGAGATGGTTCGGGCATGTGAAGAGAAGGGGTGCGGATGCGCCAGTTAGGAGGTGTTAGATATTGACGGTTGCAGGGGCTAGGAGAGGTAGAGGTAGGCCGAAGAAGAACTGGTGGGAGGTGATGACAGGACATGGTGCAACTCTAGCTGACTGAGGACATGACCGTAGATAGGAAATTATGGAGATCGAGGATTAGGATAGACGGTTAGTAGGTAGTTGAGTTTTGTATGTGATGGAGGTGGGGGCTAGTCTTTCCATCTCCTCCTTTTCTTAGTAGTAGTATTTAGGTATTCCGTAGATCATTATTTCTATGTGGGTATTACTTCATTTGTTCTATATTTTGATATTTTCTGATGTCTTATTTTCTTGCATTGTTGCATTTAATATGTTTCTTTAGCCAAGGGTCTATCACAAAAAACTTTTGTGCCCCACAAAGGTAGAGGTAAGGTCTGCGTACATCCTACCCTCTCCAAACCCCACTTTGTGGATTACACTGGTTATATTATTGTTGTTGTTGTTGTAATGAGCCATTAAAATTGGAAGGGGATAAGTACAAGCTAAATTTGATGAATAATCACTAAATATCAAATGACTTGATTGTTGAACACAAAATTATTAGATATTGTTTGGACCCGCAAACTTCAACAATTAAATTTAGTTATGGAGTAGTCCAAATATAATATAATCGTGATGCAAGAGTTCTTTTCTGCAATGTAATATGAATGAGACACATTTTAAAATTTCTTTTTGAAAAAGCGTACAACCTGATCAACTGATAATAAGTATAATTATAGTACTTAAAAGTGTAAAATAACTATAATTATAAAAGGTCTGAACTGTTATTTTCATGATAGAGTACTTCAAGTAATATGCTAGAAAGATAATATAGCACCAAATTTAGCTTTAATAGCAATGGTCGATCTAACAGGCTAACACCAGTCCAAGAAATAAAGAGCAAAAAAATCAAAATGAAGTTTGATTTGGGAAAATGACACTATCTGGCCATCAGAAATTTGTTTGGCCGGTGCTTGGGATTAATACAGCGAATTGGCCTTTCGGCCTAAACTATTGCGAAGCGCTAGTTTATTCAAGATTATATTAATCACTTGTCAATAATTTGGGCGGGATGGCCATTTATATCTTTTTCCCTTTAAGATTCATATAGGTCATTATCTATTTGTCCTCCGTTTTTTACTCATTTCAAAATCACTTGCATCCTTTTGATAAATTGCGTACTGCTATGCAATTTGAAATATTCTTGTTGTTATAGATATTCAATTTATATTGATTTATAAACCTAGAATTGTCTCAAGATATCTTATAGGACTATTGATATGGTATCTTCATTATTTAACTTCTTCATTGTGTTTTTCATAAAATAAGCATCAAATATCATAGAATCCCAAAACCAATACAGTTAGATTTGAAATTAATTCATATGCCTTGTATTCAAAATATGTTAGCTTCAGAAATGGATACCGAAGTATTCCGAAACCCAAAATACTTCAAGTTTATGACGGGATTTTTTTATGGGATAAGCCAATTTTTTCCAATAAATGCATTATATGGTCGAAAAAGATGTGTCAAAATTTACATGACGCTCCCCTGTAGTTGTAATTTGATACTGGTGTTACCGAAACAAAGTTGGCACAAATTGTATCTGGCAGTCTTCTAATGATTTGTTTTTACTATCCCTTTGAATGAAAAAAAAAAAAAAACAGGCATAGAAGGTGTTAAATATACACAATATACACACAATATACATGTGTATATTATGTATATTGGCTCTCGGATTTGGTCTCCCTATTACCGTATAAACTCTATATATTTAGGAAATATTTAATCTCCTAATTTAGGTAATATTGTAATGTAATTAATATTCTACACTTACCATAATAATTGTATTACCATAAATGTATAGTTAGTATCCAAGTAGAATAAGGTTTTAGGAATAGAATAGGAATAGGATTCTCCTATTATGGAAATATGTAATTTGTATATATAGTCTTTCAATTAATGAAAATAATCAAGGAGATTATTTATTTCATGGTATCAAGAGTCTAGGTCAAACAAAAAAAAAATTCTCTCAAAAATTTTTTAATATTCTCGGCCATAAACCGAACCCCCCTCCCCTCCTCGGGTTTGCCATTTATTCTTCCGCTCTCCAAATCTCTCTTCCAAATCCCTCTATCACCTATTGTTCTTTCGTTATGTCTACGTCAAAGAACATATTTCACCCAGCCCTTGTTGTTTCTAACATCAAGAATCATATCCCTCTAATTCTTGAAATAGAAAACGTCCAATACGCGACGTGGGCCGAGTTGTTCAAAATTCACGCTCGTTCGCACCAAGTCATCCATCACATAATCCCCGCGGCTCCTGATGATACGGAGGTGCCTAAACGCGAGGATGATCCTAAGTTATGGACAACACTTGATGCCACCGTCCTTCAGTAGATTTATTCTACTATCTCCACTGACCTATTGCAGATGATTATTGAGCCAGACACTACGGTGATGGCTGCATGGGATAGACTGCGTGACATATTCCAGGATAATCAAAATTCCAGAGTTGTTACTCTTGAACAGGATTTTTCCCACGTCAACATGGAAAATTTTCCAAACGTTTCAGCATATTGCAAAAGGTTGAAGGAATTGACGAACCAACTCCGCAACATTGGTGCGCCAGTTAGTCAAGATCGTCTAGTTTTACAAATGGTTGCTGGCCTATCCGAGGCCTATAGTGGCATTGGAACTCTCCTTCGCCAAAGTAATCCTCTTCTAAGGTTCTATCAAGCCCGGTCTATGTTTACCTTGGAAGAAGCCGGTTTGGCTAAAAAGGTGGCTACTAATGCTAGTCCCGTGGTCATGATGACTTCCTCCCCTAGTCCTCAAAATTTTGGTGACAATTCGTACCAAAACCGATCTCACGGGGGCAGCAATAATGGCCGGAAAAATAATGGAAAAAATTGCGGGGGCAAACGCGGCGTCTCCGGCAGCAGTCACGGTGGACAAATAGTGGCAGTAGACCCCATCCAGGTTACAGTGGGCCACCGACCCACTGGTCTCAGCCTTGGGCCTCTGGGCCATGGGCTTGGACCAGTGGACAATGGCCCTACGGCCCACCTCCACAGCAATTTTCAGCGTCTGGCCAATGGGCTTTCCAGCAGCCTCGACGGCCCACTGCCCACTGGCCCAGTAATTCCAGTTTGAGCAGTTACGGCCCAGGATAGCCCAGTTCTGAAATTCTTGGGCCCCGGCCTCCGCAAGCTCACCACGCAACAGGCCCCACTCATACCGATATCGAGTCTGCGATGCACACACTGGGTTTGACTCAACCGGACCCGAATTGGTATATGGACACCGGTGCCACTACCCACATGACATCCGATTCAGGTACTCTCTCATGTTATTCCAATTTGAGCATCCCTCGTGGTATAATTATTGGTAATGGCAATTCTGTTCCAATTCGTGGTTATGGTCATAAAACATTGTCTCCCCCTCATCCCCCTCTTATCTTAAAAAATACCCTACACGCCCCCAAATTGATTAAAAACTTAGTCTCTGTCCGTAAATTCACTACTGACAATTCCGTTTCTATTGAGATTGATCCATTTGGTTTCTCTGTAAAGAATTTCAAGACGGGGAGTCCTCTCATGAGGTGTGATAGTAGGGGAGATCTTTATCCTATCACACCCAGTCCCGGTCCATCGAGTCAAGCCTTGCCATCAGCTTTTGCAGTCATCTCTCCTTTCTTGTGGCATGCTCATCCTGATCATCCGGGGTCCTCTATTTTGTCAGCTTTAGATAAAAATAGTTTTATTTCATCTAAGGGTACGAGTCGTACTCCAATTTGTCAATCTTGTTCTTTAGGAAAAATTGTTAAGTTGTCGTTTGTAGACTTAAAATCTCATACTTTAATGTCATTTGATATTATTCATAAAGACTTATGGATGTCTCCTGTTCCTAGTTTTGTGGGTCATCGGTATTATGTTCTCTTTCTGGATGATTATTCTAAATTTCTATAGACGTTTCCAATAGCGAAGAAATCTCAAGTTTTTTCCATCTTCCTAAAATTTAGAGCATTCATCAGAACCCATATCGACCGTGAAATCAAAATATTCAGTGTGATAATGGAAAAGAGTATGACAATGGGGTGTTTCGGAAATTTTGTGCTACTAATGGGATAATTTTTTGTTTCTCTTGTCCTCATACATCTTCACAAAATAGGAAAGCCGAACGTAAAATTTGTTCCACAAATAACATTATCCGCACTCTATTAATTCATGCTTCCGTACCCCCATATTTTTAGCATCATGCTCTTCAAATGGCTACATATCTACTTAACATAACTCCTTCCAAATGATTGACATATTTTTCCCCTCTTCAAATTTTATATAATAAAATTCCTTCATATTCACATCTTCGGGTTTTTGGGTGTTTGTGTTATCTATTATTCCCGTCCACCAAAATTAACAAACTTCAGGTCTGGTTGACTCCGTGTGTGTTTTTGGGGTTTCCATCAAATCATCGTGGCTACAAATGCTTTGATTTATCCTCCAATAAAATCATCATTAATCATCATGTAATTTTTTATGAATCTCAATTTCCATTTGCTAAAAGTCATTCTCCCGTGCCTAGTTCGTATAATTTTTTGGATGAACAAATATCTCCGTCTATTATTCAGCATTTTTTAATATCTCCCGCACCCAAAATTCTCTAGCGGGCCCACTGCCCGCTGGTCCCACTAGCCCATCACAGTCCTCTCGGCCCAGTTTAGTCACTGGGCCAATTTCAGCAATTGGGCCAGTCCAGCCCAATCTTTGAACCGGTCCAGCTTCGGTTTCGCCACTGGTACTGCTTCCCGAGTTTGGCAAGCAGGCCCACTGCCTGCTGGCCAGTCCGTCCCGAGCCCAGCAAATTCCAAAAATCCACTCAATTCTTCCTCTAGTCATAGATCGGTCACTCGTAGTCATTGGGGTATTGTTACACCTAAAAGACATTTTAATTTACATTCTAATGTCTCTAAATCCCCCTTGCCCTGTAATCCTGTGTCTGCCTTAAACGACCCGAATTGGAAAATTGCTATGACTGATGAATATAATGCTCTTATTGATAATAAGACGTGAGAGTTAGTGCCCCGTCCATCTGGTATTAATGTTATCAGGTCTATGTGGATTTTTGCTCATAAAGAAAATTCAGATGGTTCATTTGCTCGACATAAGGTGCGGCTTGTGGGTGATGGTAAGACTCAGCAGGTTGGTATAGATTGTGGGGAGATGTTTATCCCGGTGGTCAAGCCAGCTACCATTCGCACTGTGCTTAGCTTGGCTCTTTCGAAGGCATGGCATATTCATTAGTTGGATGTCAAGAATGTTTTCCTACATGGTGATCTCAAGGAAACAGTCTATATGTATCAGCCGTTGGGATTCAGGGATCCCTACCATCCTCATCATGTCTGTTTGTTGAAGAAGTCCCTATATGGTCTTAAGCAGTCTCCACGGGCCTGGTATACAAGGTTTGCTGACTATGTTTCGACTATTGGGTTAACTCACAGCAGGTCAGACAATTCCTTGTTCATCTACCGTCGTGGTTCGTCCTTAGCCTACATTCTGTTGTATGTGGATGATATCATTTTGACTGCATCTTCCGATGCCTTACGCCAGTCTATCATGACCATGCTCAGCTCTGAGTTTGCTATGAAAGACTTAGGGCCCTTGAGTTACTTTTTGGGGATTGCCGTCAATCGTCATTCAGATGGATTGTTGTTGTCTCAATGAAAGTATGCCGTTGAGATCATCGAGAGGGCTGGAATGTCATCCTGTAAGTCCACTTCCACTCCAGTTGATATGAAACCCAAGCTTAGTGTCGCGGCCGGCGTACTCTACAAGGATCCGACCCGCTATCGCAGTCTTGCAGGGGGGCCTTCGGTATCTTACCTATACGAGACCTGATATTACGTATGTTGTCCAGAAGGTCTGTTTGTTCATGCATGATCCCAGAATTGAGCACATGAATGCGTTCAAACGCATCATTTGGTATATTCAAGGTACACTTGACTATGGGTTGCATTTATATCCTTCCTCGACGTCCACACTTGTCTCGTATATAGATGCTGATTAGGGTGGCTGTCCCGACACCAGACGGTCTACGTCAGGATATTGTATGTTTCTTGGCAACAACTTGGTCTCCTGATCTGCAAAGTGTCAGTCGACTCTCTCCCGCTCAAGTGCCGAGGCTGAATATCGAAGGGTAGCTAATGTGGTCTCAAAATCATGTTGGTTACGTAATTTGCTTTTAGAGCTTCATTGTCCCATTCAGAAGGCAACCTTGGTATATTGCAATAATATTAGTGTCATCTACCTTTCTGGTAATCCGGTTCAGCACCAACGCACTAAACATATCGAGATGGACATTCACTTTGTCCGTGAAAAGGTTGTCTGTGGTCAAGTTCGCATATGCCATGTCCCATCGAGATATCAAATTGCCGACATCTTTACAAAGGGTCTTCCCACGGTCCTTTTTGAAGATTTTAGGGACAGTCTCAGCGTTCGAAGACCGCCCACTATGACTGCGGGGGTGTGTTAAATATACACAATATACATGTGTATATTGTGTATATTGTGTATATTGGCTCTCGGATTTGGTCTCCCTATTACCGTATATACTCTATATATTTAGGAAATATTTAGTCTCCTAGTTTAGGTAATATTGTAATGTAATTAATATTTTACACTTACCATAATAATTGTATTACCATAAATGTATAGTTAATATCCAAGTAGAATAAGGTTTTAGGAATAGAATAGGAATAGGATTCTCCTATTATGAAAATATGTAACTTGTATATATAGCCTTTCAATTAATGAAACTAATCAAGTGGATTATTTCTTTCAGAAGGATTGCAGTAAAAGAAGCAAATCAATATTTTGATTAAAGTAAAAAATAGATTATTAATATAATCTTGAATTAATTGCACAAAATTGTAGTAAAATGGAGAAGTCTTCAACTAAAACATGAGCGTTAAAGATGTGGTTCATATTATTGTGTAATACAAACATCTATAAAGCTGGCAGTAAGTGAAGATTGAATTTGTAGAACAAGACACGAAATAGACATGTGCTGAACAAAATATGCCAAGTTAGAAGATCATTTGTAAATCTTTATGGAAATCATTTGGTATATTCAAGGTACACTTGACTATGGGTTGCATTTATATCCTTCCTCGACGTCCACACTTGTCTCGTATATAGATGCTGATTAGGGTGGCTGTCCCGACACCAGACGGTCTACGTCAGGATATTGTATGTTTCTTGGCAACAACTTGGTCTCCTGATCTGCAAAGTGTCAGTCGACTCTCTCCCGCTCAAGTGCCGAGGCTGAATATCGAAGGGTAGCTAATGTGGTCTCAAAATCATGTTGGTTACGTAATTTGCTTTTAGAGCTTCATTGTCCCATTCAGAAGGCAACCTTGGTATATTGCAATAATATTAGTGTCATCTACCTTTCTGGTAATCCGGTTCAGCACCAACGCACTAAACATATCGAGATGGACATTCACTTTGTCCGTGAAAAGGTTGTCTGTGGTCAAGTTCGCATATGCCATGTCCCATCGAGATATCAAATTGCCGACGTCTTTACAAAGGGTCTTCCCACGGTCCTTTTTGAAGATTTTAGGGACAGTCTCAGCGTTCGAAGACCGCCCACTATGACTGCGGGGGTGTGTTAAATATACACAATATACATGTGTATATTGTGTATATTGTGTATATTGGCTCTCGGATTTGGTCTCCCTATTACCGTATATACTCTATATATTTAGGAAATATTTAGTCTCCTAGTTTAGGTAATATTGTAATGTAATTAATATTTTACACTTACCATAATAATTGTATTACCATAAATGTATAGTTAATATCCAAGTAGAATAAGGTTTTAGGAATAGAATAGGAATAGGATTCTCCTATTATGAAAATATGTAACTTGTATATATAGCCTTTCAATTAATGAAACTAATCAAGTGGATTATTTCTTTCAGAAGGATTGCAGTAAAAGAAGCAAATCAATATTTTGATTAAAGTAAAAAATAGATTATTAATATAATCTTGAATTAATTGCACAAAATTGTAGTAAAATGGAGAAGTCTTCAACTAAAACATGAGCGTTAAAGATGTGGTTCATATTATTGTGTAATACAAACATCTATAAAGCTGGCAGTAAGTGAAGATTGAATTTGTAGAACAAGACACGAAATAGACATGTGCTGAACAAAATATGCCAAGTTAGAAGATCATTTGTAAATCTTTATGGAAATAGAATTTTTAGCAGAAATAAAAGAAAAAGGATAAAATGATTTGACTCTTTATTGTGTACCTTTATACAGTATTAAAAATAATATGAAAAGAATATACATGAACATAGAATTTTAATGGTGGAAGCTGAAAGGCCAAATAAATGAAAGTCAGAAAATATGAAAAGGATGATATTATAAATAATAATTTTAAAATGTTTTGAACAATAACCGCCTACGATAATGAATGGAAGATGAAACATTTTTTTCCACTTACTAGGTCTTCCAATGAAGCTGTAATTATTCATTAGTAGAAGGCATTTTTAAGGGTAAAATTATTGGGATTTTAAGGTGTGAATGAGAAATGAGAATGAGAAGAGATATCTTTTGGAGCGCATCCAAAAAGCACATTTTGGATTACCACTCTACATCTCACTCTTTCATTCTCTATAAATTCAGAGCAATAGCCTTATTTTTTGCACTAAATTTTAGATCTGCATACTTTCTTATAAATAAAAAGTCGAGTCTTGTGTGATTTGTTGCCGAATTTGCATTCGATGAAGTTGGTGGTGTTTGAACAGTGACAGAGCTAGGATTTTCACTTAGAGGATTCAAATATATAAAAAAATAAATACACGAATAAGCCAAGGGGGTTTAACATCTATTATATATAAATAAAATTATAATTTTAACCATTTATGCACATTATAATTTTTCGCCGAGATGAACTCCTGGTGGCTACCTAGCTCCACTCCTAGGTTTGAGGTACCACTACGCCATCAACAGATATATATGTTTTATCCTGCGAGTAAGTAATTCATAACTTCGGGTACAGTGAGGGGATTAAATTCTTTAAGGATTCACAATGAATTTTGTGGTCTCGGATATTTTCAATTTAGGCACTTTACATTTTTTTGGATTAATTCAAGTTTTTGGTTTACTGATTTTGAACATAGATTTACTAACAATCTTAAGGAATTTAATTTGCTCTTATTATTTATCTGTGTTCTGCTTTGTTGGAAAAAAGGTTGTTCAATGGCTCGGGTCGGCCCGATCACGACCCGGCCCGTCTTGCTTACCGCCCCGACCCGCCCCGATCCCCCTAAAAAAAATGGTAGCGGGTTCGAACTCGGGACGGGACTAGGGATCTTCCCGCCCATCCCGATCCCGCCCCGGCCGCCATCCCGACAACCCCCTCCCCCTTGCAAAAATAGTCGTTGCACAACAACCAATTTAGATTTTGGTCATTGTGCAACGTCTATAACGATCATTTTCCCCCACACACACACCACATAAACCCCCCTACCTCATTAATATTTATTTTTCACCCCTAAGTTAGTATATATACACTTTAACCCTATTTCTCAACTATAAATACCTCATTTTTCTCACAAATCTTCCTACCATCTCTCTAATCTCTCTATCTATCTCTCTACAAGTCTACATTGCCTACTAAATATTTTATTTTATTTTCTTATTTATATAAAAGTTCAAAAATTGGGAATGAAGTTGGCAACTAGCTTGAGGATCATCAATCGAGCAAAGTTTCAATTTTCAAACTCGATTACACGTCGTCGTTACGTCGACGTTTGGTACCTTCGTTCCTTCTTTAAATTATTATTGTTACTTAATTTTAATTATCGTACTTAATTTCATTATCTTAAATTATTTATTTGCATGATTATAATAGAATGAATTGATTGTTTTATTTCTGGTAGAGGTACTAGGGATAACATGGGTAAAGGTGCATCTTCTAGTAATCCTAATTACGATGATTTCACTCATGTAGATGAAACTGATTTTTTTGATGTTAATATTAATATACCATTAGATCATGAGGTATATTCTGCATATGAACCAGACTTTAATTTAGAAAATGAATTAGAAGATAATTTAGATAACACACCCACTAGTGCACCTCCACCTAAGGCTCAGACCGAGTCTCAGCCTGAAACTCAAACTGGAATGCTTCTTATTCCCCCTAGTATGAGTCGAGGCCCAAGTCAACGAAAACTAAAATCACGTGCATGAAATTGTTTGATAGGGACATTGATAATCAACTAGCTAGATGTAAAATTTGTCAAGAAGTTTATAAATTTAAAACCGGAAAAGGTCAAGGTGGGACGGGAGGTTTCATGAGACATGTAGAAAACTCTCACAAAGCAAGGTATAACCAATACCTGACTGAAACATCGGGTGTGCCAATGCCTTTTGAGTCGGGACAAAGTTCACATAGTGTCCCCGACCAAGTATAGGGTCGAATTAACCCGATGACGGGGGGGAATTATAGGTCCTAAATATGATAAACACAAAGATAGGGAAGGAAAATATAGCAAAATTAGTTGTTGTGGAGGGTTTGCCTTTTTCATTTCCTTCCTCTCCTGGTTTTATTCATTACATTTGAGAAACATATAATCCTGCTTTTAACGATTTTCCTAGATCAACTGTTAGAAGAGACGTTTTTAAATTTGCACATGAATATCAACAATAGTTACGTTATGCATTATATCATTTTAATGGCAAAATAGTTATCACTTCTGATATATATCGTAGTACTAATGGTATTGATTATTTAACTGTAACATGTCATTGGATAGATCAGACTTGGTCTATGCAAAAATGTATTTTAGCATATAGATATATTGATGATAGGCGCATTGGATTATTTATTGCAAGAAATATTCATGAAATTTGTGAATATTATGGAATAACTGATAAAATTATGATGGTTACATTAGATAATGCTACATCTAATGATTATGTTGTAAACCTTTTAAAAACTCGATTAACTCCATCTTTTCTCGATAATTTTCATATAAGATGTGCATGTCATATTTATAACTTAGTTGTAAAGGATGACCTAAAACTTTTTGAAAACATTATTGATAAAGTACAATTTGCTATAAACTTTATTTTTAAATGTAATAAACTACGAAGACGCAAAGAGTATAAAAAAACTTGTCATGATTATGGATTACCTTATAGAAAAATTCCAGAAGAAGTAACGACTAGGTAGATTTCTCTGTATGAACAACTATTTGTTGCTCACGAGTATAGAAGACTTATAACTTTATTATTTAACGCCCATAATCAAAATCTAAGGATATGCTTGTAGATAATGATTGGGAATTTTTTTTAGAACTTATTGGATTTTTAGAGAATTTTTTTCTAGTTTTTAAAGAATTTTCTGGTATTTATTATCCAACTATTTCAACTATGTTATTTTATATAGCTCTAATATTTTTGTTTGTGAATATATTCAAAAACCATCTTACGCTCCATCTATTAAAAAAATATTTATAAAATTTAAAAAATATTTTTTTCCTATTGTCACTATTTATATTATTGGTGTTGTATTAAATCTGATTATTAAAGTAGACGATTGTAAAGCACTTATTGAAATGATTTATGAAAGTATAGAAATATTTCCACCTCCAAGTCCAACAGACTCAAATAGAGTACCAACTCACGAACCAACTAAAGAAGAAGTTACGTCTAACATACACAATGAATGCAAATATATATATATTACCAAGAACAAAGTGCAAATAATCAACTGACTTCTGTACCATCTTCTTCTACTTCGTTGCAACCTTATAAAAGATATGATGTTTCTGCCTGAAGTATTCAAGGCTTTAGAAATATAATGTATAGTGGTTCAACTTCTTCACAAATTAGCGAGTTTGATGTTTATGTCTTGCAGAGTGTTGTACCGCACGAAACAATTGTCAATGAAGATGGACATGAAGACTTGCTGAGATACTGAAGGGAGAATGAGAAGACATTTCCGACTCTAGTAAAGATGGCTCGAGATGTGTTGAATATTCAAGCGTCATCAACAGCTTCGAAAAATGTTTTTTCTACTGGAAGGTTTCAAATAGGAGAGCATAGTCACTCATTGGTGGGAGACAGCTTGGAGATTGCAGTTTTATTCAGAGATTGAATTAGAGCGGAGCGTAGAAGGTGCGGTCAACCAGAGATCAACGAAGAAGACGACTACAACTAAAACGAAATCTTATCCGATGGAGTAGGAAGCGACCTAGACGTCGAACAATTTGACCAACAACTTCAAATTCCGACAGAAGATCCTCAAGAGATTGTGAGGAAATTAGAAAGAGTATGATTGACTATGTAATTTTTTAATGGCAATTTTACTATGTGATTTGCAATTTTTAAACTACGAAACAAAGTTGCAATTTTAAAATTATTACAAAAAAATCATATTTCTATTAAATAATATAAGAGGTACAAAAACAGTCTTGGAACATTTTTATTCACTATCTTGTTCAATTATTTAAGTGTTTAAATATATATTTTTTAAAATTAAGTGTCTAAAAAAAACCAAATCATGCAACCCGATCCGGCCCCTCTTCCGGCACAATGTGGGATGGGACGGGACCTCTTCCCGTCCCGCCTATCCCGGCCCGCCAGTCCCACCGGATCCCGATCCAGACCACCACCTCGTCCCGCCAGAGCACGCCCCGACCCGGCCCACTGGCTACCCCTAGTTGAAAACAAACAAAGAAAGAGATTTACTATATCGATAATGAAGAAAGGTTTACAAGATGTTGGTAAAGAGAAGTCAGGTCTGCATTTCTGGTGATTGTTTGACGAAAATCGATTTCCACTTGGGAATCATACGAAAAAGCGCTGATTTTTGTTGCACTTGCACTGCCCGGGAGTTCTTTGTAAGACCAGGAACGCTCTTCGTTTTCAAACATCTCTGAAGCATGAAACATTTTCTAACATATCTAGTGCCAGAGTCTTTTTTTTTTTTTTTTTTGGTTAAACTACGCCCAAAGTGGACTTTTTATTGCTTAATCAAAATATGTCCAACAAAAGCCTGGCCTAAAAGGACCCGATCCAAACGAAATAAAAAATAAAAAACAAAAATGCAAAACCCAGAAAGACCAAATTTAACATATCTAGTGCCAGGGTCAAATACTTTACTAGTGGCAATTTGAGTGCGGTTAAAACAGAGATTCGTCAGAGAAATGTTAATCAAGTGCCGGGGTCAAATACTTAATTAATGGACTTTTCAGTGAATGCTTCCAATTGGAAGTAGAACTTAAGTCCAATTCTTGTCTTCTTATTATGACGTTGGAGGCAGCGAAATCTTGAATTTGCAAGAATGTAAGGAACTTTGTGATTTGGAGTTAAACAGTGTAATCATTGCGCGGCGGTTCCGAGTTAAATAAGGGATATTCTAGTGCGATCTCAAGGTTTCCTCTCAATTTTGGATCAAAGGATGTGATTCTTTCGTTGCTTTATATTTGGAAGACTAATGAGTAGCGGTTTAACTCACCAAAGTGAATGAAAAGATCTTCCATATAATTTGATTAGTTTCGAATGACGGCAGTTTGCATCTTTTGTTACTCAAGTCACTTTGAGTAATACATTTTCTTTTTTTTTCTAGAAACTGAAGACGGAAAAAGAAGAAGGAAACAAAAAAGGGGCAACAATATCATTGGAGGAGTTGCAATGTTTCACCAAAAACATGCAGCGGTATTTCATCTCTTTTTCCTATTCTTATTCATTTTGTCTGACTTTGTTTTAAAACGACATTTTGTAGCAACAACTGTAAGAATTTAAAAGATTAATCACTAAAATGCCATTTAGCGTTGGCGCAAATTCGAGTAATCTAAGTGGTTACATCAAAGACATGGATCAAGAAGGGACAAATATGAGTTCTACTTTCTCTACTCTACTTTAATCTTCTATCAATTATGATTTATGTGTTATGCAATCGAATAGAAAATCAAAAAGAGTATGAACAAAACTAATTGCATTGATTCATTATATTGTTTCTTGCCTTTAAATTAAAAGACTACATATCTATTCATACAAAACTAAAAGGAACAAAACAAAAGAAAATATATTATTTTCCTTATACATACTTGTAACGACCCGTTCGGTCATTATGAACTTTCCGCCCAATTTCTTGTTATAATTCTGCTCCAAGCATTCGCCGATGACATTACTAGTGGGAATCATGAGTTAAGTAACTCCCACGGATTGAAAAAAAGATTGATCCAAGTAAAGTGTTGTTGGAAAGAGCTATTTCCACCCCGGCGAAATCGTGTCCGCTCCAATGGAACATCTTTCTATCCCGACGCTGAGGCGAGGTGCCAAGTGTCGTCGCCTCAACGGTCCAATTCTTCGCCGCAGCGCATCCGCGACGGAAGAGCTGACCTGTTGTTTTAAAAGCCCTAAATTATCTCATTTTTTCCCAAATGTGTTTGTCTCGGAATGGGAGCTGACCTGAGGAGCCTCTATATCCATTTTTTTCTAAAAATCATTCATGGAAGGTAATCTTTCCTTTATTATGGTTGTTATTCCATGTTCACAGTGTTTGGGGTAAAGCATGTAATGGGAGAAATAAATTGAAGACTCTTTGATGGTTGAAATTGATAGAACCAAAAGTTTATGATGTAAAAGGAATGGGTAAAAAAATTGATTTCTTCTAAGTAAGCTATTGTGTTGATAAAATGACCATGTTGTAATGTTTAATTCGATTATAGAAACATTTTCTTAATTGGGGAAGAACCTAGGGTTGTAAATTGGGGTTTCTTTGGTAATATGTAATTAAGGGCCTAAATGAAGTTATTTTTCAAATTAACTTTGAGTTTTATCTGGTAACTATGTTTAGAAGCATTTGTAGTAATAAAGTATGAATTTGACACCATAGCCCCGGGATGAAATTTAGGCGTCTTATGTTGATTTGGGATCTAGTCTGTGTATGTGTTGCTTGATATTAATGTGTATAACTTGTGTGTTAGACTACGTTCGCTACGAGAAGCCCGAAGAGTTGGAGACGCGCACTGAGGATCAACCGTTCATGGCTCCTTCTCAGTATTGAGGTAGGCTACGGTTTAGTTTTTCAACACCTCGATAGAAGTGCATAATTAGTTATAAATACTGAGGGGTATTGAGCGTGTTTGGGGTTCCCACTCAGATAGTTGTGATGAAAGTCTAAGTGGGTACCGGTGTTGAAATGTGATGATGAGGTTTTGGGGAATCAGCCTCGTGATGTTCCAACTACAAATTATTTGGGCTTGTCGCCATATGTGGGCTTGTCATCATAGTTGCTTGATATGTTTACTCATCACACATGCTTTCGGTATGATATCTTGAATTGCACTTAGATTGCGTATCTGTATTGAATTCTTGGAAGTATGTGATAGTCCATCTCTTATTTGGTTGCATCTCATTCTATCATGATATCTTGCCTTATACTGTCATTTTCATTCATACACTCATGATTCTGTGTTATTAATATGAGAGTGGTATGGATATGTTGTGGGCCCAAGAGGCCAGAAAGGTAAGAATGATTATGATATTATGGCAACACTAAGATGATATTGATATGCGGGGAACAGCGTTGCACGCCTGCAACATGATATTATTCAACCAAAGAGCTAGGCTCCGTGATCCGACGAGTTATTCCGGAGCAGAAGGGTATATGGACTTTGCGGGTCTCCTATGGGTGTACAAATCATAAGAAAATCTTGACATACTGTATACCTGATTGAGAAAAGTACCTGGAATATGCATTGCATCCTCATTCATACATTCATCTATATATTGATTGCTTGTATTGTGATAATATGACTAGGATTGGTGATCGCTACTAGGGATGAGTTAATTATATTTGAGGTCATTGATTAAAGTGATTGTGTGGATCTATATGGTTGACTGATTGACTTGCTCTCTGTGGATTGGTTATGTGTATACACCTTTATGCATCTAGTAGTCGTTATGGGACCTATCTGTGTTAGTGGATTTACTTGCTAGTAACTGTTTAGTGGGTGACCATCTTACTGGGTAAAGGATTATCATTGATTTGGGGGTATAACTGTGGAGTTGTGGGTTTGGTTTGGTTTTAGGGTGTTTAAATGTGTAAATGTTGGTTGATTGGTAAACGTATGGGCTAGGGAACTACATGTTAATTGTGGTAAGAGTCTAACGTATTAAAATGTGTCTTGTTTGTAATTGGAAATTGGCTACACTTAGGATTGAGGCTAGTGATAAAAATATAACCAAGGCGGCCAACATCCTAATGGATATATAGTGGTAGGTCTAAGGTAATGGAGAAATGAACAATGTGTCTAACTTACTTATGTTGTCAAACCGTCATAGTGAGGTCTAGTATGATTTTGGCATCTTTAAGTCTATATGTGAGTTTATGAAATTCCTGGAAACCATGAACTTATATGTACTTAAGTGTTTCATGACTACTTGTGAATTGGTAGCTATACGACTTGTACAACTAGGTGTGGTTGGTGCCAATATGAAATGGCAGTCGTACGTGTTGTAATCTTACGTGCGTAGTGAGCCTTTATATGGTTAGGCTAATTTGTTAATTATATGATCTACTGTGTAAAAAAGATGACTTATTCGGCTTATTAAATTTCTAGTGATAAGATTGTGTGGTGTCAACTTCGTATTTATCTCTAAGTGTGTAGCTTTCGTCATTGTCGGCCTATGATTTCTACGGGGGTACGTTGTGTACTCATGCTACGCTTGCTTCATCTTTTCTTTGATAAAGGTATTCGATCTATCAGGTTGCAGTTTGGAGCACGGGAAACTGAGGCAGACTACTATATTCAGTGGCCTTAGTTTCTATCTTATGCAAATTGTTCCCTTCATTCAGGCAGTATCGTTATATTCCGCATTCAGTCATTGTATTGTAAAGTCCTTGTATAAGTCAGACCAAGTTTTGGGATGGGAAGGATGTTGTATGAATCAGTTGTTCTTATGATTAAATGAATTTTATTTACGATTTTAATTTTATTCTCTTCCGCATTTATTAGTTCTACTTAAAGGTGATTTGGGAAATTGGTTCGCCTATCGGATGGATTGTGTAGGTGCCACCACGACGCTCGTGATTTGGGTCGTGACAATACTAAACTAAAAGAAAACTAAATATTCTATAATTAATGAAGTAAATAGACTTTGTAGGAAACTAAATGTTCTACAATATTTATAGACTAAAGAGCAGAGTAAATATTCTACCATTAATGTAAATCATATAATAGAAGGAACGTAAATTTCAACATTCTCCCTCAAACTCAAGTTGGTGTATCCAATTTGAGTTTGAATATTTGTTTCTTTTAAATTTTCTTCAACGTCTTGTAAAATTATTTTCTAACTTCATCTTCACCGATCAGTTCTGATGATTTTCATTGATGAAGATTTGTGGGACATTGAAAGAGATATTGATTTTTGTCATAGTTAAAAGTAGGAATGATTGAAAATTATAGTTTGGTGCATTGAAAGTGAGCACGGGTTAAAAAGATATTGGAGCCCGGCGCGTCAAAAGTGAGCACGAGTTAAAAATATTGAAGCCTAATGCGTTGAAAGTGAGCACGAGTTAAAAAGATATTGGAGCCTGACGGGTTAAAAGTGAGCTTTTACGGGTTGAAAGTGGTTGAATTTTTTTTTCAACAAAACTCACAAATCAATGAAAGCTTTGATACCACTATTATCGAAGGAATGGAAGAGAAAATGAACAAAAACTAATTTCCTAGATTCATTACATTTTTTTTGCCTTTAAAATAAAAGACTACATCTCTATTTATAAAGAACTAACGAGAATAAAATAAAAGAAAATATATTATTTCCTTATACATACTAAACTAAAAGGAAACTAAATACTCTATAATTAATGTAGTAACTAGACTTAGAAGGAAACTAAATGTTCTAGAATATTCATGACTAAAAAATAGAGTAAATATTCTACCATTAATGTAAATCATAACATAAAAGGAATGTAAATTTCAACATTCCCCCTCAGTTTTTATAAATATTTGCGTAAATGTTATTATTTGATGATCTCAAGGTATATTCTATTGGCAGAACCATTAGGAATGATAGCATGATAGCCAAGAATATTGAATAATTCCTATATCCCATCTGTTATGATAGATTAAGCATTCGAAAAATGGTAGTATTACATAGCAAAGTGCTTCAAATTTGTTTCAGCAACTTAACTTGAAATCTAATTTGTTGAGATTGTCGGTTATAATTATTACACCTCGTGTTTCCGTGCGTTGTCGTCACTATAACATGAGCCCGAAGGTGGTAGGACCCCCTCCAAGAGGTTTACAAAGGTTTACGGTCTATTGAGTGAAGTTCGGGAAGGTTTAAGACTTACCGGATCAACGAAAATAGGTTTCGACGAAAATTCGATAGAGCGTTGCTTCTCGGAGCCCTCTGCGAATTGTAGAGCACAACCTGCGACTCATAGGAAGTGCTAGATGCAGGAAGACTGCAGGAATGGACATAGAATTTTGGGACACATGACATGTCCTGTGTGACGCTGGAAGGTCCTGCGAGTCGCAGGACCTGTCTCGGGACAGGTCGGTGCCATCTTTTATTTTTTCTATAAATAGGATCCCATTCAACCAAAGCCTCATTTCACTTCATTTTTCAACCCTAACAAGCTCAAATACTCTCTATAAGTAAGTCCAAAGGAACCAAGGTGAAATCAAAGATAAGTTACGCAAATTCGATATGGAGAATCTCGTGAACATCGCTAGATCGTCTCCTTCCTTGTTCTAACGATTTCGGAGGAAGCTTGGTGGTGAAGTAAGATTGGAATTGAAGTATTTCTTATTGTTTAAGTTAAGTTTCATCTCTTCCGTTATATTCTTAAGATTATACAAGTGTTTAAGATAGAATTGTTGAAGAGTTCTTGAAGAACTACTGTTTATGGACTTTGTGGATAAGCTTGGTTATTGTGGGCTATTTTGAATGATTTAAGGGTGCCATATGAAATTTTGGAGTTGTTTATTGAGTTGTGGTGATGGGTAGAAGTAGTAGAAGAAGTTGTTGGGTTGAGGTATGCCTAAATTAAACTACAAATGATCTTTCAAATGTATGTACGCAAGTTGTTCAATGAAATGTCTAAATAAATCTTCTTACAAGCTATGAATACCTTATTGATACGAATCATTCATACGTTGTAAGTAATCATTCGTAAAGTGTGTCAAGACTTGTGGGAGCCATATAGCTTAAACGACAAGGTATGTAGGACTTACTTTCTCTCTTTTGGTATGATCGGTTTCGTAACAACCACCACCTAATGTTTCACAATAATAATCCTATCTCTAATCACTAAAGAATCTAATTTTGTTCTAGTTTGTTGATGAATTGTTGCATCTTATCTATGCCTCGTCGGGACTACGTTTCACTCTCGATACTATCGTTTTCACTTTAATAACACAAGGTTAATTGATGACATGTTAAAGAGATAAAGGTAACAAGTTCCCTTTTCTTAATGATCATATCAAATTGGTAGGTAACATGTAATCCGCGTAAGGATAGTCGGGGGTGTAACGACCTTATGTCACCCCGACGAGTTTATGAGTACATCATATGCTTCAGATAGTCTTTATGTGTATATGATATGTATTTATATAGCCATTAGAGGCCTATGGCGTTATATACGTATATATATATATATATATATATACAGTTTGGTCCATTGTGACACTTACGAGTTTTAGGTGGTATTTCTTGTATCCCTTCCCTTATTGTTGTCTTGTTTACATTTGATTATGCCTTGCATATTTAGTACATTCTTTTGTACTGACATCATCATTGTTGGGGCGCTGTGTTTCATGCCCACAGGTGTAGGTAGACAGACTGACGCACCTCCATTATCGGTTGTACAGCTCGGTAGTTGGTCATCGCACTGCCCTTCTTCCGGAGTTGCTATCTAGAGAGTAGTAGGCTATACAACTTATGTATATAGTCATTTTATGTATGTCGGGGCCCTGTCCCGACCTGATGATATATGATAGCACTAATAGAGGCTTGCAGACTGGTGGTCTTTGTATTGTTGCTTTGTGAGGCCTTGTCGGCCTTCCTATTAGTTGTTGGTCCTCTTGTTAGGGCCTTGTCGGCCCCGTTATATGTATATACCTATTGGGTTTCTATTTTATGTTATAGGTTGTTCTGTTCATACTTCTATCATATTGTCAGTCTAAGGCTTCATCGGCCCAAACAGTTATGCATTCAGGTTATGACATACAAGTGGTACGCTCGGGTCGTTCAGGGAGTCTGCAAGTCGTGTGTAGTAGAGTATTATTTATGGGTGTGTTGTGCACTACCCTTATAAGTGAAAGGTTGTCGGGAATTTAGAGATGGTTTCTATTCTTTCATCTCATATATCGGCTAGTTCACATTCATAGTCAGTAAATGAAAGACCCCCTACCAGACTATTGATACGCTAGAAGTATGAGTATTATGTTAAAGTTTCAGAGTGCGTGCATTTGTCTCACTCTTATGCAAAACAGATCATGCAAGCCTAGAAAGGTAAAGTGCTAGTTTTAGGATACAAAAAGAGTAAAATAAAGGAAGTACAAAGTACTTATATGCAGAGGATTGTAAGGAAATTGACACTCAGGTAGAATGATGTAAGTATTGTTATCTTGTTATTAGTAGTGGTAGAACCACATTAAGAAATACCTATTCCAACTTGTGATTTATCGACGTCGATAAATGTAGTTCTAGAAAGGAGTGAGATATCGGAAGCTAAAAAAGGTTAGGATGATCGTTAGCATGGGCAATACTAAAGAATCGTACAAATTAGGTTAAAGGCACCCCCTGTTTTTTTAAAAGATATATACATGATGTACCCGGGAATTGTTAGCTGGGTATGACCTTTGAAGATATTGAAAATTTAAGGGCCATGTATAGCAATCTTTGGGTGCAAGGTAAATGTTTCCCCTTAGGGAGGCTCTTATTTAAAGCAAAGCAGAAATAGTAAGTGCCTTCAAGATCAGGCCGATTAAAGAAGGAGGTGTTAAAAGTGAAAAAAATGTATTATTATAAATATCTAGATTAAGGTAAGGAGTGGGATTGATAGTAAATGGATGATACGAGTATAGATGGGACATGTGAGGAATATGAGGACTAACAGAGAGTCATACGATAAAACACAGTAATATGAAAAGTTGATAGCCAAGTAAACCAGAAAATAAGAAGAAGTAAATCATGAGTTAAAGAGATGAATGTGTTATGAGACTAAGTATCTACTATGACAATTGAACATTCAAATGACAATAGAGTATAGTGATCGGGTGATTTAGCTTTCTGAACCAAAAAGTATCGTTATTGGGAATTTTTTGCAGTTAAACAAAATGAGAGTTGAAAACTCGAGAGATTGTCATAATGAAGAATATTGAGAAGTTTCAAGATAAGAAATCAGACAGTAAGAGAGTAAACTGCAAGTGGAAGGGGTAATCCTTAAAAGTTATCAAGAAGGAAGCCCAAAAGATTAAATTCTTTAACTAAAAGATAAGGAGTCTATTGAGACTAAAAATGACAGTTACGAACCCATGACGTTCTACCCATGTAAGTAGGTTGGTAACCCCTGGTAAGGGACAATTGTGTTGGAGAAAATTGTAAGTTGTTAAAATATCGTGGAAGTACAGAAGAAGTTGAGACAACAATATAGCCTTTTAGAACAGAAAATCTCCATACGCAGAGAATGGTCCTCCTCCTATAGAGAAGATAGTATGATGAAGAATCGATACAGAACTCACATGATGGTTTAATTGTGACACCTCGTAATTTCACATCTAGTTGTTCCATCGATTAAAACTAGTATTCCGAGAAGATATGAGACCTTACGAATAGGTAATAAGGGTTTAAACTTGTTTATAGAAGTATCAGGATGTATGAAAGTTAAATGAATCGAAAAGAATGCATGTCGACAAAAGTTAGCAACTTTTCGAAAAGTACCCTCACATGTACAGACCGTACATTTTCCCTATGGGGATCGTACTTTATTTTTAAAATTTTCAAGTTTCTTCCTAATACCTACAGTCCGTATATGTATGGATCGTACATTTGCACCGTACATCTTGGTGGTGGCAATTCTTTTTCATGTATAATCACATTTGCTTGACCAAAAACTCCATTATTCTCCTCTTCTAAACCCTTCCTTGCTCTGAATACATTTCCTAAGGTTTTCTTAGGGTCTCAACTAAAAATCAAAGATAATCTACGCAAGTTCAATGTGGGAAACCCCATAAACCTCATTAGATAATCTTCTTCCTTGTGGCAATGATTTCTGAGATAGCGTGGTGGTGAAGTAACCTGAGAATTGAAGTGTTTCTTGTGGATTAAGGTAAGCTTCATCTTGTCTAACTCACTCTTAGGTGTGTGCAAGTGTTTAAGCTAAGGTTATTAGAGAAATTCTTGAAGAAATCATTCATATAATGTTGAACATCCTTATAAGCTATGAGTCTGATATTGATACAAATCGTTCATATAATGTAGATAATCGTTTGTAGAGCTTACGAGGACTCGTGGAACTTAAATAGCTTCGACGACAAGGTATCTATGGCTATATTCTTTCTTTGGCATGGTTTACTACAATCGTTTTCTAAAGACGACACTTTCTTGTTAAATTATGTTGCTCATGTCTCATTTATTATTGACATAACTTATATTCCATGATTGTCCGTGGTCGAGAGAACTTCCCGTATTCTATATGACTCTTATTAGTTGATGAATATAGCGACAGTATCGATTGTCGGAGGATAACGACCATAGGTCACTCCGACTTTGGTTATGGTGTCCCTTGAGGTATATCTTACATTGCACTTATATATATGTATCTATTTTCTTACCGCGCCATGCTATAGTCAGCCGGCAGGCACTATATGTGCACACCACCGCAGTTGGGTAGACATATAGCCTTAGAGAGAGGCTTGTTGATCATATTTCCCCACGGAGAGGCTTGATATTATACTATATGGCCTCATAGAGTGGCCCGATTTTATGTACATGCATATATTCGTGGTTATGACAGTTGTATTCCCTCAGAGGCTTTTTTTAGTAATAGGTTGACTTATTTACCCTTCTTTGGTATTAAATTCTTTGTTTATATGATTTACCTGTCTTACATATTCAGTACATCTTTCGTACTGACGTCCCCTTCTAGGGCATTGTGTTTCATGTGCGCAAGTACAGATAGACATACCGACATACCTCCATGGTATGATATTTTCTTCCAGCTATTGGTTGTCGCACTCCACTTCTCCGGAGTTGCTGTACAGAGTCGGTAGGTGGTATTGTATATGTATATGGTTATTTTGGGTATGTTAGGGCCCTTTCCCGACTTAATGATACATGTTAGTATTCATAGAGGCTTGCAGACTAGAGGTTGTTATACTTATGTTTTAAGTGGCCTTGTTGGCCGTTGTCAGCCTCAGTTTATGTATATGTATATAGGTTGTGTTGGGCCTTTTCTGTATGCAGGTTATTGTTGCTTTTTTTTTTGTCATTTAGAGGCCATGTCGGCCAAGGTTTTGTGTCAGCTGGTTTAGGTATTGCAGTTGGTACGCTCGGGCCTTAAGGTGCAGAGTGCTGGCGATACCCCCCAAGGTTGGAGTGTGATAAACTTGGTATCAAAGTAGGGAGGTCCTCGAGAGTCTGCAAGTGTGTCTAGTAGAATCTTGTTTATGGGTGTTGTGCACCACACTTATAAGAAGGAGGCTGCAGGACATTTAGGATGGTTACCTTCTTTCCTGATCTAGATCATGCAATAGAGCCAAGTTGTAAGTGTTTTGATTTCTAATCCTCATCTTGCTTATACTTTCAGCGATGCCTGCTACTACTAAATAATAAGCGACAATTCGAAGGTTAGATCTGGAGGATGGAGAGGGTTCCAGTCAAGTACCTCTCGCCAATATGTGGCAGCATGAGCATCAGGATGAGGTTGTATCTCGAGCCTCCAGGACTCCACCCCCACCACCTCTAGAGTAGCCTAGGGGTGCTGATATACCCCCAGTTCCTCCCTGGATTGCTCCTGATCATGACATTGATATGCGGATTGTTGTTCAGTTATTGACTAGAAAAGTGGCCTCTCAGGCCTAGTATCACACCCTAGTCCCTCTGATGGAGCAATCAGTGCGAGAGTTTAGGACTTTATCAACTTGGACCCTCCAATATTCATGGGGTCAGACCCGAACGCGGACCGCAAAACTTTTTGGATCAGTTGCAGCGTACTTTATCGGTAATGCATGCTACAGATTTTGAGTCAGTGGAGTTCGCTTCCTATAGGTTGCAAGATGTTGTCGTGACCTGCTATGAGACTTGGGGACCCCGTGCCCCACCAGTGGGATGGAGATAATTCTCTGAGGGCATTCTTGCAGCAGTATCTACCGATCGAGCTTCGACGAACAAGGCAGGATAGGTTCTTACATCTGGAGCAGGGTAACATGAGTGTAAGTGAGTATAGTTTGCATCTTAACTCTTTGGATAGTTATGCTCCTACGATTGTTGTCGAGATGAGTGATTGGGTACATCAGTTTGTTAATAGTTTTGGACCGCACTTGCTTAATAATTGCACTACAACTTCTCTGAATCCGAATATTAATGTTTCCCGCATTTAGGCTTATGCACAGGATTTGGAGGACCGTAAGAGGCAGTAGCGAGCTGATTGAGAGAATGATATGGGCCAGCATAAGAGGGCTTAGTCCGCAGGTGATACGAGAGAGATTCGAGGTAGATTAAGGCCACAGTTTCCTAGGTGCCCATCTTATCCAGCAGTCAATGCACCACCACAAAGTCAAAGTCAGCATCGTGATCGGTCCACTTATTCTGGTCAGGATCAGAGATCATAGGCATCAGGCTCGCAGTATATAGGAGATTCCAGTTAGGTGAGACCTTTGATGCCTTATTGTGGTCAATGTGGTAGAGCTCATTCTAGGTAATGTTTTCAGGGTTCAAATGTGTGTTATTCTTGCGGGCAGTCCGATCATATTATATGGAATTTTCTGACGAGAGGTAGAGGTGGTATTGCGCAGCTGACAGGATCTGTAGTTGCTTCTTCTTTGTCTGTTCGCCTTCCTGGGTAAGGCTCGCAGACATCGACTGGTAGATGTAAGGGCAGAGGTGGAGCGTCTAGCTCAGGCGGTCATCAGAACCGCATCTATGTGTTGTCAGGTCGACAGGATCTGGAGTTATCTCCTAATGTGGTTACAGGTGTGTGATTCATATTTTCACTCGATGTGTACACACTGATAGATCTAGGTTCTACTCTATCGTATATTACTCCCTTTGTTGCTAGTAAGCGTGGTAGAGAACCTGAATTATTGCATAGGTCATTTGAAGTGTCTACGCTTGTTGGTGAATCTGTGATTGTTAGGCGGGTGTCTCGGGGTTGTGATGTGATGATTTATAATTGTCATACTTTATCTGACCTAAATGAATTGGAAATGGTCGATTTTGATGTTATTATGGGCATTGATTAGTTGGCTTCTTGCTATGCTAACGTGGATTGCTGGACGAAAGTTGTTCACTTTAATTTTTCAGGCTAGTCCGTCATTGAATGGAAGGGTAATGCTCCAGCGCCTAAGGGGAGGTTTATTTCCTACCTTAAGGCACAGAAGATGATCTCAAAGGGATACATCTATCATCTAGTACAACTGCAAAATGCAGAAGCAGAATCCCCGACTCTTCAGTCTATCCCTGTTGTTAATGGATTTTCCGATGTTTTCCCCAATGAACTTCCAGGCATTCTTTTCGAAAGGGAAATTTACTTTGCTATCGATATACTTCCAGATACCTAACCTATATCTATTCCCCAATACAAAATGGCCCCCGCTGTGTTAAAAGAGTTAAAATACAGTTGAAGGATCTTTTAGAAAAGGGCTTCATTAGGTCCAGTACTTCCCCGTGGAGCGCGCTAGTGTTATTCGTGCATAAGAAGGACAGTTCACTGAGAATATGTATTGATTATCGTCAACTGAATAAAGCCACTATTAGGAATAAATATCCACTCTCCAGAATTGACGATTTGTTTGAACAACTGCAAGGCGCCAAATATTTTTCAAAGATCAACATTAGATCTAAATACCATCAGCTGAGGGTCAAGGACAAATATATTTCGAAGATCGCTTTCAGGACTAGATATGGCCATTATGAGTTTCTTGTTATGTCTTTCGATCTTACTAATACACCGACGGCTTTCATGGATTTGATGAATCATATGTTCAAGACGTTTCTGGTTATCTTTGTAATTGTGTATGTTACGGTTCACTTTTACGCGAAGACATAAAAGCTACTAAGTGTGTGATGGTGCTCTAAGTTGGATAATTATTTTAGAATCGCCACCTAATTTATAAGTAAAGTAGGAAAACCAAGTGAAAGAGTTTATTCAAAAAAAATTGAAAGATCCTATCTAAAGCAAAAGAGTCAAGGTAAGGGTTCTAGTGATCCCACAGGAAAGATGTTAAACACCCCGATATTAAAGATCTGTAGGATACGGTTAACTTTCGAGTTTCATAGCATGTTTTATTGTGATTAATTGCTTAAAAGAGTGTTCAAATTCTTGCAAAAATATCATAGCATATCATTTTTGTTTTGAAATCTTTTATAAATTGTTTTTTAGGTCAACCATATCCTTAGAACTCTTCCCAAACTTGGGCTTTAATTGAGTTCTCATTTGTTTATCCTTATCTAAGTGGGTCTGGCCCAAAATAAGCTTTGTATAAGAAAATAGTTTCACTTTTATTTATTTTTACAATAAAATGCAATCCTTATTTTCGGGCTAAATCCTAAGTTCTACCTTATAAGGGTTTCAATATAATAACAAATATTATAATTTACTATGCCATAAAAAATAAATAAAGAGAGGGATAGAGGGAAGGGGATAAATGCTAGTCACGCTAGACCTATCTCCTAGCCATCTTGGACCTTTAATTGCAATCCCGCTCTTTTCTAATTCTTCATCCAAAGCTCTGATGCTCCCGATTTAGTCTTGCTTCATCTTGACAAGCCTTTGCTCCATGGAACCACTTTACATATACCTCGCACAAAGAAAAAACATAGTAAGATAATACACCACCCTTTGGTGTGGCGTTTGTAAATATATCAAATATTTTATTCGGACTTGTATCAAAACATTTGAGAGTTTTGAATACGAAGGTTCAGATTTATGCTGATTGATTTAGGCAAAAGATTGAGTCAAGTCGTGGTTACGGATTACAGTTTGCTTGAAAGCCATACTAGTTCGTGATCACCAACACTAGTTGCTTGTTAGCCGCAATAGTCTATAGCCATACGTTCGTCAATTTCTACCTTGTGATTTGTACATATCATCATTGCCTCTAACTGAAATGCGTAATCCGATGGACAACCTTTCCGGAAGTGGCATGGCCTCAAATTCATATTCATCGGCCCAAGTGTAGTATCATGTTCAAATCAGTGATATTTTTCCAAGTGTAGCATCTGTTCTTTTTTTTTTTCAGAAGAAGGCAACAGCACACTAGTAACTGCTCAAAACAACTCAAATGTAGTATCTGTTCATTTTATTTTTCTCAGAAATGTAGAAAACTATTGATATCCCAAGTGTAGGATCTGGTTCTTAAAAGAGGTTTTCAGCCTTTGAAGGTGTAGTATCTTCTGTTTAACCAGTTCAATATCCAGAAATATAACATTCAAAGTGCAGCAAGTTCTACTTCAGCAATGCCATAACAGCAAGCTAAACAGAGCAACTCAAAGATATGGAGAGAATCTGCCTCAAGGGCATAACAATTCACCAAAATGCAGCAGCAGGTCTCAACTCAAGATGAAGATCAAAATGCAATAGTAGGTGCATCAATTTGCACCACCCAAAATGTAGCAACTCATCTCAATATACAACAGCATAATGGCTAAATATGCAGCAGAAGCTCAGCACAAAATGAAGAAAAAACTCAGATCAAAGTAGTAACCATTCGACAAAATTTTGGCCAAATATTGCAGCAGCAATCTGCTCTTAAAGAGCACCAACAAAATAGCAGCAAACTTATCCAGGTACAGCTCTTTGAGAGCCTCATAAATGCCGCCAAACAACACAACAAGAGCAAGCATCTTACCTCCCAAAGGCAATAATAAATAGCCTCAAAATGCAGCAAAACAGCAGCAAGGCAGCACCTTTTTTGAAGCAGCAGTGACCTCAAAGTATTTCTTAAAGTGTAGCAATTGTTCTTTCTCAAGATCCTGGTGCATCTGAGATTTTCTCAAGGCAGCAGCTTAAAGGGATTTGAGATGTAACCCCCCCTAGTCATGCAAAGAAACAGAGGGGTGAAGAATGAGTATCAAGAATTACATATCGTTAACAAGATAATAACAAGTAGACTATCAAGTATTCTACTTTGAAGGATTATCATAACTTAAGCTAATTTCTTGGAAATAAATTAAGATGATAAAAGGGGTAAAGTTCAGATTTTAAGGGTGGATGAGCATATACCAAGACTCAACAAGTTTGTTGCAAGTAGTCACAAAGCAAACTGACTCTTAGGAAACAAAGACAACAAACTCAAAGATTTACCCTTTAGAAAAAGCCAAACACATGTGTTAAGAGAAAAACAGGGCAAGGGAGCAGGATTCAAGACATAATATCTGATCCCTTTCCCTCACTTTATACTAACAGTTTACATCTTAAACAGAAAGCTCAGTACACACATTAAGCATGGATTGGTTTTTAATATATGGCTGCTAAACTTGAATTTGACACTTAAGAAGTTTACTAAGACAGCTAACAATTGAATAAGCTTGACTAAAACTCTTTGGAAATATTGGAAAAAAGCACATCAATCCCAAAAGGGATCTTGATAAAATTAGGAGTTCAACACTAAAGGGAATATGCTAAATTTACATATTATTATGATAGCAAGCTAACCACCTAAGACTCAACAACCTGTTTAACTTGATAACTTCAACTTAAACTGGTTCCACAAACTTGACATGAATCTATTTTAAATAAAATCCATAGCAGTAAATCCACACACCAAGCACAAACAGATTTGAAGTGAAGTAGGGTGTCAGCCCATGGTAAACTATTCCAATTTTAAAAGGCTAAAGGAGTACTAGATTCTCAAAGGTAAAGAGTTAGGCTCATACTTGGTGCTTTAACACACCAGACACACAATTGGTCACAAACTCAACTTTGAACCATAACACTTTAAATTGACAGATTCAGCTACTTATTAGCTCTTTGAATGAAATGGTATTTAAAGACCAATTGAGAACAGAGAGATACATCAACTTATAAACAGACATTGTGTGAATTAGGAATAAAACTCACTTAAGCTCTAAAATAAGGTGAATACATCCTAAGTTATTTTAGTCAACTCTTGATTAGCAAATAATTTATTCATGTTTCATATCAGTTTCAAACAGGGGAAGGAACAAAGCAGGACAAATACTTATAAAATTCTTTTAAGGATCCATGTCAGAACCTACCCTCTTATGATAAATGAAAACAACCAAAATCAGTTTCAATAGATCATTTTGTCCATACTGGGGCCTATCTAAGGTAAAAGAAAGCTAAAGGAGACTGATTGCATCATGCTTTGAGGAAACCTCCATCTTAAAAAGGTGCTTCTAAAAGAAGAAAAAAAAAATTAAAGAGAAAGAGTGCAAATTCTTTATAGTTGCTAGGATATACTTAACCAAAATATGCCCGAATCAGTTTGAAAGACTACTTAAAGATTTAAAAACATGATTCATGCTCCAAAATAACCATTGATTTGCTTTTCTAAAACTATTAATCCATAAGTTCAACTAGCTATCACAAGAAGACTAAAAATGGGCATTTGTATAACTATGATTAGGCAATGGCCATTTTGGAACTTAAATCCCCTAGTTCTTAACTATTCTCATACCAAAATTAATCGAACTAATCTAAACTAGAGCTAAGCTATACTAAATCACTGCAACACAGTAATATTCATCCCCAAGCTAAACAATTTCCATCCTATATAACTAGAAAATAATTTAATTCAAACAGTAACGCAAACAAGTATTGAAAACACTAATCGTATACTAATAATATACTAAACAGAAATTAAAACTTAAATTAAAGAAGAGAGACTAAGAATTACCTTTTCGAGAGCAGCGACAGGAGCAACGAAAGTTGACGAACATCCTTTCACCCAAACCGGCTTCCGGCAAATGGAAACAGAACCCAAAAATTTAACTGCAAGCGAGAACCTCCTCGAAACTCGAGTCTTAGCCGAGTTTCTGAGTGTTCAAGCTCTTGAGGGTGTGAAAACCCATTATGGCTATTAAAAAACAATTATAGGTGTCCAAACCCATTCTTGTGAATAAAGGAATGATGTTGTATTTATAGGACCCCAAATACTAGGGTTTGAGCCTTTTGACTCGACATGGGACTACATTTTACTCTACATTATTTACTAAATATTCAATTTTATTTATTTATTTGGGAATTGGGAGTGGAGTTGACAACTAGCTTGAGGATCTTCCATCGAGCAAAGTTTCAATTTTCAACATCTCGATTACACGTCGACGTTATATCGGCGTTTGGTACATTCGTTCCTTCATTAAATTATTATTTTCTGTTTATTTTATTTAGCGCACTTAATTTCATTTATTTTAATTATTTATTAGTATAATTATAAATTTATAATAGAAGGATTTAAACGTATGCTTACGGGTAGGGGTCATGCTTCTTCTAGTAGGGACAACAAGGGCAAGGGTCATATTTCTAGACAGAATCATATTCCTATACATGATGATTTTGTTGATATTGAACATTTTCCTACAATACCATTAGATTTAGACGATGAGCTATTTTCTGGAACTCAAGAAGACTTTAATTTAGACGATGATCTAGATGATACACCCACTAATGTATATGACAACATACACACTAGTGCACCTTCAACTGAAATGCCTCATATTGCCCCTAGTATGAGACGAGGTCCAGCAAAACGAACATTAAAATCAGATGCATGGACATTTTTTTATAGGGACGTAGAGAATCAAGTAGCTAGATGTAAATTTTGTAAAGATGTTTTAAAATTTAAAACTGGAAAAGGTCACGGTGGGACGGGGGGTTTAATGAGACACGTAGCAAGGGCTTATCCAGTTAGGTATGCCTAATACGAGGCTTCAAAACCGGGTGCGCAAACGCCCGCTCCATCGGGACAAGGTTCACATACTGATACTGTCCCGGACCAAGTACACGGTCAAATTAACCTTATGACGGGGGGAATTGTAGGCCCTAAATACAATAAACATAGAGATAGGGAAGCACTATCAAAATTAGTTGTTGTGGAGGGTTTGCCTTTTTCATTTCCTTCATCTCCCGGTTTTATTCATTACATTAGAGATATGTATAATCCTGCTTTTAACGATTTTCCTAGATCAACTGTTAAGAGAGATGTATTTAAATTCACACATGAATATCAACAATATTTACGTTATTCATTATATCATTTTAATGGCAAAGTGGCTATCACTTCTGATATAGGCCGTAGTACTAACGACCATGATTATTTAACGGTAACTTGTCATTGGATAGATTATAACTGGTCTATGCAAAAACGTATCTTAGCGTATAGATATATAGATGATAGGCACACTGGTAATTTTATTGCAGAAAATATTTATCAAGTGTGCGATTATTATGGAATAACCGATAAAATTATGACTATTACATTAGATAACGCTTCTTCTAACAATTACGCTATTACAATTTTAAAAAATAGTTTAACTCCATCTTTTTCAGATCATTTTCATATAAAATGTGTGTGCCATATATATAACTTAATTGTAAATGATGGTCTATCACTTTTTGAAGACATTCTTAGTAAAATACAATTGCTATAAACTTTATTTTTAAAAATAATATAATACAACGAAGAAAAAGAATATAAAAAAACCTGTCACGATTGCCAACTACCTTATAGAAAAATTTCAGAAGAAGTACCCACTAGGTGGAATTCTTTATACGAGCAATTACTTGTTGCTTATGACTATAGAAAACCTATAACTTTATTTTTTAACTCTCATAATCAAAATCCAGCTGATATGGTTGTAGATAGTGATTGGGTAAAAATTTCCGAACTTATTGTATTTTTAGAGAAACTTTTTCAAGCAACAAAAGAATTTTCCGGTATATATTATCCTACTATTTCAACTATGTTGTTTTATATAGCTCTAATATTTTTATTACTTAGTGAATATATGAAAAATCCAGCTTATATGGCAGCTATTAAAAAAATGTTTATCAAAATAAAAAAATATTTTATTCCTATTCTCACTATTTATATTATTGGTGTTGTATTAAATCCGACTATTAAAATAGACAGTACTAAATCACTTAGTGAAACTATTTACGATTGTATAGAAGTACTACCACCTCCAAGTCCCAAAAATCCAAATCACCCACCACCTATTGAACAAACTAAAGAAGAAGTGTTGTCTAGCGTAGAAGACCAATGCAAAAAAATATATAGGTTTTACCAATAAGAAAGTGCTAGTAACCTACTGGCTTCCATACCATCTTCTTCATCTTCAACACAACCTCACAAAAGGCATGCTATTTATGCGGCTAGTATTGAAAGCCTCAGAAATAGAATGTGACGCCATACAACTACTAACCAAATTAGCGAGTTTGATATTTTTGTTTTGTAGGGTTTTGGACCGTATCAAGCAGTTCTCAATGAAGAAGGACGTGAAGACTTGCTGAAATACTGGAGGGGGAATGAGAAGACCTTTCCGACACTTTCAATGATGGCCCGAGATGTTTTGAACATTCAAGCATCATCAACGGCGTCTGAAAGCCCTTTTTCTGCCGGCAGTTATCAAATAGGAGAGCACAGAAACTCGTTAGCCGGAGACATCTTGGAGATTGTAGTATTATTCAGAGATTGGATACGAGCGGAGCGGAGAAGGTGCGGTCAACCGAAGATCAACGAAGAAGAAGACGAAAACTACAACGAAATCTTATCCGAAGGTGGTGGAAGCGACGTGGATCAATTTGACCAACAAATACCAATTCCAACCGAAGAACCTCATGAAATTATCAAGAAACTAGAACATGTTTTTTTTCAGAATGTAATTTTTTTAATTGCAATTTTACTATGTAATTTGCAACTTTTGAACAACGCCACAAAGTTGCAATTTTCACAATTGTATTTATATTACAAAAAAAGTATATGTCTATTAAATAATATAAGAGGCATAAAAACAGCATTGGGATGTTTTTATTACACTATCTTATTTAATTATTGATTTTTTTTATATAAATATTATTTTTTAAATTAAGTGCAAAAAAAAAACCCCTGATTCCGACGGGATCGGGATCGGGGCGGGACTTCGGCAAATCTCGCCTATCTCGATCCCGCCAAACCTGGCCCGTCGATCTCGAGCCCGGCCCACTGGCCCCCCTAGTTTGAAATAGCAAGTCAATTTGGGATAAAATTGAGATGAGTTAATTATTCAATTAAATAATCAAGTTTCTTGGTTTTTAACAAAGTAAAATATTTAACGACATTATTATGAACTTTATTAAAATATTTTTTTTGACATAAATTGATTTTCGAATTGGGAAAACAAGCAACATTAATACTTAAAATTGTACGTAATATATATTAGTGTATTTTGTCACCAAAAGCCATTTTAGTAAGCATTTTTATTTTTGAATATTTTTTTACTTTGTTTGCGATTCACAAAGCTCGAATAATTAAATAAATTTTTGGAGGGTAAAAATTGGGTGTCAACAAAGACCCCTTCGTTTTGTTCAGGGATGGAGGAGCCGTCTCTGAGCAACAAATTTTGACAAACCTAATTTTTGACCGACCAACTCAACTCATCTCTGAAAAATGGATGTGATTTTGAAAATTATGACCGGACCCTAGCGTTAAGTTTCCTACATATCTTAGGCTATATGAGAATTCACGCCACTTGTAGTTTGACTCAATATTTAGAAAACTTTTAAAAACTGCCCCAGTATCAAATTTATGAGAGACTGGGGAATGTGGGACATGATTAGGGGGATTTATGATTACGACCGAGCCCTAGTATAGTGTTTTCCTACATATCCCCAATTTGGAGAATCAGGCCGTATGTAGTTCGACTCGATCAGTGGAAAAGGTTATTCCTTAAGCGGAAGTAGCCTTTGCTTCGAGACAAATGACTTTAACTTTTTTAGTACAGAAAAGAGGTTTGCAATTTCTTAGCTATGAATGTGGCATGCTTCACACTCATAGTTGAGTGTTCAAACAGACATAATTTTGTGCACGTTAAATATGTCGTCACCTGGATTTTTAAAAAAAATAAAGATTGGTGATGCTCTAGTGCAGGTTTGGAGATTACACTAAGTGAAAAAATTAAAGACAGCAACCCTTATCTTATCGACAGAACATTTTTTACACGGGAGAAACACCTTCACACCTTCTATAGGGGTGTAGTTTGATGATGGTGAAAAGGGTGATCTTCAACATTTGCCGGAAGATTTTGTTCAACTCTTCTGCAATGTGCCCCAATTTATTGCTAAGAAAAAGTTCTACATTTGCTTCGCATGCGTCTAGATCTGGTTTTCTTGCTTTACACTTTCGGTAGCTTTGACATGTTTCTATGTGTTAGGACCTATGTGTTGATTATTTATATTTTTCATAAATGTGCAGCTTTGTTTGTTGTACCATCCTGGGTGACTGTTCCGAGTGGGTGACACCTCTGACACCGTCTAGATCTATTGACCTACTGATGGGAAGTTGTTTGAGCGGATGCCATTTGCGACACCATCTGGCTTTGTGGATTCGTCGACTTGAGCGAATGCCACTTGCGATACCATCTGGCTCGTACTGACTCTGTTGGCTTGAGCGGATGCCACTTTTGACACCATATGGATTTGTATATTTTGGTTGAACGGATGCCACTTTCGACATTATCTGGCTCGAGCATATTTTCGTTAAGCGGATGGCACTTCCGACATCATCTGGCTCATATGTGTATGGCCCTCTCGGCATGCAATTCATATGAATGGCCCTCTGGACATGCAATTCATATGAATGGCCCTATCGGCATGCAATTCATATGAATGGCCCTCTCTGCGGTGTTTATATGAATGGCCCTTTCATTAGTGCATGGCCTTCTCGGCATGAAAATGTCATCTCCTTAGCATGTTTAAATTGCAAAATCTTGAGAAATCTTATCAGTAGACGTCACCTATGGTGGATGAACAAGTATTTCCCTTTCTAAAATGAACAAGTAATTACACGTCCCTTTCTAAGGTGGACAAGCTAATATGTCAAGAATAAGTATTCCAATTGAGGGTAAACAAATAGCAAATTCCACTTTAGAGTAAAAATAAATTGAGATACCAAGAGCCATGTGTTCGACATGGTTTATGACTCTCAAGTTGTCCCAGGTTGTAGTCAAGGAAGGCCATCGATGACTTGATGTTGACTTCAACAAAAATTTAAAGCAAAGTCATTAAAGTAGTCAACATGAATGACCAAGTATTTATAATAGAGAAGAAAGTTCAAAGTGTAGTCGTTCGACTTTTTCCGTCAGATAGGCTTTGTTTATGTTTTTGGTCATTATTGGAGACTTGATGTCCACTTTATCTGGCATGTCGATCGTCTCTTCAGTTTGATCGATAGACACGATGCTTAATGGTGTTACCTGCAAAATCCTTATACAGATGTTAATAGGGTATAACATATAAAGTTGGATATAGAGCTGTTCGATGTGGCGATCTTCATCTAGTTGATGCCTTTGATAGCATCATGTTAACTTGGTGGCAGCGTCATTCTGAGTCTGAATTGTAATTTCTGAGATCCTCTAAAAATATTGCCCTAGTTGAAGTTGTATCGGCGACCTCTCATGTCGAGTCTTGCGAAGGAATTTTTGAGAGGATCTGAAAAATTCTGCCCCCGTTGAAGTTGTGTCGGCAACCTCTCGTGCCGAGTCTAAATTAGAAATTTTTAGACACTCTAAAAAGTTCTACCCCAGTTGAAGTTGTGGCAGCAACCTCATGTGCTGAGTCTTACGAAGGAATTTTTGAGATCTTCTTAAAAAAAATTCCCAGTTAAAGTTGTGTTGGTGACCTCTCATGTGGAATCTTGTGAATTCTTCCCTAGTTTATACTTATAGGATATTTGATATTTTATGTTTGGTGCGACCGAGCTCGAAGAGTGCCTACATATCTTATCTCGGGATCAGGTCGAACATAGTTCAGATCATGAGTCATTTACACTACAAAATCTAAGATATCATCGTTAGTAGAAAATGCAGTATAAACATAATTGGTAGAAACGTCTCTACGACGTCATCTTGAATCTACGAGACAATTGTATTATCCACTTTAGAAATAGGTAGTGTTCCACTTCGACGTGGTCAACCTAATGTGTGTCACACTTAGAGGGCGAACGACCCTGGTTAGAATAAAAAGGTCAGTGTCATAGTTTTAGGGTGGACGACCCTATTTGTCGCAATTTTCGGGTGGACGATCCAGCTTAGAAAATAAAGATAAGTGTCACAGTTTTAGGGTGGACGACTTTGTTTGACACAATTTTAGGATGGACGACCCTGGTTAGAAAATAAAGGTAAGTATTACAGTTTTAGGGTGGACGACCCTATTTGTCACAATTTTAGGGTGAAGAGCCCTGTTTGTCACAATTTTTGGGTGGAAGACTCTGTTTGAAATAAAGGTAGGTTCATTTCTGCATCACTACTCTTGTGTGGTTCTGTCATCATAACCTCTTGGTTTGATCTTATGGGTGACCTTCTCGACATCGTTTATATGAATGGCTCTCTCGGCAGTTTGTATGAATGCTTTGTTGAGTAGATTCCTTGTATGTCATTGAATATTGTGGCTTCTCTGACTGGATTTATATCATTTTGACTTTGGAAATGAAGACTGCAAGCTTCCCAATCGGATTTATATCGTTCTGACTTTTGGAGTGAATAATGCAGCCTCTTTGACCAAAATTACATCACTCTGACTTTGAAGATGAAGACTGTAGTCTTTTTGATTGAATTTACATCGTCTAACTCATGGAATGAAGACTGCAACCTTCTGACTGGGTTTACATCGTTCTGACTCTGGAGTGAATAATGCAGCCTTCTCGACCAGAATTACATCACTCTAACTCTGAAGACGAAGACTGCAGTCTTTTTGACCGGATTTACATCATTTGACTCTAGAGTGAATACTGCAGCCTTCTTGACCAGAATTATATAACTTTGACTTCTGGATCGAAGATTGCGGCTTCCCTGACTGAATTTACATCGTTCTGTCACTGGAGTGAATACTGCAGCCTTTTCGATTGGAATTACATCACTCTGACTTTGAAGATGAAGACTACATCCTTTTTTACTGGATTTACATCATCTTACTCTTTACGTGACTCTCGTGGCTGGATTGCTTCTTCTTCGTCCTTTGTGTAGGTGGTGACCTTCTCAGCCCGATTGTTGTTTCTTTCATCTCTTCTCGACTGTGACCCTCTCGGTCAAATTGAATAATTTTTTACTCTGTTTGCGATTTAAGAAGCTCAACTAATTAAATAATTTTTTGGAGGACAAAAATTAGGTGTCAACAGTTTTTATCGATGATATTCTAGTGCATTCTTGATTAGAAGATGATCAGGTGGATAATATGCGAGCGGTGTTACAGACGCTCCAGAATCGTAAGTTATATGCTATGTTTTTCAAATGTGAGTTTTGGTTGAATTTGGTGGCCTTCCTCGGGCATATATTATCGGATGAGGGTATTAAAGTTGACAATGAGAAGATTGAGGCGGTGAAGAATTGGTCGAGGCCGACAACTCCTATTGAGGTGCATAGTTTCTTGGGTTTGGAAGGTTATTATTGAGATTCGTGGAGAACTTCTTCTCTATTGCCACTCCTTTGATGAAGTTGAATCATAAAGCGGCTAAGTTTTAGTGGTCAGATGCCTGTGAAAAGAGTCTTCAGGATAGGTTGACATCTGCCCCTGTCCTAGAAATTCCAGAAGGTTCAGAAGGGTATGTTGTTTATTATGATGCCTCCATAGTTGGTTTGGGATATGTTTT
Organism: Anisodus tanguticus; assembly: GCA_034509755.1. Classification (NCBI taxonomy): domain Eukaryota; kingdom Viridiplantae; phylum Streptophyta; class Magnoliopsida; order Solanales; family Solanaceae; genus Anisodus; species Anisodus tanguticus. The sequence continues at coordinate 19,774,702 of CM067552.1, read as the reverse complement.
GATGCAACACGGCAAGATTATTACATATGCTACAAGGTAGTTGAGGAAGCATGAGCAGAATTATCTCACTTATGATCTTGAGTTAGCAGGTGTTATATTTTTCCAGAAAATATGGCACCACTATTTTTATAGAGTTCATGTTGATTTATTTACTGATCATAAGAGTCCACAATATATATTCAGGTAGAAAGAGTTGAATTTGAGACAACAGAGGTGGCTAGTGTTACTGAAAGACTATGATGTTGATATCCTGTACTACCCTGGTAAGGCAAATGTCGTAGCTGATGCGTTATGTCGTAAATCTATGGGAAGCTTGAAGTATGTGGAAGTTAGTAGACTAGAGATGACCAAAGATCTATATCTTTTGGCCAGCTCGAGTATACAATTTCTTGACGTAGGAGACAGAGGTGCCATATTTCAGAACTCCGCAAAATCATCGTTATTAGCAGAAGTAAAGGCGAAGCAGTTCGATGATCCAGAGTTGGTCAGAATCAAGGAAGGGATTTCCTTTGAGAAGAAGCAGTTGTTTGAGTTATCAGAAGATGATGTTCTTAAGAATAAGGGTCGGCTGTAGGTACTAGATATTGGGGGACTTCGAGGTCAAATTATGGCAGAGATTCACTAGTCTAGGAATTCTATTCATCCTAGTTCCACTAAGATGTACCATGACCTTTAGCAGATCTATTGGTGGAATAATATGAAAAAGAATATTGCAGAGCTTGTAGCCCAATATCCAAATTGCCAGCTGGTCAAGGTTGAACATCAGAAGCCTGGAGGACTACTCCAGAATATTGAGATTCCGACACGGAAATGGGGAGCAACTAATATGGATTTCATTACAGGTTTACCTAATTATCATAAGAAGTTTGATTCCATTTAGGTTATTGTGTATAGACTTTACAAAGTCATCTCATTTTCTACCTGTCATAACTACCTATTCAGCTGAGGATTACGCCAAGTTATATATTAGAGAGATAGTCCGACTTCATGGGATTCTAGTTTCTATTATATCTGACAGAGGTGCCAAGTTTACATCTAACTCTTAGAGGTCCTTCTAGAAAGGTTTGGGTACTCAAATTAGTCTCATCACAAATTTCCATTCGCAGACGGACGGGTAAGCCGAGCGCACTATTTAGACGCTCGAGGATATGTTACGAGCATGTGTTCTAGATTTCAAAGGAAGTTGGGAAGATCATCTGATGCTTATCGAGTTTGCCTATAATAATAGCTACCACTCCAGTATCACAATGGAACTATATGAAGCCCTGTATGGACAGAAGTGTAGGTCTCATATCAGATGGTTTGACATAGGTAAAACAAAGTTATTGGAGCCTGATATAGTACAACAAGTGGTGGAGAAGGTAAAGTTGATTCAGGAGCGATTGTTAACTGCTCAAAGTCGTTAGAAATCATAGTTAGATAATCAACGCCGAGACTTAGGGTTTGTTGTTGGTGATTGGGTATTTTTGAAGATGTCACCTATGAAAGGCGTGATGAGGTTTGACAAGAAGGGAAAGCTTAGCCCCAGATATATCGGGCCATATAAAATTGTTCAGAAAATAGGCCAAGTAGCCTATCGGCTTGAGTTACCCCCGGAGTTGGAGGCGGTTCATCCAATATTCCATGTATCTATGCTTCGAAAGTGTATAGGAGATCCATCCCGTATTACCCATGTAGAGGATGTCAATATCACAGAGGACTTATCGTATGAAGAAATTCCTATTGCCATCTTAGATCATCAGTTCTGTAAATTGCGGACCAAGGAAGTAGACTTAGTTAAGGTTCTCTGGGTAAATAATAAGGTGGAAGAAATGACATGGGAGGCAGAAGAGGACATAAAGTCCAGATATCCCCACTTGTTTCAGACTTCAGGTTTACATCGACACTCATGCGATACGACTTCCCTATTACTATCTATCTATCGATCTCATCGATATATATATATATATATATATATATATATAGGTAATGTTATTGAGATAAATGTGGCAGTTACACCCCAAGGCTCCGACAGTTGAGGTGAGTTATGGTTAACCCTTTTGATTTCTAAGTTGGCGGATGATCGTGTGAGGCCAGTATTATTGTGTGTTGGTTGTTTGTGGCCCTATATGACATTGGTTATGTGTGTTGGGTTGCTTGACAGGTTCTGGATAGTCCAGTTTATAGAGAAAACTCTGCCGAAATTTCTAGAAAATTCCTAAGAGTTAGGATGCTGAAAATATGTCACCCCTACATTCAAGGGCGAATGTTCCTAAGGGGGGAAAGATGTTACACCTTGTAATTTCACGTCTAGTCATGTCATCGATTAACACTGATATTCTGAGAAGATATGAGTCCTTATGAATGGGTAATAAGGGTTTAAAACTTGTTTATAAAAGTAACAGGATGTATATAAGTTAAACGAATTGAAGAGAATATCTTTCGACGAAAGTTTGCAACTTTCTAAAAAGTACCCTCAAAGGTATGGACCGTAAAAAAATGTATGGACCGTACATTTTGCCTATAGGGACCGTACTGTATTTTTAAAATTTTCAAGTTTCTACCTAAGATGTACGGTCCAAATGTACAGACCGTACATTTGCACCGTACATCTTGGCGGTGGCAAATTCTTTTCATGTATAAATATATTTTCTCAACCAAAAACTCCATTATTCTCCTCTTCTAAGCCCTAACTTGCTCTGATTACATTTCCTAATGTTCTCTAAGGGTCCCAACCAAAAATCAAAGATAATCAATTCAATTTGAATGTAGGAAACCCCGTAAACCTCATTAGATCATCTTCTTCCTCGTGGCAATGATTTCAGAGATAGCTTGGTGGTGAAGTAAACTGAGGATTGAAGTGGCTATTATGGATTAAGGTAAGCATCATCTTCTCTAACTCACTCTTAGGTGTGTCCAAGTGTTTAAGCTAAGATTATTGAAGAAATTCTTGAAGAACTTGTGTTATGGACTTTGAGTTTTAGTTGTGTTGTTATGGGCTACTTTAGTACGATTTAAGATTGCTATATGAAGTTGAGAAGTTAGGGATGGAATTATGATGATGAGTAGAAGTTGTAGTAAAGATTGTTCTGAAGATATATGTAAAACTCGAGCTATAAATGATCTTACAAGATACACACACAAGTTGTTCGACAAAATGTCTAAATGAACTTCCTTATAAGCTATGGGTCCGATATTAATAAAAATCATTCATATAATGTAGATAATCATTCATAGAGCTTATGACTCGTGGAACTTAAATAGCTTCAATGATAAGGTATGTAGGTCTATCTTCTTTCTTTGGCATGGTTTGATAATCATTTTCGAAAGACGACACTTTCTTGTTGAATTATATTGCTCATGTCTCTTTTGTTATTGACATAACTCATATTCCATGATTTCCATGGTCGAGAGAACTTCCCGTATTCTATATTTCTCTTATTAGTTTATTGAAAGTTGATGAACGTAGCGACAATACCGATAGTCAGAGGATAACGACCATAGGTCACAACGACTCTGGTAATGATGTCCCTTGAGGTTTGTCTTGCATTGCACTTATATATATGTATCTATTTTCCTATAGTGTCGCGCTATAGTTAGCTGGGCAGGCACTTATATGTTTACACCACTGCAGTTGGGTAGTTATATAGCCTAGAGAGCGGTTTGTTGATGATATTGCCCCACATAGTCTTGATATTATACTATATGGCCCCATAGAGTGGCCCAATTTTACGTACATGCATATATTTATGGTTATGATAGACGTATGCCCTCAGATACTTTTTTGAGTTTCAGATTAACTTTTCTACCCTTCTCTAGTATTATATTCTTTATTTATATGTTTTACTAGCCTTACATATTTAGCACATCTTTTGTACTAACGTCCCCTTCTGGGGCGTTGTGTTTCATGCCACTAGGTACAAATAGAGTAGGTAGGCGCTACTACATATGTATATGGTTATTTTGGGTATGTCGAGGCCTTGTCCTGACTTGATGACACATGTTAGTATTCATAGAAGCTTGCAGACTAGAGATTTTTATACTTATGTTTTGAGTGTCCTTGTCGACTATTGTCAGATGTTGATAACTTGTAATGGCCATGTCGGCCTAAGTTTATGTATATGTAAATAGGTTGTGTTGGGCCTTTTCTGCATGTATGTTATTGTTGCTTTCTCTTTTATTATTGTGATTTGGAGGCCTTGTCGGCCCAGGTTTCGTGTCAGGTGGTTTAGGTATTGTAATTGGTATGCTCGGGCCTTAGGGTGTCGGGTGACAGCCACACCCCCAAGGTTGGGGTGTGACATTAATAAGGAGACGAGAAGGTTATAGTGAAGAAGTTTCAGGACAAATCAGATAGTGTCATCCGAATTTAACGAATGTGTCACAACTATAAAATGAGATATAAGTATCACTGCTAAGAGAGGAATGGTAGTGATCCCATGGTTAAAGGAATTAAGAAACGGTAAGAGCCACTAGATATAAGGCTAAAAAATAGCATAGTCCATAAGCGAAGACAAAGGTATATAAGCCCAAAAAAGGTATTATGAATTAAGGAATGAAATGGGTAAATTGAGTTAAACAGAAGATAAATCCAACTAAGGGGGGAGGGAAACCCAGAAGGGAACGCAAGAAATTAAGAAAGTACTTAGAATTGGTACTATCAGAGCGAAAGTGGATTTAAAGATAAATTGGATAATAGCGGTCAGTTAAAAGTGTCCAAGATCCTAAAGGATATATATGATGGGATTGCTAAAAATACATTCTTAAAAGATGTTACTTAAGAGGTGGAAGAGGTAAAGTTACTCCTAATATAGTGGTTTAAGTATAGGTATATATCTAATAAGGAATACGCCAATAACTATCATTTGATGGGTTGGTTGAATAAAGGACCAAGGTTTTAATCCAGAAGGGAACTTAAGGTCATGGTATATGAGGAAATCCTGGTTAATGGAGGTGGAATAAATCAACGTATTGTGATGCGCATAGCCGGAATGAATGAGGAAATGAGGTTGAGTACGCTTAAGAGCAGTTGGGAAAGCTAAGGCCAGTTTTGTACCCGTAACTCAAGGCCATCAACCACAAGTATGCATTAGAGATATGATGTGATGTCTTTAGGTGACAGTAGCCAAAAATTGAGGTGACTTCTCCTACTAATGGTAAAGACACCCTACATGACAAGTTGAAATGATACACATACCTATGAGTCTTCTTAAAAGAGGGTAATATTTTTGGGAATAAAAAGAATAAATAAAGGCAAGCTTAGATGATATAGCAGAATGAGGTCATCCTTTAAATGAAACTGTTCAGAAGACAGAGTTACCAATTAGAATTAGGCAATAACACCCCTGGTGATTAAGGTAAAATAATGATAATATAGGGATTATATCCTATTACAGTTTAAAAGAGAAAGTTTAATATAATAAAGTGTCAACTGTCATGGTAACATAAGAAATGATATATGGACAGTTTTGCTTATCTAGAGGTCGAGGGAAGATAAGGTTAGTTAAAGAGATTCGGCAGTTAGAAAGTTTAAGGGTTCAATTTCAAGACTCTAGTGATAATAATGTTGTAATGTAGAAGGTAGCAGTGTCTCCCCAGTGGCAAGAGTAAAAGAGTAACAATTATATGAGAATGTGGAGTCAGTACCATCAGAAAAAAAGTTCCATGGAAAAGGGAACCAATATTCAAGCAAAAAGGAGGCGGAGTTCTCCAATGTCTAGGTCAATTGTGTGTCCTCGATTTAACAGGTTTTGGGAGCAAGGTTTGAGTGGAGGTGCATTATTCCCGCTATCCTATTTCACTTAATTCAATGAAAATGTACTAGGGTACTAAAGGCATGTCATGTATTGATATAACAACGTGAAAATGAGTATTGTTGAGTTTTGGCATAATAACCTAATGGTCAGCAGGTAAAGATAGAATATCAAGCCCCAAGGGGGCCAATACAAATAATAGAGTTCCTGACAAAGGAAGTAAAAAGTTAGATCAAAGGTAAAGTTCAGTATGAGTTCACCACACTCTTATCAAAGATGCTACCCCAATAATGGATGGTCGATAGATTCATAAGATTGCCCCATTTCTCGCCAGAATGTGCTATCCTCACAACTGAGGGTCATATAAGTAAAATATATAGAAGAAGACCGTACGACTTTAGGATATTCCAATGTCTATTATCTCAAATAGAGTGGCTCGGTTACAACGAACTTCTAGAGATCCCTTCAAAAAGATTGGGAGCATATGAAGACTATGTTATAATTTTATCCTAGATAAGTGATCAAATTGAGAGCACGCCATAGATTCCAATGACATGTCGCAGCTAGTTATGTTAGATTTCAAAGGAGAGTGGAAATATCACTTACCCCACAAAGCGTGATGTATCATAGTCGTTATCATCTTAATATCTATATGGATCCTTGTGAGACCTTGTAGGATCAGAAGTACAAATCTTCCAATGATTGATTCAACGTGAGAAAATAGAAATTGTGTAGACTGTTGTTAACCCACCAGGAGGTAGGAAGTAAAGCCCTTTCAGGAGTAAATGTTAATAATTCAGGATTGTTAGGAATCCCTATTGATGTGAGGCACCGAGACTTAAAAGATGCCACTTATGATTGAGTATTCTTAAAGAATTTAGCCCATAAAAAGTGTAATGAGATTCAACTAGGAGAACAAGCTTAGCTTCAGACATATCAGAGTCAAGTGACTTATGAGCTTGAGTTACCTCCGAGAGTTAAAGGAAGTTTAATCAACTTTCCACTTTTCAATGTTACGAATGTATATAGGATATTAGTCGAGGGTGTTCAGGTTACAGAGAATTTATCTTATGAAGTTATTTCAGTTACTATTCTAGTCCAGAAGTTACATACTAAAGAGATAACCTCCAATTGGGATATTGTGAGGAAAGCAGTGGGGTAAAAGAGATGATTTATGAAGTTAAGAAGGACATGGAATCCAGATACCCTCATTTGTCTCAAACTTCAAGTTTATATTGACATTAGTGTGATAAAATTTTTCTATTTCTATCTTATCTATCAAATCGTATCACATACATCTTATTTAGGTGATATTGTTGAGACAGATATGGCAGGTGCAGCCCAGATTTCATCAGATCACAATTGAGGTGAGTTATGATTAGCCCTTTTGATTTTTGCATAAATAAACGATCATGCAGGGCCGATATGATGTTATTATGCTATTTTATGTCCATGTGTGGCATTGAATATGTATTTGCATTGCTTGATAAGTTTTGGATAGTCTTTTTTATAGAAGAAACTCTACTGAAATTTTAGAAATTCTGAGAGTTAGAACCTTCCTCTACATTCGATAACGAATGTTCTTAAGGGAGGAAGGATGTTACACCTTATGCTTTCCTGTGACATGTGTCCGGAGGTGGTAGGACCCCTCAAAGAGGTTTACAAAAGTTTACGGCTATATTGAGTAAGTTTCGGGAAGGTTTAAGACTTATCGGATCAACGGAAATAGGTTTCGACAAAAATCTACAGAGCGTCACTTTTTAGAGCCCTCTGCGAATTGCAGAGCAAAAACCTGTGACTCACAGGAAGTGTCCGTGAGACGCAGGAAGGATGCAGGAATAGATAGAGAATTTTAGGGCATAGGACCTGCGAGGCGCATGAAGTTCCTACAAGTCACAGGACCTATCTCAAGACAGGTCGGTGCCACATTTTATTTTTGCTATAAATAGGATCCCATTCGACCAAAGCCTCATTTCACTTCATTTTTCAACCCTAACTAGCTCAAATACTCTCTCTAAGTAATTTTAAAGGAACCAAGGTCAAATCAAAGATAAGCTACACAAATTTGACGTGGAGAATCCCATGAACATCACTAGATCATCTCCTTCCTTATTCTAACAAATTTGGAGGAAGCTTGGTGGTGAAGTAAGCTTGGAAATGAAGTATATATTGTGGTTTAAGGTAAGATTCATCTCCTCCGTCATATTCTTAGGATTATACAAGTCTTTAAGATAGAATTGTTGAAGAGTTCTTGAAGAACTAGTGTTTATGAACTTTGTGGATAAGCTTTGTTATTATGGGCTGTTTTGTATGATTTGAGTGTGCCATATGAAGTTGTGGAGTTGTGGTGATGGGTAGAAGTAGAATAAGAAGTTGTTGGGTTGAGGTATGCCTAAATTAAACTACAAATGATGTTACAAACGTATGCACACAAGTTGTTTGATGAAATATCTAAATGAATCTTCTTACAAGCTATGAATCCGTTCAAGTATACAAATCATTCATACATTGTATGTAATCATTCGTAAAATGTGCCAGGACTTGTGGGATCTATATAGATTCACCGATAAGGTATGTAGGGCTTACTTTCTCTCTTTTGGCATGATCGATTTGGTAATAACAACCACCTAACGTTTCATAATAAGAACCATATCTCTAATAGGTAAAGAATTGACTTTTGTTCTAGTTTGTTTATGGATTGTTGAATCTTATCTATGCCTCGTCGGGAGTACGTTTCACTCTTGGCACTATCATTTTCATTTTAATAACACATGGTTCATTGATGACATATTATAGATCTAAAGGTAACAAGTTCCCTTTTATTAGTGATCATATCAAAGTAAGAGGTAACATGTAATTCACATAAGGATAGTCGGGGGTGTAACGACCTTACGTTACTCCAACGAGTTGATGAGTACGTCATATGCTTCAGATGGTCTTTATATGTATATGCTAGGTATTTATACTGCCCTTAGAGGCCTATGGCGTTATATACATAACTTATACAGATATGATACTGATGATATTTCCCACAGAGGCCTACATCGTTATATACACGATTATATCATATATATATATACAGTTTGGTCCATTGTGACACTTACGAGTTTCGGGTGGTATTTGTTGTATCCATTCCCTTATTGTTGTCTTGTATACATTTGATTATGAGCTACATATTTAGTACATTCTTTCATACTGACGTCCCCATTGTTAGGGCGCTGTATTTCATACCAGCAGGTGCAGGTAGACAGACTGATATACCTCCACCGTAGGGTGTACAACTCAGCAGTTGGTCATCATACTCTTCTTCTTCTGGAGTTGCTATCTAGAGAGTGGTAGGCTATACTACTTATGTATATAGTCATTTTGGGTATGTCGGGGCCCTATCCCGACCTGATGATATATGATAGCACTCTTAGAGGCTTGCAGCTGGTGGTCTTTGTATAGTTACTTTGTGCGATCTTGTCGGCCTTCTTATTAGCTGTTGGTACTCTTGTTAAGGCCTTGTCGACCCCATTATATGTATATACATGTTGAGTTGTTGTTTTATGTTACAGGTTGTTCCGTTTAGACTTCTATCATATTGTCATTTTTAGGCCTTGTTGGCCCAGACGGTAATGCATTCACGTTATGATATATAGGTGATACACTCGGGTTATTTAGGCGTCGGGTTCCAGCCATACCCCCAATGATTGGGGTGTGACAATGATTTTTAGAAAGGTTGGAAACCAACAATGAAAGTGTTTTTTTTATCTACTACTCTTTCCTAGAAAAGAAAGTTATTCTTTTCCTAGAAAAGAAAGTTACTCTTTTTAGAGAGAAAAAAGTTACCTTTTTAGATTAAAATCATTGTGGTTTTCACTCCGCTGTTTGGAGATTAAAATCTACGTGATTTTCTACTCCAATTTAATACTCGGTTTGAAGATATAAAAACTTCACCCAAATTATTAAATTTGTTTGTGATATTCGGTTTAAAGATATAAAACTTCCTCGGTTTATTAAATCTGTTTGTTTTGTATTTGGTTTGAAGTTATAAACACTTCGTTGTTTATTTTATCTGGTTAGGGAAACAGAAAGGATTTGATCCAATTATTTTATTAGCCGATAGAAGAAATTGAGTGTGTACAATACAATTGTTGGTATGTTACGAGAAATGATTAAAAGCAAAATTAACTTACGAAGTTGGATGTTCTCTTTCTTTTGCAACTTTGGAGAATAATAATTAAGCAAAATGACTTGGGAGGTCCCTGTACTTGTATGGACTTGTCATTCGTATTTACGAGTTTGCCAATCAAATCTTTCTATTCTTAAAAATGAGCATTTTAAACACTTTTTAGGTCACTCATGGTGTGTATAAGACAACTTCACATAAAGTGTCACATAGGAAAATTAAACCCCAAAGCTAGCTTTGGTAACAGCTCTGATGGTCATTAGCCTCCTTCATACGAACACATTTTCTCCTCTTGCCTCCAATGGAGTCTGAGTGATCTTCCCATTTATAGATTTTGGTCTTCTCTTTTCGTTTCAATTTTTGTTAATCAAAATTGTAGATCTGCACGTAGCCTTCCGGGCTCATCTAATTTTTATCTACATGAAGTTAGCAGCCCCAAAGCTCGTGCTATACACTTCTGCTGCTAGGTGTTGCAGTTATTGCCATTTTGTACCTTCTTTTCCATGGCTTATCTGTGTCCAATCAATGGTTAAATTCCATTTTTACAATTTTACTTATAAAAAAAAAACAATGATCAGCAGTGATTCAGGGGGCATCAACAGAGATATGGATGAACTAGTTGTTGGGTTTTCTTAGGTGGAGCTTCGGTTGGAAATATAGGAGGCGGTGGTTGAATTCTGGTGGGGTGAGAGCTGAGACTTTTTTGTTTTCTTCTTTTTTTTATTTATAAAATTTTAATATTTAATCAAAATTATCACATTCACGCGTGTATCTCAGGCATTTTATCCAACTCAGCACGATTAATGCCATATAGGATAAGTGGGCTGAAAAAGTATTTAAAATGCTCACTTTTTAAGGTAGAGATGGTCTCATTCACAAACGCGTAAGTACGAACACTGGCATGACAAGACCTGACAAATATAGGGCCATTTTCCCTAGTAATTATATGGAGAATTCTCTTTCTTTCTTTTTTTTTTTTTTTTTTTTTTTTTGATAATCAGGGTTTTCGAGGCTACCGATCGTTATTACCCGTACGTCCCTGAGGTAATAGACTTGGCGGTCCTTCAACACTATTACCAGGTAAATCGCGGGATGTGCTCCGGTGGCCAGTTTTCTGGGAGCGTACAACTAATCAATGAGACAAGGTCAAATTTCCCAACATGCTTTCTTCGTGCTTGCGGAGAATCGAACCCACGCTATCCCATGTCAGAACGCCTTATAGCGCCCAGGCTTTGCCACTGGACTATGCCCCGGAGGACGGAGAATTCTCTTTCTTAGTAGTAAGCAGTGATAAATTCACTGTTCCTGAAGGAAGTCCAATTTGAAAATAGTGTTTTTAGATTCAATGTGCGTGTCTTCCAAATGTTGGAAAGACAAAGGAGATAAAAAATTGAGAAGTTTCTCAATTTGTTGAAACTTTGATAGTCAAATAAAATTTAACGTAAGTTAGATGCACAGTTTCGTAACTTCACCGTCAATGTAGTTTCCATGTTACTAGAGAATGGCAAGAATGGAGACAACCGAATTAAAATATGTGGAGTATTATTTTCAAGGTAGTAACACATGAATTAAGCGTACATTAATATTTGAAAATTATTCTTGAGATCATGAAAATTATATGTCTATATTGTTTTGGTGTCAATAACAAAATATTCAGAATGTGGGGGAACACTATCCTACGGCTAGCCGAATACTCAATTGAGTGCTCCATAGAAAAACACAATTTATTGCATATGAAAAAATAGAAAGAAAAAAAAAAGGCCAACTTGAGATACTTCAAAATGTGGGGTGTTAGATAAATTGCATGTTCCTAAACCTAAAAGGGTAAAAATAGAACCTAAAAACTTAATTGTGTTTCCATAGGATATGCCACAAATAGTAAAGCATATTGATTTCCGGTTCACAAATCAGAAAATCCCGACATTCATGTGAATACGGTAATTGGATCAGATAATGCTGACTTCTTTGAAAATATATATTCATATAAAAGGAAATGTGAGTCGTCTAGAGAAGGATATAAACAACCTCGGGAAGAAAGAAAGAAAAATGTTAAAGAGGAAAATCCAAGATGCAGCAAACGTCAAAGGACATCTATTTCCTTTGAACCAGATTTTTAACATTTTTATTGGAAAATAAGCCTCGAACGTTTCAAGAAGCTATGTACTCCTTGGAAGCTCAATTTCGGAAAGAGGCAATTAGGGGTGGGCATAAATAACAAAACCTCGAATTACCGAACTGAACTGGAAATTTCGATAATTAGGGATTCAATAATTTGGTATAATTGGTATGATATTTGGGAGATAAAGTTTTAGAATTACAGTGTTCGGGTTCGATACGAGATATTAATATTGATCGATATTCGCTATTTTCCGAATACCGAATTATTGAAAGGCCACCACTAATTCCTGATTATAACCCATATATCTAATAATAATAGCTCATCAAATATCAATAGACAATATTCACTACCCATATATCTTCATGTTTGTTGTTGTTGAACCTCTAGAATGGATTTTTTAATTATTGTTATTTTCTGAGTTTTAAATCAGTCATCTAGTTTTAAACTTTTAGTGATTCTTGTCGATCAAGGGCTTAGGTTTTGGGGAAAATCTTTGAGCAGTCTTCATTAAATCAAAATAAGAAAATTCTTAAGTTATATTTACTTGGAAGTGTGTAGACACTTCTTTTGTGAGTTGATTTTAGTATGCTTTTGTTTCTGGTAATGTTTGTTTACTGGTGTTAAAGAGATGAAATACTTTCACATACTACAATTGGTAGCACTGCACTTTGGCAGGACATATTTTACTTCAAAAGCGATGTACGAAGCTTTGAATTGCATTTCTCATGGAGCATCGCACAGTTCATTTCCATAATACGTACAGTTGATTATTGAATGTTTCTCAATCTTTATTAATAATTTCTCTTTTGAATGGTAAATTCCAAAAACCATACCAAAATTTACCGAATCGAAATTTGATTTATCGAACTGAACCTAACTTTTTTTATTCGGCATTTAGTATCTATTTTCAATTACCAATTACCGAATCTGAAATTTAGAAATACCGAATCGAATACTGAACATCCATTTGTAAAGGCAATCAATTGTGAGATAGAATCCATATTGAACAACCATACTTGACAATTGATTGATCTTCCTCCAAGAGACAAATCTTTAGGTTCCGAATGGATTTTCAAAAGAAAAATAAAAGCTGATGGCACTATTGATAAATATAAGGCAAGACTTGTTCTTGAAGGATTTAGACAACGAGAATGTCTTGATTACTTTGATAGTTACTTGCAGGTCACGAGGATTATATCCATTCGAGTGTTAATAGCATTAGCCGCCGCGTATAGTCTAGAAATCCATCAAATGGAAGTAAAAACAACCTTCTCGAATGGAGATTTGGAGGAAGAAATCTACATGGAACAACCCGAATGGTTTGTAGTTCCCAGGAAAGAGAAAAAGGTGTGTCGACTTGTTAAGTCTCTTTACGGACTAAAAAAGCACCCAAAGAATAACATGCAAAATTTGACCATACGATGCTATCAAATGGATTCAAGATAAATGTGTGTGACAAATGTGTTTACATTAAGAATACTCCAAATCAAGTTGTCATTATTTGTGTCTATGTGGATGATATGTTGATAACGAGTAACGACATTGCTAACATATATGCTACTAAGCGCATGCTTGATAGTAAGTTTGATATGAAAGACTTAGGATTTGCTGATTTAATTTTAGGAATTAAGATCCATAAGACTCCTCAAGGTCTAGCATTGTATCAATATCATTATATCCAAATGGTACTTGAAAAGTTCAATTATTTGGACTTTAAAGTTGCAAAGACACCAATTGATGTGAACCTTGCTCTTGCTAAGAATAAAGGTGAAAGTCATTCTCAATTTGATTATGCCAGAGTGTTGGAAAGTTTGATGTATATCATGAACTGTACACGATCAGATATCGCTTGTGCTATAAGTAAACTGAGTTGTTACACAAGTAATCCCCACCAAAATCATTGGCTAGTAATGAAATAAGTTTTGGTGTTTTTGAAACATACTCAAAAGTTTACTTTGCATTATAAAAAGTATCTTGCATTTATTGAAGAATATAGTGATGCCAATTGGTTCACTGGATCAACTGAAACTAAATCCACAAGTGGATACATTTTTACCATTGGTGGAGGAGCAGTGTCTTGGAAATCATTCAAACAGACATGTATCGCGCACTCTACAATGGAGTCTGAGTTCATAGCTTTAGACAAAACTAGTGAAGAAGCTGAATGGCTCCGGAATTTCTTAGAAGACATTCCATTTTGTCCTAAACCATTGCTTCCTATATGCATACATTGCGATAGTCAAGCACCAATAGGAAGGGCCTGGAGCGTTGTGTATAACGGAAAGTATCGTCTCATATGATGATGACATAATACTGTTAGAAACCTACTCCCTGGTAGAATTATCATAATTGACTACATAAATTAAAGTGATAATGTATCGGATCCACTAACTAAAGGCCTAACTAGAGAGGTAGTTGAAAGATCATCGAAGGAAATAGGACTATGACCGAGGACAAATCATTGTGGTGGTAACTCTACCTAGAAGACTGAATATCCCAATATCTAGGTTCAAAGACATTAAACAAACTCATTGATGACGGTTCAACATTATCAAAAAAACTTTTTGGTCCATTCTCGTGATGAGACAATGTTAAGTATCAGGATAAAGCATTAAGGTTTTTTAATGGTTTCAAAGTTTGATACATAGTATATCAAATAGTGTATCTACCAGATGACACAATTCAGAATCACATATGTAAGTGTGAAGTGTAAGCCGCTTCAAGGAGAATTTTGTAAGGGCAATTCTCTACGCACTTATGAACCATGCAGTGTTCATGGATGAAATGAACAAAACAGTGAGAACCAAAGATGTTTAAAAGGTTAATTGTGTGACATGTGATTGTCTAGGTATACACTAAAGCTCAATGGTTCGACGATATCAAATCTACCGATTGATTGAGTATATCCGACATATATTCACTACAGAAAGTTCAAAGAGAAATCTCCTATCCATATGTGATTAATCCTTGCTTACGAAATCATACATGTTTTCATACATATTTCCATCATATAATCATTCCCCATTCACGTGAGGGATTGTTGAGATTTTAAGGTGTGAATAGGAATGAGAAGAGGTACGTACCTTTTGGAATGCACCCAAAATACACCTTTTGAATTACAACTCTCCATCTCACCCTTTCATTGTCTATAACAACAACAATAACATACCCAGTGAAATCCTACAACGTAGGGTCTGGGGAGGGTAGAGTGTACGCAGACATTACCTCTACCCTGGTAGGTAGAGTGGTTATTTCTGAGAGACCCTCGGCTCAAGATAAAGCACAAGCAGAAGCAAAGTAAGACAAACAAAATGACTAAGCTATGATAGCGAATTCTAAAAAAGAAGCAATAACTAATGCAGATAAATAAGATAAACAAAATATACATAGCAGCGTAAATCAAACGACAGAGGACTATAAAGCAATATTATGTCTACTAGTATGATAAGCGGGCCTACAATAATAACACTACAACTATCAGTTTGTAAGCGTAGATAGGACTATGCTGGACCCTACTACCCTAATCCTTGTCCTCGATAACCCCCTATATAATTTCATGTCCTCAATGAATTGCACCAGCACCATATCCCATCTAATCACCTCTCCCCAATACTTTTTCGGCCTACCTCTACCCCTCCTGAACCCATTCATAGCCAACCTCTCACATCTCCACTCTGGGACATTTGTGTCTCTCCTCTGCATGTGCCCAAACCATCTTAACCTCACTTCCCGTATCTTATCCTCCACCGAGGCCACTCCCACTTTGTCCCGGATATCATCATTTCTAATTCTATCCCTTCTTGTATGCCAACACATCCATCTTAGCATCCTCATCTCCGCAACTTTCATCTTTTGGGTGTGCTAAGTCTTGACTGGCCAACACTCCCCCCCCATACAACATAGTTGGTCTAACCACCACCATATAGAACTTATCTTTAAGTTTTGGTGGCATATTTTTATCGCACAAGACTCCAGATGCGAGCCTCTATTTCATCCATCCTGCCCCAATATGATATGTGACATCGTCATCTATTTATCAATTCCCTTGGATAATAGACTCGAGGTACTTGAAGCTTCCTTTCTTTGGAATGACCTGAGTACCAAGCCTCATATCCACGCCTGTCTCAAGGTCGCTCCCGTTACTGAACTTGCACTCCAAGTATTTTGTCTTGGTCCTACTCAACCTGAACCCTTTAGACTCCAAAGTCTGTCTCCAAACCTTTAGCTTAGCATTCACTTCGCTGCGAGACTCATTAATCAAGACTATGTCTTCTGCGAATAACATACACCATGGCACCTCCCTTTGGATTTATCACATCAATCCATCCATCACCAAAGAAAATAGGAATGTACTAAGAGCTAATCCCTGGTGCATCCCCATCATCACTGGGAAGTGCTTCGAGTCACCTCCTACTGTCTGTACCCTGGTCTTGGCTCCATCATATATATCCTTGATTGCCCTAATATATGCCACATGTACACATCTAACTTCCAAACATCTCCATAGAACATCCCTAGAGACTTTGTCGTATGCCTTCTCGAGGTCGATGAAAATCATATGTAAGTCTCTCTTCCTCTCCCTATACTGCTCTACCTATCTCCTAATAAGATGAATAGCTTCTGTAGTCGAACGCCCCGACATGAATCCAAACTGGTTCTCAGAGATAGACATGCCTCTTCTCACCCTCATCTCCACAACTCTTTCCCAAACTTTCATAGTATGGTTAGCAGTTTGATACCCCTATAGTTGTTGCAACTATGGATATCACCTTTGTTCTTGTACAAAAGAATCATTTTACTCCACCTCCATTCTTCGGGAATTCTCGTTGTCTTAAAAATGACAACAAACAACTTCATTAGCCACTCCAAACCTGCCCTACATGCTCTCTTCCAAAATTTAACTAAGATCTCATCAGGCCCGATCACTCGTCCCCTACGCATTCTGTGACCAACACCCTGAACCTATTCAACCTTAATTCTTCCACAACACCCAAAATCCCAGTACCTACCAGATTTCTCCAGATCTCCAAACACAATGTCTCTATCTACATTTTCGTTCAAGAGCTTATGGAAGTAAGATTGCCACCTCCGCCTAATATACGCGTCCTCTACCAGTATTTTGCCACCCTATTCCTTGATGCATCTCATGTGATCCAAGTCCCGGGACCTCATTTCCCTCACCTTAGCTAGTCTATACAACTTCTTATCCATACATTTTTCCTCTAATTCGACATATAGAAGTTCAAAAGCCACCATTTTCGCAGACAAAACTGCTAGCTTTGCCTCCTTCCTCAACATCTTATACAATTCCATATTCTTCCAGTTCTCCACATCATCCTTTCTTTCTACCAAATCCGTATACGCCATTTTTTCGCTTTCACCTTCTCTTAAACTTTACCATTCTACGACCAGTCCCATCGATACCCACCACTGCTACCTCGCGAGACCTCTAGCACTTCTCTAGTAACCTCCCGAATACAACTGGCCGTCCTGTCCCACATACCGGTCGCATCCCCACTACTCTCCCAAGCCCCATTGGACATCAACCTCTCCTCCATCTCATTTGCATTAGCCATGGTCAAACTTCCCCATTTGATTCTTAACCTGTTATCCACAACCCTCTTCTTCTTCTCAATCTTGATTTCCAAATCCATCACCAAAGCTTATGTCGGGTTATAAGATACTCTCTCGGAATAACCTTGCAGTCTTTACAAAGATCGTTGTCAACCTTCCTAAGGAGAAAAAAGTCTATCTAAGTCTTAGCCACCGAACTACGGAAAGTTAGAAAATGCTCCTCCTTCAGGAACCTCGAATTGGCTATCACCATCCCAAAAGCTTTAGCAAACTCCAAAAGTGAGATGCCTCCCTCGTTACTATCCCGAGGCCAAACCTCCATGCACATCGTCATAACCCCCCAAAAATGTTCCAATATGTCCATTGAAATCCCCTCCTACAAATAACATCTCAGTGGGTAGTATACCTCCCACCACTTCGTCCAAATCTTCCCAAAAATGCCTCTTCTCCTTCTCGTTCAAGTCCGCCTGCGGCGCATACACATTAATAATGTTCATAGTGAACCCTCCAATGACCAACTTAATCGCCATCATCCTATTATTAACCCCTGCTAACCTCTACCACCTGATCCTTTAGCTCGTTGTCTACCAAAATATCTACCACATTCCTATATTTTGACCTACCCGAGAACCTTAATTTATACCCGTCTACACCCTTAACCTTAGGTCCTACTCATTTGATCTCTTGGACACAGGCTATATTAATCCTCCTCTTCTTAAGAATCTTAACTAGCTCTATGGACTTCCCTGTTAAAGTTTCAATGTTCTAAGACCCTATTCTCAGCCTAGCATCTCCCTTATCCCACTTACCCCTTAACTCTCGCCCCCATCCCCGACTGAGAACATGACCCTAGTCTACCATCATTCACCAAAGCCACTAGAGCAAAAAATACTAGTCAAAGGTTAACATTAACACACACGGGAACCAATACTAAAACACAAGTTAGCAAGAATCTAGAGGTAAGTCAGGCTACTACAGACAAAATGATAAAGAAAAAGACGAGAAGAATAAAGGCAAGAATGTAAAGTCAAGATTCAATAAAATGCAACATGCAAGAATTTAACTACAAGGAAAAATATTGAATACAGGAAACTGGAGGTACAACCTCCAAGCTGATAGAACCTGTTCACATGTCAAAAATCATTATTCACACGTCAAAACACACTATTCACTGCCTAAAATCATTGTTTTCTACCGAAACTTTTGTACCTGGATGCTAGGCGGGAGAACGGAGAGATAGAACCCAGATGTATGTCGTGGCAGATCTTGTGATACCTGCAAAAACAAAGCAATTTATTTTTATTCACCGGAGCTCCAGCGTTAATGTGGTGGTGGCAGTGGATCGGTGTGGTGACTGTTCGCTACTAGGTTTCACCAAAGCTTAGAGCTCCGGTGCGGAGGTGGAGCAGATCTTTGAGATTCCACAGTAGTGTATCTAAGAGCCCCAAGTAGAGGAATACGGTTCGCCAATATTGTATGACTGATCTTTGAGACATGTTCTAGATCCACTGACGATTCAGAGGAATAGCCTCATTTTCTGCACAGAATTATAGAATTTTTTCATACTTTCTTACAAACAAAAAGTCAAGTCATGTGTGATTTGTTGCCAAATTTGTGTTCGATGAAGTTGAGGTACCGCAACGGCATCAACATGTATATCCATTTTATCCTCAGAGAAAGTAATCTATAACCCCGGGTATAGTGAGGGAATCAAATTTCTTAAGGACACATAGTGAATTTTACGGTCTTGGATATTTTCAATTTACACATTTTGTGTTTTTTCCAGATTAATTCGAAAAGTGCAAGAGGGGGGGGGGGGTGAATCGTAACCTTTTCTTTTTGCTAGTCGACTAACTTAGATCAGTAGTCGACTATAACAAAAATAGTGCTAAAAGTAAATAACTAAAAGTAAAGAACACACGATGTTGTAAACTGGTTCAGATTCAATATGAATCATAATCCAGTCCCTTTGGGTTGCAAGGGTATTCTCTGCATCTCTTTATGAAAGTGAGATTTGGTACAATGATTGTTTGAATGTAGATCATATGTCCACACTCAAACACTCTTTATTTTTTTGTACAATACCTCACCAACTATACTATCTCTTTTCTCTTTGCTGCTTTACACTAGAACTCACTCAGGATTACAATGCTTATGAAAAGTAGAGTAGAGAACTTGAGAAGTTGAGATGAAGGTATGTCTGTCTTCGGCTATAGAGCAATCTTTATAGCCTTTGAAAGATAGACGTTAGGCTCTTGCAGAGATGGCAACCCAAGAGAATTGATCATTGAAAAAAGGAATAGTGAATTCTATTTTCCAAGAATAAGGTTAGAGCTTTTTAATTGTAATGACCCGTCCGGTCATTATTAGACAAAGACCCTTATTTTCCTAGTTTACCCTTTCCATAGTGTTTATGTAGGGTTGGTGATGCGCGGGATGGATGGCATGGATCCCGAGGTTACTTTACGTGGGTTTATATGAAAAACCCAAAACTAGAACCTTAGAGTTGAGTTTGGCTAAAGGTTGACTTTTAAGTAGATGGGTTAGTTTTCAGGTTATGTTGCTTCCGGTAGTTTCTGAGGGTTATTTATGACTTTGATGAGTCATTGGTTCTCTTCCGGAAGCAATTGAATGTATTTTGTATCCTTATTTGTAATATTTAGATTTTTTATTATTTCGAACAATTCATTAGAAAAGTATTTCTTAGCTAGGTTAAATGGAAAATCTAATGGTACAAGTGAGTTTGTAGCACTATTTACCTTAGATGAGCATTTCTGGTTTGTTTTCTGGAGGTCTCAAGAGTGTTTCGGGTGTTTGACGAGAGTTTGGCTTGATTTCATATTTGCTGGTGTCTAGTGTTCACCTCGGCGGCATTTCTATCCACTTCTGTGTGTCCGCCTCGGCAGGAGGTTGGCTCACAGAAGTGGGGGTTTGATATTTGCTGAGTTTCCACCTTGGCGGATGAGACTTACGCAGAGGCGGGTGCGCCTATGTGAAGTTGAGATTACTATGGCACTGAGCCGAGGTGTCAAGTGACACCGCCCTCAGCAAGGCCGTTCTCATGAGAGTGTGTCAACGCCAGTGGAATCTATTTGGCTGGGGCAAAATCGTTGGTTCAGGTGTTTTATTTAAATTCCCTAGGTCAATTCTTTTCCCAAATTAGAAACCCTCGAACCTAGAGCTGCCAGGGAGAATATTTAGAGGTTTAAGAGATATTTCATCTTTGGGGTAAGAAATACCTTCATTTATGATTGATTATATGTTTCTAAGTCTTTTAATGGTGATATAGTATGTTCATAAGTTGGGGAAGATGAGTTGTAAGTTCTTATGAGATTAAGAGAGTTATATTATTGATTTTAATGGTGTTTATGGATTAGATCACCTTGGTTATCATGAATTACTGTTGGATTATGCTAGATTTTCATGTTGTAGAGTTTAATTTGAGTATAGAAACCTATTTGATTTGGGGATAAATTCTAGAATTTTCAAATTGGGGATTTTTGTATATTGTTCAATTGAAGGTCAAAATGAGTATAGTTTTCTAATTAACTTAAGGATATGATTACCTAGTATGAATTGATGATTTTGGGGTAATAAAGTTTGAGTCTTGGAAGCATGGGCCTGGGGTTGCTTTTATGTCTTGCTTAACAAATAGTATATGTGTGAATAGATTTTGATTATCAGAAGGCGTGGAGGAAAGGCAAGGCTATCGCCGAGGCTTGATTGTTGGCGCATGTGTTTGGCCCAGAGGTAGGCTACGGTTTACTTTCACAAGACTTAGATAGAAGTGCATAATTAGTTATAAATATTGAAGGGTATTGGATGTGTTTGGGGGTCCCACTTAAATGGCTGTGATGAATATTTGAGTGGGTACCACTGTTGAACTCTGATGATGGTGATTTGGGGAATCAGCCTTAAGCTGATTCCTACTGTTGATTGATTGGTCTTGTTGCCATACTTGTTATTGTTGTGTGTGTTCATCATACATGCTTTGATATGATGTCGTGATTGTACTTAGGTTATATGTTGATATTTTTCTTGAAAGCATGTGATATTCATCTCTATACTTGGTTGCATCTTATTATATCATTATTCTTGCCTTATATTGCCATTTTCATTCATAAACTTATGGTTCTGATGACATTGATATTGGAGTGGTATGATTATGTTGTGGGTCTAAGGGACTATGAAAGGTAAGAACACTATGAGATTATGGAAACACTGAGATAATGATGATGATACGCGAGGAGCGGGGCTGCACGCCTGCAATAATTATTATTATAGCCAAGAGCTGGGCTCCAATGGGAAATTCCAGAGAGAGGTATGGACTTTGCGGGTCCCCCATGGGTGTACGATCATAATAAAAACTTGACGTACTATATACGTGATGATAAAGGAACCTAGCATATACACTGCATTCATATCATACATATATTATATTATTTACTATCTATGGGGGTATTTGATATTAGATGTGATTATTGATTACTTGGTTTAATTTCGGATATGAAAGGATTTTACTAGCTCATGATAATTGGGATACTGTTATTGAACCTGTCTGGCACTGAATTACTTAAGTGATTATGAAATCTTACTTGAATAAGGTGATATGTGAACTTTGTGAACCATTCTTCTGGATTGTGTGGCAATACCTGGATTATTGAACTGTTAGTATATGAGTACTTTGTGTCAACTTGATGTTTATCTCTTTTTGTGTATCTTCCGTCATTGTCGGAGTGTGATGTCTACGGGGGTACGTTGTGTACTCGTGCTACACTTGCTGCATCTTTTCTTGATGCAGATACAAATCCGACCACCAGTTCGAGAACTCGAGGCTAAGTTCAAGCGGTAATATGTAGCATTCAGGGTAAAGATGCTACCTTCGACATACCCTTGGATGTTCTATAGCTACTTTAAGTCTTTACTTTGTATTCGTGAGACATGACATACTGTTAGATTATGTTACTTCCTTTTATCAGACTCCGTTTTTATTTAAAGCTCTTGTCTCCATATACTAGATCTTTGGGGATGTTGCATTGATGTTTCAGACTATTATTCCACATTTTATATTATGAGATAAAGTATATTGAATTTCTGCATTTATTTCATATTGTACTGATTAGTTGGGAAGTGGTTCGCCTATCGGTGGGAATGTGTAGGTGCCATCACAATTCATGAAAAGGGGTCATGACAAAGTTGGTATCAAAGCTTTAGGTTAAACGGTCTTAAATACAAGAGTAATGTCTAGTAGAGTCTCGCTGATCGGTGCAGAGATGTTCTTACTTATCTTCGAGAGGCTATGAGATATTTAGGAAAATTCACTTTCTTCATTCCTTACGTACTAATTTGAATCAAATTGGTATTTGACCTTTGTTTCTATTCTCTTACAAATGGTGAGGACTTGTGTCGACGCAGCGAGAAAGGAGGCACTGGCACCTATAGTGCGCGATCGTGGTAGAGGACGTGCTCAAAGTTGAGGTAGAGCCTGAAGAGCGGTACCAGCTTGGGGTGGGGCACAGAGAGACGGTCAGGCTCATGCCAGATCAGAGTCTCTTTAACCGTATATTGAGCCTCATGATGAGTTACTTGAGATCGAGATGGGGCAAGCCCAGGATCAACCTGGATTTATTTCTACCCCGATTCTACTAGACACACTAGTTAGGTTATTGAGCGTTCTTGATGGTTTTTCCCAGACATGCATTCATCCTACTACTCTGGGTAGTTCTCATACCCATGTGGGAGAGGAGCAGACTTAGACCCCTAAGTTTCACACTCAAAAGATTTAGCCAGCGGCGATGTCAGCGCCCCCATATCGATGAGGTTCATGCTCTAGAATTTGGTCCTCTTCATATTGGAGGGACAACTATGACCTGAGATGAGCAAAATATTTAAGAGCACTTTTCTAACTCGAAGCCTCCAGTGTTGTATGGTCAGCCCGAAGAGGATGCCTATGAGTTCATTATGAGCAGCCATAAGAGGTTGCATACTCTAGGTAATGTTGAGTCGCACGGAGTTAATTTTGTGGACCTTCAGCTTTTTGAAGATGAAAAATAGTGGTGGAGAGTGTATGTTGATTACTTACCCATGGGGTCGCCTCAATTAACTTGGGTTAGATTCTATAGGGTTTTTTTGGAGAAGTATGTGCATTTGAGCTTGTGACTGCACAAACGTGATGAGTTTCATAAGATTGAGCAGAGAGGTTCTATAATTCCACATATGAGACTTGCTTTTATGCCTTATCGTATTATGCAGCACCGCTGCTCCCTACAGAGGTTGAGTGAGTGAGATGTTTGGTTAGAGGATTGTGTTTTCCACTTTAATTGGACACATTGCAGTTGGTGGCTTCTGAAGTTTTTTTTTTAGATAGTGGTCGAGCATGCGAGAATGGTGGAGTTGGTGAGTGGCGGTATGCACAGATATGAGCCCGATAAGAGAGGGAGACGATATGGATAGTTCAGCGATTCTACTTCCCGTGGTTATGGGTATCAGGGGAGATATCAGCAGTCACAGCCTAGTTGACCGATTTAGGCAGCCCTACAGATTACTGTTGGTTTCTCTACGGGGTAGAGCGGTTATAGTGGGGACCAGTCTTTGAGGGGTCCTCCGTCTCGGTATTCTGATCATGGTGGTTCAGGTTCTTCTATCTCTATTCAACAGACATGACCTGTTATGAGTGTGTTAGGGTTGGGAATTTCAAGAGAGAGTGCCCCAGTCTTGTAACTAGTTCATCTTATACACCTAGGACTAGCATAGTCATCTAGGGGGTAGTCAGGTTAGCCGAGAGAGATCTCTGTCGGGTCGTGGTAGCCATCAGTCTGGTCATGGTGAATCCCAGTCAAGCAGAGATAAAGCTCATTCTGGCTGAGGTGGCCAGCAAAGTACTCAGTCCAACAAAGGACACACTCACTGCTATGCTTTTTCAAGTAGGCTCGAGACTGAGGCATTAGACATGGTTATTATAGGTATCATCTTAGTTTGTCACCGGTCTACTTTAGTACTATTTGATATAGGGTCTACATTCTCATATGTGTCTACCTACTTTTTTGTTGATTTGGATATATAGTGTGATATGTGTGATGTCCCTATTCGTGTGTCCACACCAATTGGTGATTCTATAATTGTAGATAGAGTTTATCACATGTGTGTGGTTACTTTTATAGGGTACGATACCTAGCTAGATTTGGTCATCTTAGACATAGTTGACTTTGATATTATTCTGGGGATGGATTGGCTATCACCGTACCATGCAATTTTGGAATGTCATGCCAAGACAATCACGTTAGCTATGCATGGTCTTCAAAGGTTAGAGTTAAGGGGAGCTCTCAACCCTGCTCCTATGAGGATCATTTCTTTCATCCATGCTAGGAAGTTGGTGGAGAAGGGTTGTTTGGCGTATGGCATATCTTGCATTGATTATAGACAGTTGAACAAGGTCACTATTAGAAATAACTATCCGATCCCTCATATTGATGACCTGTTCAACTTTAGTGTATATTTAGCCTAGTGGATATAGATTAGGTTCAAGTGAAAGTTATAGGCTGAATGTTGCACTGTTTAGTAGTATGATGCTCTAATAGTTAGGAAAGTTTGTGATGTTTCGTGCTATCAAAAGCTGCTAGGTGATTTCCAGTATCTAAATATGGCATGTTGAGCTTGTTTTAGCATTATATGTTGTATACATTACTGTTTGACATCTGTTTTGTTTTGAAATTGATTGCTAAAAATGCATGGCCTTGTTTTAGTGCTAGTAATAGAATATGTGTTTCTTTATTAAGCTCCAAGTTAAAAAATATACATGCTTAGAGGTGATGTTTGTTGTGGAAGGATGATATTGTTAGTCTCTGCTTTAAATGATTGTTTCATTACTTATGTTGTGTCAAAATAGAACGTCCTCATGCCTAGCATATAACATGAGCTTATCTCTTGCATACCCAAATTATATCTATACGCACCCATGTTTGCTTTATGTGTTGCTGAATTGTTCTCTGTATGTATGAATATGCAAAATATCTTCCCAGCTAGCAAATAATATGCCTAAGACTTTGTATGAACTAGTATAGCATGAAAACTCTTGCATGTTCAAAATGTGGTCTTTGATTGACTTAGTTGAACCATGTTACTATACCCATATGTTTTTTGCTGAATGGATTATTTACTAACCTAGTTTGCTTATGCACTGAGTGCCAGCATGTTAACTTCTTTGAGCCTCTTTTGTGTAAACCTTAATACCTAGTTAGTCTAGAAGACTATAAATCAATGGATAGGTGAATATCTCTATAGAATTCTATGTGCCTTGCATGATAGTTCTCAGGTCTAAGGTTGTATTTGATGAGTTCTTTGACTATGTTATGTCTAATTTATAGTATCATTGTGCTTGTTGTGCCAACCTAAACATGAATTGCTTCTTGTGATAACATTATAGTGCCCCTTTGAATACTTAAGTGTCATGTCATGTATATTCAAAGGACTAGTCCAACTGTTTGGTTTAAATGGTCTTGCATCTCTGAAATGTTGTCTTAAATGATTATTTGATCACTTCCATATCCTAAATATCTCATGAACTGACTATCTGTTTGTCTTGGTCTGTCTAAGTAATGATATGTACCCATAAGTGTCATAATTCCTTCTAAGTTACTATACTGCCATGTCAACCTGTTGAATAGCCTAAGTGATATATGTGCCAGTTTCTTGTGTCTACTAAGATAGGCCTTGACATGAACCTCTGTTTGTATACACTCAGTTTGTGATTCTGTCTTATATAGTAACATGTCTAGGCTAACTAAGTCTTATAATTGCCTAAGGATAGTAGCAATGATGCAAATGTGCTCCTTTTATGATAAAAATGTCATTTGTTCTTGTAAAAAATCATGCACATGTTCTTAGAATCTTGACTAGACTTATGTGTGTTTGGTTTAGTTAGGAATAGCTCATCACTGGCCAACTTGTCTTAATTGGTTGTATGCTCACCTTAAAATCTTGGAAACATATTCCCTGGATTGACTATCCACTTATATTGACCTACCTGAATGCACAGATATGTCCCTGATGGTATGTGACTATTTTGTTGAGTTATTTGGTTCGCCAGAATAGGAAGAGGAAAAGTCTTGGTGTTTAAGTGTATACTTAAGTTTGTTTGTAATAGATTGCCTATGTTTCTTCTTTGCTTGCCATAATTATTCATGCCTATTTGCCTCTCATAATCTGCTTGTATTAGCCATACATCTTCTTTGCCAAGTCTGTGTATGTTTGGGTTTTATATCTTGTTTAATCCAGTATTAACTATGCCTAGGCATACAAGCATAAAATGTGGATGTATTGGTTTGACTTGTATATGGTCAGAGTAGGAGTATATGTGCTCAAACGAGCAAGACCAACCTACACCTTTAGAGGTATTAGCTCGAATATGTTGTCCGCTCACTTTCATGTTTTGAGACCATTCATTTACTTATTTTTGCATGAAATATGAGACATAGAGGTGATATAATTTAAGGTATATAAGGAAGTAAAACTCAGGTGTATATTCAGTATATATCAAGGTTGTCTGTTTTGTATACCTCCAGGTATATCATATGTATACTATGAATACTTAGTGTATATCAACCTCTATGGGATGCCAACGAATGGCATGTGTTCTTATATGTTTGGATATGTGCTCATATTGGGCTATCTTTTATTTCTTCCTTGTAAAATCTGAGTATATGTATACTGGGTCATTCCTATTTTCCCTTTTTACTTCTGAATTGTTGGGCCTGTCACCTTATGTACTTGCGATATGTGGTCTGTTTGAGCCCAAAATCTGAATTAGACCATTTAAGTTATCATTTCTTGAGGTTCGTTGTTTGTCTAGCGTAATTAGTCAAAAATGTAGGATGTGTGTTTAATTGTAATTATTTATGATTGATATAATTGGGTGTTTTCTAACTGCTATGTGTTTTCCCCTCCTTTTTCATATACATGGGCCCACAGGGCCCCCTATCTCGCTGGTTTGTCTAGTGCCTTGAGCCGTTGGTTCTGAGGGCCTAACAACACATTATTTCTATAGAGTCCGGCTAATTTGAAGGCCCAACCATGGGTAAAAATGGTAGAAGGCCCAGCCATGGGTAAATATGACCTAGACAATAGTATTTTCCTTTTTGTATTTTCATAGACGGTGTTTGGTGGGCTGGTATACCCGCCAACCCATTCGCCTTATTTTTATACATTTGCTACTTGTGTAAAATGCTAAATTATTATTGGAACCTTTAAATTAGAACTTTATTATAATAGAGTTGCTTGTCTTAAGAAATAATTGAATTTCGAGTAAGGTTTTATGCTAAAAAATTGGATTTCCTTAGCCTTTAATTAATTCTCAGTTTTCAATTAACACTTGGTTAACAAAAAATGATAATAATTCTGTTGGAATTTCTATAGGAAATATAATGATTCTTCTCCAATTTGACATCAATTAATATTTTGCAAGCTAGTTTGTAATTGTCTTTAAATAAAAGTGTGAATTTTCATTTATTAATTAAAGTTCGAGTAGGGAAACAAACTCCTTTAAATGGTTGACCTCATGTTATAATTGTTGAAATTATGCTAAAGAGACAAGTGTTGTATTTTTTCTAAAAACACAAAGGAGGATTTTTGCGAGGGATTTTACGAAAAAGGTTTTTTTGCATTAAAACATTAAAAATGTGTGTAATGTTTTTTGTGGAATATGTTTTGAAATGACAATTATTTTGTGATATTTTAACACAAGCAAATTGATATTATATAAGACCCGAGCTCAATCGTATTTTATGAATCCTTAATATCTGGGTGTCTAACACCTTCCACAGAGGATCATTTGAACTCTTACCCGAACTCTGGTTGATATTAGATTTTTCTATTATTTTGAAAATCCCTTTTATTCATGGTTTTCATATTTTTCCTTATAAAGTAGGTGGCGACTCTAAAAAATAAAACAATCCCAATAGTCCACAAGTTATCCAGTAGCTTTTATGTCCTGCGTGTTAATAATTACCCTTGGAAAATTAATAATGGAATCCTTATTAGGATCACAGTTCTCTTTTGAAGCGAACCTTGACATGCTCCTATTACCTCCATGTATTATTCAGGCTAAGAGTCATCCCCTTTCCTTCTTCACTGAAGGATTTACCCCTGCAAGATGTTAGTCCACTGGTTTTCCCTTCGCATTCACCGTACAACAATCAACGTTGTCGTCTTTGTTCCTCTAATTGACTTCCGTTTTACTGATGTCCTTAACTTTGTGATCACGGTATTATTATCCTTGTGAAGTATTTAGTTCATTCGGCAGTCAAAAGTTTTGCCATCACCTATTCGTTCATCTCTTGCTTTCTCGTTATTATCCTTTAGCTCTTTTTCTTATTGCTTATCTTGCACCATTCTTTACTACCTCAATCATATACTCTCGTCAGACTTTGCTCATCCTTACTGTCACTTATATATCCTTAGATATCTTATCTATATTCACGGCGGGACTAAGTATTGACATGTTCAAATTTAGATCGTGACTGGACTTGATCCTTATCGTTGATTCAAGCTTTCTCCCCTAAACGGGTATTAGAATCTTTCTTTATCCGTCGTTCATTCAATCAATTTGGGTATTACTTATTGGAATCCCTTCAAGGATTTCTCATCTTAGCGTACCTCCGGCCTCGTCATTTATGGGTGTCATAATCTATATCATTGGCTATGGAAGCTTAGATACCATCTCTTTACTTATATGCCTATATTTCACTAGTAATCTTACCATTTGGAGGTCTCATTCCCGTTCCTTTATCGATTTGCTTACCATTACCGACTCCCTGCCGATCCTCTTGTGAAATGTATTTCCTTAACTTTGTTAAATTATCATAACACTTCTTTCTTGAGTTTACCAGGCATCCGTTTATCATTTATCGTTGCGTCTCTATTAATTATATCCTCATTGCTAATTATATCAGCTTAATGTCAAGAACTCTACCTCTTGTCTTCGGTGAAAAAGGTATATTGCTTGCCTTTAATTGACAAATCTCATTTCGTTCAACAATTACCCCTGAATAGTTTAATCCTTATGAAGAGATTTGAGATTACTGATCAACGTAAAAAAATTTGAGTCCCTTTTTCTTCCTTTCACTCTCTTCTAAACAAAACTTTAGGTAACTCATTCTCGGAATTCATTTTCCTTATTACCCTTTCAGTGTCCCCCTTAGTTCTTTGGACTCGTGAATCTCCTTTACTAGGGTCATAGTTGTATATCCTCGGCGTCCCTGTATTACTCATGCTACAGAGTCTAAGAGTGTTGGATACGTCTATAGTCAATAAATAGTTGTTCCTAAATCGTCGTACTTAGATCCTTGAACATAATAGAAATTTCACTTACCTTCAACTCCTAGTATCGATTAACAGTTCATATACGTCTTGTATGACGCGATCCTTATATCACTGATAACTAACCGTTCACAGACATAATCACGACTATTCTTAATAAAATTATCAACATACCTGATTACTTGCATAACTTAAAAGTAATATCAGAATTAGCTATCCTCCCTGACTCAACCTCGGGCATTCGTACACTCTGTGGCTTCTGCTTTCGCACCAGTAACATTCTTCTAGATCACTTAGTCACTGTCCATAATGTACCTATCCACACTGACGGCATAACGACTGAAATATCTCGGGACACTCCCTGGCCCTATGGCCTAAAGCTCCACATCCAGAACATAACTCAATGTCGGATAAACATACTCCATTGTGCCTCTATCCACATTGCTAACATTGTGGTCTACTACTTCCAACATCTTCTAGTGGTTACCTAACTACTACCCGGGAGCTTCGATTTGACGCTTCTCTCATTATCAATTCTTTAGCACCTGCGTCCATCCTGAACCTTCCGATTTGTTTACTGGTTGCTCCTTCCCAGCCTTACTTATTAAGGGCGAGCCTTGGTTAACTGACGTCCATGATAATGGTCTTCTGAGCCTCTCAAAAGTTCTATCACATGGTGCATCTGAACATAGCCTTGCTCTGGGAAGATAATTGGAGGTGTTGTTGCCTACATAGGACCACTCATGTCCAACCCAAATGGAAATGACCACTGCGCCGATGGCCTTTATATTGTATGCGTTTTCCTATAATTTGGCACTACCACTAGAATCGATGGCACTCGGAAGGGTGATTCCTATGGAATCTCATATGGGTTCTCTTTCTTAGATATATCCTCACAAGGATCTTCCTCCATAGACAATTCTTTCTCCATGGATGAGTCTTCTTCTATTGAAACATTTCTTTCTGGTGTTCTTATGTTCCTCAGATTCATACTGGCGGGTGGTTGTCGGCCGCATCCCTAACCCATTTCCTGTTATCAAAACTTTCCCTGGATCTCGACATTACTGAAAAGAAAGGTCAAGAAAAAAGATAGGGATTTAGTGACTTATGACTTTGCTCTTATTGCACGATCTAGATTTCCAAGAAAGGTAACATCTTAAATGCTATGTAGCAAGACTTTACTAAACACGGCTTGTAGACATCCCTAAGACTGACCTGCTCTGATACCACTTTGTCACACCCCAACCTTGGGGGGTGTGGCCGACACCGAATTTCCTAATGCCCGAGCATACCGATCCTGATACATGTGATATACATAACAACTCATGGGCCGACTAGGCCTCTGACATATACTCCACTGAATGGGTACATAACCACTTGCACTTACAAAGGGCCAACTTATGCACGTATACATATAACAAGGCCGATATATGACTGTCACATCCAACACAACTGTCTACAAGACTCTAATGAGTATACTGACGATAACTAGTCGGGACAGGGTCCCTCCATACCCAACTATATACACATGCACATATGTCATACCTATCAGCTCACTACGAAGCTCCGAAAAAAGGAGCATGACAAACTTCAGCTGAGTCAAACCCTACTGAAGAAAGGCCTCTGCACCTCTACCTACACCTACGACATGAAATGTAGTGTCCCCGGAGAGGGGAAATCAGTACGAAACAATGTACTAATTATGTAAAGAATGAATAACAATATAAATCTGCTAACTGTAAAGAAAACATATAAACAATGTGAAGCGAATACCTATAAGGGAAAGTATAAGCAACCTGGGGGCCACACAATGCTAATAATGAAACTCTAAAACTTAGTACAACATGTATGGCTATGCTTTTACTGTATAATTGTCCTCGTCTTATAGTGCGAAGTATAACATGTCATTAATCTTAGGCGAATGTATGAATATTCAATGCAATATACACCTTAGTTCATGTGTCTATTGCGGAATGCGCAACCCAATCCATCATACATATATATTGCAGAACGTGCAACCCGATCCTCTATAAGGATATATTTTGCAGAACGTGCAATCCGATCCTCTATATGAATATGTTGCATAATGTGCAACCTAATCCTCTATATGAATATGTTGTGAAACCTGCAACCTGATCCTCTATATGAATATGTTGTGAATCCTGCAACCCAATCCACGCTCATGATTGTATGCATGATATCAGCTGCTAACGAACAATATATCAACAATAAAGGGGACTCGAGGGTTTGGACGATAGACTGTGACAACCATGGCCCTTTGGCCTCTTTTGGAACTTATAGATCTTTAGACTTTATCTTGACGCGACTCTTGGTTGACCCGATGATACATTCTTAGAAATACTTCTTCTTGAAGACTTAGGATAAGTTCAGTAACCAACGACATGGATCATAAGATTATGAACAAGAAGCGAATATTTCTCAATAAGAGACTTTTGATAGATAATTGAGTGTAATACTCACTTTCCTTTTTGAAAATGATAACTTTCTAGATACATGCTTTAGAAAGAAAGGGATAACCTTCAATACATGGTTCTTGTCGCTACAATAATTTTAAAAGTCCTCTCTCCTCTTACGAGTGATCATCTATATCATATGACATAAATCCTATAACTACAGATTTTGTTATGCAAATGCTCTAGGCTGGATATGGAAACCCAAAAATGATGCAAACTTTGTTAGGACTAACCCTCAAGGACCCAAGAAATCTTGGGTACCTATAATAAAATAATTACTCTATTTTACAGGAACACCACAAAGAGAAATCAAGATGACAATGGTATTTACACAGTGCGTGTTCAAGACATATGACTAGCGACAAAAGTTTATCCAAGTCAATTATGTATTTTGATGGATGGCTAGTAACATTTGGAGACAACTACACTGGGACTTTAACTAGTATAGGAACTATTGCCTTCAATAATTATTGTGATATTACTAACGCTTTGTCACACCCAAAACTGGGGGGTGTGCCGGCAATTCGGTGCCTTGCTGGCTCGAGCGTACCACTCTGATGACCAGGCTTCTATATGAATAGAACTTCTGATCGACAAGGCCGTACTGAGATATATTACAACAGCAAAACTAAACAAGAGGGATTAACCCAATACATAACAGGACCGACGAGGTCACAACATAGTTTAAAAAAAGACAACTTAGTCAACAAGGCTATACATCAACACTGTACATACCAAAATAAGTCCATGATACTCTACGGGTAACTGAACTGACATATGGTCGGGACAGGGCCACGACCTATCCATATTGTACATAACTTCACAAAATATACTCACTAGCTGACCAGGAAGTTCGGGAAAGACAAAGCGTACTTACTAACGATTGAACTTGATAGCTTCTACTGTGGTGGTCTAGTTGAGACCCTATCAGAACCTGCGGCATAAACATATAGTGCTCCTAGCAAAAGGGACGTCAGTACGAATGAAATGTACCGAGTATGTAAAACATGAATAGCAATATGAAACTGCAAGCTATAAAGAAAGGCATAAAAGTAATATGAAGTGATAAGCTGTAAAGTATAGCATAAAGCAACCTAGATGCCATATGAAGTGAATAATGAAACTCTGAAACTCAAATACAACCTATCTGGATAGGCCTTTACTGTATGAACTACCCTCGTCTAATAGCGCGAGGTGTGTAACATGCCACTACCCTCAGGTATACTCTGAGGTGTATGTATGGATGCACATATAAGTGCCTACCCGACCGACTATAGCGCGATGTGGTGTGAATAATGTACATGTACAACTACCCACCGACTATTTGCAATGGTGGTGGGAATCTCATAAATACATAGTAATAATAGCACTTAGGCCTCTTGGAACTCAGAACTCTTTGAATTTACTTTTAAAATGACTTTTTGAAGACATTGACAAGTAACTCTTGGAATACGTTTTCCGAAGACTTATGATAAGATAAAATTAGTAACCAATACAATGATCATGAGAATATGAATAATCAATGAACATTTCTTGACAAGAGATTTCAATATACAATATAATGAAGTTTTCGACGTTTCTTTTCAAAAATGATAATTCTTTGAATCATGCTTTTGAAAGAAAGGGATAGCCTTTAATACTTTATCCTTGAAGTTACAAGTCGTTATATAAACCCTCATACTCCTTAAAAATAATTATCTATAGCAAAAAAAGGATCGATATCAATATCGAATTACTATTCAATAGAGAAACTTCATTTAGGCATCTTATCGATAACCTTAACATAAAGGATTCTTATAATCTCTAATAAAGGGTACTTAGGTAATTTGATCTCACGATCCTCTGAAACATTATTTCTTAGTTTCACAATACCAACAATAAATTCACTATTCAATTCCAATTCATATCTCAACCAAAACAGCCTACAAGTCGTAATACAATGATTTCATAGGTTTACGAGTTTCGACTACGAAAATCCTTTCACTCCTTACTCCAAATCATAAATTACTCATAATAACACACAGAGGAGGATAAATCCTTACCTTTATGCATCCAAATCCCCTTAGACAACAAGTTACCCCATCACCTATGGTTTCTGAAATCGGTTTGCTATGTAGAAGACGAGTTCTACAATTACCACGAGGATTATAACGTTAATCTTGCATTATTCGGCTTTGATTCGATCTAAGGATGATGTGATATGATAAAGAGGGTTTAGAGAGTATTTAGAATCTGATTTTGGAGAAAAAATGAATCCCAATTAGTCATGACCCGAATTTAAACCTGTCAAAAATTTCCACTAACACAACTTAATGGTTGGATTGACGGTCCGTCAATCTACCGACTGAAATCCCAAAATCTCAGAGATTTTGACAGTCCATACTTGAAATTTGATGGTCTTTCAACTCTGCCGTCAAAATGCATAGTTTTCCCAACTTCGTTGAAACGTATTTTCTTCAGTCCGTTTGACTTCCAAACATTCCGTAACTTCCATGAACAAGCTGTAAACCTTCATTACTCTTTCGTAAGATCATACCTCTTCCTAGGATATTGGTATCCCTTAACGACATAATAAAATATGAAACTATGGGGTATAACATCCTTCCCCCATTAGGAATATTCGTCCGCGAATATTGACGATATTCTTAACTCTCAAGAGTTCTAAAAAAAATTGGCAGAGTTTTATTTGTAAACAAGACTATCCAAAACATGTTAAACAACCCAAACATATATCCAATGCCACATAGGGCAACATAACAATAAAACAATATCAACTAGGCCTCACACGACTGTCTGTATATACTAAAATTAAGAAAGTTAACCATAACTCACCTCAACTATCCTCTGTCATACTTTGAGCTACACCTGCCATATCTACCTCAACATTAACACCTAAACAAGGTATATGATTTAGGATTGTTGAATAGAATAGAAACAAGAGAATCGTATCGCATGAGTAGCGGTATAAACCTGAGGACTGAAATAAGTAAGGATATCTGGATCGCATATCTTGTTCGTCCTCCCAAGTCATCTCTTCTATATTGTTATTCCTCCATAGCACCTTAACGGAGGCAACTTCCTTAGTTCTTAGCTTTCGAACTTGGCGAACTAGAATAGCCACTAGAGTCTCTTTATAGGTTAAATTCTCAGTGATCTGACATCTTCTACAGGAGTATACGGGAGGGATCTCCTACGTATTTGTGCAACATTGACACATGAAATATCGGGTCAACTGGTTCCAATTTTGAGGGTAGTTCAAGCTCATAAGCCGCTCGACCTATCCTGCGGATAATCTTATATGGCCCAACGTATTTGGGGCTAAGTTTCAATTTCTTACCAAACATCATTACTCATTTCATTGGAGAAACCTTTAAGAATACCCAATCGCCAACTGTAAATTCTATGTCGCTGCGTCGAATATTTGAATAAGATTTCTGCCGACTTTGGGCGGTCAACAAGCATTCTTGAATTAGCTTTACCTTCTCCACTGCTTGCTGGACCAAATCGAGACCTAGTAACCCCGCTTCAGCCACTTCAAACTAGCCAATTAGAGATCTTCACTTTCGTCCATATAATGCCTCATACGAGGCTATCTTAATGCTGGAGTGATAGTTATTGTTATAAGTGAACTCAATAAGGGGAAAATGATCGTCCCAACTACCTTTGAAATCTAATACATAAGCCTATAGCATGTCCTCGAGTGTTTGAATTGTACGCTCGGCTTGACCGTCAGTCTGTGGATGAAAGGTTGTGCTAAGATTCACTTAGGTGCCTAAACCTTTCTGAAATGACTTCCAAAAGTGAGACGTAAACTGAGCACCTCTGTCAGATCTGATAGAGACCGGAACACCATGTAATCTAACTATTTCCTTAATATATAGCTTAGCATAATCCTCCATTGAGAAAGTAGTACGAACATGTAGAAAATAGGCCAATTTCATAAGCATGTCAACGATAACCCAAATGGAATCAAACATCTGATAGGAACGGGGTAGCTCAGTGATAAAATCTATATTAAGAATTTACAAGTTCCAAGTAGGGATTTCAATGTGTTGTTGCAAGCCTCCAAGCTTCTGATGCTCGATCTTAAGTTACTGATGATTCGGGTATTGAGTTATGAATGTTGTGATATCTTTCTTCATATCATTCGACCAATAAACCTATCGAAGGTCATGATACATCTTTGTCGATCTAGAATGAATGGAATATCTGGACTAGTGGATCTCAGCCATAATTTGCTCTCAGAGTCCTCCTACGCATGGCACACATAGTCGACCTTGATATCTAAGGACTCCATCTCCCGTAGTTCCAGTATCGGATTCTTTTGTATGGGAATCCCTTCTTTCATTTGGACCAACTCAGGGTTATAAAATTTTTCGCTTTCACCTCAACTATTAAGGATAATTCTACGGTATTCTGCACCACCGCTCCTCCTAATCCGTATCCACAAGTCACACATTTAGACTAGCTAGGCGTCGTTGTTCTTTGGTCATCTCCAGCTTGTTAGCTTCAACACTATCCAAACTTCCCATAGACTTATGACTTAAGGCATCATCTATGAAATTCTCCTTACCGGGGTGATATAAAATGTCAACATCATAGTCCTTTAATAATTTCAGCCATCTTCTTTGACTTAAATTCAAATCCTTTTGGAAAAATATGTATTGTAGACTCTTATGGTTTGTGAACATGTCAACGTGGACTCCATATAAATAATGACACATCTTCAGGGTAAAGATTACCGCTGCTAACTCAATATCATGATTCAGATAATTTACCTCGTGTTTTTTTAACTACCTCGAAGCGTATGCTATAACCTTTCCATGTTGCATCAAAACACATCATAGGCCGAGTCTGGAGGCATCACAATAAACCACATACCCATCGGTACCTTTGAGAAGAACTAACACAGGTACGAATGTAAACTTGTCCTTCAATTCTTAAAAACTACGCTTATACGTATCCGTCCACTAAAACTTAGCCACCTTGTAAGTGAGCTTGGTCATAGGTGCAGAGATAGAAGAAAACACCCCCACAAATCTCCAATAATATCCTGCTAAGTCAAAAAAGCTACATACTTCGGTAGGAGTCGTGGGTCTCGACCAATTCCTTACGACCTCAATCTTCTGAGTATCCACCTTAATACCTTCTGAGGAGGCAATATGGCCCAAAAGGCAACAGAGTTCAACCAGAATTCACATTTGGAAACGTGGCATACATCGTACAGTCTTAGAGCATCTATAACACCGCTCAGAGATGGTCTGCATAGTCTATCGTAGTCCCTAAGTACACCAATATATCATCAATAAATATGATAATGAATATATCTAGGAATAGCTTGAAGACTCAGTTTATTAAGTCCATAATGTCCGCTGGCGCATTAGTGATTCCAAAAGTTGTTAACCGAAACTTGAACTGGTCATATCTGGTCCAAAAGGCTATCTTCAGAATATCTCTCTCCTTTACCCTGAGCTAGTGGTATCCCAACCTTAAGTCAATTTTCGAGAAATGCTTAACACCTTGAAACTTATCGAATAAATCATCGATCCTTGGAAGAGGATACTTATTTTTATGGTGACCTAATTTAGCTACCTATAGTCGATGCACGTCCTTAAAGAACCATCTTTCTTGCAAAAAAATAATATCGGTGTGCCCCATTGCGAAGTGCTAGGTCTAATGAAACATTCATCTAGTAAATCCTTCAATTGATCCTTTAATTCCCTCAGCTCGGCCGGAGTCATTTGATAAGGAGGGATAGATATCGACTGCGTATCGGGAAGTACGTCAATAGTGAACTCAATCTCGCATTCTGGGGGGAATGCCCGGAAGCTCAACCAGAAATACATCAGGAAACTCATTAACTACAGGAATAGACTAAAGTCTTGGGAGTTCTATATCTGCATCTCTGACACAAACCAAATGATATATATAACCCTTAGAAATCATCTTCCTTGCCTTTATGTAGGAAATAGACATGCCCATAGGCGTAACTGCATTGCCTTTCCATTCAAGGGTCGGCTCGCCTGGAAAATTAAACTTAATAATCATTGTTTGACAATCGACATTTGCATAGCAAGAAGCCAACCAATCCATGTCCATAATAACGTCAAACTAAACCATAGGTAACTCGGCTAAATAAGCTAAAGTAGGGCGATTACCAACCATTATGGTACAATTCCTGTAAATTCATCTCGCTACAATTATCTCACCAACCGGTGTAGCCACTTCATATGGCTTAGACAATAGTTCTAGTTCAAACCTGAATTTACTCGCAACAAAGGGCGTAACATAGGACAAATTAGAACCTAGATCTATCAGTGCATAAACATCATAGGTGAATATTGATAATATACCTGTGACAACATCCGGAGATGACTTCAAATCCTGATGACCAGATAAAGCATAGTTGTTGTTCTGAGCAGCGCCTGAACCAGAGGCCCCTCCTCTGCCTCTGCCTCTACCTGCTGAGGTTTGTGGCCCACCAATCTATGGACATGTTATCGATAACCTTAATAAAAAGGGTATTTTATGTTACTGTAAGCTGTAAGCTGATACTGTAAGCTAAATGAAGGTAGATGCCTAAATGAAGTTTAAGGTATATTGATAACCTTCATTTAGCCTACCAATCTATCGCTTCATTTAGAGAAACTTCATTTAGGCATCTTATCGATAACCTTAACATAAAGGATTCTTATAATCTCTAATAAAGGGTACTTAGGTAATTTGATCTCACGATCCTCTGAAACATTATTTCTTAGTTTCACAATACCAACAATAAATTCACTATTCAATTCCAATTCATATCTCAACCAAAACAGCCTACAAGTCGTAATACAATGATTTCATAGGTTTACGAGTTTCGACTACGAAAATCCTTTCACTCCTTACTCCAAATCATAAATTACTCATAATAACACACAGAGGAGGATAAATCCTTACCTTTATGCATCCAAATCCCCTTAGACAACAAGTTACCCCATCACCTATGGTTTCCGAAATCGGTTTGCTACGGAGAAGATGAGTTATACGATTAACACGGAAATTATCATGTTAATCTTGCATGATTCAACTTTGATTCGATCTAAGGATGATGTGATATGATAGAGAGGGTTTAGAGAGTGTTTAGAATTTGATTTTGGGGAAAAAATGAATCCCAATTAGTCATAACCTGAATTTA
This sequence comes from Anisodus tanguticus, assembly GCA_034509755.1. Lineage (NCBI taxonomy): Eukaryota > Viridiplantae > Streptophyta > Magnoliopsida > Solanales > Solanaceae > Anisodus > Anisodus tanguticus. The sequence continues at coordinate 19,735,143 of CM067552.1, read as the reverse complement.
AACCCGTCAAAATTTTCCACTGCCGTAACTTGACGATTGGATTGACGGTCCATCAAACATGTTGATGGTCCGTTAATCTGCCTACTGAAATCCCAAAAGCTCAGAGATTTTGAAGGTTCATACTTGCACTTTGACTGTCCGTCAACTCTACCATCAAAATGCACATTTTTTCTAAATCGCCGAAATGTATTTCCTTTGGTCCGTTTAAATTCCAAATACTCCGAAACTTCCATAAACTAGGTGTAAACATTACTCTTTCGTAAGGTCGTACCTTTTCCCAGGACATCGGTTATCCCTTAACGACACGACAAAATACGAAACTATGGGGTGTATCACGCTTATTCGTGATAGGTCTTAAATACAATCTGCTAAGCATAAGTCAACTATGTGACTCCGACCTAGAGGTATGATTTAGAAAAACAGGTTGCATCATTGAAGACCTATCTAGGAAAGTTGTGTTACCTGGAAGCAGAAACAAAAATGTGTATGTACTAGATTCAATTAAAAGTTTGGTAGGGCACATCTGTTTGGCGTCATTGGAAGAAGATCCATGGCTATGACACAAGAAACTTGGACATGAAAGTATGCACCTAATTGAAAAACTTGCAAAGCAACTGGTTCTAGGATTGCCTAAGTTAAACTATTCTAAGGATCACATTGCATGCCAAAAAAGTAAGCAAACTAAGAATTCATTTAATTTAAAAGATATTGTGTCTACGTCTAAACCATTGAAGCTATTTCATATGGACCTTGTTGGTTTCACTAGAATTGCCAGTATTGGAGGAAAAAGGTAAGCCTTTGTTATAATAGATGATTTATCTCATTTTACTTAGGTTATATTTCTGGCTCATAAAGATGATTCTTTAAAGAATTTTAAGTTCTTTTGTGAGAAAGTACAATGTGAAAAATTATACTACATTTCTTCCATCAAAAGTGATCATGGAGGAGAATTTGAAAACAAAACTTTTGAAGAGTTTTGTAATGAAAAGGGGTATCCTCGTAACTTCTCCTCACCACGGTCCCCTCAACAAAATGGTGTTGCTGAACGAAAGAACGGGACTCTTGAAGATTTGGCAAGAACTATGATTGTGGAACATGAGCTACCACATCACTTTTGGGATAAAGCTATAAGTATAACTTGTCATGTTTTAAACAAATGTTTAACCAGACCAATCCTGAAGAAAACTCTTTATGAGCTATGTTCTGTAAAGAAGCCAAATATAAGATACTTTAATACTTTTGGATGTAAGTGCTTTGTCCACAACAATGGAAAAGATAACATTGGTAAATTTGATCCTCAAAGCAATGAAGGTATATTTCCTGGTTACTCAACTACAAGTAGATCTTACAGAGATTTAATAAATGTAAATTATCTATTCATGTGATTTTTGATGATGCTAATCACTTGGCCGAGAAAAGTAAAATTGCAGATGAAGAAGATAGTCAACTACCAATTACTCCCACAAATAGTGAAAGCAGGGATACAATGTCGACTACAGCTACTGATATGTCGACTAGTCTAATGGTTGGACCTGTTCCAAACGAGTGGAGAAGTGAGCCTGACTAGCCAAAGAAATTTATCATAGGTGACATAAATAAAGGAATAAAGACTAGAGCTTCTAACAAAAACAATGCCAACATGACTCTTATATCACAACTAGACATCATGATTCAATTAGATGAGCACAAATGCCATCTAACTGGGATAAGGTTATAGTTGCTATCTAAGGGTCAAAGTGTATGAAAAAGGATTCTTTGCTCTCTTCTCTATCTAGAAAAAATCAAACCCTAGCCGATATGACTGACCGAAATAGCTAATCCTACCAGTAGACAGTCTCCACCGGTGGCTATCCAACCTCCTCATACTCAGCCTCCCAACAGTCAACAACCTAATATTCCTAATGAACCTACCATTATGCCTACCCATAACACAAATGAAGCCTCAACATCCACAAACCCTAACATACAACCTACTCAGATGCCTAATGGAATGAAATATGCAAAAAATTTAAAACCAAATCTGGGTAATCTGATACAAAAACAACACCAATACCACTGAAACAAGTGGTTTTCATATATGGGGAAACTCATGTTGAATGGGATTCAAAGGAGGTTAAACAATTGATCATAAAGGAGGATCTTCAATATGTAGTCTTTGGAAAGTTCTCATATGATAATATTGATATAAAGGAACTAAATATTGCCATCCCAGAATAGTGTGGAAAGAACGGTACATGTATGGTGGGCTTAATTAAAGAGAGACATGTATTAATCAGATTAGCATTATTAGAAGACTATGTAAAATTGCTATCTACTCCGGCATATTACATTAAAGTACATTCTAGGTACTGTCAAATAAGACCATTTATTTGTAGCCCTTGGTTTAAGCCTAATGAAGAGACCTCTGTAGCTATAGCATGAATAAGTTTTTCAGAACTCCCACCAAATTTCTTTGCAAGGGAAGCTATTTTTTCTCTGACATCAGCAGTGGGTAAATCTTTGATAGTAGACATGGTTACTGCAAATAGAACCAGACCTAGCTGCGCAAAGGTGAAAGTAGAAATTGATCTGTTAGCAAAACATCCACATCGAATTCATATATCAGAGAAAAATGAAGAAACATGAGAAGTGAAATCTAAATGGGTGACAATTAAGTATGACTTTCTTCCTAATATTGCAATCATTGCAAATTACAAGGGCATGATGAAGAAGAATGCAGGGCTTTACATTCGGAGCTGGAGAAACAATACAGAGAAGAAATGAGAAAGGAAGGGGACCCTAACAATGAAGTTGGTACAACAACAAATCAAAGGAGACTGACAAGTGGGAACATAGTTGGAAATATTCAGGCAAAGCAAGAATGGATGCAGAGGAGGAAGAATAAGCATATCAAAGATTAAAGTGGCATAATATTAGGAAAAGTATGAGAACACATCACAAGGAGGGAGGAGGAAAATAAGGTGGAAACTCATAATACCTTTGATATTTTCGGCAATAACAGTAAGGAAGAGTCCAGGGAAAATGAGGCAGTGGACCTTGAGATGGACAAAACAACTGATAAAATCCAATCAGTGGAGCTTCAACCTGCAGAACAACAAAAGTTAATCGAATGCAATGAAGAAACAAAACAAAAAGAGGAAGAGATAGGTCCAACAAAAGATAGTCAATAGGGTTATATTGAAAAAAAGAGGAATACTCACTAAGTAATATGCATAGTAGTGAAGGATCATGCAATATTAAGAAGACAAATGGAGATGAGCAACACAAAGAAGATGCAAAAGATGAGGAATATGTAGAGAATACTCCAGATAAAACACAAAAGACAAGATAAGAAGTCAATAAGCGAAAGTGGGAGTGATCACAACACTAATGCACAAAATAAAAAGATACAGGGGCAAGAAAATTATGCAGTAGTAGTATAATCCCAACAAGAGGATGTGATTATTCTCTCCAACACCCCAGAAAGTTCAAAACATAAAGAGCAGAATGTGGAGGATAACATGGAGAGAGAAGGTTTAGAAAATACTGGGCAAATAATCAAGACAGCATGGACTAGGTCAGTTAGTACAAACACAAAATACAAGCATAGGGAAAAAAAAGAATAAAGGAGGGGTGAAAGATATATATGTTCATTCCAAAGTCACAATATGCAAGTTGTGTCTAGGGCAGGAGATTTATCTCCAAAGCAAGTAGAGAAAGGCCTTGGAAGGGGAAATAACAAAGTCATAAAGGATAACAATATTCCACCAAGTGGTAGAGTTAAAACTAGAAGAAATATTAATAAACCTAATATTCTATGATGAATGCAATCATATAGAATGTTAGATATGTTAATACAATGGAAGCTTTTACAAGATTAATACAGATGCATCAAAGATATAAGTTTGGTTTTATAAGTTTATTAGAACCTTTTCAGGATGCAAATACAATTGAGACATACATGAGAAGAATTGGGTTACAAACTGCCATGGTGAATTGTTCAGGGAAGATATGGGCTTTTATATATTTTATTAGTATATGCAAAATGCACTCAGGCAGAAAGGTTGGATCTATAAGAATCTTTGGAAGATATTGCTAATCATATAAATGATCCTTGGATGATAGGAGGGAATTTTAATGTAACTACATCTAAAGAGGAGAAGTATGGTGGACTACCAGTGAAAGTGAATGAAATACAAGATTTTAAAGGTTGCATACAAAATTGTAGAGTAGGGGATTTGGGCTTTAAAGGAAGCAAATACACTTGGTGGAATGGACAAAGTGGTGAAGACTGCATGTTCAAAAGACTTGATAGATGTTTAGGGAATCAAGTGTACAGAATAAGTATCCAGGTTTGGAGATTAGTCAGTTAATCAGAACTGATTCTGATCATGCTCCATTGCTATTATCTTATTCAGGGGAGGTGGAACAAATCAAAAAACATTTTAAATTTCTTAATGCTTGGGCTAAGCCTGAAACTTTTATGGATACTATCAGAGCACATTGGTCAGCAGCTTTCATGGCCAACCCTTTTATTCTGTTTCATCATAATATGAAGAAAGTGAAAGTTGCATTGACTCAGTGGAGTAGAAGCACCTTTGGTAACATTTTTCAAGAGATAGTGACTTTGGAAGATGTGGTTAAAGTTCATAAAATACAATTTGAACTACAATCAATACCAGGAAATAGAGAGATATTACACAGAGTACAGGCAGATTTAAACAGATATTTGCATATAGAGGAGGAATTCTGGAAATAAAAAACTGGGATGCAATGGTTTCAAGATGGAAATACTTTCATGCATCTGTATAGGGTAGGAGGAAAAGATTGCAGCTAAAGAGAATGAAAGACCAAAATGGCATGTGGAGAGAAACAAATGAGTAAATTGCAGATAAAACCATCAGATTCTACAGGGATCAATTTACTAAGGAAGAAAATCCTACTAACTTTGAGATTCTTGATCATGTTACTAAAATGATCAATGCATATTCAAATGATCAGATTAGAGCTTTTCAATCTGAGGAAAAGGTGAAAAAAAATTGGTTTTCAACTTGAATGGAGAAAGTCATAGTGGGTCAAATGGCTTTACTGGTGTTTTTTATCAAACATGTTGGGAAATCATCAAAGAGGATATTACTAATATGGTCAAGGCCCTTTTCTGTGGAGCTGAATTGCCTAGATTTATTACTCATACTAATTTGGTTTTATTGCCTAAGATGGCAGGAGTATTGTGGAGAATGTACTGCTCACTCAAGAGATCATTTTAGATATCAGGCTGAGAACTAAAACTGCCAATGTAGTATTGAAGCTTGATATGGCTAAGGCATATGACACGGTCACTGACTGTTTATGACCAAAGTGTTGAGGAAGATGGGTTTTTTTTTATAATGATTGATAGATATGGTTTTCAGAATTATCAGTAACAATTGGTATTCAATTTTGGTTAATGAGAAACAACATGGTTTCTTTCAATCTTCTAGAGGAGTTAAGCAAGGGGATCCTTTATCTCCTACACTATTTATATTAACTACTGAAGTTGTGACAAGAATTCTTAATGCTTTACATCAGGTTCCATAATTCAGGGGTTTTGGATTTGCCTAAATGGAGTCTTAAGGTGAATCATCTTGCCTATGTTGATGATATGATCATTTTCTCTTCAGTAGATGTGTTATCTTTGCAACTGATCATAGAGATATTGGAAAAATATGAGAATACACCAGGCCAAAAAATCAATAGGGAGAAGAGTACAATATATATGCACAAGAATGTACTAGATGTAAGTATCACAGTTGAAATTGCTATAGGAATTGGTATGAAGGAATTTCCTTTCACTTATTTGGGATGCCCAATATACCATAGCAGGAGAAATAAAGAGTTTTTCAATACCATTTTGATGAAGATAATGAATATGCTTCAGAGCTAGAAAGGGAAATTGTTATCTTTGGAGGTAGAGCTATTCTTATCAAGCATGTATTGCAAAGTATGTCAATTCATCTTTTGTCTGCAGTAAACCCACCTTTGGGTGTCATCAGGCAAATGCATAAAATGTTTGCTCAATTATTTTGGAGCAATACAATTGGGGGAAAGAGTAGACATTGGGTAATATGAAATCAGTTATGTATTCCTGATAAAGAAGGAGGTCTGGGTTTTAGGTCATTGCATGATGTTTCCATGGCTTTATTCTGTAAGATATGATGGAACTTTAGGATAAAACCCTCTTTGTGGAGTGCTTTAATGAGAAATAAGTACTATAAAAAAATATCGCAGTGGTACAATGGAAATATGGATCATAGACATGGAAGAAATTGTTACAAGCTAGAGATTTGGTGGAACATCACATATGGTGGCAATTAGGAATGGAAAACTCACAGTTTTGGTTTGAGAACTGGACAGGGATGAGAGAATTATATTATGAAACTGAAGGATATGATGAGACTGTCCAAAATATTTCATATATAGTAGTGGGAGGACAATGTGACATGGTAAAACTGACATCATTATTACCAGAGAATGTGGTGGAGAATGTCATCAATATCATAAAACCCTCAAGCATAGATAAAGGAATGGATAAACCTTGGTGGATATTGGATACAAGAGGGGACTTTACAGTCAAATCAACATGGGAGCATATTAGATTAAGGGGCCATCAAATGGAAGCTTATAAGAATATGTGGATAAAGGGATTTCCCTTTAAGATCATTTTTTTCTTATGGAGATGCTGGAAATTCAGGATCCCAATGGGTGATATTTTGATGAAAATGCAATACAATATGGCATCCAAATGTTGGTGTTGTTCAAATCCTTTGGAGGAGACAACTCAACATTCATAAAACCCTCAAGCATAGATAAAGGAATGGATAAACCTTGGTGGATATTGGATACAAGAGGGGACTTTACAGTCAAATCAACATGGGAGCATATTAGATTAAGGGGCCATCAAATGGAAGCTTATAAGAATATGTGGATAAAGGGATTTCCCTTTAAGATCTTTTTTTTCTTATGGAGATGCTGGAAATTTAGGATCCCAATGGGTGATATTTTGATGAAAATGCAATACAATATGGCATCCAAATGTTGGTGTTGTTCAAATCCTTTGGAGGAGACAACTCAACATTTGTTTTCCAAATCATTTTTAGCTAATAGGACTTGGTCCTATTTTTCTTCTTTTCTAGGAATGAACATGGAATGATTGCCATTACAGTAAAGAATAATGAAGTGATGGATTGCTCCAGTAACAAGAAGATTGAGATATATCTTCTAAGTTGTCCTAGCTATCATTATTTAGGAGTTGTGGAAGATGAGGAATGCCATAAAACATGGGGAGAAAGGATCTATAGCAAGAGTCATTTACCAGGTTTATGCTACAATCCAAAGACTGGTTATGACTAGGAACCATCAATTAAACAGATTCCTCATAGGTGGGATCACATGATTCAGATGCTGGAAGGTGGAGTTGCTCATCTCAGAATTAAAAAAGTAATTTGGGAATTTCCTCTAATAGGTTGGTTGATGTGTAACACAAATGGAGATTCAAGAGGAAACGCTGATAGAAGTTCTTATAGTTTTTGTTTAAGAAATTCATATGGTGATCTGATATATGCTCAAGCAGAAGACATAGGAGTCACTACCAACACAGAAGCAAAAATAAGGGCTATACTAGAGGCTTTGAAATATTGTATAGCAAATCAGTTGGATCATGTACTAATACATACAGATTCTCAGATGATTCAAAGGATTTTGACTGAAGGATGGAAACCTCCATAGTCTATAGTTACATAGGTGAAGGAGATACAAGAGATTAGCAACAACATGGAGGTAAGGTTTATTCATATCATGAGGGAAGAAAATCAGTTGGCAGATGCTCTTGCAAATCAAGCACTAGACAAAGGTTCATTTTTGTGTCATAATTTTCAAGAGCTGGAAATACAAGAAAGATTCTAAATAGTGATAAAACTCAAGTTCCTTATTTAAGAATAAGATCTACACATGGGAATGGATAAACATGTAGAGAATGGTGCACAAAAAGGGGAGAACAAGATACAGCAGCATCGACACACAATAACAACGTCAAAGTAGAAATATGGTAGAGGGACATGTATCAAAAAACAACATCACAATGATTTTGTAAAGGAAGCATACCAGTGGTCATTTTAAGACTCGATAAAACCCCAAATGAGGAATCGGCATCAGGAGTTGATGAAAAACTCAAGGATCATTTTGTTCACCCATGCAAGACATGGAAAGGGCATAAATCAAAGCCAAAACATAAAACCGTGAAGGGAGCTATAGATCTGTGCAAGGAAGTAACTTACCATCAGTTTTTAATGAAGCTGGGATCTACAAGATACATGATGCATGATATGGAGGGGTGGATCATAGAGGAAAGCTAATCATGTCCACACCAGAGCCATCGCCAGAGGAGAAGCATCGAGACGAGAGAGACAACAAATGCAGATAGGGTTACAAGATACTTTCCTAATTTTGACATGTATATTTTGTTGCTTTTTTGTTTTCTATTCGGGGGTTGGGCCTGATTATGGGCCTAACCCATTTTTTTGCTAGACCATTTTATTTCGTTGATTCAATAAAAAGCCCAACCGGGTATAATTTAATTTTAAAAAATATCACAACTAGAGCCAAAGAAAATTGATGAAGCTTTACAGGATGATCACTGGGTCAATGCTATGCAGGAGGAACTTGATCAGTTTGAGAAAAGCAAAGTATGGACTCTGGTCCCAAAGCCTTAAAATGCCTCAGTGGTTGGAACTAAATGGGTGTTCCAAAATAAGCTAAATGAAGCGGGGGTAGTAGTAAGAAACAAAGCTCGACTGGTTTCTGAAGGCTATTCACAACAAGAAGGAGTCGACTATGATGAAACTTTTTCCCTAGTTGTCCAGTTAGATTCAAATGCTACTTGCGTATGCTGCATTTAAAGGTTTTAAACTATTTAAAATGGATGTTAAAAGTAACTTTTAAATGGTTTTATTGATGATGAAGTTTTTGTTAAACAACCACCTGGTTTTGAAAATGCTTAATATCCTTATCATGTGTTTGAACTATCCAAAGCCTTATATGGTTTAAACAAGCTCCAAAAGCTTGGTATGACAGACTAAGTTATTTCTTAATTGAACATGATTTTTCTATAGGCAAAATTGATTCAACTCTTTTTATCAAAAGAACTTCTTAAAATCTTATCATTCAAATCTATGTAGATGATATTATCTATGGTAATGCTAACCCTTGTGCAAGGAATTTTCTAAACTTACACAAAGTGAATTTGAAATGAGTATGATGAGAGAATTAACATTCTTCTTGGGGTTACGAATTCATCAACCCGACAAATGAATATTCATCTGTCAAAGTAAGTATACAAAAGAGCTCATTCAGAAGTTTGGAATGGATGATGCAAAAGTCATAGGAACTCCAATGAGTCCTACTTGCTCAATTCACAAAGATTGATAAAGGTAAACTTTTTGATGAAACTAAATATAGAAGAATGATTGGTTCATTACTTTATATTATTGCTAGTTGACCAGATATCATGTTTAGTGTTTGTACATGTGTTAGATATCAGTCAGCTCCTAAAGAATCACATCATAGTGCTATCAAAAGAATTATTAGACATTTAATTGGAATAATATCCTATGGATTATGATATCCAAAAACTAACTCTTTCAAATTAGAAGGTTTTTCTATTGTTGATTTTGCAAGGGACAAAGATGATAGAAAAAGCATAAGTGGTTCTTGTCAGCTACTTAGACAAGCCTTGATCTCTTGGAATAGCAAGAAACAAATCTGTGTACCCCCTCAACCATAGAAGCTGAATACATTGAAATTGGGCAGTGTTGTGCTCAATTATTTATGGTCATTCATCAATTAAGTGACTATGATTTGTTATTTAAACCTGTTAAAATCTTTTGTGATAACTCTAGTGCTATTTGCTTATCTAAAAATCTTGTACATCACTCTAGGGCAAAGCATATAGATATTAAATAGCACTTCATTAGAGATCATGTTCTTAGGGCAATAATTGAACTACAATTTGTGTGTACTGAAAATCTAACTTGCTGATAGTTTTACCAAGCCTTTACTGGAAGAACGTTTTTGCATGCTTAGAAGATCCTTAGAAACTATGTGATTTTTTTCCTTAAACCACCTTTAAAGTCTTCCAAAAACTTTTCCATATTTATGCACTTATTTGTGGTATTTCCTTATTTAACAAAAAAAAATTGCCTTGTTTGAACATTCCTCTTATCAAATCGAAAAGGCATCATTATTATGGATGTAACTTCAAACCCATATGTCTCACCTTTTCACGCCGACGGTTCTATTTCTCAAAAATCTTTTCCTCTTTCTTGACTCTTCGTCCTTCCTTGTGTCTGATACACCCCGTAGTTTCTCATTCCGCCATGACGTTAATAGATATTGAAGTCTCGAGAAAAGGTACGACCTTACAGAAGAATAATGAAGGTTTACAACTTGGTTATGGAAGTATCAGAGTGTCTGGAGTTAAACAAATCGAATAAAGTACGTCTCGATGAAAACGAGAATCTGGGCAGTTTGATGGGAAGAATGATGGGCAATCGGAAGATTGATGGTCCGTCAAGTTTACCATCAAAGTACGATGGTGCAGATCTGTTACAGGTTTAAATTGGGAATTCTCAAATTTCAGTCCATTTTTTCGCAAACTCCATCCCTAATACTCTCTCCAAATCCTCTCTAACACACCCCAACATCCCAAGTCGAAATCGAAGCCTCTTATGTAAGGATAACGTGATAAAGCCCATAATTAACATAGTAATAATCTTTCCCCTATCAGGCTGGGTTGGAGAACCCTTGGGAATAAAATTGCCTACTGTTTTGAGGAGAATTTGATCCGTAAAGGTAAGATTTACCCATCTCTACTTATGATTTTGCTTAATTATCGATTTGGAGGAAGTTATGGAAAAAAATTATCATGATCAAAACTTTGCAAAATTGTGAAATCTCCGTAATATGAATTATTGGGTTGTTTTACTCTAAGTATGAGTTGAACTGGATAATAGTATTGATTCTATTTATTATGGATTAAGGAACATAAAGTTTGAGAGGTTGTGAGACTAATTCACATGAGTTTCCGTACAAGCAAAGTTTAAAGAAATTATTTATACGTAAGAGTTGTCGAAGAACTCCTAGCTAAGGTTTTATGGAAATTGTGTTTGGATTAAACCATGGGATTATAATTATATAAGCATCCCTTGTCAAGAAGTCTAAGAATCCGTAGTGTTTACGAAAGTCAATAAGATACCCAAGCGAAGTTTTATGAAAATTAGGTTTGATATTGATATCACTTCCCCAGTTTTACCACAACAAAAACAAGTTTGAGAAATGTTTTCTTTAGTGACATGCTAATTAGTTGACTTGCTCATATTTTTTTAGACTTCATGTTAGTTGACCTAGTCGACTAATCTGTATTAAAGTGAGCAATAGACTTATCAGTTGAGTTGTTTACAACAAAATTTTCATTTATAGGCCTTTTCCCAATTGACTTGTTGCTATGAGTCGACTGTCTAGACCTAACAAAATTGTGAATAGTAGACTTGCACAAACCATTTAGTTGTTGTCACAAATCATGAACTTCTTATCGAAGAAGACCTCTTTCAATTTTCACATACTTCTCCCAGTCTCTCTTTTCTCTTTGTAATTTTCTATATTAATGAAAAACTTTATTAAGATCTTCAAGAGTTTGGTCTAACAGTTCTTGAGTTTCATGACATTCAGAGCATGGATAAGGTCTTACCTTACTAGTTTCACTGATGGCGATGAAACAAACATTCTCAGCTTCTTCATTTTTATCTTCTCAGAGTTCATATTCACTGCAACTACTGAATGTTCTTTGCCTTTGGATGCCTCTAAAGGATTTCTTCCTTGACTTCGGACATTCAGATATTATGTGGTCATACTTTCCACACTCATAACATTTCCCATCATTTTTTGGTTGATCATTTGAGGATTTTCCTTTTTTAAAGTTTAAAGTGCTTCTTCTGTTGTTTCTACATCTCCTCATAGCTTCCATCACAGATCTAGAGATCATAGCCACTTCTTCTTCTTTAATGTCATCACTAGTTTCTTCCACTTGAGTCTTGAAAGCAACCATTTTTTTCTTTTCCTCCTTTTAATACTTGTTAATATGATTTTTTTGAAAGGTCATGAGATTTCCTCTGAGTTCATCATAAGTGAATTTGTCAAGATTTCCATCTTCTAGGACAATGGCTTTGGTTTCCCAAGATTTTGGCAAACTTCTTACTAATTTTCTGACTTGTTGAGAGTTTGTGTACACTACTCCCAAAGATTTGAGTTCACATAAAATTTTGCTAAATCTAGTAAACATTGATTCGATGTTTTCATCATCAGTCATGGCAAATGCTTCATACTCATGTTGTAATGCATCAATCTTAGATTCTCTAATTTTAGAGGTTCCTTCATACGTAACTTCTAATTTGTCCCACATTTCTTTTGCAGTTTCACAAGTTGATATTTTTCCATATTCCTCTCCACTGACTGCACAGTAAAGAAGGCTTATTGCTCTAGCATTTGTTTGAATGACCTCTTGTTTTTCTTTGGTAACATCAAATGATTCTAGATCAACTTTACTCTTGGGATCTTTCTGATCTTTGGATTCAGCATCAGGAATAGGCTTTAGTCCATTCTTGATCACCAGCTAGGCATGGAAATCATTTGAGTGGACAAATATTTTGAATCTCTCTTACCAGTGATTGTAGTGTTGTCCATTGAAGTAGGGTAGTCTGGTTGTAGAGTGCCCATCTTGCTAGATTGCTCCTAAAATTTGATATCCGACCATTGATCTTTCTTCATGTGTTGTTAAGCAACTGAAAGTGAAGCCTTGCTCTGATAACAATTGAAAGTGCAAGAGGAGGAAGGTGAATTGTAACCTTTTCTTTTTCTAGTTGACAAACTTAGATCAGTAGTCGACTATAACAGAAATAGTGCTGAAAGTAAATAACTTAAAGTAAAGGACACACAATGTTTTATACTGTAACCCCTCCTACCTCTAAAGTAAGCAATATTTATGATTCAGGAGTTTAGGAAACCAAATGGGGAGTTTAAGTTGGAAAACTAGTTTCAGCTTTGAAGGCTGAATTTGACGCCAAGAAGTACAGACCGTAAAATATTATATGGACCGTTAAAATGAATCATCAATTTCATTTTTGAAATTTCAGACCCGAGCCGTCAAGAATTCGATAGACCGTCGAATCAGACTGTCAAATTATTCCCATAGCAAACAGTATAAATATGGGACTTAATTCTAAAAAGAGTCAGTTTTCACAATTTTCAAGCCCTAAAATGAAGGTTCTCTCTTTCCAATCATCTCCTACACCAAGGTAAGTCCCTTCCGTGTATTTCCATGCAATTGTAATAAAGTATAGTCAATTCATAAGTGAAATTTACTACTTTTAACCTAGGGTTTTCAAGATAAACTCATTCTAAGGTTTCAAGGTTCAAGCTTCGGGATTATCCATTCAAGTTTAGATTTTTAGGACGCGTATTGGAGCGATTAAGGTATGTAGATCTTCTATCCACGTGGGGACACCATTGTTCTTCCCAACACCACATGTAATCCATGAAACAAGAATTCTTCAGGCTTAGGGTTTTTGCGCAAGTTCATAATAACCTTATACATGTTCAACTATATATATATATATATCATGTTGTCATTTATTATATTCATGATATGTCATTGTGATTGTCGTGAACCTATCTGTAATATATGAACTCATGTCTTGATTCCCATGAGTTCTTAAATACAAGTTATGGTCATTATCACTTAGTTCTATAAAGTCATATATGTTTCTCATGATTTATACAAGTTATATTATGAAATTCTTCACATGCTAAATTATAAATTTACAAGTTATTTGATGAAATTCATGGGCTTTCAAGCCAATTCTTTCAAGTACATGTTTTGGGAGTTACACAGATAACCGAGAAGGCTCAGACAACCTGAACTACAAAGGCCAACGTAGGATAAGGGTCACTCTGCTAGACGATACCTTCTTATTACCCCTTGTGGTATTATTGGATCCATCATGTTCATGTCTCGTACTCCGGCAAGGTACGATATGGCTTAGCTGATCGGGCAGAGATCAGACTCCACGTTCACGCATGATGGTTCATGTCGGTTTTACTAATGCTCTCTCTACAGATATATAGATATATAAATTTACAATTTACAGAGTTTTCACCTGTTATTATACTCATGTTCATGTTTCAGTTTCAGTTTCATGTTCCTATTATATCATGTGTCTGTTTATTCTTTCAGTTGTTTTACATACAGTACAATTCAAATGTACTAACGTCCCTTTTGCATGGGCCTGCACTTTACGGTGCATGTGCTGAGTTTTAGGGAGACAAATATGATTAGTAGGATTGCTTTAGTGTCAGTCATTTGGTGAACCCCGTCTCATTCGGGGTGTCAATCTAGTTATATTTATGATTATGCATTATTAGTAGAGGTATGCCAGTGCCTTGTCCTGGTAAACGGTTTTGCAGTCAAACTCATGTTTAGAGGTTTCAAAGACTAGTTTAGTATGTCATGTCAGCATTGGCTTTTCAGACTTATTATATATTCAGATTATTTTCGTTATGATTATTTCAGACTACAAATACAATATTATGTTTTACATATTTTTAAATCATTACTATAGCATATTTTGATGCCCATGTTGATCAGCAAGCCATGTGGTTCGCTCGGTCACATGCAGTCAGACATTGAGTGCTGTGTTTCGCTTGGGCCATGGTTTGGGGCATGGCATATACTGGTTTAGATTCAATTTGAATTCTAATCCAGTCCCCTTGGGTTGCAAGGGTGTTCTCTGCAGCTCTTTTTGAAAGTGAGATTTGCAATAATGATTGTTTGAATGAAGCTCCTATGTCTACACTTCAACATTCTTTATTTTTCTATACAATGCCTCACCAACTATACTATATCTCTCCTCTCTTTTTTGCTTTTCGCTATAAGTCACCCAGGATTACAATTCTTATGAAAAGTAGAGTAAAGAACTTGAGAAGTTGATATGAAGGTATGTCTGTCTTCATCTATGGAGTCGTCTTTTATAGCGTTTGAAATATACACGTTAGGCTCTTACAGAGATGGAAACCCAAGAGAATTGATCCCTGGAAAAAGGAATAGTGAATCCTGTTTTCCAAGAATAAGGTTAGAGCTCTTTAATGCAAATTGATCTTCATTCCTTGTATATGCACGGTAAATTCTTCATCTGTTGAAGTGCCCTTGAAACTTGGTACTTATTTCCATGTTGGAGTACTCTTGATTGGTGCGATGAGATCTTCTATTTTTGCTGAATGGATACTCACGAATTAATTTTCCTTAATATAAGGGAGAATCTTCTTGGTGATACTACATTGATATTCTTCAATGCTTGATTCATTTGCCTAGTCGTTGCTTCTATAAATAAGTGATAATTATTTATTCCTTTTGACTTGTGATAACTTCCCTGATCTCGTTACTTGAACTTCACGAGTCAGTTGGGCTTGCAAGCTTTCTTCGGTATGGACCTGGGATTCGTGAGTCAGTTGGGCCTTCCCTTCCTTATGTATTAACCTACACAAGATACCTTAACTAAGAAAAAAAATGTACTGAAGGGATACCTAAGAGCACTAAGACTGAAGCCCAGAACAAGAATGCTGAATTGACGTTGAGAATACTACAGTACAACAAAAAAGGTCCAATAAAGTACATGGTGAAAAAAGGGGGATTCCAGTGTCCCAAAGGTTAAAAATGATGAGGATCAGAAAGAAAATCCTAGTAAAAGGTTCCAAAACAAGGTGAAGAAGAAAAAACCCAAAATGACTCCAAAAAGAAGAATAAGGTGTTGTTTAAGACTGGCACCTGGGAAAGTCGCAAAAAGATTAAGGAGAAGTAAATCAATTCCTTTCAAACAAAATGGGGTGGAACAGGAAGTGGATGATCATGATCATATGGAAGAATAAAGGAATGAAGAGCGTCAAACAGATGGTGACAATTTAGATGAGAACAAAAACAAGGTTATCTGCATGGATAATCAAGTTGAGATTACTCATGTTAGCAACACTGAAGAGGATGATGATGATGGTAACCAGGACAACATGAATGAGCAAGAGGGTAATTCTAAAGAAATAGAGGATGACCTAGAGGAAGGGGAAATTCAATTTTCTAGATTGACATGCAATGTCAAAAATACTAAAGGAACTGATCTATTTGTTAAGATAGACTGTGATCCTCAAGGGAATCAAAACTTGACAGAGAAGAGCAACAAGAGTCAACAGATAGAGAAATCTTCTAAAGAATCCAAGATAGAATGCGACAATGAGAAGTTGAAAGATATGCAGGCCATATGTATAAGAGGCAGGAAGAAGGATAGAAAATTTGGTAGAGCTCAAGCTTTATCAATTGATTCTACTGATTCCGGAAATAACAAAAAAGAACAACATGACACTGCTCAAAGTCAAAGAAAGGACATTTCTATTGACTCAAGGGGCAGAAGCAGGAAGAGGGAGAATAGAGGAAAAAAGAAAGAGAAAATGTCTCCATTAATCAAATGCAAGAACCAAAGACAAAGTGTTCCCTCTTAATTATCCATGATTAGTGCAATCTTTTGGAATATAAGGGGGTAAGGACCAAAATCAATACAAAGACTCAAAAATCTTGTAAACATTGACAAAGTGGCTATTGTGGAAATCTCATAGCCATTTAGTGATATGAAACTCTGGTTAACAATTCTAATGGTCAGATATGTTTCTTCTGGGGGATTTTGACTACTCTAAAACTCTGGTTAACAATGACCAACAAGTTACTATTAAACTTAAGAATTCTCCTAATGATAAGGAATTTCTTTTAACTGTTGTTTATGCCAAACATACTCCTGTTGAGAGGAAGATATCTAGGATAGTATTATTGACATGAATAATGTTATAGATGGCCCTTAGAGTATGGGGTGATTTTAATGGATTATGGATCCGGATGAAAAATTAGGTGGGAGGCCTCATAGAACTTATAAAAGTATGGATTTCATTAGTTGTATAGAGTCAAGTATTCTTAGTGACATTGGTTTAAATGGTCCTAAATACACTTGGTGTAATAATTTCCCACCTAGGAAAAAGGTTTGGAAAAGATTGGACAGGATTCTTATCAATGATGAATGGGCTCAGTTATTTTCAACCAATTCAGTAAGACGTCTTGTCAGAACTAGGTCTGATCACATACCCCTTCTTCTCAAATGCTACAATGATCAAGGAACTCACATTAGCTACTTCAAGTTCCTTAACTTTTGGACCAAACAAGCTGATTTTATAAATATTGTTCAGACTTCTTGGAGTGAACGTGTTATAGGTAATCCATTATGGGTGCTATAAAGAAGGTTAAAGATGTTAAGTAGAGTACTTAGTCACTCGTCCAGAAATAATGTTGGTGATGTTTTTTTAGCAAGTTCAGATATGGGAAGCTGAAATGGAAATCTTGGAGGATCTGGATATTGAACAAAATAATGAACAGGGTATAGAGAACTTGAATAAGGGCTATATTGAATATTTAAGGTGGCTTAGTATGTAGGATTATATCCTAAAATAGAAGACTCAATTGAAATGGTTTAGGAATGGAGACAAAAATACAAGTTACTTCAATAGTGTCCTGAGAAATAGAAGAAGGAGGCTACAGATTTACAGAATAAAAAATCAGAAAGGAAAATGGATTCAGAAGAAAAGCAACATCAACAAAGCAGCAGTCAAACATTTCAAAAAGCAATTCAATCTTAATCATCAAGATACTGATAGTATCATATTGGACTACATACCTAAGATCATCACAGATGAAGAAAATGATAGATTGACCAGTGTACCACGAGAAGAGGTTATCAAACAAGCTACCTTTAGCATGATCATTGATAGTTTTGTGGGTCCAGATGAATATAATGGTATGTTTTTTCAATTTTGCTAGGATATCATTAAATCTGATATAATTGCTTTTGTTCATGAATTTTTTCTAGGAAAAAAGCTCACAAAATACTTCACTCATACTTGTCTTGCTTTAATTCCTAAAGTTGAGTATCCTGTTACTTTTGCTGACCTTAGACCCATAAGTTTAAGCAATTATACTAACAAGATTATCTCTAAAATGATGGCTAATAGGTTAAATAGTATTCTCTCTAGCATTATTTCTGAAAATCAAAGTGGGTTTGTCTCTGGTAGGCTCATTACTAATAGTGTCATGCTTACTCTAGAGATTGTTCGTGGTATTTCTAAAGAAAATATAGGTGGGAATGTTGTTTTCAAATTAGACATGGCCAAGGCCTATGATGGGCTCTCTTGGTCTTTTTTGTCTAAAGTTCTGCATAAATTTAGTTTTAATGATGTATGGATAGACCTTATCTGGAGAAGCATCTCAAATGTTTGGTATTCAGTCATTATAAATAGTTCTAGACAAGGTTTTTTCACATCTTCTTTAAGGTCTAAAATAAGGGGACGCCATTTCCCCTTATCTTTTCATTATTGCTGCTGAGGTTTTATCCAGATCCCTCAATAGTCTGCTTAAATCAGAATTTCATTCCATTTTCAATGCATAAAAAAGGTCCTCAGATTACTCATCTTGCGTATGTTGATGATATAGTTATTTTTAGTAGTGTCAAAACAAATTCTCTTAAACTGGTCATGAATTGCATTAGAAAATATGAAAAGGTCTCTGGTCAGTTGGTTAACAAAGACAAAAGTTTCTTCCTAATAGGTCCTAAAATTTGTGCTTATAGAATTAACAGGATAAGAGTTTCCACCGGTTTTCTGGACAAAAACTTTCCTTTCAACTATTTGGGATGTCCTATTTACATTGATAAGAAGGAACTGTGCTATTTTGATGAAATGCTTGCCAAGATTGTAAAAAGGCTGAATGGTGGAAATGAAACATGTTGTCTTGTGGTAGTAGACAGGCTCTAATTAAAAGTGTTATGCTTTCACTACCTATATATACTGTGTCTGCCATTAACCCTCCTGTAGGTACTTTGGAGCTTATAGAGAAATGTATCGTAAACTTTTTCTAGGGAACTAAACATGGGAAAAACAATACCATTGGTGTGCATGGAGAAATTTGTGCTTTCCAAAAGATGAAGCTGGTATTGGTATCATTGGATTGAAAGATATCACTGATACTCTTACCATGAAAAGGTGGTGGCAATTTAGAACAAAAAACTCTTTATGGGCAGATTTCCTATCCGCTAAATATTGCACGATAAAGCATCCAGTTGGGAAATTTTTTGTTAAAGGAAATTCTCAGGCCTAGAAATTCCTTCTATTGGCAAGAGAAAAAGGTGAAAAGTGCATTAAATAGAAAACCAACAAGGGAAACTGCAGATCTGGTGGGATAATTGAATGGACAACGGCATTATTGCTCACATATTTCCTCATCAAATGAATAATAGAAACTCCAATCTTAAGGTGAAGAATTTCTTGGTGGACAATACCCGAAACATCCAAAAGTTATACAATACTATCCCTGGCCAGATAGCATTACATATTAGCTCCATGGAATTGGGGCAAAATGATACTGATGATTATGCTATATGGATGAATTCGGCAGATGGTCACTACTCCAACAAAAGTGCTTGGGAATTGGTTAGACATCACAGACCCCAGAATCCCAACCTTTCCTAGGTTTGGCACAAGTATATTCCTTTCAAATTCTGTTTTATGTGCTGGAGACTATACTTTGGAAAGCTTCTTTTTCAGGAATCACTAACTATGTTCAACAACAGAGATAATATTGACCATCTTTGTTGCTCAACTCCTCAAAATGACACCATTCAACATGTGTTTATTGAAGGAAGAGCAACAAACCGCTTGTGGGGAGTACTTTGGGTGCTCCTCTTGGAATATCTCATCAGTTTCTCCCTGTTAGAGCTGTATTGCATAAATGGTGGGACATAACCAAATAACAGAGTTCACAAGCTTATGTTACATGCCATTCCAGTTGTTATCAGCTGGGAAATATGGAAATATAAGGCTGCCTGCAGGTATGGTGATAGAAAGAACTTCTCCCATTATCACATGACCAAACAATGCAGTTGGAACATCAAGGAAGTCATTAATGACTCTTTCCCTAACATTGTGATTGATGGTACTTGGATCAACACTTGTGGCAAGATAGAGAGACTCAGCCCTATGATTAAATGTTTTCCTGTCTATTGGAAGACGCCAGAGAATGGGATGATCAAATTGAATACTGATGGTAGCTATATCAGTAATGGTGGGAAGGCACATTGGAGGAGTTGTAAGAAATGATCAGGGAGACTTCATTATGGATTTTTCCATTCCAGCAAACTTTTCTAGCAACAATCATGCAGAAATGATGGCTGCTCAATTTGGGAGCAACTAGTGTGTTCAAAATGGCTTCAACAACATTCATATTGAGCTTGATTCCTTGCTGATTACTAACATGTTGATAAAAAAGGATTCCAACAACTTGAAGCTAAAACATATGGTGAAAGCTACTTCTAACTCTTTAAAAGGAGAAAATACTATTTTTATCCATTGCTTTAGAGAAGCTAATCGGATTGCTAATTTTTTGGCTAAAAGGACTACTACGATTGACAATAGGGCCTTATATCATTCTTACCAGGATCTTCCTAGAGAAGCAAAGGGCCTGTTACAACTTGACAAGTGGCAACTACCTACTTTTAGGAGGAGATTTGAAAAGTGTAACTAATTTGTTAGCTAATTTCTTGTTGTATTAGCGGGAAGGAACTTTGTATAGGCTAATTCCTTCCTATAGGTTATTTTACCACCCTATCTTTTGTAGACTAGAGAGGCAAGGTTTTCATGTCCCCCTCTAGTTTTCTGCTTATTTTCCAAATATCCCCCTTGATAACCAATTGAGCTGCCCAAGCGGACGCTAGTTTTCTGCTTATTAATATGACATGGTAGGGACAAACCCCCCCACCCCACCCCCACCTTAGGCTCACAACCTAATGGTGATGGCTTAATATAAAAAAAAAGCTACACAAGTAAATTTGTCATCATTAAAATCTTAAGACTAACAAATTCAAGTTTCCGGTTTACTGCTTTTGAACACAGGTTTACTAACAAAAAATGGTCCAATAATTTTTAATGGCCATTTTCATAATTTAAATTTGGTCGCAAGGCCTTTCCAACTTTTAGTATTATATGATTACAAAATGAAGCAACCACGTTCTCCTCTGGTTTCTGTCAATTTTACCAGGCTACAGGAAAATCAAATGTTAACCAGGCTACAGGAAAAATCAAATGTTAACCAGGCTACAGGAAAAATCAAATGTTAACTGCATATCTATCTATAAATAATAAAACAAGGGTATATATTGGTATAAGATATTTTCACATTTTATTAATAAAACTCTACTCTATGTTCAAAAGTTCGTTTACACTGTCAAATGAGAATGAAAACTAGTAAGCTCTATGGACAAAGTACTAAAACTATTTTGTACATATTTACTGATTTCATTCCTCTCTTGGAATCCATCGGCTCCACCATAAGCTTTTACTTTGTCTGCTAAGCTCATCTATACTCTCATTCACGGTTCTCATAATTTTCCTTTGAACCCGAAGAGCTGATGCAAGAGCATTCCTCTGTGCACTTGACATCTTTTTAGGCTCTATTTCCTGTAAATCTCAAATGGAAAAACAAAGCGTATGAGGAAAAATTCTACACTTAATAACCAACATTGTGGTTCTGAAAAGTTAGATTTCCACAATGAGAAACTAAGGATTTCAAACCTAGAGTGACAGTGTCTAGTCTAGTAATATATGCCATGAGAATACATACCCTAAGCTCCTGAAGTTGCGCTTCCGTGAAGCCCCCGCCTTGTTCTGTTCCTGATTTTGCCATTAGTTGAACAACCCAGTTTGCAGCTTCACTATAGTCTTGTTGTGTAGCCCGGAAGAATTGCAGCTTTAGGTTCTGAATGAAGGACAAGGCTTGTAGACCTTCTCTATCAAAGTAAGGATGAGCTAAAGCTGTCTTTGCACTAATTCTTCGGCGTGCTTTGAAACGAACCATAGATGTTAATAGCTCCCACCCTATTCCACCATCCAAATCTAACAATTCGAAGCCTTTCCTAAGTTCAGGGCCCGCACGAGGCTCCACAGTCTGTCTCCACGAAACTAAATCATAGTCACATCTCTTCAGTTGTCGGTTGAATTGAATGAGACTGTTGTCATTGCGTAATCCTGGGAATGCCTATGATGGAACAAACAGTAGTAAAGTTCTTGTAAAATCTTCAGAAGACAGAAATATCAGCATTCAACCTATTTCTGACTGTATCACATAATTACTTCCAAAATCTTGTACGTGCAATATTCAAATCTATTTTGGTTTTGGTTTAACCATCCGGTATGCGGAGCCCATTGGCTTAACTAATTCAAATTCGCACCAGATAAGCCCACCAGAAAGGATTTTATTTTCCGTGTTTTTAGTTATTACGTTTCCTTATTAGGAGTAGGAATTGTAGTCATGAAAGAAGAGACCCTAGGCCTATATAAAAGGTTCTCATGCCTTGTAAAAGACAAAATTCATGTTTTTCAGATAGCAACAATTAGCAATAAAGAGATTTTACTATATGTCTTATCCTTGTTTTTTATTCCAAACAAGGTGGTGATAGTCTTTATCTTGTTTTCAAATGCGTGTGAGGTTTCTTAATCACGTTAATTGATTTCAAGTGGTGACTTGAGGAACTACAAATTGTTTGACCATTCAAGAACGCATATTCCACATCCAAAATCAGATCATAGTTTAACTAGTTCCGAAGCCGTTGCTTATTTTGAACGAGTGAGTGGTTATTTTCATAGTTCAGAATCTCATCTTTCACCTCATTTTAGAAACACTTGATTGTGTTCTACATCACGAGATACATCAGTGTTTTGATATCAAACTTCCAACGAATGTTTTAGCTTAAAGTTCAAAATCCTGGCTGACTAGTTCTTTGTTACCTCACATTAATTATGTACTCAAAGGAACTGATATTCTCCACATTCAGATAAGACAAACTAAAAGAAACTGACATTCACTTGCTTGTCATCCTTTTAATTCCTGAACTCAAATGTCTAGATTCTCCCCGAAGAGCTAAATTTGTCTCAAGAAATATTAATAGTAAGTAGCTTTTGATTTGAAACTAACCATTTGCAGGAATATGAGACCGACACTGTAGATGTCAAATCTGTCTGGTAGATTCAGCTGTTAAAAAAGTAGCATAACAAAGAGTTAATTTTACAGATAAAAAAGAGGTAATGGGCTAAAAGTGAGTGACTGGTCATCAAACCTGCCATAGAACTGGGGAAAGTGCAGCTGCAACTGGAGCAGATGGCGCAGAAGGGGTTTGTGTGCTCATGATATATTGCTCTGGTGCAGCATATCTTGACCAGAAAATACAGACAATTAGGAAAACAAGTAAACCAAATTCCTATGTAAAAGACCCATCCATACGAACATACCAAGTTATAAATGGTAAGTCTTCCAAAAAACAGATGATCAGTAACACAGAATGCTCTAACGAAATCTATTTTCTGTTCACCATTTAATGGTACAAAGATAAAAGTTTGAGATCATACCAATCTCAATTGTCAATATACAGTCAGATAAGCATAAAGTAGAACACAACTTGACCCTTTACACGTGGGATAAATAAGAGATCAATTCACTTCTTTATAATTGAATAAGGAACATGATCACACATACTCTGTCCATGACTTCCACATGTAAATTAACCTAATATACCAAAAACTAACAAGCAGAAACATGCCATAAATCCAATGTCAAAGTCATCTAATGTACTTTTGAATGTGTGAGGAAGTACTCATCCATTAAGGTACATACATACTCATTAAATTGGGAAAATCTGTTATTTTATCACTCAATCTCAGGGAGATTACTCATTTTTTTCAAAGCATATAATTTTCATTTGTTAGCTTGGACATTCTACAAAGAACACTTTAGGCTCAAATATAAAGTTGATTTTCCTGGTAGTCCTCTAAGAACTAATAAGGTTAGCACTGATGGTTCATTGAAGAGGTTTGAGGAGATCTGGTTATGAAACATAGAAGTGTGATAAACAACAAAATTCAATTCAGAAAATATGTAAAGTGAAAAATTGGACATGGTTCGACAAGCAAGTTGGCATTGTACTTTATTAATCCAAGAAAGCAGAAAGCATACAGACTAAAATGTTGAGGTTAGAATGGAGAAAAAGGATGTAAAATGCATGCTCTTTTATTTGATTGTTGTATTTGATTTGATTGGAGATTTTTGAAATGAATAACAGAAAAAAAAATAAAAGAAGACATCCATATGAGGTGAGAAATTATTTTATGGCACACATTTAATTGATGGAAACCGGGCCAGATGAGATTCCGGTAGAATTTTGGAAGAGCGCAGGCAGGACAGGTTTGGAGTGGCTAACTGGATTGTTTAATGTCGTATTTAAGACGGCGAAAATGCCCGAAGAATGGAGGTGGAGTACGATGATTCCGTTGTACAAGAACAAGAGGGACATCCAGAACTGGAACAACTATAGGGGTATCAAGCTTCTATGCCACACTATGAAAGTTAGGGAGAGGAAATGACCTTAGATAGGAGGTTGTGGAGGTCACGGATTATGGTAGAAGGCTAGTAGGTAGTGGAGTGTTGTCTCGCTAGTAGTTATAGTATTACTCATGTAGTTGCTTGTCCTTCGATGTTTGTTATTATCTAGTATTTCTTGTTACTTTTTTCATATGCTTTGACATGACTTCTTCACTTCTGTTATTTATTTTTCTACTTGTTTGGAGTTGTTTTTCTTAAGCCGAGGGTCTAACGGAAACAGCCTCTACCTCTCAAGGTAGAGGTAAGGTCTGTATACACTCTACCCTCCACAGACCCACTTGTGGGACTATACTGGGTATGTTGCTGTTGTTTAATTGATGGAAAGTTGTACCACTTTTATCAAGGGGATAATTAGTTCCAAGAAACAAAATGCAAAGTAGGTGACAGAATAAAAAATCTACGAGTATTAAAATAGAATACGCATACATGGTGTTTGAACAAGAAATTTACACAAACTTGTCATTTCACAGAGCAGAAAATTACCTTGGATCTAAAAGAAACTCCTTAGGAATATAATTGATCCCTACTCTCAAATCCGCTGCAGCTCCAAGATCAATTATTTTGAAGGTGCGAGAACCTGCTTCACAGAAACAAGAATGATTTATGTGTAACTTACACAATCAAACTCAACCACAAATATTAACAAGACAGTTTTACCTTCAGAGAAAATTATGTTTTGAGGCTTAATATCTCTATGTACTATCCCTGTGGAGTGAAGACCATCCAAAGCAAATAGGAGTTGTCCCATAATTGTCTGAATGATTCTATTTTCTCTATCCAAACCCTTGGGCAAGTCCTGAACCTCTCCAAGGATCAATGCTTCTACCTGATGATTTAACAAATCAGATAGTTACTTTTGCAAAAAGGACTTAAAACAAAAACTACAGATCAACCAGAAACTAGTTAGGGTTGGGTTTACTTTATATCCATCCAGCTCATTCCAGTCTTTTTATTCCAATACTCAACAATTTGTCTCAGCAGTTCCCTAAGATAATATCTAATTATCACACTTATCTCTAGACGATCATATAATCTCCACTAAATAAATTAAAAAATAGTCATGATAAACATGTAAGTGTACCCATAATAACTAAACATTATATAGTTTCAACTAGTTGGTGTTGTCTATGTCAATTATTTGCTTTCATAGGATTCTTTTTTTTTTTTTTTGCTAAATCTGTACACAAGGACAGATTATCAAAATTTCCTTCCACAATGTAAAATGGGGGTCATTTGGCTCCTAATATAGCTCAAATGCCTTAAAGCTAGCCTTTGGGAAAAAGCTTTATTGTGTCAAAGATTGCTTTGAACGTTTAAGTAGATAAACAAAAATGGTCCTTTGAGAGGACAAAACAACAACATACCCAGTGTAATCCCACAAGTGCGGTCTGTAGGGATAAACAAAAATGTTCCTTTGAGAGGAATGATCAGAATTTCAATAAGAAACAGACATGAGAAATTACAATCATTCGAACTACAATAACTCACATATGGATATCGGGGAAAATGAATACAAAAGTATGCAATTGTTCAACCTTGAAACCTTTGGGGTCACAGGTGTTTTAATTTTGCATCAAATATATATATAAACATGGTATGATCGGATTATTAGGCTTAAATGATAGCATCTGTTATACATATATCTTAACTTGAAGAGGTAGTTTTATCAATGCAGTGAATGGTGAATGTTCTTTGATAACTTTCTGTGGAATCTTTTCTCAATTAGGAGGGCATTTTCTTCATATTGTTCATCTTATTGCAATTAAAGGAGAAATGCATTATCTAAGTGTATTATACAACGTCCTTTTGTCGTTTAACTCTATCAGTATCTATGATATACTTTCACTATCTATCCAGGTCAATTGGAATTATTGAACATTTACCATGAGAGAGTGAATTTTTTTTATATAAGGACTGTTAGACAACTAATGGAACTTCATGTTGTGTTCCCCTTGTAGGTTTATAGGAAAACTACAGAAATATGCATTAAACCAACATATAAAAGCTGTTAATGTTGGACACAAAACCAAGCTAACAAGAGAAAGAAAATACCTACATTGTAGGGAAACTCTCTACTCTGCATCAAATCAGCAAGTGTAGCTTCCCCTTCGAAACGCCAAAGGAGCCAATACTCTGCTCCTTTCTTTGAAGAATTCTAGCACCATTTTAAACATAAAGTAACTCAAAACTCTTAGAATTATATTGAAATTTCCAAAGTTTCATGTGATAATGGATATCAAACAAAAGAGCAGTGTACCTCTAGAAACCCATAGAGAAAATCAGCACAACTATTAGCACAAGCTCTACGCACACGCTCATTCATCCATATTTCTACTGCTCCATATTCAGTTGCTCTTTTTAAGACTAAATCACCACCACCCTTCAGCCCCAAAAAAAGAAAAAAAAAAGAACTGGTATTAACTGCTTGAGTACGGTTTTTCATAGAATGTATAGCAGCTATACTTTGAGATTTCGTATCCCATAAGTGCCAACATTAAGTGCGTTAAATGTTGGCATACCTTTGAGGATGGTTTTTTTGCCAAAGAAACTCTATAAACAGAACCAAAAGATCCCTCACCCAATTTCTTTCCCAAGACAATATCATCCTGCAACACAAGAATTTTTAGGAAAGAGAAATACAGAATAGAAAGGTAAGACAGGGTATCCCTTCTTACCTTCTTATAAGTAGGTCGAAACAGTCTTTCAACAAAGGCCAGAATAAACATATCGAAGAAACCAGGAGCGACACCAGGTGTAGCCCAGAGGTAAGACAGAGTACCCAAAGCCAAGATAACCCCAGGAACAGTCACTGTGATCCCACTTGACTTTGGCAGTGTGCTTCTATATATTATATCACCACACTCCATTACAGTACACGGTAGTCCTACACCAACTCCAACAAAAATATCATGTGCAAACCTAACCATTTCAGCTTTAATTATCCTTGAATTCCATTCTTTCTTCAATCCTATCGACAAAGATAAAGACTTAAGCTTGAGTTTCTTCCCCAGAAATGAACTAGAGTGGAGTACAACTCCACCTATGCCAAATGCAGCCATGACTTTTTTGTTTCCGATCACAAACTTTTTTAGCTTTGCTTCGACTTGTTACTCCAACATTTTCTTTTCAATCAGTGGGTGTATTTTTTGTGGACCCAAGTGCTTCATTGGATTGGCGAAAATCTATAGCCACAAATGACACCTTATTTGACTGTTTGGCTCCGTCTTTCACATATTTATTCCCTTTTTCTCTAAATACTAGCCCTTAGTAGCAATTTATGTGACATATTAAATTACACATGGACTTTAAGACCGAGCAAAAAAATTTAAAATTTATAGTTAAAATAAGTTTTAGATATTTGTATAATTATAAATTATTTTAAAAAAAAATTGTGTCACATAAATTGATATATTTTTCTTACTTTTCTTTTGGTCTGTTTCAAAAAAATATTTTCCCTATTTTAGCAACCCTTTAATTTCAACTTTGCACGTGACATGTTTGAGATCACAAAATTAACTAGCATTTTAGTACATTCACATGTATTTAATTTAACACCAATATCGAAAATATTCTTTGCATTCTAAAATTTCATAGCCAAGTCAAAACCATACAATTTTTTTTAAAATGTAGAGAGTATTACTTTACTACTAATATGGTAGTTGTTTAAGAGGTAAGTTATTTACGTATAAAACTAATACGATATTTGTTTTATAATTTAGAAATCGTCATAACTAATACATGTATAAGTTATGAGGAAATCTATGTTATTTACCCTCCTAACATTGCTTTAAAACTCAAACCCTCCACCCCGCACGCACACAATATGAAAAATAGACATTCTTGCACGCTTATTCTATGCAATGTCTATCTTACCCTTGATATTTTCACTTCTCCATCTATGTAATATCTTTTTATATTATACATAATATTTACTTTTCTTAACCTAGGTATTTATATATTTTATTTAAATTAAAACTATAAGTAGAATAATTCTTTTATGAATTTGTCATAAAATTTAATGCTATTTTTATGATTGTTATTTTAATATTATATGTGTATAGATGCATGTTTCAATTTACTCTATTCTCTATTATCTATATAGATAAATAAGTTTTGTTTGTTAGTAATATAATATTTTCTAAATTATAATTTAAAATTTATTATAATATTTTGGAATTAGTCATAAAATATAGTGTTATTTCTATTAATTATTTTTGTATTACCTACATTGAAATATGCTTATAAAGTTATTGTTACCTGTTATTTTCAATTGTACGAATGATATTAGAGTTTTGATTATTATTAATAAAATTAATTTTTCTATTCTGCTAATTTATTTCATTATAAAATGTCAATAATGTCACACCCCAAATTGGAGGGGCATGACAGACACTAGACTCTCACTTGCAGAGAACCAACATACATGACTTAACCATATTCTTTAACATACAAACGGGCCTGCAAGGCAGCCATGATAGACTGGGAATAGTCAAAAGTAGTAAAAAACTGACGATACCAACCTAATGAACATATATACATACATAAGGGCCAACAAGGGAACCATGAAGTCCGTACATCACAACCTAACCCGACAAGGTCATGCATGACATCTATACACAGGACTCAAGTCTACAAGCCTCTAAGAGTGACATCATTACCATAAGGTCGGGCTAGGGCCCCGCCATACCTATAAATATGTATATCATATCATATTAACAACAACTCTGGAACAAATGGAGTGCACCCACTTCAATTGAGCTAAAAAGCTACTCATAAGGGTCATCAAATCGTCTAACTGAACCTGCGAGCATAAAATATAGCATCCCTGGAAAAAGGGACGTCAGTACGAATGAAATTCTTATATGTAAGGCATGAATTACGATATGAGAGCATAATCTAGAAATAAGTCGTAAGAAGTAACCTAATAACTTGAATGCCACTCAGGGCGAACCTCAAACTCTGAGACTGTTCTGAGACTCTTATACATACGTACATCTAGCTTAGCAGTAATTTTGCCCATCGGTAGTAGATCGGAGTGTTTATATGTGTACACATTTCTCAACCAAAATCTATTCGGTGGTGTTTATAACTATATAGCCATCGCCCAACCAATAATAGCTCGGTGGTGTATATATAACATCGCCCAATTGGTAGTGTTCATCATGTCATAAATATATATTTGCCACATAAGGGCCATTGCCCACCGCTTATAGCTTGGTGGTGTCAATATCATATTTCTATATGCATACATAACATTCTAGACTCGAGAGTTTCATAAACTTACTCTTTTGCTTTGGACTGATTCTTTTTCTATGAAACAGAAAGGTGGCTCAATATAGATTTGAAACATCAGCCAACAGAATAACACACAAGAAATACAATTTTGACATAAAAAGTACTCCCAACAAGGTACAAACAAGATTCAATAAGCATTTCATAGAATGAAAGACATTAGCACTTCTAACTTTAAGAGTAAAGTTATTTTGGAGGGACATTCGTTTATGTTTCATTTTCGTTAGATAAATGTCAAAAGAAAGAAAGGGATAGCCTTAACATACCTTATACTTCTTGTATCCATAATACAACTTAAGTAGTTCAGAACACTCTTTAATCTACACAAAAACAAGTACATAATGTCACTGACGAAACTACTAGTTAACACGACTAGCAATAAGTTTGGTTTGGGACTAACGTAACCCCTCTTACCCCCATATGATTTTCCTTAAATATAATAACATGTCCAGCATAAGAACAATCATGTTTAGATGATTTCCAACCTTATTTCCATTCCCAAAACAACACCAAACAACCCAACAAGAGATAAGAACAACATTAACAACCTTCAAGTGTTATATGGTCACTTCTTCTCTTTAACTTGTAACATCATCAACCTACTCAACATATAAACAATTACAACAACATCATAACCAAGATATTTTCCATAATTTTCAGCCATATGAAGTCATACATACATACCCAAAAAAGTCCAACAAGAGACAACAACATCTTCCACTAATTCAATGACTATCTAGTAGTTCTTCATCCAAATAACTTAACCAATACATAGATAAGCCCAAACATAAGAAATAGGGGGTTAAACTTACCTTATACAGTAAGTACAACCTTTAACCAAAGCTTTCCTTCGCCTAGAGTAATCCTCAATCTCACTACAATACCATTGAAGCACTTTCTTCACTTGGATTTGCTTTGAAGGTTGGATTTGGGTGGAACCACCTTGGATTCACATTTGAACCTTAAAGATCTGTTAGGGAGGTCTTAGGGAGTGTAGGAACTAAGTTTGGTCGATAAATGAGCAAAAATAAGGCCTCTATCGAATTTATCTTAAGTTAAATCGGCCACTACCTCCCATATATGGTGCAACATATGGTCGTATGATGTGACATACAGTCGTATGTTGTGACATACGGTGTCCACTGTATGTGGGACCATATGTGTCCAAACTCTCTGAATCTTTCCCATCCATCATACGGAGTGACATACGGGTATGTCCATACAATGGTCTGTATGTTGCTCTGTATGTCGGGAACATTCAACGAAACTTGATATTTTTGATTCGTTTAACCTATAATCCTTCCAACACATACTAACCATGGTTCCAAACACATATAATCTTAGAAATAACATCATCATTTGATCTTATGTCAACATAACTTACAACGCCGCTCAACGTACGAAATTGCGGGATGTAACATTCCCCCGCCCCCTCCTTAAGAACATTTGTCCTCGAATGTTGGGGCGTGCACAAGTATACAAATATTCCTTAATACGTTCTGGAAATTTTAACATAGTCTCTCCTATAAATGTGGCTATTCGTATCCCTGTGAACAAGCATAATATATCCAAACTTGGCTCGTAAGGCCATACATTATAACATAAATAACATTAGATCTCATACGGTCGTCAAACAACAAGTTTAACATCCCGAAATAGGAACTTACTTCATGAATCATTGCATTAACTCATGGTCATGCTTTCTTTACTCAGAGCATCGACTAATCATTTACTAAGGAGGGTAATATTAACTCTCACATTATGAAAATGGAAATCACACTCAAATCATAATCGTAAGGGTCTTGTCTTGAAACAGTTGACAGTACTTTATACTTCATCTCTTCTTCTATTTCTTACATCATTTCTTTTGTATCCTTACTTTGCCATATGCAGGCTATCATATTTGGTACTTAACTTGCAAATTTGTCGATCTTAGAATAGCGATAGGTACTTCTATCGTAATCTTATCTTGTAGTTCCGCTATAGTAGAAACACCTAATGGCCCTGGTACCTGAGGGTCCCACTACCATTAAGCTCAAAGGTTGCAGTTCTCTTTTGCTAAATATCCTTTCAAATTTTCCCTAAAAAAGGGGGATCTCTACACTGACGTTCATTATTTCCAGATACATGGGATGAATCTGTTGTAATTTGAATCATTATCTGAATTCATCAATTGGACTCCCACTTGGCTACTAATGCATTTTCTCGGGTCAACTTATCTCCTTATATTCCAAATCAGTCAAGCCGCTTGTGGATACACGGCTGATTGGACTAGCCACGATGTTAATCTTATCCAAACTGTATAGGATTATTGATACGTGAGATCCTTTAAAATACTTAAGACCTCACTTCTTTTATAAGCTTAGCTTTGTTTATTGAACTATGTGCTAGAAATTTTTTCATAGTTTTTTTTTTGTTAATGATCATAAACAATTCCTTCCTTTACTTCTTTTTGGAACTTGTTCATTCATTCACTTACTTGTCGTACTCTCTTCCATTTTGAAATGTTCTGATATACATGTAATCTCAAACAGTGCTTCTGATTCCAATTCTTTATGTTAATATATTGTAAGTGATGAGTCGTTAACTTATTCCCTCATTAGATCCATATATGATTCTGAATGAGATTAACGTTACAAGACGTCGTTCTATTATATATGAGTTCGATTACCGTACCTTAGACCAAATCTCTTTTCTTGCCTCTTGGCTAAAACTTTCCTCCAATGGCACTTTAGAGAGAAAATTTATTTGATCTCATTGAGCTACAAATTCACTTCTCATCTATCTTGTAGAACCCTTAGTCAATTCAAAAAACTCAAAATCATTTTTATTTGTCCATACCTCATCTTTGTTTTAATATCATTATCTCCTAACATATCTCTTTAATATATACCTTATATATTTAGGTTCAGTTGTCCCTTTTCGAGTCTGTGAATACTTATATCGAGCTTTACTTATCGTCATTTCTGTTTAAATACTTTCTGAGATTCGTGGTTATAAGTGTCGCAGAACCGATGTTTCACACGGTCATATCCAACTCATCATTTAATACAATCTAATGACTCGCCCGAATTTTTCTTGTCTAATCATAATTAAATCCAACCGATTACTCGACCGTCTTATTTTCACATTTCCATTTCGAGTTTCCTTGGGTGGTGTCTCTTGTTTCAATGAACTTCTCATACTAAATTTCTGAATATCAAAGGCCTAGCACTTCCAGTCGGGAATTCCTCGATGTCTCTTCTATACCGTTTATACTTTCACATTAAATTTCAGGCCACCACACATCTATGAGGCCTGATAACTACTATCTCATTTAATTTTATCTTTTTGTCGTAGTCCTCCTACATTTTTAGCACTAAATGAAACACATTTTGGCTTCGATACTTCGCCATAACATTCAATGCATGTCTCCTAACAGTTCTCACGTCCCTTACATTCATCTATCAAATATCCTAAAAAGCCCTCGTTGTCTCAATAGACTATTCTAACTCGGAAAGTAATTTAGGACTATAACACATCGCATAATGAGTCCGAGGGTTCTACCAACCCGAAATATGCCTTTACATATCTTTGTATCAAATCTCGAGTTGACAAAGTTGGAATCAACTTCCTCTATACCTCAGTCTACTATAGAGTAAGATGATACTAGCATCAAACATATGGGAATCACATAATAACGTATCTAGCCGAAATTTTTCACGTTCTCAATAGTCCATAACTAAATCAAGTACATGAAAAAGATAAATACTCCTGCTTGTACTCTTAAGAACCCACCCTTAACAAGCTTCCCTTTAACGTAAAACAACTACTACTTAGCTATGAAGTGTAAAACCTGAGCTTTTCTAACTCTACTACCTTTCTGAAGGGGCAAGCTTGAGTTAAAAACCTTTTTGTGCTAGATTTTAAAATATTTAGGAACTCGTGGAGGTATCTTGGGGAGGGGGGGGGATAGGTTTTATCAATGTGTATTACTCATAAATGAAAACAAATGATATACCTATGACAACGTCAGGTGATGACCTCAAATCATGTCGGTCGGCTAAAGCAAAAATACAGTTATGTCCGCCGCCTGCACTGAATTGGTTCTCCTCTACCTCTTCCCCGACTTGGGGGAGCTTGAGAACCTAGAAGATCCTGATAACCGTTACCTGGGGGTCGCATATTTGAAGAGGAATCTACGGACGATCCAGTCGGCTGTGCCATACTACCTCTTCTGCTCAGACAGAATCGCATAACATGATCAGGACATCCGCACCAATAACATACATCTGAGCCCTGTCAACATGGTCTTGAATGTGCTTTACCGCACTAGCCATAGGGTGGAAAAGGTGGTCTCATCTGATTAAAATCATCTCTATACTTAGAACATAACACTCGTGAACTCTGTCCTGGTACAAAATAAGTAGGTCGATCAAATCTCGACCCTAGAAACTATAGTGGTTAGGCGCAACAAATGCGTAGAAAATTGTGGCCTGAACTCTCCTTGGGGATCACCCGTGTACCCTACAAACCTAGCCCTCTTATGCTAACCACAATCATAATCTCAGTCTGCTTGTTGTTATCATTTATGATCCTCAAGAGTCTAGGAATATGCCTGGATACGGGATATATCCATAACTTCATGCAAAGAGGCCGTAGTACACTCATTAATCAGATGCGGTCCCAAACCATTCACTAATCTATGCACCCGATCACTCATCTCTGCTACTATTAAAGGGGCATACCTAGACAAAGAGTCAAACTGAAGACTGTACTCCCACACACTCATATTTCCCTATTGGAGGTTTAAGAACTTATCAACTATGGTCCGTCGTAGCTGCACTGACATGTAATGATGTAAGAAAGCCTCTGAAAACTCTTTCCACATAGTTGGTAGTGCACGTGGTTCCATACACCACTCCCAAGCCTCATACCATAATACGAGAACATCCATTTACCTATAGGACGTTAATTCCACTGCCTCAATATCAGTAGCATGCAACACTCACAACATCTTATGAACCTAGTCTATAATGTTCTATGGATCCTCATTCGGGTCAGATCCTGTAAATACTGGAGGATTAAGATTAATGAAGTCACGGACCCTCGCACTAACTGTCCTGTCAGAAGATCCAACACCAGTACCTTGACGTTGGGACTGAGCTGCCGCTGCCCTCCAAATATGAAGATCCTCATCAGGGGTTTCAGGTGGAGGAACTGGGGGTGCAGAGGGCCCATACGTTCCTCTAGAGGTGGCGAAGTCTGAGAAGTATGGGAAAGAGTCTCACTCTAGGACTCACCCTGTCCTATATTAGCAAGTGGCACCTTCTCTCGCAGCCATATCCGATAGTCTCTTATCATAGGAATATATAGGGACTACACTCCTTGTTAATCCGCGACCCAATCATCCCTAGTGAAGGAATTACTCTGGACACGCAGATCTGGCACTACGACTTCACCGTCTTTGAAGACTCCTATGCAAGCATCTTTCAAAAGCTGGCCAGTACCGGAAAGATTCACCCAGTTGAGGCCACTTGGAAGCCCTCACCCAATAGACCAAATAGAAAAGGAATTTATTTGTTTCACTCTAAAGCACATAGGCATGACATCAAAAAATGTGAAGCCTTCATGTTTGAATTGGAGCATCTGGTCAACACCGGGGAAATCTGGGTGGTACTACCCCGCCACTACTAAGAAGTAGGGCAATTGGTCGAATGAGCGGTTGTAAGGATGACAACCATCCATGGCTTCAAGAAGAAGCCATCTTTTGGGTATATTTAGGTGTCCCACTTTCTAACTAGATGTTATCCTTTCCCATTTCATTGTAAAAGAAATTACGTCCGACCTGATGTCCCAAGGGGGATACGTAAGAAGACCTTATCGGGCTTGGTTCGGGAACATTTGGGTAGAACAAATTAAGGGATAATTTTATGTAAATTGAACTACGGAAGGGCTTGACTTCCCGCGGAGGGATACATAGACATTCTACGTAAGACTCAGTCTCTATATTATATAAGATTTATATTCCTCACTCAAGAATGATGAAACCACAAGGGGTCACCCCGGGGTCGGTCCCAATGACATTGTGGAAGTAAGTCAACCATAGACTGCCAAACCGAATCCACAAAAGCCTAAAATGGCCAAATAACCCAAAACCTCGGAATGGAGGATCGATTAATTATTTGGATCAAATGCAAGAATTTATGTGCTATTGTGCCTTATGTGTTTACGTACAAATTATCTATGATACCTTGGGTTGCTTATTTGTCACTAACGTACTGACGTCATTCGCCTTTGAGTTTTTCTTATCTTAAAGAGGGGGTTGATTCGTGTTGTGTCACGCTGGCATACTTCACCAGATCAAAAGCCACGATAATATCCCTTTTCGAGCAAGACAAACATAAAATGACTGGTACTTTGGTTAATGAATGTAACACGAACGAACTCGTCATAGGGGACCCAGTATCCCCAGATCAAAAAGAGACATCGCATCACGAGGATGTGATAGCCATGTTGTTTGAAATGGTTGTTGACCTTCAACAAAAGGTCACAAGGACTGAAATGGCCAATGCCGCCAAAGAAATGGCCATTGAAACAAGGAGGCCTCCTCCGCCTTTTCCATCTATAAGTTCCCTATTAACAGATCACTTTCCTGCCTACTCTGCTGGAACCGTGCCACCTACCATAAGCTACTCACAACTGAAATTCCCCAAATTGGTACCTCTTACCACACTCCACCATGCACCAATACAACCCAAATCCTCAAAACTTCTCATTCGGTACCTTCGTAACAAGCACCATAAGTTATTAGTACTAATCCCAGTATTCATCCAAGCACTATGGCCCTACCTACTTCACGAACTACTAGTACCCCCAAAAATTGTCCAGCACATCCCACAATATCTTTTTATACCCCTATCACTCCAAATGACTTCTCCCCATAATTAGACCATCACGAGGAGATTGAAAAGGCTTAGAAGACTGAACAATACAAGAGGGATAAACAAATGGAGTATAAATTTATAGAGCTTCTAAAAAAATCTATAAGAGCCACCAGAAAAGCAATCAAAATCAACCATCACGATATGGACTTACCCGAGCGCTTTAAAGTGCTCAAGTTCAAAAAGTTTAATGGGTCAAGAAATCACAGAGCCCACTAATGGTCACACTGCGATCAATTGGTCAGATTAAAGAGAAATCAAGCCTTGATCATGAGGCTATTCAGCCGGAGGCTGACTAGAGAAACTTTCGAGTAGTTCACCGCTCAAGACATGCATCATTGGGCCACTTGGGAAGATATGGCAGAGGCCTTTATGGAAAGGTTCTGATTTAATGTGAAAACTATACCTGACTGATACTAACTAGAAAATGTCAAACAAAAATCCACCGAGAACTATCGCGAATATGCGAGTAGGTGGAGAGACGAAGTTGCTCAAGTACAACTGCCCATGAGCGAG
The DNA here is from genome assembly GCA_034509755.1 of Anisodus tanguticus. Taxonomy (NCBI): domain Eukaryota; kingdom Viridiplantae; phylum Streptophyta; class Magnoliopsida; order Solanales; family Solanaceae; genus Anisodus; species Anisodus tanguticus. The sequence goes on along the minus strand of CM067552.1, from coordinate 19,697,784 downwards.
AAAGAGTTGGTCTCTGTTTTTATCCGATCACAAGAATCATACTTTTATGAACAAATACTTTTTATGACTGGAAGGCCATTTTCTGAGTTGGTCAAGATGGAATGGCTATAGAGCATGGCCTCAAATTTAGTAGGATCATCAGTGTGTCCAACAAATCTGCTCACCAGAGCTTTGTAGGGCCCTTGAGGAAAAAGAAGGAGGACATGGCAAACGTTTTCTATACACCTAGCTCCAAGCCTAAAAAATGAGAGGGACCACACTCTCCCATCGACATATATGAATCACCACATCCAAGAAGTTACCTACCAACACCATACATTCTCGTGCCTCTTTTATACACATAACCAAACTTTAAAACACCCGCACTCGCTTACCAAGCTCTACAACCAAATTTCCAAATGCCCGCTCCTACTTACCAAGCTCCATAGCAAAATTATCAAATACCCGTACCTGTTTACCGAGCTCCACAAAATCATCAAAATCAACCATCCCAAGCCACATATAATCTACCACATCCTAACTTCGAGAAGAAGCCACCGCGATTATTTACTCCACTGATCGAAACACGAACTAAATTATTTGATAGGCTAAGTGCCATCGGTCTAATCCAGACTATTCCTCACAAATTTATCAATCCCAAAAATTATTTTTCCTAGCTGATCAAACATGTGCCTATCATTCTGGCGGAAAGGGACGCAGTACAGAAAACTTTATTAACTTGAAACACAAGATACAAGACATGATAAAAAAGTGAAAACACCCTACAGACAGTGGCACCAAATGTAAACACCAACCATTTGCCGAATCATGGTAATACCAACATCTATATGATCGAAATGGAAAAATATTGGGATGTGTGCAAACCATTGGTGTAAGAGCACATAGAAACGCTAGAGAAAATAGTGGCCTCTATTACCATTCAAGAGCTCCCTCAATTCAAGGTATTGATCCTCACACAAGTCATAGCACAAGTGTCTCGATAAATAGTGCGGGATCCAAGAAAAGAATTTGTCGTCCACATCGTAGTCACCCATGATATGACCTGATCTGGGAGATGCTACACTCCTAAAGGATTACCACAATGAGAACCAAGAAAGGAAGGAAATCAATGAAGGCCCATCACAGAAGGTAAGGCCGAAGACTTCTGGTGCAGAATACAGCCCAAGAAGTATTTTATTGTTGAACATCTGAAGAAAATGCCATACTAGATATCAATGTTGACATTGCTACTAAGTTCCTCACAATATCGCTGAGCTCTCATGAGAGTATTAGAAGAAGCACATGTCTCCGCGGGCACAACAGTGAGAATCTAGCATATGGTGGCCCATGTCATAGGAGATCACCAAAACTCCTTCACTCAAGATGAATTTCTAAAGGAAGGAATGACGCAAAACAAAGCTCTATATATAATTGTCAGATGCCGAGATAAGATTGTGGCATGAGTGCTGGTAGATAATGGAGCTAGCATCAATATCTATCACGAATCTACGCTCAATCAATTGGGCTATGATATCAGAAAAATATGCTAGAGCCGCACAAATGTGAGAGCCTTCGATGGAGCCCAGTGCGACCCTATCGGAGAAGTGGATCTTTGTATACAAATAAGACCCACATAATTCACTTTCGAATTCCAAATCATGGCAATCAAGCCAACTACAATCTGCTATTGGGAAGACTATTGATCCATATAGTTGGAGCAGTACCATCATCCCTACACCAATCTTTGATGTTCGTGTGGGAAGGTCATGAGGTCGTGATCCATGGAGAGGGTAGCGTTCACAACTATCCAAACAATTCTGTGCCAGTAATCGAAAAAGCTCTCAAGTGCACAAACTTCCATATAGTGGAACTGGTAGGGGCCGCCCACAGAGAAGATGATGAACATACCCCTATGCTAGTGGTGTACAAAATGATTCCATCCACTATGCTACCGAATGGGTTCAAACTCGGGAAAGGTTTAGGAAGAGATTTGCAGGGCATAGTAGAGTCGGTATCAATTTTGGAGAGCAGTTTTTATTTTGGCCTCGGGTATGTTCCCGACCCCGAAGAAGCTTCCGGAGTAGACCAAAAGAAGAAAGGTCCCCCAAAGTTGCGCAGACCAATTCCGAATCTGTACCAGACATTCCCAGTCCGAATAATAATGCTCAATGATGGAGGTGCAGAAGAAGGGTTAGGGATGTTGTTCTAAGAAGAAGATTGCTTTGTGATCCTAGAGGAATGCAATAAAGCGCCCACCATCCGTGATGCTGATCTGAGCGAGCAACTATCCAGCCGAACCTCTACCCCACTCTTGGCTCCTCGGTAGAGATGACAAATTTAAATTTTCTTTTAAATCGGTGGAAATCGGCTGAGGCCCATGTATTCACCATTTGCACTTTAAATTTCCTCGTTATGTTTAAAAAATGGAAATGCCTCGACATTGATCCGAGTCAGAACCGTAGTTTGTACTACTTTTATCAAATAAATGAAGCCTCAGTTTATGTGAAAAATAATTTTCTTTACTTACACATATGATTTTTGTACTAACCGTGATTTTTCTTTCTTTTTCAGTAATAATAATAAAACAACTCTAAATGTCATGACATGTCGCAAAACGAGTGAGTCAAGTGACACTAAAGAAGAGGAATATGAGAAGGATGATGAAGAAATCATGTTACATGAGGGTCTCGTCGAAGAACTAGAGCAATTTGAGAATGAATAAAAATCCAACCTAGATGAAACTAAAATAATTAATCTATGAGATGAGGAAACGGTTAAGAAAACCAGGATAAGTGCACATTTGGAAGCACCTCAAAAATAGGAACTGATAAGTTTATTAAGAGAGTACGTGGATATCTTTGCTTGGTCGTACGCAGATATTCCTGGGTTGAGTACTGACATAGTGACCCTCAAACTGCCCATAAACATAGGTTTCGCTCCGGTTAAGAAGAAAAACAGGGAGTTCAAGCCAGACATAAGCATCTGAATCAAGGATGAGGTTGAGATATAGATCAATTCTGTAGTGGTGGAAGTGACTCCATACCCAACATAGCTAGCCAACATTGTGCCAGTACCAAAGAAGGATAGGAAGATTAAAAATTTGTGTGGACTACCTTGACCTCAACAGAGCTAGTCCCAAGAATAATTTCCACTCCCAAACATGCATGTACTCATCGATAATTGTGCGAAGCACGAGTTGCAATCATTCATGGACTGCTTCCCAAGTTACCATCAGATCCCGATAAGCAAAGAATATGCACACAAAACATCCTTCATCACCCGGTGGGGGGTATGCCACTATCGTGTAATGCCTTTCGGCATAAAAAACATTGGCTGAGAGCTATGAATAGTATCTTCCATCACATGATCCACAAGGAAATAGAGGTTTATGTGTACGATGTTATAATCAAATCAAGAGAAAGCTCAGATCATACCATGCACTTAAGGAAGTTATTTGACAGACTCCAAATGTTCAATCTGAAGCTAAATCTGTCCAAATGTGCATTTGGAAAGCCCGACGGAAAGTTGCTTGGGTTCATAGTCAACCGGAGAGACATAGAACTAGACCCGTAAAAAATCAAACCAATCCAAGAGTTACCTCTGCCAAAGACCAAGAAAGAGTTCATGAGTTTTATAGGGAGGTTGAACTACATTGAATGTTTTATAGCGCAGTCCACGATAATTGTGGAACTTGTGGAACATATACTCATGTTTTTGAAAACGGACACGCTGACGAAATAGACTGAAGAGTCTCAGAAGGAATTTGACACCATCAAGAAGTATCTTTCCAATCCACCGGTCTTAGTCCCTCCTAGGCGGGGAAGTCCGTTATTACTATATATATCGATATTGGAAAATGCTTTTGGATGCGTGTTACGATAACATAATGAAACTGTGAAGAAATAGTGAGCCATCTACTATCTGAGCAAGAAGTTCACCCCTGCGAGGCCAGATATACTTTGTTTGAGAAAACATGTTGTGCTCTAACGTGGGTAACCCAAAAGCTGAGGCACTACTTGTCATCATACACCACCCATCTCATTTCCAAATTGGACCCTTTGAAGTATATTTTTCATCAACCCATGCCTATAGGGAAGTTGGCCTAGTGGAAAATGCTTTTAAGCGAGTTAGACATCACATATGTGGTTCAAAAGGCCATCAAAGAAAAAACACTAGCCAATGTACTCGCAGAAAATTCGGTCGACAAGGACTATGACCCACTCAAACCATATTTCTCGAACGAGGAAGTGTTAACAGTGAATGAAGACATAGTTGAATCATATTCGGGATGGTGAATGTTTTTTGATGTGCAGTTAACTATAATGGTTCGGGAATCGGAGCAGTTTTGGTGTCAGAAATAGGACAACATTACCCAATGGTTGCAAAGCTCAAATTCTGGTGCACTAACAACATGGAAGAATATGAGGCTTGTATTTTGGGCCTCTGTATGGCTCTTGATATGGACATCTAGGAGCTACTGGTAATAGGTGACTCAGATTTTCTAATTCACCCAGTACATAGAGAGTGGGCTATAAAGAATGCCAAGATCCTGCCGTACGTAAGTCTCACATAAAGGATGTGCAAAAAGTTTAGGAAAATTGACCTCAATCATATTCCAAGGGCTCAAAATGAATTCGTTGATGCTATTGCTACTATAGAATCCAAGATACAACATCCTGAAAGCAACCACATTACCCGTTTGAGATAAGCCTCAGAGAAGAACACCCTTGATGTTCCCATGTGGAAGCAGAAACTGACGGCAAGCCATGGTACGCTGACATAAGGATGTATTTGAAAAATTGAGGGTATCCAGAAAATACCACGAGCAATCATAAGAAAACCTTCCGAAGAATGTCTAATGGATTCATTCTAAACAAGGAGCCACTCTACCAAAGAACGCCTGATCTTGGGTTACTCCGATGCATAGACGTTATAGAGGCCGCAAAATTACTAGAAGAAGTAAATGCCGGAACTTGTGGTCCTCATATGAATGGGTTTATCCAAGCCAAGAAGATCCTACGGATAGGCTATTACTGAATGACTATGGAAACTAACTACAGTAAGTTTGTGTAAAGATGTCATCAGTGTCAGATCCACAGAGATCTGATCAGAGTCCCGCTGGGTGAACTTAATGTCATGAGCTCACCTTGACCGTTCATCGCATGGGGTATGGACATCATTGGACCTATTGAGTTGGCCACATCTAATGGACACCAATTCATCCTGATCGCCATAGATTACTTCACCAAATGGGTTGAAGCTACGTCACACAAGTCAGTCACGGAGAAAGTAGTTGCTAACTTTGTACGGAACAACATCATCTGCTGATTCAACATCCTAGAATCCATTATAACAGACAATGGAGCAAATCTGAACAGTCATCTGATGAAAGACATCTGTGAACAATTTTGTATAACCCATCAGAACTCTACTGCCTACAGTCCATAAATAAATGGGGCAGTAGAGGCCACCAACAAGAATATCAAGAAGATACTAAGGAAAATAACAGAAAATTACAAGTGTTGGGACAAACAGTTACCCTATGCATTCTTGGGATACTGAACGACAACAGGAGAAACTTCGTACTTGCTTATCTACGATACTGAGGCAGTGATACTCGCCGAGGTAGAGTTACCGTCACTCAAAGTCATCCAAGAAGCAGAATTGAATAACACAGAGTGGGTTCAGAAATGATACGAGCAACTGGCTTTGATCGATGAGAAAATGATGGTCATTGTATGTCACGACCAATTATACCAACAAAGGATGGCCCGTTCCTTCAACAAGCGAGTAAGAACTCAATTTTTTCAGATAGGACAACTGGTACTTAAGCGCGTGTTTCCACACCAGGACAAGTACAAAGGAAAGTTTGCACCCAACTGGCAAGGTCACTACATGGTCCACAAGGTACTATCCGGCGGAGCTGTGATCTTAGCAGAAATGGACGGCCAAGAGTGGCCTAAAGCAATCCATTTAGACACAATCAAGAAATGCTACACGTGAAGACATGCTCTTCCAATTTGTAATCACACCTTTGCTTGTAATCACTACACCAAGACCTATTTCTTATAGCAAAAATATGTAGAAAAATCCATGATGGGTTTGGTCTTTCCTTTTGTAATAGAAAAACTAAATGATATTTCTTGTAATATGAACTATGCGATGACCTGATTTCTTGAGGTGGGATATGTAGGTAGTCCAGATAGGACTCGGTCACATCATTATATAAAATCAATTATTTTATAAAGAACTACATTTGACCTGATTCCTACTATGACAGGATACGTAGGCTCTCCTCGAGCTCGGTCGTACCAATCGAAAAATCCAAGAAACCCTAAGGAAGCCACTGGGGCGTAATCTTTTTGAAGACCTCAAAAATTCCTTCGCATCCAGCACGAGAATCAGCTGAACCCAAACCTTCAATAGGGGCAAAATTTTTTAGAGAGTCTAAAAAATCCTTCATCGCGATTCAGCACAAGAGGTCACCACATCAACCTCCAACTAGGGTAGAATATTTTAGAGGGTCTCAAAAATTTCACTAGACAAAACTAGAAGTTCGCCACAAGGTACCATGGACGGCTGGAGCATCTCACGCAAAATACGCATGTCATGATGCTAAAATAAAGTATTTGCAAACAAAAATTATATTTTATTTTTTTATGATCAAACGCTTTGAAAATTTGTGATCAACGCTTTGAAAACATTTATTTCATTTTTTTGTAAATATAAATTCATCTCTCATATCACTGAATCCAAGAGGGGTCAGAGCAGAGAACACAACCGAGCAAAATAAGGAAAGACATGATAGGAGTCGGCGACACAGATCGACCTCATATAAACTAACGGTCTTTTTATGAATGAAGGTTTCCAATGCCGTCAGGAGGATGGCCACTCATTTTACTAACCAGTTTGTTCATGATGAAAAATAGGTATAGTGCAGATCAAAATAGGAAATCTTGCCCCAAAAGGGCGACACAATCTAGCCAAGAGGGATATAATGGACAAAGCATCGCAAGGGCGACATAATTTGGCTAAAAGGGTCATAAATGGACAAAATTCCATAAGGGCGGCATAACCTGGCTAAAAGGGGTGGTAAAAGGACGAAATGCCACAATGGCAACACCATCTATCCAAAAGGGATACATCTAAGGACAAAGCGTCGTGAGGATAACATAATCGAGCCAAAAGGGATATATAAATGAGCAAAATGGAAATCTGATCGAGAAGGTCACATCCGACACGAACAAATGAAAATGAAAATACAACCAAGAGGGTCATAACCGACATAAATGGACAAAATGTCCATTTGACCAAGAGGGTCACAAACGACATAAAGGACAAAAGAAAGACAATCCAGTCAAGAGGGCCATATTTGTCATTTGCATGTTGAGATGGCCATATTTGACATTTTCATATCGAGAGAGCCATTTATTCATAATCAAACAAATACCGAGAGGGTCATTCATACAAACATTGTCGAGAGGGAGATTCATTCATACAAACATTTCCAAGAGGGCCATTCATTTATACAAATATTAAAAAGAGGGTCATTCATACAAACATTGCCAAGAGAGCCATTCATTCAAACAAACGCCGATAGGGTCATTCATACAAATATTGCCGAGAGGGCCATTCATATCAAATATTTCTGAGAGGACCATTTATACACAAACAATTTCGAGAGGGCCATTAATTCATACAAACATTTCCAAGAGGGCTACTCATACAAACAATGACGAGAGGGCCATTCATATAAAAAATTGTGAGAGGGACATTCATGCAAACATTGTTGAGAGGGCCATTCATATCAAACATTTCCAAGAGGGTCATTCATATCAAACATTCCCGAGACAGTCATTCATGCAAACAAATTCCAACAGGGTCATTCATATCAAACATTACCGAAAGGGCCATTCATATAAAACAAAACCGAGAGGGCCATTCATTCATACAAACATTGCCAAGATGGCTACTCATACAAACAATGCCGAGAGGGTCATTCATACAAATAAATGCCGAGAAGGTCATTCTTACAAATATGCCGAGAGGGCCATTCATTCTTCACTATTCAGAATATAATACGGGCCAGACGGTGTCGAGATGGTAACTCGCTCAAACGAAGTCAATCCAAGAAAGTAGTACGAGCCAAATAGTGACAAGAGGGTTACTCACTCGAGGGAAAGTTAAAATGAAAAATCACGCGAGACACACAGCGCATAGAAAGTCATCTGCTTAAATAAAGAGAAAATGAGAATCTGATATAGACAATACTGAAAAGGTCATCTTCTCGAAAAAAGTCAACAAACAGGAAATCATGAGCCAGATGGTGACAAAAGGGTCACCTACTCAAACAAAGTCAAACCAAGAGGAAAGCACGAGCTAGATAAGGACAAAAGGGTAACCTGCTCAAACAAAGTCAGACCGAGAAGGTGGCATGAGCCAGATGGTGCTAAGAGGGTCACCTGCTCGGGAAAATCAACCCAAGAAGACAGGATAACAAAACCACATAGGTGTGGTAAACACAGAAGTAGACAACCAACTACGTTACTATCCTAACAAGTAGAAACATGTTTGAAGTGAAAAGTAAGCATGTCAAACCAAACCCATATGCGTTGAACTTTTTCTTAGGCAGCTGGTCGAGATAGGGTGCCAACGAGAGTCAAGCTCTCTGGACAGGAGTTGGAGATCACTCAACACTACACTCAGCCATGAAATTGATTTTGAAAATTTTACCTTTTTAAAATCTCGCAACTGGTCGAACACATATTAGATAAGTTTTATATAAACCCAACAAAGGCATTCTCACATAACGGATACCCTTTTCATCTTATTGAGTCGAACTACAAGTGACCTATTTCTCGAAGATCGGGTATATGTAGGTGGACTTAATGCCAGATGATCAGTCACATTCCAACAAGATCATTCCGGGACTTTTCAATTTTCCGAAATTTGCTTTATTAAAAATTGCATTAGAAGTCTAGTTGAGTCGAACTACAAGTGACTTGAATTATCATACAACCTGAGATATGTAAGAAACCCAAAGACCCGGGTCTGGCCATAATTTTGAAAATTGCATAATAACAGGAAGTATTTTGATTTGTTCAGCCAAAAATCAGGTTTATCAAATTTCGCTGCTCAACAATGATCCCGCCATCCCCAAACAATGAAGGAGCAGTTGTTAACACCTAATTTTTGCCCTTCAATAATCTTTATTTAATTATCTTAAGTTCTTGAATCACAAACATAATGAAATATACTTTTATATGACAATAATAATTTTACAAAATTATCTCAGAAATATTTTACTATTTCATCTCCCAAAATATCATCCAGTATATTATTGTATATCATATTTCCTATCTTGCATATTTTTAAATTCTTTCGATAAAATTATCAGAATATAAAGTCAAAATAATGAGAACAATTGTTTAGTTAATTGTCTATGCCATGCAATGATTAATTGATAAGTATTTTACTCTGTTAAGTCAAAAAATTTACTTAATTAAATGAAATACTAAATCAAATATTAATTTTGTGCTATTTTGGTTTAATTGAAAAGAATTTACATTTTTTTAATTATAATTGAAATACTTTAATTAAAATAATTCCAATTGTGTCTTCAATTAAAATGGTTTACACGATTTTGGCTATATTTTAAAGACCAGACATATTTAATTAGTGGAAACATTTGCCACCACCTTTTCATTTCTAAAATTCACAGAATTGGGCCTCTTTGCTTTTCAAAAATCTGCCGAGTCCAGTCCAAGAGGACCAAACCGGCCCAATTCCACAATTCCACGTATAAGTGGCAAAACACTCAGGCCCTTCTTATTTTGGATGAATTGCGGACAAGGGTGTCAAACCCTAGCCGCCTGCGTACATTTCTCTCTCTCTTCGTCATCCATGGATGAAAATGGTAAATATGCAGAGGTGTTGTGCTTTAGCAAACCACGCGCGACCATTAGGGAAAGGCAATTAATGGCTTGTACTCCCTTCACCGTATTTCAACCATTCGTAGAGGTAAGGTCTCCCCTCTTTTTGCTTTTTATCTGAATTTCTTTAATGAGATTTGTTCTATTGCATTTTCGAACGCTGGTTTTCTACTGGATCTTTGAGATTTGGGTGGGATTCAAGACGAATCCCTCCAGCATCTTAGTCCCACATCGGCTTAAACCCTAGAATTTGGGATATTTTTACTCCTATATAATGAACCCATCTCCTCCTGTTGAAAGGAGTCCTATAATATTTATTTTTCATAACCTAGGTATTTATATATTTTATCGAAGTTAATATTATAAGTAAAACAATTCTTTTATGGATTTTCCACAAAATCTAATTCTATTTTTATGATTGGGTTTTTAATATTATATGTGTATAGATGCATGTTTCAATTTACTCTTATTCACTATTTTCTATATAGATAAATTATTTTTGTTTGTTAATAATATAACATTTTGTAAATTGTAATTTAAAATTTATTACAATATAAATAGATAATCTATTGGAATTTGTCATAAAATATAGCATTATTTCTATTAATTATTTTTGTATTACCTAAATTGAAATATTCTTATAAAGTTATTGTTACATGTTATTTTCACTTGTACGAATGATATTAGAGTTTTGGTTATTATTAATAAAACTAATTTTTCTATTCTACTCATTTATTTCATTATAACATGTCAATAATATCACACCCCAAATCGGAGGGGCATGACATGTACTCGGGCCTCACTTGCCGAACATCAACATACATGACTTAATCATGTTCTTTAACATACAAATGGGTCGGCAAGGCCGCCAAGATAGACTGGGAGTAGTCAAAAGCAGTAAACAACTGACGATACCAACCTAATGAACATATATACATAGATAAGGGCCAATAAGGCCACCATGAAGTTCGTACATCACAACCTATGCCGACAAGGCTATACATGACATCTATACATAGGACTCATGTCCACAAGCCTCTAAGAGTGACATCATCATCATAAGGTCGGTACGGGGCCCTACCATACCCATAAACATGTACATCATATCATGTAGACTCAAAGAGAAACTCTGAAGCAAATGGAGTGCACCCACCTCAACTGAGTTGAAAAGCTACAGATAAGGGCCGTTAAATCGTCTAACTAAATCTGCGGGCATAAAACACAGTGTCCCCAGCAAATGGGATGTCAGTATGAATGAAATATATTGTTATGTAAGGAATGAATAGTAATATGAGAGCATAAGCTAGAAATAAGGTGTAAGAAGCAACCTGATAACCTGAATGTCACTCAGGGCGAACCTCAAACTTTAAGACTGTTCTGAGACTCTTATCTGTAAGTACATTTAGATTAGTAGTAATCATCGCCCACCGGTAGTAGACCGTGGTGTTTATATATGTACTCATCTCCCAACCAAAATATATTCAGTGGTGTTTATATATGTAATCATCTCCCAACCAAAATCTATTCGGTGGTGTTTATAACTATATAGCCATCGCCCAACCGATAACAACTCGGTGGTATATACATAGTATCTCCCAACCGGTATATTCGCCACATAAGGGCCATCACTCACCTCTTATAGTGTGTGGTGTCAATATCATATTTCCACATGAATATATAACATTCTAGACTCAAGCGTTTCGTATACTTACTCTTTTACTTTGGAGTGATTCTTTTTCTTTGAAACAGAAAGGCGGCTCAATATAGACTTGAAACATCAGTCTACATAATAACACACAAGAGATACAATTCTAACATGGAAAGTACTCCCAACAAGGGACAAACAAGATTCAAAAAGAATTTCATAGAGTGAAAGACATTAGCACTTCCAACTTTAAGAATAGAGTCATTTTGGGAGGACGTTCGTTTACATTCATTTTCGTTAGATTAATGCCAAAAGAAAGAAAGGAATAGCCTTAACATACATTAGCCTTCTTGTATCCACAAGACAACTTAAGAAGCTCGGAACACCCTTTAATATACACAACAACAAGTACATAACGTCACTGACGAAACTACTAGCTAACACGACTAGCAATAAGTTCGATTTGGGACTAATGTAGCCCCTCTTATCCCCCATACGATTTTCCTTAAATATAACATCATGTGCAGCATAAGAACAAGAATGTTTAGATAATTTCCAACCTTATTTCGATTCCCAAAACAAAACTAAACAACCCAACAAGAGATAAGAACAACATTAACTACCTTCAAGTGTTATATGGTCAATTTTTCTCTTTAACTTATAACATCGTCAACCTACTCAACATTTAGACAAGCACAACAACAACAACAACAACAACACAAACAACATCGTCATAATCAAGATATTCCCCATAATTTCCAGTCATATATACAGCCCCAAAATAGTCCAACAAGAGACAACAACATCTTACATTAATTCAATTGTTATCTAGTAGTTCTTCACCCAAACACCTTAACCAACACATAGATAATCCCAAACATTATAAAGAGGGGGTTAAACTTACCTTATATAGCAAGTACAACCTTTAACCAAAACATTGCTTCACCTAGAGAAATCCTCAATCTCACCACAATACTATTGAAGCACGTTTCTTTACTTGGATTTGCTTTTAAGGTTGCATTCAGGTGGAACCACATTGGATTCACCTTTAAACCTTAGACAACTGTTAAAGGAGTGTAGAAACTGAGTTTGGTCGAGAAATGAGAATGGTCCCTCCATATGGTGAAACATACAACCGTATGTTGTGACATGTGTCCAACTTATGTGGTCAAACTCTCTAAATCTTGTCCATCCATCAGGCGGAGTGACATGCATCCCATATGTCCATATAATGGTCTGTATGTTGATACGTATGTCGGAAACATTTGACGAAACTTGATTTTTTCGATTCGTTTAATCTTTAATCCTTCCAACACATACTAACCATGGTTCCAAACACTTATAATCTTAGAAATAACATCATCCTTTGGTCTTATGCTGACATAACTTATGACGCCGCTCAACGTACGAAAATGTTGGATGTAACAAATAACTTATACACTCAATTAGTATTTCTCACTTTTTTTTTCATTTGAAAAATAATCCAATAACAACAGCAACATACCAGTGTAATCCCACACGGCGGGGTCTGGGGATAGTAGAATGTATATAGACCTTACCTCTATCTTAGAAGATAGAGATGTTATTTTTGAAAGACCCTCGGCTTAAGAGAAAATGTGACAAAGAAGGTTAGATAAGGTTTGAAGAAAGTAAAGTAAAGCAAAACACAGTAAAGTGATTATGTCACAATAGATAACAGATAGTACCATGAAATCAAGGACAAGAAACTACTCGAGTAATACGAGGCATGATATTCCCAACTACCTACTAGCCCTCTACCCTGATCTGGGACCTCCATACCCTCCTATATAAGGTCTTGTCCTCGGTGAGATGAAACTGCACCATGTCTTATCTAATCACCTCTCCTATATAATTCTCCGGCCTATCTCTACCCCTCTTGAAACTGTCCATAGCCAACCTCTCACACATTTGCACTGGGCATCCGCGCCTCTCCTCTGTACATGCCCAACCCATCGCAATCTCGCTTCCCTCATCTTGTCTTCCACTGATACTACCCCTACCTTGGCCCCAATATCTTTATTCTGAATCCTGTCTGTCAATGTATCTCCACACATCCATTGCAACATCCTTATTTTTTCCACCTTCATCTTTTGAATGTGAGAGATCTTGACTGGCCAACATTTTGCCCCATACAACATAGTTGATCTAACCACCACTATGTTGAACTTACCTTTAAGCTTTGGTGACACCTTCTTGTCATACAAGACTCCGGATGCGAGCCTTCAATTCATCCACCCCACACTAATGCAATATGTGACATCATCATCAATCTCTCTATTATCTTGGATAATCCACCCAAGGTATTTAAAACTTTCTTTTGTTGGAATTTCCTGAGTACCAAGCCTCACTTCCATGCTAACCTTATGCTATACGATGTTGAACTTGAACTCCAAGTACTCTCTCTTGGTCCTACTCAACCTAAACCATTTAGATTCCAGGGTTTGTGTCCAAACCTCCAACATAACATTCATTCAGTTGCGAGTCTCATCAATCAGGACTATGTCATCTGTGAATAACATACACAATGGCACCTCACCTTAGATTTGTGGCATCAAACCATCCATCACCAAGGCAAATAAAAATGGGCTAAGAGAAAATCTGTGGTGCAACCCCATCATTACAGAGAAGTCTTCTAATTCCCCTCCTACTATCCTTATCCTGGTCTTGGCTCCATCATACATATCCTTGATCGCCTTAATGTACATCATAGGTACGCCTTTAACCTCCAAGCATCTCCATAGAACCTTTATTGGAACTTTGTCGTATGTCTTTTTAGGTCGCTAATTACCATTTGCAATCCCCTCTTTATCTCCCTATACTGCTCCACCAGTCTCCTCATAAGATGAATGGCTTCAGTAGTTGAACGGCATGACATGAAACCGAACTGGTTCTCTGAAATAGACACGCGTATCTGAACCCTCATCTCCACCACCATTTCTCATACTTGCATTGTGTGGTTTAGCAGTTTAATACCTCTATAGTTATTACAACTGTGTATGTTGCCCTTATTCTTATAGAAAGGAATCATAGTACTCCACCTCCATTATTTAGGCATCTTCTCCATCTTAAAAATGAAATTAAACTACTTAGTCAGCCACTCTAGACCTTCTCTGCCCGCGCTCTTCCAATATTTCTCCAGAATCTCATTTGGTCCGGTCGCTCTCCCCCTGCACATCCTACGAATATCACCCTTATCCTATTCAACCTTTATGCTCTTACAATATCCAAAATCATGATATATTTTAGAGTGCTCCAAATCTTCCAACACAATATCTCTGTACCCTTCTTCACTGAGGAGTTTATGAAAATATAATTGCCATCTCTATCTAATGAGTGCATCATCCACCAATACTTTTCTGTCCTCATCCTTGATGCACTTTACTTTATCTAGGTCACGTGCCCTCTTTTTCGTTATTTTGGTTAGCCTGTACAACTTTTTATCCCCACCCTTGTCCTCTAGTTCTGTATACAAGCGTTCAAAAGTTGTTGTCTTTATTGTCGTAACCGCTAACTTTGTCTCCTTCCTCTCCATCTTATACTTTTCCCTATTCGTTCTTCTCTCCTCATCATCCTTGCTATCTACCAACTTCTCATACACCACATTCTTTGCTTCCACCTTCCCCTAGACTTTTCCATTCCACTACCAGTCTTCTCAATGCCCACCACGGCTACCTGTTGAGACCCCCAACACCTCTCTAGTTGCTTCCCTAATGCAACTAACTGTCCTATCCCACAACTGCTCATATCTCCCTTACTCTCCCAGGCCCCCATAGGCATCAACTTCTCCCCCATTTCTTGGGCACGGGTCATAATCAAACTCCCGCATCTGATCCATGGCCGGTCATCCACAACCCTCTTCTTTCTCTTCCTCTTGATCGCCAAATTCATCACCAAAAGCTTATGCTATATTTATTTTTTTATAGAAAATTTATTACATAGACTAAAAAATAAAAGATATTATGATTTTTAAAAGGGATAATTTCAGAGGCCTCCCTTCAGGTTTAACCTTATAACACTCACTTCTCTTGTGATTTCAAATATTACACTCACCTCCTTATTTTAAATTTTTGGTAACAAAACGTATTTCATGATAAAATTTATCTAATATTCCAAAGTTGCCCTTTGTGGCATTAATTATTGAATACTTAAATTTGGGACAAAATTTTTCTAAGTATATAACTTTAGACCAGAAATGTTCTACCTATGTTGCTCATCTCCGCACCATCATTTACTGAATGCATTCATTTAATTATTTGGTAAACTACACAACTTGCTTATTGCTACTATTCAAACATATTAAATTTTAGATGTAATTTTTTCCAGTTACGTACCAATATTTTACGTATAATAATTGTTAATTTATTTATCATAAGTACATACAAGTTAATATCTCAGAAATAAAATATTTTTTGTTTCATACATCAACACCGTATAATTTTATATTTGAATATGGTTTAGTGTTTATTCCTAAGTCCAAAAAGTTATCAAACTAAAAATGTATTATGTCATATTAGATGGAAAAAGGTGGTGCTTACATAAATACTGGTTAATGGCAATCTAAAATGGCTACTGGAGTTTCTTCATCGGTGAAATGTTCAGTGATTTGCACATCCTTTGTGGGAGTAATACGGGAGGGATCTCCAATGCATTTGTGCAACATCGATTCATGAAACACCGGGTGAACTGCTTCCAATTCTGAAGGTAATTCTCTTTAAAACCTTAACAGAGGCAACTTCTACCCGGCCTATCCTGTGGATAATCTTATATGGCCCGACATATTTGGGGCTAAGTTTCCATTTCTTGCCAAACCTCATAACTCCTTTCATTAGAGAAACTTTTAAGAATACCTAATTGCCAATTACCAATTGCAAATTCTAAGTCGCGATAGCGAACATCTGAATAAGATTTCTGCTGACTCTCGGTGGTCAACGGGCATTCTTAGATTAACTTTAATTTCTCCACTTCATGTTGGACTAAATAGGGACCTAGTAACTTGATTTTACCCACTTCAAACCAGCCAATTAGAGATATATACTTCCGTTCATACAATGCCTCATACGGGGCCATTTTGATACTTAAATGATAAATGTTATTGAAAGCGAACTCAAAAAGGGAAAAATGATCATCCCAACTACCTTTGAAATCTAATACATAAGCTTGTAACATGTCCTTGAGTGTATGGATTGTGCGCTCAACTTGACCATCGGTCTATGGATGGAAGGTTGTACTAAGGTTCACTTGAGTGCCTAAACCCTTTTGAAATGACCTCCAAAAATGAGTCGTAAACTGAGCACCTCTGTCGGATATAATAGAGACCGGAACACCACATAGCTGGACTATTTCTTTAATGTATATCTTGACATAATCTTCAGCTGAAAAGGTAGTACGAACAGGTAGAAAATGAGTCAATTTCGTAAGTCTGTCGACAATAACCCAAATGGAATCGAACTTCTAGCAAGAATGGGGTAGTCCAGTAATGAAATCCATATTGACCATCTCCCACTTCCAAGTATGGATTTCCATATGCTGTAGCAAACCCCCAGGCTTCTGATGCTCGATCTTAACTTGCTGACAATTTGGGCACTGAGCTACAAATGCTGTATTATCTTTCTTCATATGATTCCACCAATAAACTTGTCGAAGGTCATGGTACATCTTGGTTGATCCATGGTGAATAGAATATCTGTACTGGTGGATTTCACCATAATTTGCTCTCAGAGTCCTCCTACATTTGGTACACACAGTCGACTTTGATATCTAAGTACTCTATCTCACGTAAGTTCCAATATTGGCTTATTTTGCAGGGAAATCCCTTCTTTTATTCGAACCAATTTGGGGTCATCACATTGTCTCACTTTGCTATCAAGGATGATTCTGCAGTATTCTGCACCACTACTCCACCGCCATATATCTCTAAAGTCGTACATCTAAACTAGTTAGATGATGTAGTTCTTTAGTTATCCCCAACTTATTGGGTTCAACACCATCCAAACTTCCCATCCGCTAAGATATTTGCCTTATCGGGGTGATATAAGATATCGACGTCGTAATCCTTTACTAAGTTTAGCTATCTTCTTTACCTTAAATTTAGCTCCTTCTGGCAAACTATATATTGCAGACTCTTATGATTTGTGAGTATGTCAACATGAACTCCATGTAAATAATGACGTCACATCTTCAGGGCAAAGATTACCATCGCTAACTCAAGATCATGAGTTGGATAGTTTATCTCATGCTTCCTTAACTATCTAAAAGCATATTCCATGACTTTCTCATGTTGCATCAAACACATCCTAGGACAATTCTGGAGGTATCATAGTAAACCACATATACATCGGTGCCTTCAAGTAGAGCTAACACATGTGTTGATGTCAACCTGTCCTTCAGTTCTTGAAAACTATGCTCACACGTATTCATCCACTGAAACTTATCTGCCTTGTAAGTGAGCTTAGTCATAGGTGCAGAGATATAAGAAAAACCTTCCACAAGTCTCTGGTAATATTCGGCTAAGCCGAAAAATCTACGTACTTCGGTAGGAGTCGTCGGCCTGGGCCAATTCCTTACGGCCTCAATCTTTGAGTGTCCACCTTGATACCTTCTGAGGAGACAATATGTCCTAAAAAGGCAACATGGTTTAACCAAAACTCACATTTTGAAAACTTAGCATACAACTTACGATCTTGAAGCGTCTGTAAAATTGCTCACAAATGATCCACATGTTCGGCTTTCGATCGATAATTTACTAGAATATCGTCAATTAACACGATTAGAAAAATACCTAAGAATGGCTTAAATACCCAGTTCATCAAATCCATAAAAGCTGCCAGCGCATTAGTCAGGCCAAAAGACATAACAAGAAACTCGTAATGGCCATATCTAGTCTTGAAAGTAGTCTTTGGAATATCTTTCTCTTTAACCCACAACAGATGGTATCCAGACCTGAGATCAATCTTATAAAAATACTTAGCACCTTGAAACTAATCAAACAAATCATCGATTTTTGGTAGCGGGTACTTATTTTTAATAGGGGTAGCCAACGGGGTGGGCTGGGACGGGTTCTGGTAGGACGGGATCTGGTTGGACGGGGTGGGGGGTGGGGGTGGGTCGGGATCGAGATCCGGTAGGACTGGTGGGCCAGGATAGGCGGGACGGGAAGAGGTCTCATCCCGTCCCACATTCCACCAGAAGAGGGACCGAGATTTGACGGGATGGGTTGGGTCGGGTCGGGTTGCGGGATTTGGGATTTTTTTAGACACTTAATTTTTAAAAATTATATATTTAAACTCTTAAATAATTGAACAAGATAGTGTAATAAAAACAGCCTAAGACTATTTTTGTGCCTCTTATATTATTTAATAGAAATATGATTTTTTTGTAATACAATTTCAAAATTATAACTTTGTTTCGTTGCTCAAAAGTTGCAAATCATATAGTAATATTGACATTAAAAAAATTACATAGTTAACCATACTTTTTCTAATTTCCGCACAATGTCTTGAGGATCTTCGGTTGGAATTGGAAGTTGTTGGTCAAGTTGTTCGACGTCACTTCCTGTTCCCTCGGACAAGATTTCATTGTAGTTGTAGTCGTATTCTTCGTTGATCTCCAATTGACCACACCTTCTATGCTCCACTCTAATCGAATCTCTGAATAAAACTGCAATCTCCAAGTTGTCTCCCGTCAATGAGTGTCTGTGCTCTCCTATTTAAAATCTTCCAGCAGAAAAAATGCTTTCGGACGCTATTGATGATGCTTGAATGTTCAACACATCTCGGGCCATCTTTGATAGTGTCGGAAATGTCTTTACATTCTCTATCCAGTATCTCAGCAAGTCTTCACGTCCATCTTCATTGACAATTGATTCGTACGGTACAACACCCTACCAAACATAAACATCAAAATCACTAACTTGTGAAGATGTTAAACCACTAAACATTCTATTTCTAACGCCTTGAACACTAGCAGCAGAAACCGCATGCCTTTTATTAGGTTGCAGTGAAGTAGAAGAAGATGATACCGAAGCTAGTTGATTATTTACACTTTCTTGTTGGTAATACATATATTTTTTTTTGCATTCATTGTGTATGTTAGACATAACTTCTTCTGTAGTTGGTTCTTCTTCAGTTGGGTCTGTTGGAAGTATTTCTAAGCTTTCATAAATCATTTCAACAAGTGCTTTACAACCGTCTACTTTAATAGTCGGATTTAAAATATATAGTGGAAAAGGAAAAAAGTATTTTTTTAATCTTATATACCTTTTTTAATAGCTGGAGCGTAAGCTCATTTTTTCATATATTCATTAAGTAACAAAAATATTAGAGTTATATAAAATAACATAGTTGAAATAGTAGGATAATAAATTCAAGAAAATTCTTTAGTAGCTAGAAAAAATTTCTCTAAAAATGCAATAAGTTTTAAAAAAAAATTCCAATCATCATCTACTAGCATATCCATTGGACTTTGATTATGGGCGTTAAATAATAAAGTTATAGGTCTTTTATACTCGTGAGCAACAAGTAGTGGTTCATATAAAGAATTCTACCTAGTCGATACTTCTTCTGGAATTTTTCTATAAGGTAGTCCACAGTCATGAATTTTTTTTTATACACTTTGCGTCTTTGTATTTTATTACCTTTAAAAATAAAGTTTATAGCAAATTGTACTTTATCAAGAATGCTTTTAAAAAGTTTTAGGCCATCCTTTACAACTAAGTTATAAATATGGCATGCACATCTAATTTGAAAAATATCGGGAAAAGATGGAGTAAATCGAGTTTTTAAAAGGTTTACAACATAATCATTAGCAGTAGCATTATCTAATGTAACAGTCATAATTTTATCATTAATTCCATAATATTCACAAATTTCATGAATATTTTTTGCAATAAATAATCCAGTGTGTCTATCATCAATATATCTATATGCTAAAATACGTTTTTGCATAGACCAAGTCTTATCTATCCAATGACATGTAACTGTTAAATAATCATTACCGTTAGTACTACGGCCTATATCAGAAGTGATAGACACTTTACCATTAATATGATATAATGCATAACGTAAATATTATTGATATTCATGTGCAAATTTAAAAATGTCTCTTCTAACAGTTGATCTAGAAAAAACGTTAAAAGCTGGATTATACGTTTCTCTAATGTAATGAATAAAATCAGGAGAGGAAGGAAATGAAAAAGGCAAACCCTCCACCGCAACTAATTTTGCTATATTTTCCCTATCTTTGTGTATATCATATTTAGGACCTATAATTACCCCTGTCATCGGGTTAATTCGACCATGTACTTGGTCGGGGACACTATGTGAACCTTGTCTCGACTCAGAAGGCATTGACACACCCGATGTTTCAGCCATATATTCGTTATACCTAGCTTTGTGCATGTCTCAATAAACATCCTGTCCCACCATGACCTTTTTCGATTTTAAATTTATAAACTTCTTGACAAAGGGGGAATAAAAGGCATTCCAATTTCAGTTTCAGGTTGAGACTTAGTCTGAGCCTGAGCCTGAGCCTGAGCCTGAGGTGGAGATGCACTAATGGGTGTGTTATCTACATTATCGTCTAATTCATTTTCAAAATTAAAGTCTGGTTCAGCTGCAAAATATACCTCATGATCAAATGGTATATTAATATCATTAAAAAAACAAGTTTCATCTATATGAGTGAAATCATCGGGACTGTGAATAGGATTACTAGAAGATACACCCTTACCCCTGTTACCCCTAGTACCTCTACCATAAATAAAACATCCAATTCGTTATATTATAATTATTTAAATAAATAATTAAAGATAATAAAATTAAGTACGATAATTAAAATTAAGTAACAATAATAGTATAAAGAATGAACGAAGGTACCAAACGCCGACGTAACGTCGACGTGTAATCGAGGTTGAAAATTGAAACTTTGCTCGATGGATCATCCTCAAGCGAGTTGCCAACTTCACTCCCAATTTTTGAACTTTGATACAAATAAGCAAATAAAACATAATATTGAGTAGGCAATGTAGACTTGTAGAGAGATAGATTGAGAGATTAGAGAGATGGTAGGAAGATTAGTGAGAAAAATGAGGTATTTATAGTTGAGAAATAGGGTTAAAGTGTAAATATACTAACTTATGGGTTAAAAATAAATATTAAGGGGGTAGGGGGGGCAAACTTGAAATTTGCCAGTGTTGCAATGGTTATTTTTTCAAGGGGGGACCGGGTCGGGATGGGGTGGGATAAGGCGGGATCAGGATGGGTGGGATGAACCCTAGTCCCGTACTAAGATCGAACCCATTACCTACAATTTCGTTCCATTTTTTTGGGGGCGGGAAGGTAATCGGGTCGGGCTGGGCCGTGATCGGGCCGATCCGACCCACGAAACAGCCATAGTTTTTAATGGTTACCTTATTCAACTAACGGCCCACTATAAAACCATAGTTTTTAATGATTACCTTATTCAACTAACGGTAATCAATACAAAACTTTAATGAACCGTCTTTATTATGAACAAATAATACCGGATCACACCACTGGGAAGTAATAGGCCTAATGAAGCCCTTTTCCAGAAGATCCTTCAGTTGAGCTTCTAATTCTTTGCAGGAACCATTCGATACGGAGGGATAGATATAGGCTGGGTATCTGGGAGTACGTCGATGGGGAATTCAATTTCCCTTTAGGGAGGAGTACTAAGAAGTTCATCTGAAAATACGTTAGGAAATTCACTAACAATAGGAATTGACTAAAGAGTTGGAGGCTTTGCCTCAGTGTCCTGAACTCGCATGATGTGATAGATGTATCCCTTTGAGATCATTTTCTGATCCTTAAGATAGAAAATAAACCTACCCTTGGGCGCTACAACATTGCCTTTTCACTCAAGAACGGGCTCTCTTAGAAAGCTAAAGCGAACTATGATGTATAGAAGGAGGGGTGTAAGTGGGTAAGTGGGTCGGGGCTTGGTTGTATTCGGATTGACCAAAATTTGGGACTCAAAAGTGGGGGTTCTCGGCTTATCGGCTACTGCCGACAGTGTGGTGTTTGGTGGTTATTTCGGGTAGTTTTAGGAAGAATTGGGTTAGGCATTTTATGGGGTGGTAACGGGTGAGTTGAGGGTTGTTGTAGGGGTCGGGTTTAATAGTTTGATGGTGGGAAGGTCTCGAAAACTGGCTGTAATAGTGAGGTATCGGTAACGGTTGTTTCAGTAGACTGTTTGTGGTTGTTGGGTTTGGACGGGAAGTTATGGGTGGTTCCGGTTAGTGACCTTTAGTGTGGATGTATAAGGAGTCTTTTGGGATATGGTAGTAGAAAGAATGAAGTGGTTTGGGCAAGGAATGAACACGGGATGCTAGGTGCAAACCCGAGTACAAACCAAGTGTTTGGGATGGTCGATATAAACAAGGATAACGACATAAGATCTTTAATGCTCGTGTCGACACCAAGATGAGTTTGGCCAATTGGACAAGGACTAGAATGGGGTTGCTAAGTACAATCCCATGAACAAGCCAAGAGAGGGTGGCCGGTAACCTTAAGATATACCCTAGGCTTGGGTTTGGTTGGATCACACAAGATCCAACGTCAACTTGCACCAAGGGGTTCCTTAAGCTTGAGTTTGATTAGATCACACAAGTTCTAACTAAGACATACATCGAAGGGACCTTAGTTTGGGTTCAACTAAGTCATACAAGTCTTATCTAAACTTACACTAAGGGTTTGGTTCACACAAGAACTGAAGACCCATATAAGGACCAATATAAGGTAGACAACACACAAGTTGAATACTTTAGAGTATGAGTAAAACTCAAGTTTATATTTCAATGTACAATGTCCTAAGGGTCCTATTTATAGTAGCAAAAGGACCATTCTAGAAGGGATACAATTTAACCCATGTCGGCCAAGGTGGTAACGGGGAACGGGAGGGCCTTTGGCCGAGGGGAATGAATGCCTCTCTTCTATGTATTCTAGAACCTTTCTTGATGGATTTCATATATGAACTAGTTAATTCATAAATGGTCTTCTTGAAGAGTGGTGAGAAACATTCCTCTTGGGCCGAATGGGCATGTGAATGCTCAGCCAACCTCTTCAACTTCTGTGTGGTCTTTCTTAATGTCTTCAAGTGTATGATGGGATAACTTCTTGAGAGACACATGTTCTAGATGATTCCTTGTCGTTGCCACACTGTTTAGTTATGGTCAAGCCGCCTTTGGCAAAGTTCTCGGCCTAGTCACCATTTCCCCTGCATTGAACATGTCTTAAGATAAGGGTTATTACATGGTTTTAATGTGTCCTAGGGGAACTATTAACTAATCTAGGAAATAGTCTAAGCTAAAAGAAAACAACACGGTCTCGGCCAAGACCACATAAAGGCCGACAAAGCTATTGTACTATGGAGTATTCACGTCTTTTCCTCGACCCTACTCCATATTCTATTCCATGTTAAGCATGTTACCCTCGGGTGGTTGGCAATCTTGGGCACCCCCAGCAAATTGCCTCTAGATTCTTGTTTAAAGATCAAGTTCACCTCATTTTCTTACATCAATCTCCCTTCTTTGACAAAATTTGTCCTCAAATTCTCGTAGTCTAGATAAGGTGACAAGTCCCCAACATTAAATGTGGAGCTAACACCTCCATACTCATTCGGAAGTTCGATCTTGTATGCACTTTCCCCAAACCTTGCCAATACTTTGAAGGGGCCGTCCACTCTAGGCATTAGTTTGTTCTTTCTTAGGTTAGTAAACCTCTCTTTTCTTAGGTGGAGACAAACCAAATCTCTTTGTTGAAAGTGTGGTTGAGTCCTTGACTTATTAGCTTCCATTTTATACTTGTCATTGTCCTTTTGAATTTGTGCTCGGATTTGATCATGCAACTTATTGAAGGCCTCAACTCGATCCCTAACTGTGAAACTTAGGATCTCTTTTCTTGGAATTGGCACTAGATCAATGGGTAGGAACGGATTAATGCCATACACAACTTCGAACGGGGATTTACCCGTTGTGCGTGATTGACTCCTATTAAATGCAAATTCCACATGTACCAACTTCATGTCCCAATCCTTGGTGGTTTTGATCACCGATCCTCTCAACAAGGTACCAAAAGTTCTATTTGTAACTTCCGTATGGTTGTCCATTTGAGGGTGATGGGAGGTACTAAATAACGATTTGGTACCGAGGAGCCTCCATAGTGTATTCCAAAAATAGCTTAGGAACTTCACATCCCTATCCGACACGATTTTAGGAACACCATGCAACCTTACTACTACTTTCAAGTATAAATCCGCGATGTGAGTTGCATCATCGGTTTTCTGACAAGCGATGAAATGATCTATCTTGGAGAATCGATCCAGGACTACCATTATGGAGTCCTTAACCTATTTGATCTTTGGCAAGATAAGAATAAAATCCATGCTTACGCCTTTCCATGGTCGTTCCGGAACCGGTAGTGGAGTATACAACCCTTTATAGAAGAAGCTTTTCGCCTTTTGGCATGTGGAACATCTACTCACTACCCCATTCAAATCCTTATCCATCCGGGGCCACTAAAAATTCTCTTGGAGGATCTCCAAAGTCTTGACAACCCCAAAGTGTTCGGCGAGACCTCCCGAATGTACTTCATGTACAAGCAACTCTCTCGCGGAATATTTGGGAACACATAATTTGTTCCCCTTTAAAAGGAACCCTTCGACTAAGGAGTAAGATTCATGAGCTCCATTATTGCATTCGGACATAACGTCCTTAAACTCTGGATCTTGATTATAAAATTCTTTAAGTACCTCAAATCCCACAAGCTTTTGTTCAAGAACGGTCAACATGACATATCTTCGAGAAAGGGCATCCGCTACTATGTTAGACTTGCCATCCTTGTGCCTTGTCGAAAATGTGAATGTTTGCAAATAGGCAACCCATTTGGCATGCCTCAGATTCAACTTATTTTGCCCGTGCAAGTATTTTAAAGACTCGTGGTCCGAATAGAGAACAAAAGGTTTTGGCCTCAAGTAATGCTCCTATTGAGTCAATGACCTCACTATGGCATAAAACTCTTTATCATAGGTGGAATAGTTGAGTAGTGCACCGCTTAATTTCTCACTAAAGAAAGAATGATGACATTTATCTTGGATCAAGATGGCACCAATATCGATTCCACTCGCATCGCATTCCACTTCAAATAATTTTTTGAAGTTTGGGATGGCTAGGACCGATGCTTCACACAACCATTTATTCAAGGTTTCAAATTCCCTTTATGCTCTGGGGGACCACTTAAACTCACTCTTTTTTGTGAGCTCCGTGTTAGGGCCCACGATGGTACTAAAATCCCGAATGAAGCGACGATAGAAAGAAGCCAATCCATGAAAACTCCTTACTTCGCTTGCATTTTTGGGTGCGGGCCAACTTCGAATGGCTTATACCTTGGACAGATCCGAGTGAATTCCCTCAGAAGACACTATGTATCCTAGGAATGGGAAACTAGTGATAAAAGCACACTTCTCCAATTTTCCATATAACTTCACTTCCCTTAACTTTTCAAACACGGCTTCTAAGTTGGACAAGTGGGACTTCTTGTCTTGGCTATAAATCAAGATATCGTCTAAGCAGACCACAACAAACTTCCCTATGGACGGTCGTAGCACCTCATGCATGAGCCTCATGAAGGAGCTTGGTGCATTGCATAATCCGAACGGCATCACAAGCCATTCGTACAATCCATACTTTGTTTTGAAAGTCGTCTTCCACTCGTCTCCTTTTTGGATCCTCATTTGGTGATAGCCGCTTCTCAAATCAATTTTGAAGAACAACTTGGTTCCACTCAACTCATCTAAGAGGTCATCCAATATTGGCATGGGAAATCGGTACTTTATAGTAATATTGTTGACCGCTCGACTATCAATACACATAGGCCAAGTTCCATCCTTCTTTGGTACCAATAATGCAGGTACCACACATAGGCTAAGACTTTTTCGAACAAAGCCTTTGTCTAACAAGTCTTGTACTTGCCTTTGTAATTCCTTGGCCTCTTCCGTGTTGCACCTATAGGCCGATCGGTTAGGCAATGAACTCCCCAAGATGAAGTCTATGGCATGTTCAGTACCTCTAATCAGTGGTAGACCGGGTGCAAGGTCTTCCGGGAATACGTCTTCAAATTTTTTCATGAGGGCCTTGAAGTCGGCATCCTCAACCATCTCTCCCAAAAGACTCTTCTTAGCCTTGCATCTCAACGCATGGAAGGGACTCCCTCTCTTTAATTCTTTCTTGATTTCCTGTGAATCAAGTGTCATGGTCTCAGGCTCTTCCCGAGCTTCGGCATCTTATGCTTTTAACTTCTTTAGCTCACTAGGCGGTAGTGGCACCAATCGAAATTTCTTGCCATCCTTTTGAAAAGAATAGGTGTTCTTTTACCCATCGTGGTTTGCCTTCCGATCAAATTCCCAAGGTCGACCTAATAAAATATGGCATGTATCCATGGATATTACATCACACCATAGTTCATCCTCATATTTTCCAATCCAAAAGTTAACGAGAGCTTGGGTTGTGACTCTTAGCTCTCCGTCCTCGTTCACCCATTGAAGATCATATGGTTGAGGGTGGTTGCGGTTAAGAAACTTTAGGTTGCTCACCATTTATATATAGGCTAGGTTGGACCAACTCCCTCCATCAATGATCAACTTACACACCTTGTCTTTCACTTTGCACCTATGTAGAATAGTTGATCTCTTTGTGATTCCTTCGAGTTTTCGTGTGGAACTTCCAACTCATATTGGAGTAACAAGCCTTTAACCTTATATAGTTTGGTAAAAATCTGGGATGGGTGTAGCTACTCATGGTATTTTCCGCAAGTTCCTTTTTCAACGCTTGCACTCATCTTGCAAGAACATCACTTATGATCCTCCAAAACTCTTGTTTAGTGTAGGCCATAGTGTTAATGCGTGGGATGGGAATGCTTGGCTGTGATACCAATATGATGTATATAAGGAGGAGTGTAAGTGGGTAAGTGGGTCTGGGATTTTTTGTAATCGGCTCGACATGAAAATGGGACTCAAAAGTGGGGGTTCTCAACTTATCGGCTACTGTCGGCAGTGTGGTGTTTGGTGGCTGTTTTGGGTGGTTTTAGGGAGAATTGGGTTTAGGAGTTTTATGGGGTGGTAATGTGTGAGTTGATGGTTTATTTAGTGGTTGATGTTCAGTAGTTTGATGGTGGCAAGGTCTCAAAAATTGGCTGAAACAGTGAGGTACCAGTAACGGTTGTTTCAGTAGACTGTTTGTGGTTGTTGGCTTTCGAAAATACATTATGGGAGGTTCCAGTAAGTGACATTTAGTGGTGATGTTTATGGAGTCTTGTGGGATGTGTTATAAGAAAGAATGAAGTGGTTTGGGCAAGGAATGAATATGGGATGCTAGGTGCAAACCCGAGTACAAACCAAAGGTTTGGGATGGTCGATATGAACAAGGATAATGACACAAGGTTTTTAATTCTTGTGTTGACACCAAGATGAGTTTGGCCAATTAGATAAGGACTAGACCGGGGTTTCTAAGTACAAGCCTATGAACTAGCCAAGTGAGGGTGGCCGGTAAACTTAAGATAGACCCTAGGCTTGGGTTTGGCTGGATCACACAAGTTCCAATGTCCACTTGCACCAAGGGGGTTCCTTAATCTTGGGTTTGATTAGATCACACAAGTACTAACCAAGACTTACGCCGAAGGGACCTTAGTTTGTGTTCAACTAAGTCACACAAGTCTTAGCTAAACTTACACCAAGGGTTTGGTTCACACAAGGACCATTCTAAGGTAGATAACACACAAGTTGAATACTTTAGAGTATGAGTAAAACTCAAGTTTATATTTAAATCAACAACTCTCCATTACAATGTCTTAAAGGTCCTATTTATAGTAGCAAAAGGGCCATTCTATAAGGGATACAATTTAAGCCATGTCGGCCAAGGTGGGAACGGAGAAGGGCAAGGATCTTCGACCGAGGGGAATGAATACCTCTCTTCTATGTATTTTAGAACCTTTCTTGATCGATTTCACATATGAACTAGTTAGTCCGTAAATAGTCTTCTTGAAGAGTGGTGAGAAACATTCCCCTTGGGCATGAACCTTGGGCTGAATGGGCATGCGAATGCTCAACCAACCTCCTCAACTTCTGTGTGGTCTTTCTTGATGTCTTCAAGTGTATTAATGGGATAAATTCTTAGGAGCCACACGTTCTAGATGCTTCCTTGTAGTTGCCACATTGTTCAGTTATGGTCAAGCCGCCTTTGGAGGAGTTCTCGGCCTAGTCACCATTTCCCTTGCATTAAACATGTCCTGAGCTATGGGTTATTACATAGTTTTAATGTGTCCTACGAGAACTATTAACTAATCTAGGAAATAGTCTAAGCTAAAAGAAAAACAACACAGTCTTGGCCAAGACCACATAAAGGCCGACAAAGCTACTGTACTATGGAGTCTTCACCTCGACCCTACTCCATATTCCATTCCATGTTAGGCATGTTACCCTCGGGTGGTTGGCAATCTTTGGCACCCCTAGAAAATAGCCTTTCGGTTCTTGTTGAAAGATCAAGTTCACCTCATCTCTTACATCAAATTATCTTCGTCCAACAATCAACGTTGCATAGCAAGAAGCCAACCAATCCATACTTATAATAACATCAAAATCCACCATCTCTAGTTCATTTAAGTCGGCTATCGTATGGAGATAATATATATTTATATCACAACCCCTATACACTCACTTAACAATTACAGATTCACTCATGGATGTAGATACCTAGAATGGCTTCCGTAACAATTCAGGCTATTTCCCACACTTACCAACAACAAAGGGTGTGATATAGGACAAAGTGGAACCTGGATCTATCAAAGCATATATGTAATAAGAAGAAATGGATAGTATACCTTTAACCACATGTGGAGACGACTCAAGATCCTATTGACCTGGTAAAGCATAGATACTGTTCTAGGAACCGCTCAAACTAGATGATGCTCCTCTTTCTCTGCCCCAGCCAGCAAGTGCCTGTGTACCCCGCCCCGAAGAGTGCACTGACGAAGAATAAGCTGCCATAGACCCAGTTAGTTGTTCCATACTGCCTCCACCTCTCATCGTACAAAACCACATAATATGTCCAGGCTGCCCATATGAATAACACATATTTATGTCATGGCGACACTGACACTTGGATTGACTACTGTATCATTTCGGCTGGAATTACGTCACTCAGACCATTGAAGGATGACTACAACCTTTCAGTCGGAATTACATCAATTTGACAATTGAAGTGTTGACTTAAAACCTTTCAGCCGGAATTATATCAGTTAGATTTTGAATAACGACTGCAACCTTTTCGCTAGAATAACTTCAATATGATGCTTGGAGTGACGACTGCAACCTTTCAGCCGAAATTACATCATTCTAACACTTGGAGTGTAGACTGCAACCTTTCAGTCAAAAGTATGTTACTCGGTCTTTTGAATAATGACTATAACCTTTCGGCCAGAATCACATCAATATGACACTTAGAGTGACAACTGCAACCTTTTACCCAGAATTACCTCACTCGAACTTTTGAATGATGACTGCAACCTTTCGGTATGAATTACATCATTCTAACACTTGGAGTATAGACTGCACCCTTTCAAATTGAATTATGTCACTCAGACTTTTAAATGATGACTGCAAAATTTCACCTGGAATTACATCATTTCAACTTTTAAATGACGACTACAACCTTTCGATCGGAATTATATCATTCTGACACATAGAGTGATGACTGCAACCTTTTTATTGGAATTACATCATCAATGTTTCGACCGCAATTATATATTTTTGACACTTAGAGTGATGACAAGAACATTTCGACCAAAATTACATCACTCTAACGCTTGGAGTTGCGACTGCAACCTTTCGGCCAAAATTACATCATTCAGACTTTTGAATGATGACTACAATTTCAGTCGGAATTATATCATTTTGAAACTTGAAGTGATGACTGCAACCTTTAGACTGGAATTACATCACTTAGACTTTTGAATGACGACTACAACCTTTCTGCTGGAATTACATCATTCTAACACTTGGAATGATGACTATAACCTTTCGGTGGAATTACATCACTCGGACTTATGAATGAGAGATGCTACCTTTTAGTCGAAATTACATCATTCAGATACTTAGAGTGACGACTGCGACCGTTTGGCTTGAATTAAATCATTCAGATACTTAGAGTGACGACTGCGACAATTTGGCTGGAATTACAACACTCAGAATTTAGGGTGACGACTGCAACCTTTCAGTCGGAATTACATCACTCTGATGCTTGGAGTGACAATTGTAGCCATTTGGCTGGAATTATATCACTCAGACTTTTTAATGACGACTACAACATTTCGGCCAGAATTACTTCACGTTGACACTTAGACTAGCTACTGTAGCATTTCGGTTCGAATGACGTCACTCAGACGTTTGAATGATGACTACATCTTTTAGCTAAAATTACATCAATCTGACACTTGGATTTTTTACTATAGCATTTCGGCTAGAATTATGTCACTCAGACGTTTGAATGATGATTGCAACCTTTCAGTCAGAATTACATCAATTTGACATTTGGAGTGTTGACTTAAACCTTTAAGCCAGAATTACATCAGTCAGATTTTGAATAAGGACTGCAACCTTTTTTCCAAAATTACTTCAATCTTATGGTTGGAGTGACGACTGCAACCTTTCAGCCGAAATTACATCATTCTAATACTTGGAGGTTAGACTGCAACCTTTCAGTCAAAATTATGTTACTCGGTCTTTTGAATAATGACTGTAACCTTTCGTCCAGAATCACATCAATATGACACTTAGAGTGACAACTACAACCTTTTACCCTGAATTACCTCACTCGAACTTTTGAATGATGACTGCAACCATTCGGTCTGAATTACATCATTCTAACACTTGGAGTGTAGACTGCAACCTTTCAGATTGAATTATGTCACTCGGACTTTTGAATGATGACTGCAACATTTCACTTGGAATTACATCATTCTAACACTTAGAGTGATGACTGCAATATTTCGACTGGAATTACATCATTTCGACTTTTAAATGACGACTGCAACCTTTCTGTCGGAATTATATCATTTTGACACACAGAGTGATCACTGCAACCATTTTATTAGAATTACACCATCAATTTTTCGACCGCAATTACATATTTTTGTCACTTAGAGTGATGACTAGAACCTTTCGACCAAAATTACATCACTCTGACGCTTGGAGTTGCGACTGCAACCTTTCGGCCAAAATTACATGATTCAGACTTTTGAATGATGATTACAATTTCAGTCGGATTTACATCATTTTGACACTTGAAGTGACGACTGCAACCTTTACACTGGAATTATATCACTTAGACTTTTGAATGACGACTACTACCTTTCTGCTAGAATTACATCATTCTAACACTTGGAGTGATGAGTGTAACCTTTCGGTGGAATTACATCACTCGAACTTTTGAATGAGAGTTGCTACCTTTTAGTCAAAATTACAACATTCAGATACTTAGAGTGACGACTGCGACCATTTGGCTGGAATTACATCACTCAGAATTTAGAATGATGACTATAACCTTTCAGCCGAAATTACATCACTCTGATGTTTGGAGTGACAATTATAGCCATTTGGCTGGAATTACATCACTCGAACTTTTGGATGACGACTGCAACCTTTCGGCTGAAATTACTTCACGTTGACACTTAGACTGGCTACTGTAGCATTTCGGCTGGAATGATGTCACTCAGACCTCTAAATGATGACTACACCTTTTAGCTAAAATTACATCAATCTGACACTTGGATTGGCTACTATAGCATTTCGGCTGGAATTACGTCACTCAGACCTTTGAATGATGACTGCAACCTTTCAGTCAGAATTACATCAATTTTGACACTTGGAGTGTTGACTTTAACAACCGAAATTACATCAATCAGATTTTGAATAACGACTGCAACCTTTTAGCCAAAATTACTTTAATCTGATGCTTGGAGTGACTACTGCAACCTTTCAACCAAAATTACATCATTCTAACACTTGGAGTGTAGACTGCAACCTTTTAGTCAAAATTATATTACTCGGTCTTTTGAATGATGACTGTAACCTTTCGGCCAGAATCACATCAATATGACACTTAGAGTGACAACTGTAACCTTTTACCCGAAATTACATCACTCGAACTTTTGAATGATGACTGCAACCTTTCGTTCTGAATTACATCATTCTAACACTTGGAGTGTAGACTGCAACCTTTCAGATTGAATTATGTCACTCGGACTTTTAAATGATGACTGCAACCTTTTAGCTGGAATTACATCATTCTAACACTTAGAGTGATGACTGCAACCTTTCGAAATTACATCATTTCGACTTTTAAATGACAACTGCAACCTTTCGGTCGGAATTATATCATTTTGACACATAGAATGATCACTGCAACCATTTTATTAGAATTACATCATCAATTTTTCGACCGCCATTACATATTTTTGACACTTAGACTGATGACTAGAACCTTTCGACAAAAATTACATCACTCTGACGCTTGGAGTTGCGACTGCAACCTTTCAGCCAAAACTACATCATTCAGACTTTTGAATGATGACTACAATTTCAGTCAGAATTACATCATTTTGACACTTGAAGTGACGACTACAACCTTTAGACTGGAATTACATCACTTATACTTTTGAATGATGACTAAAACATTGCTGCTAGAATTACATCATTCTAACACTTGGAGTGATAACTATAACCTTTCGGTGGAATTACATCACTCGGACTTTTGAATGAGAGCTGCTACCTTTTAGTCGAAATTACATCATTCAGATACTTAGAGTGATGAATGCGACCATTTGGCTGGAATTACATCACTCAGAATTTAGAATGATGACTACAACCTTTCAGTTGGAATTACATCACTCTGATGCTTGGAGTTACAATTGCAGCCATTTGGCTGGAATTACATCACTCGAACTTTTGAATGACGACTGTAACCTTTCAGCCGAAATTACTTCATGTTCACACTTAGACTGGCTACTGTAGCATTTCAGCTGGAATGACGTCACTCAGACCTTTGAATGATGACTACACCTTTTAGCTAAAATTACATCAATCTAACACTTAGATTGGCTACTATAGTATTTCGGCTAGAATTACGTCACTCAGACCTTATAATAATGACTGCAACCATTCAGTCGGAATTACATCAATTTGACACTTGGAGTGTTGACTTTAACCTTTCAGCCGAAATTACATCAGTCAGATTTTGAATAACGACTGCAACCTTTTGGCCGAAATTACTTCAATCTGATGCTTGGACTGACGACTGCAACCTTTCAGCCGGAATTACATCATTCTAACACTTGGATTTAGACTGTAACCTTTCAGTCAAAATTATGTTACTCGGTCTTTTGAATGATGACTGTAACCTTCCGGCCAGAATTACATCAATATGACACTTAGAGTGCCAACTACAACCTTTTACCCGAAATTACATCACTCAAACTTTTGAATGATCACTGCAACCTTTCGGTCTGAATTACATCATTCTAACACTTGGAGTGTATACTCCAACCTTTCAGTTTGAATTATGTCACTTGAACTTTTGAATGATGACTACAACCTTCAGCTAGAATTACATCATTCTAACACTTAGAGTGATGACTGCAACCTATCGACTGGAAATACATCATTTATACTTTTGAATGACGACTGCAACCTTTCTACTAGAATTACATCATTCCAACACTAGGAGTGATGGCTGTAACCTTTCAGTCTGAATTACATCACTCAGACTTATGAATAAGAGCTGCTACCTTTTAGTTGAAATTACATCACTCTGATACTTAGAGTGACGACTGTGACCATTTTGCTGGAATTACATCACACAAAATTTAGAATGATGACTGCAACCTTTTTGTCGGATTTACATCACTCTGACAATTGGAGTGGTAACTACTGCCATTTGTCTAGAATTACATCACTTAAACTTTTGAATGACGACGGCAACATTTCGGTCGAAATTACTTCACTTTGACACTTAGACTGGCTACTGTAGCATTTCAGTTGGAATGATGTCACTCAGACCTTTGAATGATGACTACAACCTTTTAGCTAAAATTACATCACTCTGACACTTGGATTGGCTACTGTAGCATTTCAGCTAGAATTACGTCACTCAAACCTTTGAATGATGATTGCAACCTTTCAGTCGGAATTACATCAATTTGACACTTGGAGTGTTGACTTTAACCTTTCAACCGGAATTACATCAGTCAGATTTTGAATAACGACTGCAATCTTTTGCCAGAATTACTTTAATCTGATGCTTGAAGTGACTACTGCAACCTTTCAGCCGGAATTACATCATTTTAACACTTGGAGTGTAGACTGTAACCTTTCAGTAAAAATTGTGGTGTTCGGTCTTTTGAATGATGACTGTAACCTTTCGGCCAGAATTACATCAATAGGACACTTAGAGTGACAACTGCAACCTTTTACCTGAAATTACATCACTCGAACTTTTGAATGATTACTGCAACCTTTTGGTCTGAATTACATCATTCTAACACTTGGAGTGTAGACTGCAACCTTTCAGTTTGAATTTGTCACTCGGACTTTTGAATGATGACTGCAACCTTTCAGCTGGAATTACCTCATTCTAACACTTAGAGTGATGATTGCAACCTTTCGACTGGAATTACATCACTCAGACTTTTGAATGACAACTGTAATTTTTCGACCGCAATTATATATTTTTGACACTTAGAGTGATGAATAGAACCTTTCGACCAAAATTACTTCACTCTGACGCTTGGAGTGATGACTGTAATCTTTCGGTGGAATTACATCACTAGCGCATTTGAATGAGAGCTGCTACCTATTAGTCAAAATTATGTCATTCTGATACTTAGAGTGACGACTGAGACCATTTGGCGGGAATTACATCACTCAGAATTTAAAATGATGACTGTAACCTTTCGGCTAGAATTAAATCACTCTGACACTTGGAGTGGCAACTGCAACCATTTGGCTGGACTTACATCACTCGATCTTTTAAATGACGACTGCAACCTTTTGGCCGGAATTACTTCACTTTGACACTTGGACTGGCTACTATAGCATTTCGACTAGAATAACGTTACTCAGACCCTTGAATGATGACTACAACCATTTAGCTAAAATTACATCAATCTGACAATTGGATTGACTACTGTAGCATTTCGGCTGGAATTACGTCACTCAGACCTTTGAATGATGACTGCAACCTTTCAGTCGGAATTACATCAATTTGACACTTGAAGTGTTGACTTTAACCTTTCAGCCGGAATTACATCAGTTAGATTTTGAATAACGACTGCAACCTTTTGGCCAGAATAACTTGAATATGATGCTTGGAGTGACAACTGCAACCTTTCAGCCGAAATTACATCATTCTAATACTTGGAGTGTAAACTGCAACCTTTCCGTCAAAAGTATGTTACTCGGTCTTTTGAATAATGACTGTAACCTTTCGACCAGAATCACATCAATATGACACTTAGAGTGACAATTGCAACCTTTTACCCGGAATTACATCACTCGAACTTTTGAATGATGACTGCAACCTTTCGGTCTAAATTACATCATTCTGACACTTGGAGTGTAGACTGCAACCTTTCAGATTGAATTATGTCACTCGGACTTTTGAATGATGACTGCAACATTTCAGTTGGAATTACATCATTCTAACACTTAGAGTGATAACTGCAACCTTTCAACTGGAATAACATCATTTCGACTTTTAAGTAACGACTGCAACCTTTTAGTCAGAATTATATCATTCTGACACATAGAGTGACGACTACAACCTTTTTATTGGAATTACATCATCAATGTTTCGACCGCAATTACATATTTTTGACACTTAGAGTGATGACAAGAACATTTCGACCAAAATTACATCACTCTAATGCTTGGAGTTGCGACTGCAACCTTTCGGCCAATATTACATCATTCAGACTTTTGAATGATGACTACAATTTCAGTCGAAATTATATCATTTTGAAACTTGAAGTGGTGACTGCAACCTTTAGACTGGAATTACATCACTTAGACTTTTGAATGACGACTACAACCTTTCTGCTAGAATTACATCATTCTAACACTTGGAATGATGATTGTAACCTTTCGGTGGAATTACATCACTCGGACTTATGAATGAGAGATGCTACCTTTTAGTCGAAATTACATCATTCAGATACTTAGAGTGACGACTGCGACCGTTTGGCTTGAATTAAATCATTCAGATACTTAGAGTGACGACTGCGACCGTTTGGCTGGAATTACAACACTCATTTCAGTCGATATTACATCACTCGGATGCTTGGAGTGACAATTGCAGCCATTTGGCTATAATTACATCACTCGAACTTTTGAAAGACGACTGCAACCTTTCAGCCAGAATAACTTCACGTTGACACTTAGACTGGCTGGTGTAGCATTTCGGTTGGAATGACGTCACTCAGACCTTGAATGATGACTACATCTATTAGCTAAAATTACATCAATCTGACACTTGGATTGGCTAATATAGCATTTCGACTAGAATTACGTCACTTAGAACTTTGAATGATGATTGCAACCTTTCAGTCGGAATTACATCAATTTGACATTTGGAGTGTTGACTATAACCTTTCAGCCAAAATTACATCAGTTAGATTTTGAATAACGACTGCAACCTTTTGGTCAAAATTACTTCAATCTGATGCTTGGAGTGACTACTGCAACCTTTCAACCGAAATTACATCATTGTAACACTTGGAGTGTAGACTGCAACCTTTCAGATTCAATTATGTCACTCGAACGTTTAAATGAAGACTGCAACATTTCAGCTGGAATTACATCATTCTAATACTTAGAGTGATGACTGCAACCTTTCGACTGGAATTACATCATTTCGACTTTTAAATGACGACTACAACCTTTCGGTCGGAATTATATCATTCTGGCACATAGAGTGATCACTGCAACCACTTTATTAGAATTACATCATCAATTTTTTTACTGCAATTACATATTTTTGACACTTAGAGTGATGACTAGAACATTTCGACAAAAATTACATCACTCTGACGCTTGGAGTTGCGACTGCAACCTTTCGACCAAAATTACATCATTCAGACTTTTGAATGATGACTACAATTTTAGTCGGAATTACATCATTTTGACACTTGAAGTGACGACTGCAACATTTAGACTGGAATTACATCACTTAAACTTTTGAATGACGACTGCAACCTTTTTGCTAGAATTACATCATTCTAACACTTGGAGTGATGAGGGTAACCTTTCGGTGGAATTACATCACTCGAACTTTTGATTGAGAGTTGCTACCTTTTAGTCAAAATTACATCATTCAGATACTTAGAGTGACGACTGCGACCGTTTGGCTTGAATTAAATCATTCAGATACTTAGAGTGACGACTGCGACCGTTTGGCTGGAATTACAACACTCTGATGCTTGGAGTTACAATTGCAGCCATTTGGCTGGAATTACATCACTCGAACTTTTGAATGACGACTGCAACCTTTCAACTGGAATTACTTCACGTTGACACTTTGACTGGCTATTGTAGCATTTCGGCTAGAATGACGTCACTAAGAACTTTGAATGATGACTACACCTTTAGCTAAAATTACATCAATCTGACACTTTGATTGGCTACTATAGCATTTTGGTTGGAATTATGTTACTCAGACCTTTGAATGATGACTGCAACCTTTCAGTCGGAATTACATCAATTTGACACTTGGAGTGTTAACTTTAACCTTTCAGCGGAAAATACATCAAGTAGATTTTGAATAACGACTGCAACATTTCAGCTGAAATTACATCATTCTGACACTTAGAGTGATGACTGCAACCTTTCGACTGGAATTACATCATTTCGACTTTTAAATGATGACTACAACCTTTCGGTCGGAATTATATCATTCTGCCACATAGAGTGATCACTGCAACCATTTTATTAGAATTACATCATCAAATTTTTTACCGCAATTACATATTTTTGACACTTAGAGTGATGACTAGAACCTTTCGACCAAAATTACATCACTCTGACGCTTGGAGTTGCGACTGCAACCTTTCGGCCAAAATTACATCATTCAGACATTTGAA
Organism: Anisodus tanguticus; assembly: GCA_034509755.1. Lineage (NCBI taxonomy): Eukaryota > Viridiplantae > Streptophyta > Magnoliopsida > Solanales > Solanaceae > Anisodus > Anisodus tanguticus. The sequence continues at coordinate 19,659,013 of CM067552.1, read as the reverse complement.
TGATGACTACAATTTCAGTCGAAATTACATTATTTTGACACTTGAAGTGACGACTGCGACCTTTAGACTGGAATTACATCACTTTAACCTTTCAGCCGAAATTACATCAGTCAGATTTTGAATAACGACTGCAACTTTTTGGCCAAATTACTTCAATCTGATGCTTGGAGTGACGAGTGCAACCTTTCAACCGAAATTACATCATTGTAACACATGGAGTGTAGACTGCAAACTTTCAGACAAAATTATGTTACTCGGTCTTTTGAATGATGACTGTAACCATTCGGCCAGAATAATATCAATATGACACTTATAGTGACAACTACAACCTTTTACCCGAAATTACATCACTCAAACTTTTGAATGATGACTGCAACCTTTCGGTCTGAATTACATCATTCTAACACTTGGAGTGTAGACTGCAACCTTTCAGATTGAATTATGTCACTCAGACTTTTGAATGATGACTACAACAATTTAGCTGGAATTACATCATTCTAACACTTAAAGTGATGACTGCAACCTTTCGACTGGAATTATACCATTTAGACTTTTAAATAACGACTACAACCTTTCGGTCGGAATTATATCATTCTGGCTTATAGAGTGATCATTGCAACCATTTTATTAGAATTACATCATCAATTTTTCGACTGCAATTACATATTTTTGACACTTAGAGTGATGACTTGAACCTTTCGACCAAAATTACATCACTCTGACTCTTGGAGTTGCGACTATAACCTTTCAGCCAAAATTACATCACTCTGACGCTTGGAGTTGCGACTTCAACCTTTCAGCCAAAATTACATCATTCAGACTTTTGAATGATGACTACAATTTCAGTTGAAATTATATTATTTTGACACTTGAAGTGACGACTGCAACCTTTTGACTGGAATTACATCACTTTAACCTTTCAGCCGAAATTACATAAGTCAGATTTTAAATAACGACTGCAACTTTTTGGCCAAAATTACTTCATTCTGATGCTTGAAGTGACGACTGCAACCTTTCAACCGAAATTAACACTTGGAGTGTGGACTGCAACCTTTCAGTCAAAATTATGTTACTCGGTCTTTTGAATGATGACTGTAACCTTTCGGCCAGAATAACATCAATATGACACTTAGAGTGACAACTACAACCTTTTACCCGAAATTACATCACTCGAACTTTTGAATGATGACTGCAACCTTTCGTCTGAATTACATCATTCTAACACTTGGAGTGTAGACTGCAACCTTTCAGATTGAATTATGTCACTCAGACTTTTGAATGATGACTGCAACAATTTAGCTGGAATTACATCATTCTAACACTTAAAGTGATGACTGCAACCTTTCGACTGGAATTATACCATTTAGACTTTTAAATAACGACTACAACCTTTCGGTCGGAATTATATCATTCTGGCTTATAGAGTGATCACTGCAACCATTTTATTAGAATTACATCATCAATTTTTCGACTGCAATTACATATTTTTGACACTTAGTGTGATGACTTGAACCTTTCGACCAAAATTACATCACTCTGACTCTTGGAGTTGCGACTGTAACCTTTCAGCCAAAATTACATCACTCTAACGCTTAGAGTTGCGACTTCAACCTTTCAGCCAAAATTACATCATTCAGACTTTTGAATGATGACTACAATTTTAGTTGAAATTACATTATTTTGACACTTGAAGTGACGACTGCAACCTTTAGACTGGAATTACATCACTTTAACCTTTCAGCCGAAATTACATCAGTCAGATATTAAATAACGACTGTAACTTTTTGGCCAAAATTACTTAATTCTGATGCTTGGAGTGACGACTAGAATTATATAATTTTGACTTTTAAATGACGACTGCAACCTTTCGGTCGGAATATATCATTCTGACTCATAGAGTGATCATTGCAAACATTTTATTAGAATTACATCATCAATTTTTCGACCGCAATTACATATTTTTGATACTTAGAGTGATGAGTAGAACCTTTCGATCAAAATTACATCACTTTGACGCTTGGAGTTGCGATTGCAACCTTTCAGCCAAAATTACATCATTCAGACTTTTGAATGATGACTTCAATTTCAGTCAGAATTACATCATTTTGACACTTGAAGTGATGACTACAACCTTTAGACTGGAATTACATCACTTAGACTTTTGAATGACGACTACAACCTTTCTGCTAGAATTGCATTATTCTAACACTGGGAATGATGACTATAACCTTTCGATGGAATTACATCACTCGGACTTATGAATGAGAGCTGCTACCTTTTAGTCGAAATTACATCATTCAGATACCTAGAGTGACGACTGCAACCGTTTGGCTGGAATTACATCATTCAGATACTTAGAGTGATGACTGCGACCGTTTGGCTGGAATTACATCACTCAGAATTTAGAATGATGACTACAACCTTTCAGTCGAAATTATATCACTCTGAAGCTTGGAGTGACAATTGCAGCCATTTAGCTGGAATTACATCACTCGAACTTTTGAATAACGACTGCAACCTTTCGACCGGAATTACTTCACGTTGACACTTAGACTGGCTACTGTAGCAATTCGGCTGGAATGAAGTCACTCAGACCTTTGAATGATGACTATACCTTTTAGCTAAAATTACATCTATCTGACACTTGGATTGACTACTATAGCATTTCTACTGGAATTACGTCACTAAGACCTTTGAATGATGACTGCAACCTTTCAGTCGAAATTAAATCAATTTGACACTTGGAGTGTTGACTTTAACCTTTCAACAGAAATTACATCAGTCAGACTTTGAATAACGACTGCAACCTTTTGGCCAGAATTACTTCAATCTGATGCTTGGAGTGATGTCTGCAACCTTTCAGCCGGAATTACATCATTCTAACACTTGGACTGTAGACTGCAACCTTTCAGTAAAAATTATGTTACTCGGTCTTTTGAATGATGACTGTAACCTTTCAGCCAGTATTACATCATTCTGACACTTAGAGTGACAACAGTAACCTTTTACCCGGAATTACATCACACAAACTTTTGAATGATCACTGCAACCTTTCTGTATGAATTACATCATTCTAACACTTGGAGTGTAGACTGCAACCTTTCAGATTGAATTATGTCACTCGGACTTTTGAATGATGACTGCAACCTTTCAGCTGGAATTACATTATTCTAACACTTAGACTGATGACTGCAACCTTTCGATTAGAATTACATCATTCCGACTTTTAAATGACGACTGCAACCTTTCGGTCGGTATTATATCATTCTTACACTTAGAGTGATGACCGCAACCTTTTTATTGGAATTACATCACTCGGACTTTTGAATGACGACTGACATTTTTCGACCGCAATTACATATTTTTGACACTTAGAGTGATGACTAGAGCCTTTCTACCAAAATTACATCACTATGACGCTTGGAGTTGCGACTGCAACCTTTCCGCCAAAATTACATCATTCAGACTTTTGAATGATGACTACAATTTCAGTCGGAATTACATCATTTTGACACTTGAAGTGACGACTGCAACCTTTAGATAGGAATTACATCACTTAGACTTTTGAATAATCACTACAACCGTTCTGCAAGAATTACATCATTCTAAAACTTGGAGTGATGACTGTAACCTTTCGGTGGAATTACATCACTCGGACTTTTGAATGAGAGTTGCTACGTTTTAGTCGAAATTATATCATTCTGATGCTTAGAGTGACGACATCGACCGTTTGGCGGGAATTACATCACTCAATTTAGAATGATGACTACAACCTTTCGGCCGGAATTACATCACTCTGATGCTTGGAGTGACAACTACAGCCAGTTGGCTGGAATTACATTACTCAAACTTTTGAATGACGACTGCAACCTTTCCGCCGGAATTACTTCACTTTGACACTTGGACTGGCTATTGTAGCATTTCGGCTGGAATTACGTCACTCAGACCGTTGAATGATGACTGCAATCTTTCAGTCGGAATTACATCAATTGACACTTGGAGTGTTGACTTTAACCTTTCAGCCGGAGTACATAAGTCATACTTTGAATAACGACTGCAACCTTTTAGCCAAAATTACTTCAATCTGATGCTTGGAGTGACGACTGCAACCTTTTAACCGAAATTACATCATTCTAACACCTGGAGTGTAGACTGCAAGCTTTCAGTCAAAATTATGTTACTCGATCTTTTGAATGAGGACTGTAAGCTTACGCTAGAATTATATCAATATGACACTTAGAGTGACAACTGTAACATTTTATACGAAATTACATCACCCGAACTTTTGAATGATGATTTCAACCTTTCAGTTTGAATTATGTCACTCAGACTTTTGAATGATGACTGCAACCTTCATCTGGAAATACATCATTCCAACGCTTAGAGTGATGACTGCAACCTTTCGACTAGAAATACAACATTCAGACTTTTGAATGACGACTACAACCTTTCTGCTAGAATTACATCATTCTAACACTTGTAGTGATAACTGTAACCTTTCAGTCGGAATTACATCACTCGGACATTTGAATGAGAGCTGCTACCTTTTAGTCGAAATTACAACATTCTGATACTTAGAGTGACGTCTCCGACCATTTTTCCGGAATTACATCACTCGGAATTTAGAATGATAACTGCAAACTTTCGGCTGGAATTACATCACTCTAACACTTGGAGTGACAACTACAACCATTTGTCTGTAATTACATTACTCGGACTTTTGAATGACGACTGCAATCTTTCGGCCGAAATTACTTTACTTTGACACTTGGAATGGCTATTGTAGCATTTCGGCTGGAATGACGTGTCTCAGACCTTTGAATGATGACTACAACCTTTTAGCTAAAATTACATCAATCTGACACTTGGATTGTCTACTGTAGCATTTCGGCTGGAATTATGTCTCCCAAGCATTTGAATGATGACTGCAACATTTCAGTCGGAATTACATCAATTTGACACTTGGAGTGTTGACTTTAACATTTCAGCCGGAATTATATAAGTCAGACTTTTTATAACGACTGCAACCTTTTGGCCAGAATTACTTCATTCCAATGCTTGGAGTGACGACTGCAACGTTTCAGCCGGAATTACGTCATTCTAACACTTGTAGTGTAGACTACAACCTTTCAGTCAAAATTATGTTACTTAGTCTTTTGAATGATGATTGTAACCTTACAGCTAGAATTATATTAATATGACACTTAGAGTGACAACTGTAACCTTTTATACGCAATTACATCACTCAAACTTTTGAATGATGACTACAACATTTCGGTCTGAATTACATCATTCGAAAACTTGGAGTGTAGACTGCAACCTTTCAGTTTGAATTATATCACTCAGACTTTTGAATGATGACTGCAACCTTCAGCTGGAATTACATTATTCTAACACTAAAAGTGATTACTGCAACCTGGTGACTGGAAATAAAACATTCAGACTTTTGAATGACGGCTACAACCGTTCGGTCGGAATTATATCATTATGACACTTAGAGTGATGACTACAACCTTTTTATTGGAATTACATCACTTAGACTTTTGAATGACGACTGTAATTTTTCGACCACATTTATATATTTCTGACACTTAGAGTGATGACTAGAACCGTTCGACCAAAATTACATCACTCTGACGCTTGGAGTTAAGACTACAACCTTTCAGTCGGAATTACATCAATTTGACACTTGTAGTGTTGACTTTAACCTTTCAGCCGAAATTATATCAGTCATACTTTGAATAACGACTGCAACCTTTTGGCCAGAATTACTTCAATCTGATGCTTGGAGTGACGACTGCGACCTTTCAGCCGGAATTACATCATTCTAACACTTGGAGTGTAGACTGCAACCGTTCAGTCAAAATTATGTTACTCAGTCTTTTGAATGATGATTGTAACCTTTCGGCCAGAATTACATCAATATGACACTTAGAGTGACAACTTCAACCTTTTATACGGAATTACATCACTCGAACTTTTGAATGATGACTGCAACATTTCGGTCTGAAATACATCATTCTAAAACATGAAGTGTAGACTGCAACCTTTCAGTTTGAATTAGATCACTCAGACTTTTGAATGTTGACTGCAACCTTTAGCTGGAATTACATCATTCTAACACTTAGAGTGACAATTGTGACCTTTTACCCGAACTACATCACACAAACTTTTGAATGTTGACTGCAACCTTTCGGTCTGATTTACATCATTCTAACACTTGGAGTGTAGACTGCAACCTTTCATATTGAATTATATCACTCGGACTTTTGAATCATGACTGTAACTTTTCATTTAGAATTACATTAAACTAATACTTAGAGTGATGACTGCAACCTTTCGACTGGAATTACATCATTCAGACTTTTAAATGACTACTGCAACCATTCGGTCGGAACTATATCATTCTAACACTTAGAGTGATGACTGCAACTTCTTTATTGAATTACATCACCCGGACTTTTGAATGACGAATGCAATTTTTCAACCGCAATTACATATTTTTAACACTTAGAATGATGACTAGAACCTTTCGACCAAAATTACATCACTCTGACGCATGGAGTTGCGACTGCAACCGTTCAGCCAAAATTACATCGTTCAGACTTTTGAATGATGACTACAATTTCAGTCGGAATTACATCATTTTGACACTTGAAGTGACGACTGCAACCTTTAGACTGGAATCACATCACTTAGACTTTTGAATGACGACTACAACCGTTCTGCTAGAATTACATCATTCTAACACTTGGTGTGAAGACTGTAACCTTTCGATGGAATTACATCACTCGGACTTTTGAATGAGAGTTGCTACGTTTTAGTCGAAATTATATCATTCTGATACTTAGAGTGACGACTGCGACCATTTGGCTTGAATTACATCACTCAGAATTTAAAATGATGCCTACAACCTTTAGGCCAGAATTACATCACTCTGACGCTTGGAGTGACAACTACAACCAGTTGTCTGGAATTACATCAATCGGACTTTTGAATGACAACTGCAACCTTTCGGGTGGAATTACTTCACTTTGACTGGCTACTGTAGCATTTCGGCTTGAATGACATCACTCAAACCTTTGAATGATGACTACAACCATTTAGCTGAAATTACATCAATCTGACACTTGGATTGGCTACTGTAGCATTTCTGATGGAATTACGTCACCCAGACATTTGAATGATAACTGCACCCTTTCAGTCGGAATTACATCAATTAGACACTTGTAGTGTTGACTTTAACCTTTCAACCGGAATTATATCAGTCAGACTTTGAAAAACGACTGCAACCTTTGGGCCAGAATTACTTCAATCTGATGCTTGGAGTGACGACTGCGACCTTTCAGCCGGAATTACATCATTCTAACACTTGGAGTATAGACTCGCAACCGTTCGGTCAAAATTATGTTACACGCCTCTTTTGAATGATGATTGTAACCTTTCGGCCAGAATTACATCAATAAGACACTTAGAGTGACAACTGCAACCTTTTATATGGAATTACATCACTCGAACTTTTGAATGATGACTGCAACATGTCGGTCTGAAATACATCATTCTAAAACATGGAGTGTAGACTGCAACCTTTCAGTTTGAATTAGATCACTCAGACTTTTGAATGATGACTGCAACCTTCAGCTGGAATTACATCATTCTAACACTTAGAGTGACAACTGTGACCTTTTACCCGGAACTACATCACACAAACTTTTGAATGATGGCTGCAACCTTTCGGTCTGAATTACATCATTCTAACACATGGAGTGTAGACTGCAACCTTTCAGATTGAATTATATCACTCGGACTTTTAAATGATGACTGTAACTTTTCATCTAGAATTACATTATCCTAACACTTAGAGTGATGACTGCAACATTTCCACTGGAATTACATCATTCAGACTTTTAAATGACGACTGCAACCATTCGGTAGGAATTATATCATTCTAACACTTAGAGTGATGACTGCAACTTTTTTATTGGAATTACATCACTCGGACTTTTGAATGACGAATGTAATTTTTCGACCGCAATTACATATTTTTGACACTTAGAGTGATGACTAGAACCTTTCGACAAAAATTACATCACTCGACGCTTGGAGTTGCGATTTGCAACCTTTCGGCCAAAATTACATCATTCGAGACTTTTGAATGATGACTACAATTTCAAATCGGAATTACATCATTTTGACATTTGAAGTGACGATCGCAACCTTTAGACTGGAATTACATCACTTAGACTTTTGAATAATGACTACAACCGTTCTGCTAGAATTATATCATTCTAACACTTGGAGTGAAGACTGCAACCTTTCGGTGGAATTACATCACTCGGACTTTTGAATGAGAGTTGCTACATTTTAGTCGAAATTATATCATTCTGATACTTAGAGTGACGACTGCGACCATTTGGCTTGAATTACATCACTCATAATTTAGAATGATGACTACAACCTTTAGGCCAGAATTACATCACTCTGACGCTTGGAGTGACAACTACAACCATTTGTCTGGAATTACATCAATCGGACTTTTGAATGACGACTGCAACCTTTCGGGTGGAATTACTTCACTTTGACTGGCTACTGTAGCATTTAGGTAGGAATGACGTCACTCAAACCTTTGAATGATGACTACAACCGTTTAGTTGATATTACATAAATCTGACACTTGGATTGGCTACTGTAGCATTTCTGCTGGAATTACGTCACCCAGACATTTGAATGATGACTGCAACCTTTCTGTCGGAATTACATCAATTTGACACTTGTAGTGTTGACTTTAACCATTCAGCCGGAATTATATCAGTCAGACTTTGAATAACAACTGCAACCTTTGGGCCAGAATTACTTCAATCTGATGCTTGGAGTGACGACTACGACCTTTCAGCCGGAATTATATCATTCTAACACTTGGAGTGTAGACTGCAACCGTTCAGTCAAAATTATGTTACTCAAGTCTTTTGAATGATGATTGTAACCTTTCGGCCAGAATTACATCAATAAGACACTTAGAGTGACAACAACAACCTTTTATACGGAATTATATCACTCGAACTTTTGAATGATGACTGCAACATTTCGGTCTGAAATACATCATTCTAAAACATGGAGTGTAGACTGCAACCTTTCAGTTTGAATTAGATCACTCAGACTGTTGAATGATGACCGCAACCTTCACCGGAATTACAACATTTTAACACTTAGAGTGACAACTGTGACCTTTTACCCTAACTACATCACACAAAATTTTGAATGATGACCGCAACCTTTCGGTCAATTACATCATTCTAACACATGGAGTGTAGACTGCAACCTTTCAGATTGAATTATATCACTCGGACTTTTGAATGATGACTGTAACTTTTCATCTAGAATTACATTATACTAACACTTAGAGTGATGACTGCAACCTTTCGATTTGGAATTACATCATTCGACTTTTAAATGATGATCGCAACCATTCGGTCGGAATTATATCATTATAACACATAGAGTGATAACGCAACTTTTTTATTGGAATTATATCACTCGGACTTTTGAATGACGAATGCAATTTTTCGACCGCAATTACATATTTTTGACACTTAGAGTGATGACTAGAACCTTTCGACCAAAATTACATCACTCGACGCTTGGAGTTGCGATCGCAACCTTTCGGCCAAAATTACATCATTCGACCTTTGAATGATGACTACAATTTCAGTCGGAATTACATCATTTTGACACTTGAAGTGACGACCGCAACCTTTAGACCGGAATCACATCACTTAGACTTTTGAATGACGACTAAAACCGTTCGCTAGAATTACATCATTCTAACACTTGGTGTGAAGACGTAACCTTTCAATGGAATTACATCACTCGGACTTTTGAATGAGAGTTGCTATGTTTTAGTCGAAATTATATCATTCGATACTTAGAGTGACGATCGCGACCATTTGGCTTGAATTACATCACTCGAATTTAAAATGATGCCTACAACCTTTAGGCCGAATTACATCACTCGACGCTTGGAGTGACAACTACAACCAGCTTGTCCGGAATTACATCAATCGGACTTTTGAATGACAACGCAACCTTTCGGGTGGAATTACTTCACTTTGATCAGCTATCTTTTGCATTTCGGCTTGAATGACATCACTCAAACCTTTGAATGATGACTACAACCATTTAGCTGAAATTACATCAATCGACACTTGGATTGGCTACTTGTAGCATTTCGATGGAATTACGTCACCCGTACATTTGAATGATAACCGCACCCTTTCGGTCGGAATTACATCAATTAGACACTTGTAGTGTTGACTTTAACCTTTCAACCGGAATTATATCGATCGACTTTGAAAAACGACCGCAACCTTTGGGCCGAATTACTTCAATCGATGCTTGGAGTGACGATCGCGACCTTTCAAATTTAATTACATCATTCTAACACTTGGAGTATAGACTCGCAACCGTTCGTCAAAATTATGTTACACAGATCTTTTGAATGATGATTGTAACCTTTCGGCCGAATTACATCAATAAGACACTTAGAGTGACAACGCAACCTTTTATATGGAATTACATCACTCGAACTTTTGAATGATGACTGCAACATGTCGGTCTGAAATACATCATTCTAAAACATGGAGTGTAGACTGCAACCTTTCGGTTTGAATTAGATCACTCGAGACTTTTGAATGATGACCGCAACCTTCAAATTGGAATTACATCATTCTAACACTTAGAGTGACAACTCGTGACCTTTTACCGGAACTACATCACACAAACTTTTGAATGATGGCTGCAACCTTTCGGTCCGAATTACATCATTCTAACACATGGAGTGTAGACTGCAACCTTTCAGATTGAATTATATCACTCGGACTTTTAAATGATGACTGTAACTTTTCATCTAGAATTACATTATCCTAACACTTAGAGTGATGACTGCAACATTTCCACTGGAATTACATCATTCAGACTTTTAAATGACGACTGCAACCATTCGGTAGGAATTATATCATTCTAACACTTAGAGTGATGACTGCAACTTTTTTATTGGAATTACATCACTCGGACTTTTGAATGACGAATGTAATTTTTCGACCGCAATTACATATTTTTGACACTTAGAGTGATGACTAGAGCCTTTCGACAAAAATTACATCACTCTGACGCTTGGAGTTGCGACTGCAACCTTTCGGCCAAAATTACATCATTCAGACTTTTGAATGATGACTACAATTTCAGTTGGAATTACATCATTTTGACATTTGAAGTGACGACTGCAACCTTTAGACTGGAATTACATCACTTAGACTTTTGAATAATGACTACAACCGTTCTGCTAGAATTATATCATTCTAACACTTGGAGTGAAGACTGCAACCTTTCGGTGGAATTACATCACTCGGACTTTTGAATGAGGGTTGCTACATTTTAGTCGAAATTATATCATTCTGATACTTAGAGTGACGACTGCGACCATTTGGCTTGAATTACATCACTCATAATTTAGAATGATGACTACAACCTTTAGGCCAGAATTACATCACTCGACGCTTGGAGTGACAACTACAACCATTTGTCCGGAATTACATCAATCGGACTTTTGAATGACGACCGCAACCTTTCGGGTGGAATTACTTCACTTTGACCGGCTACGTAGCATTTAGGTAGGAATGACGTCACTCAAACCTTTGAATGATGACTGACACAACCGTTTAGTTGATATTACATAAATCGACACTTGGATTGGCTACGTAGCATTTCTGCTGGAATTACGTCACCCGTACATTTGAATGATGACCGCAACCTTTCACGTCGGAATTACATCAATTTGACACTTGTAGTGTTGACTTTAACCATTCAAATAGGAATTATATCGGTCGGACTTTGAATAACAACGCAACCTTTGGGCCGAATTACTTCAATCGATGCTTGGAGTGACGACTACGACCTTTCAAATTTAATTATATCATTCTAACACTTGGAGTGTAGACTGCAACCGTTCATCAAAATTATGTTACTCAAGTCTTTTGAATGATGATTGTAACCTTTCGGCCGAATTACATCAATAAGACACTTAGAGTGACAACAACAACCTTTTATACGGAATTATATCACTCGAACTTTTGAATGATGACCGCAACATTTCGGTCTGAAATACATCATTCTAAAACATGGAGTGTAGACTGCAACCTTTCGCTTTGAATTAGATCACTCGATCGTTGAATGATGACCGCAACCTTCAAATTGGAATTACAACATTTTAACACTTAGAGTGACAACTCGTGACCTTTTACCGGAACTACATCACACAAAATTTTGAATGATGACCGCAACCTTTCGTCGAATTACATCATTCTAACACATGGAGTGTAGACCGCAACCTTTCGATTGAATTATATCACTCGGACTTTTGAATGATGACTGTAACTTTTCATCTAGAATTACATTATACTAACACTTAGAGTGATGACTGCAACCTTTCGACTGGAATTACATCATTCAGACTTTTAAATGATGACTGCAACCATTCGGTCGGAATTATATCATTATAACACATAGAGTGATAACTGCAACTTTTTTATTGGAATTATATCACTCGGACTTTTGAATGACGAATGCAATTTTTCGACCGCAATTACATATTTTTGACACTTAGAGTGATGACTAGAACCTTTCGACCAAAATTACATCACTCTGACGCTTGGAGTTGCGACTGCAACCTTTCGGCCAAAATTACATCATTCGACCTTTGAATGATGACTACAATTTCAGATCGGAATTACATCATTTTGACACTTGAAGTGACGACCGCAACCTTTAGACCGGAATCACATCACTTAGACTTTTGAATGACGACTAAAACCGTTCGCTAGAATTACATCATTCTAACACTTGGTGTGAAGACTGTAACCTTTCAATGGAATTACATCACTCGGACTTTTGAATGAGAGTTGCTATGTTTTAGTCGAAATTATATCATTCTGATACTTAGAGTGACGACTGCGACCATTTGGCTTGAATTACATCACTCAGAATTTAAAATGATGCCTACAACCTTTAGGCCAGAATTACATCACTCTGACGCTTGGAGTGACAACTACAACCAGTTGTCTGGAATTACATCAATCGGACTTTTGAATGACAACTGCAACCTTTCGGGTGGAATTACTTCACTTTGACTGGCTACTGTTGCATTTCGGCTTGAATGACATCACTCAAACCTTTGAATGATGACTACAACCATTTAGCTGAAATTACATCAATCTGACACTTGGATTGGCTACTGTAGCATTTCTGATGGAATTACGTCACCCAGACATTTGAATGATAACTGCACCCTTTCAGTCGGAATTACATCAATTAGACACTTGTAGTGTTGACTTTAACCTTTCAACCGGAATTATATCAGTCAGACTTTGAAAAACGACTGCAACCTTTGGGCCAGAATTACTTCAATCTGATGCTTGGAGTGACGACTGCGACCTTTCAGCCGGAATTACATCATTCTAACACTTGGAGTATAGACTGCAACCGTTCAGTCAAAATTATGTTACACAGTCTTTTGAATGATGATTGTAACCTTTCGGCCAGAATTACATCAATAAGACACTTAGAGTGACAACTGCAACCTTTTATACGGAATTACATCACTCGAACTTTTGAATGATGACTGCAACATGTCGGTCTGAAATACATCATTCTAAAACATGGAGTGTAGACTGCAACCTTTCAGTTTGAATTAGATCACTCAGACTTTTGAATGATGACTGCAACCTTCAGCTGGAATTACATCATTCTAACACTTAGAGTGACAACTGTGACCTTTTACCCGGAACTACATCACACAAACTTTTGAATGATGGCTGCAACCTTTCGGTCTGAATTACATCATTCTAACACATGGAGTGTAGACTGCAACCTTTCAGATTGAATTATATCACTCGGACTTTTAAATGATGACTGTAACTTTTCATCTAGAATTACATTATCCTAACACTTAGAGTGATGACTGCAACATTTCCACTGGAATTACATCATTCAGACTTTTAAATGACGACTGCAACCATTCGGTAGGAATTATATCATTCTAACACTTAGAGTGATGACTGCAACTTTTTTATTGGAATTACATCACTCGGACTTTTGAATGACGAATGTAATTTTTCGACCGCAATTACATATTTTTGACACTTAGAGTGATGACTAGAACCTTTCGACAAAAATTACATCACTCTGACGCTTGGAGTTGCGACTGCAACCTTTCGGCCAAAATTACATCATTCAGACTTTTGAATGATGACTACAATTTCAGTCGGAATTACATCATTTTGACATTTGAAGTGACGACTGCAACCTTTAGACTGGAATTACATCACTTAGACTTTTGAATAATGACTACAACCGTTCTGCTAGAATTATATCATTCTAACACTTGGAGTGAAGACTGCAACCTTTCGGTGGAATTACATCACTCGGACTTTTGAATGAGAGTTGCTACATTTTAGTCGAAATTATATCATTCTGATACTTAGAGTGACGACTGCGACCATTTGGCTTGAATTACATCACTCATAATTTAGAATGATGACTACAACCTTTAGGCCAGAATTACATCACTCTGACGCTTGGAGTGACAACTACAACCATTTGTCTGGAATTACATCAATCGGACTTTTGAATGACGACTGCAACCTTTCGGGTGGAATTACTTCACTTTGACTGGCTACTGTAGCATTTAGGTAGGAATGACGTCACTCAAACCTTTGAATGATGACTACAACCGTTTAGTTGATATTACATAAATCTGACACTTGGATTGGCTACTGTAGCATTTCTGCTGGAATTACGTCACCCAGACATTTGAATGATGACTGCAACCTTTCTGTCGGAATTACATCAATTTGACACTTGTAGTGTTGACTTTAACCATTCAGCCGGAATTATATCAGTCAGACTTTGAATAACAACTGCAACCTTTGGGCCAGAATTACTTCAATCTGATGCTTGGAGTGACGACTACGACCTTTCAGCCGGAATTATATCATTCTAACACTTGGAGTGTAGACTGCAACCGTTCAGTCAAAATTATGTTACTCAAGTCTTTTGAATGATGATTGTAACCTTTCGGCCAGAATTACATCAATAAGACACTTAGAGTGACAACAACAACCTTTTATACGGAATTATATCACTCGAACTTTTGAATGATGACTGCAACATTTCGGTCTGAAATACATCATTCTAAAACATGGAGTGTAGACTGCAACCTTTCAGTTTGAATTAGATCACTCAGACTGTTGAATGATGACTGCAACCTTCAGCTGGAATTACAACATTTTAACACTTAGAGTGACAACTGTGACCTTTTACCCGGAACTACATCACACAAAATTTTGAATGATGACTGCAACCTTTCAGTCTGAATTACATCATTCTAACACATGGAGTGTAGACTGCAACCTTTCAGATTGAATTATATCACTCGGACTTTTGAATGATGACTGTAACTTTTCATCTAGAATTACATTATACTAACACTTAGAGTGATGACTGCAACCTTTCGACTGGAATTACATCATTCAGACTTTTAAATGATGACTGCAACCATTCGGTCGGAATTATATCATTATAACACATAGAGTGATAACTGCAACTTTTTTATTGGAATTATATCACTCGGACTTTTGAATGACGAATGCAATTTTTCGACCGCAATTACATATTTTTCACACTTAGAGTGATGACTAGAACCTTTCGACCAAAATTACATCACTCTGACGCTTGGAGTTGCGACTGCAACCTTTCGGCCAAAATTACATCATTCAGACCTTTGAATGATGACTACAATTTCAGTCGGAATTACATCATTTTGACACTTGAAGTGACGACCGCAACCTTTAGACTGGAATCACATCACTTAGACTTTTGAATGACGACTAAAACCGTTCTGCTAGAATTACATCATTCTAACACTTGGTGTGAAGACTGTAACCTTTCAATGGAATTACATCACTCGGACTTTTGAATGAGAGTTGCTATGTTTTAGTCGAAATTATATCATTCTGATACTTAGAGTGACGACTGCGACCATTTGGCTTGAATTACATCACTCAGAATTTAAAATGATGCCTACAACCTTTAGGCCAGAATTACATCACTCTGACGCTTGGAGTGACAACTACAACCATTTGTCTGGAATTACATCAATCGGACTTTTGAATGACGACTGCAACCTTTCGGGTGGAATTACTTCACTTTGATGCTCTTTTGTAGCATTTCGGTGGAATGACGTCACTCAAACCTTTGAATGATGACTACAACCATTTAGCTGAAATTACATCAATCTGACACTTGGATTGGCTATTGTAGCATTACTGCTGGAATTACGTCACCCAGACATTTGAATGATGACTACAACCTTTCAGTCGGAATTACATCAATTTGACACTTGTAGTGTTGACTTTAACCTTTCAGCCGGAAATATATCAGTCAGACTTTGAATAATGACTGCAACCTTTGGGCCAGAATTACATCAATCTGATGTTTGGAGTGACGACTGCAACCTTTCAGCCGGAATTACATCATTCTAACACTTGGAGTGTAGACTGCAACCGTACAGTCAAAATTATGTTACCCAGTCTTTTGAATGATGATTGTCACATTTCGGCCAGAATTACATAAATATGACACTTAGAGTGACAACTGCAACCTTTTATACGGAATTACATCACTCGGACTTTTGAATGATGACTGCAACATTTCGGTCTGAAATACATCATTCTAAAACATGGAGTGTAGACTGCAACTTTTCAGTTTGAATTAGATCACTCAGACTTTTGAATGATGACTGCAACCTTCAGCTGGAATTACATCATTCTAACACTTAGAGTGACAACTGTGACCTTTTACCCGGAACTACATCACACAAACTTTTGAATGATGACTGCAACCTTTCGGTCTGAATTACATCATTCTAACACATGGAGTGTAGACTGCAACCTTTTAGATTGAATTATATCACTCGGACTTTTGAATGATGACTGTAACTTTTCATCTAGAATTACGTTATACTAACACTTAGAGTGATGACTGCAATCTTTCGACTGGAATTACATCATTCAGACTTTTAAATGACGACTGCAACCATTCGGTCAGAATTATATCATTCTAACACATAGAGTGATGACTGCAACTTTTTTATTGGAATTACATCACTCGGACTTTTGAATGACGAATGTAATTTTTCGACCGCAATTACATATTTTTGACACTTAGAGTGATGACTAGAACCTTTCGACAAAAATTACATCACTCTGACGCTTGGAGTTGCGACTGCAACCTTTCGGCCAAAATTACATCATTCAGACTTTTGAATGATGACTACAATTTCAGTCGGAATTACATCATTTTGACATTTGAAGTGACGACTGCACCCTTTAGACTGGAATTACATCACTTAGACTTTTGAATAATGACTACAACCGTTCTGCTAGAATTATATCATTCTAACACTTGGAGTGAAGACTGCAACCTTTCGGTGGAATTACATCACTCGGACTTTTGAATAAGAGTTGCTACATTTTAGTCGAAATTATATCATTCTGATACTTAGAGTGACGACTGCGACCATTTGGCTTGAATTACATCACTCATAATTTAGAATGATGACTACAACCTTTAGGCCAGAATTACATCACTCTGACGCTTGGAGTGACAACTACAACCATTTGTCTGGAATTACATCAATCGGACTTTTGAATGACGACTGCAACCTTTCGGGTGGAATTACTTCACTTTGACTGGCTACTGTAGCATTTAGGTAGGAATGACGTCACTCAAACCTTTGAATGATGACTACAACCGTTTAGTTGATATTACATAAATCTGACACTTGGATTGGCTACTGTAGCATTTCTGCTGGAATTACGTCACCCAGACATTTGAATGATGACTGCAACCTTTCTGTCGGAATTACATCAATTTGACACTTGTAGTGTTGACTTTAACCATTCAGTAGGAATTATATCGATCGGACTTTGAATAACAACCGCAACCTTTGGGCCAGAATTACTTCAATCTGATGCTTGGAGTGACGACTACGACCTTTCAGCCGGAATTATATCATTCTAACACTTGGAGTGTAGACTGCAACCGTTCAGTCAAAATTATGTTACTCAAGTCTTTTGAATGATGATTGTAACCTTTCGGCCAGAATTACATCAATAAGACACTTAGAGTGACAACAACAACCTTTTATACGGAATTATATCACTCGAACTTTTGAATGATGACTGCAACATTTCGGTCTGAAATACATCATTCTAAAACATGGAGTGTAGACAACAACCTTTCAGTTTGAATTAGATCACTCAGACTGTTGAATGATGAATGCAACCTTCAGCTGGAATTACAACATTTTAACACTTAGAGTGACAACTGTGACCTTTTACCCGGAACTACATCACACAAAATTTTGAATGATGACTGCAACCTTTCAGTCTGAATTACATCATTCTAACACATGGAGTGTAGACTCGCAACCTTTCAGATTGAATTATATCACTCGGACTTTTGAATGATGACTGTAACTTTTCATCTAGAATTACATTATACTAACACTTAGAGTGATGACTGCAACCTTTCGACTGGAATTACATCATTCAGACTTTTAAATGATGACTGCAACCATTCGGTCGGAATTATATCATTATAACACATAGAGTGATAACTGCAACTTTTTTATTGGAATTATATCACTCGGACTTTTGAATGACGAATGCAATTTTTCGACCGCAATTACATATTTTTGACACTTAGAGTGATGACTAGAACCTTTCGACCAAAATTACATCACTCTGACGCTTGGAGTTGCGACTGCAACCTTTCGGCCAAAATTACATCATTCAGACCTTTGAATGATGACTACAATTTCAGTCGGAATTACATCATTTTGACACTTGAAGTGACGACCGCAACCTTTAGACTGGAATCACATCACTTAGACTTTTGAATGACGACTAAAACCGTTCTGCTAGAATTACATCATTTTAACACTTGGAGTGAAGACTGTAATCTTTCGGTAGAATTACATTCACTCGGACTTTTGAATGAGAGTTGCTACGTTTTAGTCGAAATTATATCATTCTGATACTTAGAGTTACGACTGCGACCATTTGGCTTGAATTACATCACTCAGAATTTAGAATGATGACTACAACCTTTTGGCCGAATTACATCACTCGACGCTTGGAGTGACAACTACAACCATTTGTCCGGAATTACATCAATCGGACTTTTGAATGACGACGCAACCTTTCGGGTGGAATTACTTCACTTTGACTGCTCTTTGTAGCATTTCGGTGGAATGACGTCACTCAAACCTTTGAATGATGACTACAACCATTTAGCTGAAATTACATCAATCGACACTTGGATTGGCTATTGTAGCATTACTCGCTGGAATTACGTCACCCGTACATTTGAATGATGACTACAACCTTTCAGTCGGAATTACATCAATTTGACACTTGTAGTGTTGACTTTAACCTTTCAGCCGGAAATATATCAGTCAGACTTTGAATAATGACTGCAACCTTTGGGCCAGAATTACTTCAATCTGATGTTTGGAGTGACGACTGCAACCTTTCAGCCGGAATTACATCATTCTAACATTTGGAGTGTAGATCGCAACCGTACAAATCAAAATTATGTTACCCAGTCTTTTGAATGATGATTGTAACATTTCGGCCAGAATTACATAAATATGACACTTAGAGTGACAACTGCAACCTTTTATACGGAATTACATCACTCGGACTTTTGAATGATGACTGCAACATTTCGGTCTGAAATACATCATTCTAAAACATGGAGTGTAGACGCAACTTTTCGCTTTGAATTAGATCACTCGACTTTTGAATGATGACCGCAACCTTCACCGGAATTACATCATTCTAACACTTAGAGTGACAATGTGACCTTTTACCCGGAACTACATCACACAAACTTTTGAATGATGACTGCAACCTTTCGGTCTGAATTACATCATTCTAACACATGGAGTGTAGACTGCAACCTTTTAGATTGAATTATATCACTCGGACTTTTGAATGATGACTGTAACTTTTCATCTAGAATTACATTATACTAACACTTAGAGTGATGACTGCAATCTTTCGACCGGAATTACATCATTCGACTTTTAAATGATGATCGCAACCATTCGGTCGAATTATATCATTCTAACACATAGAGTGATGACTGCAACTTTTTTATTGGAATTATATCACTCGGACTTTTGAATGACGAATGCAATTTTTCGACCGCAATTACATATTTTTGACACTTAGAGTGATGACTAGAACCTTTCGACCAAAATTACATCACTCTGACGCTTGGAGTTGCGAATGCAACCTTTCGGCCAAAATTACATCATTCAGACCTTTGAATGATGACTACAATTTCAGTCGGAATTACATCATTTGACACTTGAAGTGACGACTGCAACCTTTAGACTGGAATCACATCACTTAGACTTTTGAATGACGACTAAAACCGTTCTGCTAGAATTACATCATTTTAACACTTGGAGTGAAGACTGTAATCTTTCGGTAGAATTACATCACTCAGACTTTTGAATGAGAGTTGCTATTTTTTAGTCGAAATTATATCATTCTGATACTTAGAGTTACGACTGCGACCATTTGGCTTGAATTACATCACTCAGAATTTAGAATGATGACTACAACCTTTTGGCCAGAATTACATCACTCGACGCTTGGAGTGACAACTACAACCATTTGTCCGGAATTACATCAATCGGACTTTTGAATGACGACCGCAACCTTTCGGGTGGAATTACTTCACTTTGATCAGCTCTTTGTAGCATTTCGGTGGAATGACGTCACTCAAACCTTTGAATGATGACTACAACCATTTAGCTGAAATTACATCAATCGACACTTGGATTGGCTATTGTAGCATTTCTGCTGGAATTACGTCACCCGTACATTTGAATGATGACCGCAACCTTTCGGTCGGAATTACATCAATTTGACACTTGTAGTGTTGACTTTAACCTTTCGACCGAATTATATCGATCGGACTTTGAATAATGACCGCAACCTTTGGGCCGAAATTACTTCAATTTGATGTTTGGAGTGACGATCGCAACCTTTCAAATTTAATTACATCATTCTAAGACTTGGAGTGTAGATCGCAATCGTACAAATCAAAATTATGTTACCCGAGTCTTTTGAATGATGATTGTAACATTTCGGCCAGAATTACATAAATATGACACTTAGAGTGACAACGCAACCTTTTATACGGAATTACATCACTCGGACTTTTGAATGATGACCGCAACATTTCGGTCCGAAATACATCATTCTAAAACATGGAGTGTAGACCGCAACTTTTCGGTTTGAATTAGATCACTCGAGACTTTTGAATGATGACCGTAACCTTCAAATGGAATTACATCATTCTAACACTTAGAGTGACAACTGTGACCTTTTACCCGGAACTACATCACACAAACTTTTGAATGATGACTGCAACCTTTCGGTCTGAATTACATCATGCTAACACATGGAGTGTAGACTGCAACCTTTTAGATTGAATTATATCACTCGGACTTTTGAATGATGACTGTAACTTTTCATCTAGAATTACATTATACTAACACTTAGAGTGATGACGCAATCTTTCGACTGGAATTACATCATTCAGACTTTTAAATGATGACTGCAACCATTCGGTCGGAATTATATCATTCTAACACATAGAGTGATGACTGCAACTTTTTTATTGGAATTATATCACTCGGACTTTTGAATGACGAATGCAATTTTTCGACCGCAATTACATATTTTTGACACTTAGAGTGATGACTAGAACCTTTCGACCAAAATTACATCACTCTGACGCTTGGAGTTGCGACTGCAACCTTTCGGCCAAAATTACATCATTCAGACCTTTGAATGATGACTACAATTTCAGTCGGAATTACATCATTTTGACACTTGAAGTGACGACTGCAACCTTTAGACTGGAATCACAACACTTAGACTTTTGAATGACGACTAAAACCGTTCTGCTAGAATTACATCATTTTAACACTTGGAGTGAAGACTGTAATCTTTCGGTAGAATTACATCACTCGGACTTTTGAATGAGAGTTGCTATGTTTTAGTCGAAATTATATCATTCTGATACTTAGAGTTACGACTGCGACCATTTGGCTTGAATTACATCACTCAGAATTTAGAATGATGACTACAACCTTTTGGCCAGAATTACATCACTTTGACGCTTGGAGTGACAACTACAACCATTTGTCTGGAATTACATCAATCGGACTTTTGAATGACGACTGCAACCATTCGGGTGGAATTACTTCACTTTGACTGGCTACTGTAGCATTTCAGCTGGAATGACGTCACTCAAACCTTTGAATGATGACTACAACCATTTAGCTGAAATTACATCAATCGACACTTGGATTGGCTATTGTAGCATTTCTACTGCTGGAATTACGTCACCCGGACATTTGAATGATGACCGCAACCTTTCGGTCGGAATTACATCAATTTGACACTTGTAGTGTTGACTTTAACCTTTCGACCAAATTATATCAATCGACTTTGAATAATGACTCGCAACCTTTGGGCCGAATTACTTCAATTTGATGTTTGGAGTGACGATCGCAACCTTTCAGCCGAATTACATCATTCTAAGACTTGGAGTGTAGATCGCAATCGTACAAATCAAAATTATGTTACCCGTCTTTTGAATGATGATTGTAACATTTCGGCCAGAATTACATAAATATGACACTTAGAGTGACAACCGCAACCTTTTATACGGAATTACATCACTCGGACTTTTGAATGATGACTGCAACATTTCGATCCGAAATACATCATTCTAAAACATGGAGTGTAGACCGCAACTTTTCGGTTTGAATTAGATCACTCGTACTTTTGAATGATGACTCGCAACCTTCACCGGAATTACATCATTCTAACACTTAGAGTGACAACCGTAACCTTTTACCCTAACTACATCACACAAACTTTTGAATGATGACCGCAACCTTTCGGTCTGAATTACATCATGCTAACACATGGAGTGTAGATCGCAACCTTTTAGATTGAATTATATCACTCGGACTTTTGAATGATGACTGTAACTTTTCATCTAGAATTACATTATACTAACACTTAGAGTGATGACTGCAATCTTTCGACTGGAATTACATCATTCAGACTTTTAAATGATGACTGCAACCATTCGGTCGGAATTATATCATTCTAACACATAGAGTGATGACTGCAACTTTTTTATTGGAATTATATCACTCGGACTTTTGAATGACGAATGCAATTTTTCGACCGCAATTACATATTTTTGACACTTAGAGTGATGACTAGAACCTTTCGACCAAAATTACATCACTCTGACGCTTGGAGTTGCGACTGCAACCTTTCGGCCAAAATTACATCATTCAGACCTTTGAATGATGACTACAATTTCAGTCGGAATTACATCATTTTGACACTTGAAGTGACGACTGCAACCTTTAGACTGGAATCACATCACTTAGACTTTTGAATGACGACTAAAACCGTTCTTGCTAGAATTACATCATTTTAACACTTGGAGTGAAGACTGTAATCTTTCGGTGGAATTACATCACTCGGACTTTTGAATGAGAGTTGCTACGTTTTAGTCTAAATTATATCATTCTGATACTTAGAGTTACGACTGCGACCATTTGGCTTGAATTACATCACTCAGAATTTTAGAATGATGACTACAACCTTTTGGCCAGAATTACATCACTCTGACGCTTGGAGTGACAACTACAACCATTTGTCTGGAATTACATCAATCGGACTTTTGAATGACGACTGCAACCTTTCGGGTGGAATTACTTCACTTTGACTGGCTACTGTAGCATTTCGGCTGGAATGACGTCACTCAAACCTTTGAATGATGACTACAACCATTTAGCTGAAATTACATCAATCTGACACTTGGATTGGCTATTATAGCATTTCTCTTTGGAATTACGTCACCCAGACATTTGAATGATGACTGCAACCTTTCAGTCGGAATTACATCAATTTGACACTTGTAGTGTTGACTTTAACCTTTCAGCCGGAATTATATCAGTCAGACTTTGAATAATGACTGCAACCTTTGGGCCAGAATTACTTCAATCTGATGTTTGGAGTGACGACTGCAACCTTTCAAATTTAATTACATCATTCTAACACTTGGAGTGTAGATCGCAACCGTACATGATCAAAATTATGTTACCCGATCTTTTGAATGATGATTGTAACATTTCGGCCAGAATTACATAAATATGACACTTAGAGTGACAACTCGCAACCTTTTATACGGAATTACATCACTCGGACTTTTGAATGATGACCGCAAGATTTCGGTCGAAATACATCATTCTAAAACATGGAGTGTAGACTCGCACCTTTTCGGTTTGAATTAGATCACTCGGACTTTTGAATGATGACCGCAACCTTCAGTGGAATTACATCATTCTAACACTTAGAGTGACAATCGTGACCTTTTACCCGGAACTACATCACACAAACTTTTGAATGATGACTGCAACCTTTCGGTCTGAATTACATCATTCTAACACATGGAGTGTAGACTGCAACCTTTTATATTGAATTATATCACTCGGACTTTTGAATGATGACTGTAACTTTTCATCTAGAATTACATTATACTAACACTTGGAGTGATGACTGCAATCTTTCGACTGGAATTACATCACTCGGACTTTTGAATTACATTTGATCGCAACATTTCGGTCGGAATTATATCATTCTAACACATAGAGTGATGACTCGCAACTTTTTTATTGCAATTATATCACTCGGACTTTTGAATGACGAATGAAATTTTTCGACCGCAATTACATATTTTTGACACTTAGAGTGATGACTAGAACCTTTCGACCAAAATTACATCACTCTGACGCTTGGAGTTGCGACCGCAACCTTTCGGCCAAAATTACATCATTCGGACCTTTGAATGATGACTACAATTTCGATCGGAATTACATCATTTTGACACTTGAAGTGACGATGCAACCTTTAGACTGGAATCACATCACTTAGACTTTTGAATGACGACTAAAACCGTTCGCTAGAATTACATCATTTTAACACTTGGAGTGAAGACGTAATCTTTCGGTGGAATTACATCACTCGGACTTTTGAATGAGAGTTGCTACGTTTTAGTCGAAATTATATCATTCTCGATACTTAGAGTTACGATCGCGACCATTTGGCTTGAATTACATCACTCGAATTTAGAATGATGACTACAACCTTTTGGCCGAATTACATCACTCGACGCTTGGAGTGACAACTACAACCATTTGTCCGGAATTACATCAATCGGACTTTTGAATGACGACCGCAACCTTTCGGGTGGAATTACTTCACTTTGATCGGCAACTGTAGCATTTCGGCTGGAATGACGTCACTCAAACCTTTGAATGATGACTACAACCATTTAGCTGAAATTACATTAATCTGACACTTGGATTGGCTATTGTAGCATTTCTGCTGGAATTACGTCACCCAGACATTTGAATGATGACAGCAACCTTTCAGTCGGAATTACATCAATTTGACACTTGTAGTGTTGACTTTAACCTTTCAGCCGAAATTATATCAGTCAGACTTTGAATAATGACTGCAACCTTTGGGCCAGAATTACTTCAATCTGATGTTTGGAGTGACGACTGCAACCTTTCAGCTGGAATTACATCATACTAACACTTGGTGTGTAGACTGTAACCGTACAGTCAAAATTATGTCACCTAGTCTTTTGAATGATGATTGTAACATTTCGGACAGAATTACATAAATATGACACTTAGAGTGACAACTGCAACCTTTTATACGGAATTACATCACTCGGACTTTTGAATGATGACTGCAACATTTCGGTCGGAATTATATCATTCTAACACATAGAGTGATGACTGCAACTTTTTTATTGCAATTATATCACTCAGAGTTTTGAATGACGAATGCAATTTTTCGACCGTAATTACATATTTTTTACACTTAGAGTGATGACTAGAACCTTTCGACCAAAATTACATCACTCTGACACTTGGAGTTGCGACTGCAACCTTTCGGCCAAAATTACATCATTCAGACCTTTGAATGATGACTACAATTTCAGTCGGAATTACATCATTTTGACACTTAAGTGACGACTGCAACCTTTAGACTGGAATCACATCACTTAGACTTTTGAATGACGACTAAAACCGTTCTGCTAGAATTACATCATTTTAACACTTGGAGTGAAGACTGTAATCTTTCGGTGGAATTACATCACTCGGACTTTTGAATGAGAGTTGCTACGTTTTAGTCGAAATTATATCATTCGATACTTAGAGTTACGATCGCGACCATTTGGCTTGAATTACATCACTCGAATTTAGAATGATGACTACAACCTTTTGGCCGAAATTACATCACTCGACGCTTGGAGTGACAACTACAACCATTTGTCCGGAATTACATCAATCGGACTTTTGAATGACGACCGCAACCTTTCGGGTGGAATTACTTCACTTTGACCGCTCTTTGTAGCATTTCGGTTTGAATGATGTCACTCAAACCTTTGAATGATGACTACAACCATTTAGCTGAAATTACATCAATCGACACTTGGATTGGCTATTGTAGCATTTCTCTTTGGAATTACGTCACCCGGACATTTGAATGATGACCGCAACCTTTCGGTCGGAATTACATCAATTTGACACTTGTAGTGTTGACTTTAACCTTTCAAATGGAATTATATCGGTCGGACTTTGAATAATGACGCAACCTTTGGGCAGAATTACTTCAATCGATGTTTGGAGTGACGATCGCAACCTTTCAAATTTAATTACATCATTCTAACACTTGGAGTGTAGATCGCGCAACCGTACGATCAAAATTATGTTACCCGATCTTTTGAAGGATGATTGTAACATTTCGGCCGAATTACATAAATATGACACTTAGAGTGACAACGCAACCTTTTATACGGAATTACATCACTCGGACTTTTGAATGATGATCGCAACATTTCGGTCTGAAAATACATCATTCTAAAACATGGAGTGTAGACTCCAACTTTTCAGTTTGAATTAGATCACTCGGACTTTTGAATGATGACCGCAACCTTCACCGGAATTACATCATTCTAACACTTAGAGTGACAACTGTGACCTTTTACCGGAACTACATCACACAAACTTTTGAATGATGACCGCAACCTTTACGTCTCGAATTACATCATTCTAACACATGGAGTGTAGACGCAACCTTTTATATATAATTATATCACTCGGACTTTTGAATGATGACTGTAACTTTTCATCTAGAATTACATTATACTAACACTTAGAGTGATGACTGCAATCTTTCGACTGGAATTACATCACTCGGACTTTTGAATTCTGACTGCAACATTTCGGTCGGAATTATATCATTCTAACACATAGAGTGATGACTGCAACTTTTTTATTGCAATTATATCACTCGGACTTTTGAATGACGAATGCAATTTTTCGACCGCAATTACATATTTTTGACACTTAGAGTGATGACTAGAACCTTTCGACCAAAATTACATCACTCTGACGCTTGGAGTTGCGACTGCAACCTTTCGGCCAAAATTACATCATTCAGACCTTTGAATGATGACTACAATTTCAGTCGGAATTACATCATTTTGACACTTGAAGTGACGACTGCAACCTTTAGACTGGAATCACATCACTTAGACTTTTGAATGACGACTAAAACCGTTCTGCTAGAATTACATCATTTTAACACTTGGAGTGAAGACTGTAATCTTTCGGTGGAATTACATCACTCGGACTTTTGAATGAGAGTTGCTACATTTTAGTCGAAATTATATCATTCTGATACTTAGAGTTACGACTGCGACCATTTGGCTTGAATTACATCACTCAGAATTTAGAATGATGACAACAACCTTTTGGCCAGAATTACATCACTCTGACGCTTGGAGTGACAACTACAACCATTTGTCTGGAATTACATCAATCGGACTTTTGAATGACGACTGCAACCTTTCGGGTGGAATTACTTCACTTTGACTGGCTACTGTAGCATTTCGGCTGGAATGACGTCACTCAAACCTTTGAATGATGACTACAACCATTTAGCTGAAATTACATCAATCTGACACTTGGATTGGCTATTGTAGCATTTCTGCTGGAATTACGTCACCCAGACATTTGAATGATGACTGCAACCTTTCAGTCGGAATTACATCAATTTGACACTTGTAGTGTTGACTTTAACCTTTCAGACGGAATTATATCAGTCAGACTTTGAATAATGACTGCAACCTTTGGGCCAGAATTACTTCAATCTGATGTTTGGAGTGACGACTGCAACCTTTAAGCCGGAATTACATCATTCTAAGACTTGGAGTGTAGACTGCAATCGTACAGTCAAAATTATGTTACCCAGTCTTTTGAATGATGATTGTAACATTTCGGCCAGATTTACATAAATATGACACTTAGAGTGACAACGTAACCTTTTATACGGAATTACATCACTCGGACTTTTGAATGATGACGCAACATTTCGGTCGGAATTATATCCTTCTAACACATAGAGTGATGATTTGCAACTTTTTTATTGCAATTATATCACTCGGACTTTTGAATGACGAATGCAATTTTTCGACCGCAATTACATATTTTTGACACTTAGAGTGATGACTAGAACCTTTCGACCAAAATTACATCACTCTGACGCTTGGAGTTGCGACTGCAACCTTTCGGCCAAAATTACATCATTCAGACCTTTGAATGATGACTACAATTTCAGTCGGAATTACATCATTTTGACACTTGAAGTGACGACTGCAACCTTTAGACTGGAATCACATCACTTAGACTTTTGAATGACGACTAAAACCGTTCTGCTAGAATTACATCATTTTAACACTTGGAGTGAAGACTGTAATCTTTCGGTGGAATTACATCACTCGGACTTTTGAATGAGAGTTGCTACGTTTTAGTCGAAATTATATCATTCTGATACTTAGAGTTACGACTGCGACCATTTGGCTTGAATTACATCACTCAGAATTTAGAATGATGACTACAACCTTTTGGCCAGAATTACATCACTCTGACGCTTGGAGTGACAACTACAACCATTTGTCTGGAATTACATCAATCGGACTTTTGAATGACGACGCAACCTTTCGGGTGGAATTACTTCACTTTGATAGCAACCGTAGCATTTCGGTTTGGAATGACGTCACTCAAACCTTTGAATGATGACTACAACCATTTAGCTGAAATTACATCAATCGACACTTGGATTGGCTATTGTAGCATTTCTGCTGGAATTACGTCACCCGTACATTTGAATGATGACTTGCAACCTTTCGGTCGGAATTACATCAATTTGACACTTGTAGTGTTGACTTTAACCTTTCAAATTAGGAATTATATCGATCGACTTTGAATAATGACTGCAACCTTTGGGCCAGAATTACTTCAATCTGATGTTTGGAGTGACGACTGCAACCTTTAAGCCGGAATTACATCATTCTAAGACTTGGAGTGTAGACTGCAATCGTACAGTCAAAATTATGTTACCCAGTCTTTTGAATGATGATTGTAACATTTCGGCCAGATTTACATAAATATGACACTTAGAGTGACAACTGCAACCTTTTATACGGAATTACATCACTCGGACTTTTGAATGATGACGCAACATTTCGGTCGGAATTATATCCTTCTAACACATAGAGTGATGATTTACGCAACTTTTTTATTGCAATTATATCACTCGGACTTTTGAATGACGAATGCAATTTTTCGACCGCAATTACATATTTTTGACACTTAGAGTGATGACTAGAACCTTTCGACCAAAATTACATCACTCTGACGCTTGGAGTTGCGACTGCAACCTTTTGGCCAAAATTACATCATTCAGACCTTTGAATGATGACTACAATTTCAGTCGGAATTACATCATTTTGACACTTGAAGTGACGACTGCAACCTTTAGACTGGAATCACATCACTTAGACTTTTGAATGACGACTAAAACCGTTCTGCTAGAATTACATCATTTTAACACTTGGAGTGAAGACTGTAATCTTTCGGTGGAATTACATCACACGGACTTTTGAATGAGAGTTGCTACGTTTTAGTCGAAATTATATCATTCTGATACTTAGAGTTACGACTGCGACCATTTGGCTTGAAATACATCACTCAGAATTTAGAATGATGACTACAACCTTTTGGCCAGAATTACATCACTCTGACGCTTGGAGTGACAACTACAACCATTTGTCCGGAATTACATCAATCGGACTTTTGAATGACGACCGCAACCTTTCGGGTGGAATTACTTCACTTTGATAGCTACTTTGTAGCATTTCGGTGGAATGACGTCACTCAAACCTTTGAATGATGACTACAACCATTTAGCTGAAATTACATCAATCGACACTTGGATTGGCTATTGTAGCATTTCTGTGGAATTACGTCACCCGGACATTTGAATGATGACCGCAACCTTTCGATCGGAATTACATCAATTTGACACTTGTAGTGTTGACTTTAACCTTTCAAATAGGAATTATATCGGTCGGACTTTGAATAATGACCGCAACCTTTGGGCCGAATTACTTCAATCGATGTTTGGAGTGACGACCGCAACCTTTCAAATTGCCGGAATTACATCATTCTAACACTTGGAGTGTAGATCGCAACCGTACAGATCAAAATTATGTTACCCGAGTCTTTTGAATGATGATTGTAACATTTCGGCCAGAATTACATAAATATGACACTTAGAGTGACAACGCAACCTTTTATACGGAATTACATCACTCGGACTTTTGAATGATGACTCGCAACATTTCGGTCTGAAATACATCATTCTAAAACATGGAGTGTAGACTGCAACTTTTCGGTTTGAATTAGATCACTCGAGACTTTTGAATGATGACTTTGCGCAACCTTCAAATGGAATTACATCATTCTAACACTTAGAGTGACAATCGTGACCTTTTACCGGAACTACATCACACAAACTTTTGAATGATGACGCAACCTTTCGGTCGAATTACGTCATTCTAACACATGGATCGTAGACGCAACCTTTTAGATTGAATTATATCACTCGGACATTTGAATGATGACTCGTAACTTTTCATCTAGAATTACATTATACTAACACTTAGAGTGATGACTGCAATCTTTCGACTGGAATTACATCATTCAGACTTTTAAATGATGACTGCAACCATTCGGTCGGAATTATATCATTCTAACACATAGAGTGATGACTGCAACTTTTTTATTGCAATTATATCACTCGGACTTTTGAATGACGAATGCAATTTTTCGACCGCAATTACATATTTTTGACACTTAGAGTGACGACTAGAACCTTTCGACCAAAATTACATCACTCTGACGCTTGGAGTTGCGACTGCAACCTTTCGGCCAAAATTACATCATTCAGACCTTTGAATGATGACTACAATTTCAGTCGGAATTACATCATTTTGACACTTGAAGTGACGACTGCAACCTTTAGACTGGAATCACATCACTTAGACTTTTGAATGACGACTAAAACCGTTCTGCTAGAATTACATCATTTTAACACTTGGAGTGAAGACTGTAATCTTTCGGTGGAATTACATCACTCGGACTTTTGAATGAGAGTTGCTACGTTTTAGTCGAAATTATATCATTCTGATACTTAGAGTTACGATCGCGACCATTTGGCTTGAATTACATCACTCGAAATTTAGAATGATGACTACAACCTTTTGGCCGAAATTACATCACTCGACGCTTGGAGTGACAACTACAACCATTTGTCCGGAATTACATCAATCGGACTTTTGAATGACGACCGCAACCTTTCGGGTGGAATTACTTCACTTTGATCGGCAACTCGTAGCATTTCGGTGGAATGACGTCACTCAAACCTTTGAATGATGACTACAACCATTTAGCTGAAATTACATCAATCCGACACTTGGATTGGCTATTGTAGCATTTCTGCTGGAATTACGTCACCCGGACATTTGAATGATGACCGCAACCTTTCGATCGGAATTACATCAATTTGACACTTGTAGTGTTGACTTTAACCTTTCAGCGGAATTATATCGGTCGGACTTTGAATAATGACCGCAACCTTTGGGCCGAATTACTTCAATCGATGTTTGGAGTGACGACGCAACCTTTCAGTAAATTTAATTACATCATTCTAAGACTTGGAGTGTAGATCGCAACCGTATGAAAAAATTATGTTACCTAGTCTTTTGAATGATGATTGTAACATTTCGGACGAGAATTACATAAATATGACACTTAGAGTGACAACGCAACCTTTTATACGGAATTACATCACTCGGACTTTTGAATGATGACTGCAACATTTCGGTCGGAATTATATCATTCTAACACATAGAGTGATGACTGCAACTTTTTTATTGCAATTATATCACTCGGACTTTTGAATGACGAATGCAATTTTTCGACCGCAATTACATATTTTTGACACTTAGAGTGATGACTAGAACCTTTCGACCAAAATTACATCACTCGACACTTGGAGTTGCGATCGCAACCTTTCGGCCAAAATTACATCATTCGGACCTTTGAATGATGACTACAATTTCA
The DNA here is from genome assembly GCA_034509755.1 of Anisodus tanguticus. Taxonomy (NCBI): domain Eukaryota; kingdom Viridiplantae; phylum Streptophyta; class Magnoliopsida; order Solanales; family Solanaceae; genus Anisodus; species Anisodus tanguticus. Next base: position 19,626,240 of record CM067552.1, on the reverse strand, counting down.
GATCGGAATTACATCATTTTGACACTTGAAGTGACGACTGCAACCTTTAGACTGGAATCACATCACTTAGACTTTTGAATGACGACTAAAACCGTTCTGCTAGAATTACATCATTTTAACACTTGGAGTGAAGACTGTAATCTTTCGGTGGAATTACATCACTCGGACTTTTGAATGAGAGTTGCTACGTTTTAGTCGAAATTATATCATTCTGATACTTAGAGTTACGACTGCGACCATTTGGCTTGAATTACATCACTCAGAATTTAGAATGATGACTACAACCTTTTGGCCAGAATTACATCACTCTGACGCTTGGAGTGACAACTACAACCATTTGTCTGGAATTACATCAATCGGACTTTTGAATGACGACCGCAACCTTTCGGGTGGAATTACTTCACTTTGACCGGCTCTTTTGTAGCATTTCGGTGGAATGACGTCACTCAAACCTTTGAATGATGACTACAACCATTTAGCTGAAATTACATCAATCTGACACTTGGATTGGCTATTGTAGCATTTCTGCTGGAATTACGTCACCCAGACATTTGAATGATGACTACAATTTCAGTCGGAATTACATCATTTTGACACTTGAAGTGACGACTGCAACCTTTAGACTGGAATCACATCACTTAGACTTTTGAATGACGACTAAAACCGTTCTGCTAGAATTACATCATTTTAACACTTGGAGTGAAGACTGTAATCTTTCGGTGGAATTACATCACTCGGACTTTTGAATGAGAGTTGCTACGTTTTAGTCGAAATTATATCATTCTGATACTTAGAGTTACGACTGCGACCATTTGGCTTGAAATACATCACTCAGAATTTAGAATGATGACTACAACCTTTTGGCCAGAATTACATCACTCTGACGCTTGGAGTGACAACTACAACCATTTGTCTGGAATTACATCAATCGGACTTTTGAATGACGACCGCAACCTTTCGGGTGGAATTACTTCACTTTGACCGCTCTCGTAGCATTTCGGTGGAATGACGTCACTCAAACCTTTGAATGATGACTACAACCATTTAGCTGAAATTACATCAATCGACACTTGGATTGGCTATTGTAGCATTTCTGCCGGAATTACGTCACCCGGACATTTGAATGATGACCGCAACCTTTCGATCGGAATTACATCAATTTGACACTTGTAGTGTTGACTTTAACCTTTCAAATAGGAATTATATCGGTCGGACTTTGAATAATGACCGCAACCTTTGGGCCGAATTACTTCAATCGATGTTTGGAGTGACGACTGCAACCTTTCAGCCGGAATTACATCATTCTAACACTTGGAGTGTAGACTGCAACCGTACAGTCAAAATTATGTTACCCAGTCTTTTGAATGATGATTGTAACATTTCGGCCAGAATTACATAAATATGACACTTAGAGTGACAACTGCAACCTTTTATACGGAATTACATCACTCGGACTTTTGAATGATGACTGCAACATTTCGGTCTGAAATACATCATTCTAAAACATGGAGTGTAGACTGCAACTTTTCAGTTTGAATTAGATCACTCAGACTTTTGAATGATGACTGCAACCTTCAGCTGGAATTACATCATTCTAACACTTAGAGTGACAACTGTGACCTTTTACCCGGAACTACATCACACAAACTTTTGAATGATGACTGCAACCTTTCGGTCTGAATTACGTCATTCTAACACATGGACTCGTAGACGCAACCTTTTAGATTGAATTATATCACTCGGACATTTGAATGATGACTGTAACTTTTCATCTAGAATTACATTATACTAACACTTAGAGTGATGACGCAATCTTTCGACGGAATTACATCATTCGGACTTTTAAATGATGATTTGCAACCATTCGGTCGGAATTATATCATTCTAACACATAGAGTGATGACTCGCAACTTTTTTATTGCAATTATATCACTCGGACTTTTGAATGACGAATGCAATTTTTCGACCGCAATTACATATTTTTGACACTTAGAGTGACGACTAGAACCTTTCGACCAAAATTACATCACTCGACGCTTGGAGTTGCGACGCAACCTTTCGGCCAAAATTACATCATTCGGACCTTTGAATGATGACTACAATTTCAGATCGGAATTACATCATTTTGACACTTGAAGTGACGACGCAACCTTTAGACCGGAATCACATCACTTAGACTTTTGAATGACGACTAAAACCGTTCGCTAGAATTACATCATTTTAACACTTGGAGTGAAGACCGTAATCTTTCGGTGGAATTACATCACTCGGACTTTTGAATGAGAGTTGCTACGTTTTAGTCGAAATTATATCATTCGATACTTAGAGTTACGACTGCGACCATTTGGCTTGAATTACATCACTCAGAATTTAGAATGATGACTACAACCTTTTGGCCAGAATTACATCACTCTGACGCTTGGAGTGACAACTACAACCATTTGTCTGGAATTACATCAATCGGACTTTTGAATGACGACTGCAACCTTTCGGGTGGAATTACTTCACTTTGATAACAACTGTAGCATTTCGGCTGGAATGACGTCACTCAAACCTTTGAATGATGACTACAACCATTTAGCTGAAATTACATCAATCTGACACTTGGATTGGCTATTGTAGCATTTCTGCTGGAATTACGTCACCCAGACATTTGAATGATGACTGCAACCTTTCAGTCGGAATTACATCAATTTGACACTTGTAGTGTTGACTTTAACCTTTCAGCCGGAATTATATCAGTCAGACTTTGAATAATGACTGCAACCTTTGGGCCAGAATTACTTCAATCTGATGTTTGGAGTGACGACTGCAACCTTTCAGCCGGAATTACATCATTCTAAGACTTGGAGTGTAGACTGCAACCGTACAGTCAAAATTATGTTACCTAGTCTTTTGAATGATGATTGTAACATTTCGGCCAGAATTACATAAATATGACACTTAGAGTGACAACTGCAACCTTTTATACGGAATTACATCACTCGGACTTTTGAATGATGACTGCAACATTTCGGTCGGAATTATATCATTCTAACACATAGAGTGATGACTGCAACTTTTTTATTGCAATTATATCACTCAGACTTTTGAATGACGAATGCAATTTTTCGACCGCAATTACATATTTTTGACACTTAGAGTGATGACTAGAACCTTTCGACCAAAATTACATCACTCTGACACTTGGAGTTGCGACTGCAACCTTTCGGCCAAAATTACATCATTCAGACCTTTGAATGATGACTACAATTTCAGTCGGAATTACATCATTTTGACACTTGAAGTGACGACTGCAACCTTTAGACTGGAATCACATCACTTAGACTTTTGAATGACGACTAAAACCGTTCTGCTAGAATTACATCATTTTAACACTTGGAGTGAAGACTGTAATCTTTCGGTGGAATTACATCACTCGGACTTTTGAATGAGAGTTGCTACGTTTTAGTCGAAATTATATCATTCTGATACTTAGAGTTACGACTGCGACCATTTGGCTTGAATTACATCACTCAGAATTTAGAATGATGACTACAACCTTTTGGCCAGAATTACATCACTCTGACGCTTGGAGTGACAACTACAACCATTTGTCTGGAATTACATCAATCGGACTTTTGAATGACGACTGCAACCTTTCGGGTGGAATTACTTCACTTTGATCAAGCTACTCTTTGTAGCATTTCGGTGGAATGACGTCACTCAAACCTTTGAATGATGACTACAACCATTTAGCTGAAATTACATCAATCGACACTTGGATTGGCTATTGTAGCATTTCTTTGGAATTACGTCACCCGGACATTTGAATGATGACCGCAACCTTTCGGTCGGAATTACATCAATTTGACACTTGTAGTGTTGACTTTAACCTTTCAGCCGGAATTATATCAGTCAGACTTTGAATAATGACTGCAACCTTTGGGCCAGAATTACTTCAATCTGATGTTTGGAGTGACGACTGCAACCTTTAAGCCAGAATTACATCATTCTAAGACTTGGAGTGTAGACTGCAACCGTACAGTCAAAATTATGTTACCCAGTCTTTTGAAGGATGATTGTAACATTTCGGCCAGAATTACATAAATATGAAACTTAGAGTGACAACTGCAACCTTTTATACGGAATTACATCACTCGGACTTTTGAATGATGACTGCAACATTTCGGTCTGAAATACATCATTCTAAAACATGGAGTGTAGACCGCAACTTTTCAGTTTGAATTAGATCACTCAGACTTTTGAATGATGACTGCAACCTTCAGCTGGAATTACATCATTCTAACACTTAGAGTGACAACCTGTGACCTTTTTCCCGAACTACATCACACAAACTTTTGAATGATGACGCAACCTTTCGTTCGAATTACATCATTCTAACACATGGAGTGTAGACTGCAACCTTTTATATATAATTATATCACTCGGACTTTTGAATGATGACTGTAACTTTTCATCTAGAATTACATTATACTAACACTTAGAGTGATGACTGCAATCTTTCGACTAGAATTACATCACTCGGACTTTTGAATTCTGACTGCAACATTTCGGTCGGAATTATATCATTCTAACACATAGAGTGATGACTGCAACTTTTTTATTGCAATTATATCACTCGGACTTTTGAATGACGAATGCAATTTTTCGACCGCAATTACATATTTTTGACACTTAGAGTGATGACTAGAACCTTTCGACCAAAATTACATCACTTTGACGCTTGGAGTTGCGACTGCAACCTTTCGGCCAAAATTACATCATTCAGACCTTTGAATGATGACTACAATTTCAGTCGGAATTACATCATTTTGACACTTGAAGTGACGACTGCAACCTTTAGACTGGAATCACATCACTTAGACTTTTGAATGACGACTAAAACCGTTCTGCTAGAATTACATCATTTTAACACTTGGAGTGAAGACTGTAATCTTTCGGTGGAATTACATCACTCGGACTTTTGAATGAGAGTTGCTACGTTTTAGTCGAAATTATATCATTCTGATACTTAGAGTTACGACTGCGACCATTTGGCTTGAATTACATCACTCAGAATTTAGAATGATGACTACAACCTTTTGGCCAGAATTACATCACTCTGACGCTTGGAGTGACAACTACAACCATTTGTCTGGAATTACATCAATCGGACTTTTGAATGACGACTGCAACCTTTCGGGTGGAATTACTTCACTTTGACTGGCAACTGTAGCATTTCGGCTGGAATGACGTCACTCAAACCTTTGAATGATGACTACAACCATTTAGCTGAAATTACATCAATCTGACACTTGGATTGGCTATTGTAGCATTTCTGCTGGAATTACGTCACCCAGACATTTGAATGATGACTGCAACCTTTCAGTCGGAATTACATCAATTTGACACTTGTAGTGTTGACTTTAACCTTTCAGCCGGAATTATATCAGTCAGACTTTGAATAATGACTGCAACCTTTGGGCCAGAATTACTTCAATCTGATGTTTGGAGTGACGACTGCAACCTTTAAGCCGGAATTACATCATTCTAAGACTTGGAGTGTAGACTGCAATCGTACAGTCAAAATTATGTTACCCAGTCTTTTGAATGATGATTGTAACATTTCGGCCAGATTTACATAAATATGACACTTAGAGTGACAACTGCAACCTTTTATACGGAATTACATCACTCGGACTTTTGAATGATGACTGCAACATTTCGGTCGGAATTATATCCTTCTAACACATAGAGTGATGACTGCAACTTTTTTATTGCAATTATATCACTCGGACTTTTGAATGACGAATGCAATTTTTCGACCGCAATTACATATTTTTGACACTTAGAGTGATGACTAGAACCTTTCGACCAAAATTACATCACTCTGACGCTTGGAGTTGCGACTGCAACCTTTTGGCCAAAATTACATCATTCAGACCTTTGAATGATGACTACAATTTCAGTCGGAATTACATCATTTTGACACTTGAAGTGACGATTGCAACCTTTAGACCGGAATCACATCACTTAGACTTTTGAATGACGACTAAAACCGTTCGCTAGAATTACATCATTTTAACACTTGGAGTGAAAGACGTAATCTTTCGGTGGAATTACATCACACGGACTTTTGAATGAGAGTTGCTACGTTTTAGTCGAAATTATATCATTCGATACTTAGAGTTACGATTTGCGACCATTTGGCTTGAAATACATCACTCAGAATTTAGAATGATGACTACAACCTTTTGGCCAGAATTACATCACTCTGACGCTTGGAGTGACAACTACAACCATTTGTCTGGAATTACATCAATCGGACTTTTGAATGACGACGCAACCTTTCGGGTGGAATTACTTCACTTTGATCGGCTCTTTGTAGCATTTCGGTGGGAATGACGTCACTCAAACCTTTGAATGATGACTACAACCATTTAGCTGAAATTACATCAATCTGACACTTGGATTGGCTATTGTAGCATTTCTGCTGGAATTACGTCACCCAGACATTTGAATGATGACTGCAACCTTTCAGTCGGAATTACATCAATTTGACACTTGTAGTGTTGACTTTAACCTTTCAGCCGGAATTATATCAATCAGACTTTGAATAATGACTGCAACCTTTGGGCCAGAATTACTTCAATCTGATGTTTGGAGTGACGATCGCAACCTTTCAAATTTTAATTACATCATTCTAACACTTGGAGTGTAGATCGCAACCGTACTCAAAATTATGTTACCCGAGTCTTTTGAATGATGATTGTAACATTTCGGCCAGAATTACATAAATATGACACTTAGAGTGACAACTGCAACCTTTTATACGGAATTACATCACTCGGACTTTTGAATGATGACTGCAACATTTCGGTCTGAAATACATCATTCTAAAACATGGAGTGTAGACCGCAACTTTTCGGTTTGAATTAGATCACTCGACTTTTGAATGATGACTGCAACCTTCAGCTGGAATTACATCATTCTAACACTTAGAGTGACAACTGTGACCTTTTACCCGGAACTACATCACACAAACTTTTGAATGATGACTGCGCAACCTTTCGGTCGAATTACGTCATTCTAACACATGGAGTGTAGACGCGCAACCTTTTAGATTGAATTATATCACTCGGACATTTGAATGATGACCGTAACTTTTCATCTAGAATTACATTATACTAACACTTAGAGTGATGACAATCTTTCGATTGGAATTACATCATTCGAGACTTTTAAATGATGACTGCAACCATTCGGTCGGAATTATATCATTCTAACACATAGAGTGATGACTGCAACTTTTTTATTGCAATTATATCACTCGGACTTTTGAATGACGAATGCAATTTTTCGACCGCAATTACATATTTTTGACACTTAGAGTGACGACTAGAACCTTTCGACCAAAATTACATCACTCTGACGCTTGGAGTTGCGACTGCAACCTTTCGGCCAAAATTACATCATTCAGACCTTTGAATGATGACTACAATTTCAGTCGGAATTACATCTTTTTGACACTTGAAGTGACGACTGCAACCTTTAGACTGGAATCACATCACTTAGACTTTTGAATGACGACTAAAACCGTTCTGCTAGAATTACATCATTTTAACACTTGGAGTGAAGACTGTAATCTTTCGGTGGAATTACATCACTCGGACTTTTGAATGAGAGTTGCTACGTTTTAGTCGAAATTATATCATTCTGATACTTAGAGTTACGACTGCGACCATTTAGCTTGAAATACATCACTCAGAATTTAGAATGATGACTACAACCTTTTGGCCAGAATTACATCACTCTGACGCTTGGAGTGACAACTACAACCATTTGTCTGGAATTACATCAATCGGACTTTTGAATGACGACTGCAACCTTTCGGGTGGAATTACTTCACTTTGATAAGCTCTTTGTAGCATTTCGGTGGAATGACGTCACTCAAACCTTTGAATGATGACTACAACCATTTAGCTGAAATTACATCAATCTGACACTTGGATTGGCTATTGTAGCATTTCTGCTGGAATTACGTCACCCAGACATTTGAATGATGCCTGCAACCTTTCGGTCGGAATTACATCAATTTGACACTTGTAGTGTTGACTTTAACCTTTCAAATAGGAATTATATCGATCGACTTTGAATAATGACTTGCAACCTTTGGGCCGAATTACTTCAATCGATGTTTGGAGTGACGATCGCAACCTTTCAAAATAGAATTACATCATTCTAACACTTGGAGTGTAGATCGCAACCGTACGATCAAAATTATGTTACCCGGTCTTTTGAATGATGATTGTAACATTTCGGCCAGAATTACATAAATATGACACTTAGAGTGACAAGCGCAACCTTTTATACGGAATTACATCACTCGGACTTTTGAATGATGATCGCAACATTTCGGTCTGAAATACATCATTCTAAAACATGGAGTGTAGACTGCAACTTTTCAGTTTGAATTAGATCACTCGGACTTTTGAATGACGAATGCAATTTTTCGACCGCAATTACATATTTTTGACACTTAGAGTGATGACTAGAACCTTTCTACCAAAATTACATCACTCTGACGCTTGGAGTTGCGACTGCAACCTTTCGGCCAAAATTACATCATTCAGACCTTTGAATGATGACTACAATTTCAGTCGGAATTACATCATTTTGACACTTGAAGTGACGACTGCAACCTTTAGACTGGAATCACATCACTTAGACTTTTGAATGACGACTAAAACCGTTCTGCTAGAATTACATCATTTTAACACTTGGAGTGAAGACTGTAATCTTTCGGTGGAATTACATCACTCGGACTTTTGAATGAGAGTTGCTACGTTTTAGTCGAAATTATATCATTCTGATACTTAGAGTTACGACTGCGACCATTTGGCTTGAATTACATCACTCGAAATTTAGAATGATGACTACAACCTTTTGGCCAGAATTACATCACTCTGACGCTTGGAGTGACAACTACAACCATTTGTCTGGAATTACATCAATCGGACTTTTGAATGACGACTGCAACCTTTCGGGTGGAATTACTTCACTTTGACTGCTCTTTGTAGCATTTCGGTGGAATGACGTCACTCAAACCTTTGAATGATGACTACAACCATTTAGCTGAAATTACATCACTATGACACTTGGATTGGCTATTGTAGCATTTCGTTGGAATTACGTCACCCGGACATTTGAATGATGACCGCAACCTTTCGATCGGAATTACATCAATTTGACACTTGTAGTGTTGACTTTAACCTTTCAAATAGGAATTATATCGATCGGACTTTGAATAATGACTGCAACCTTTGGGCCGAATTACTTCAATCGATGTTTGGAGTGACGACGCAACCTTTCAAATTTTAATTACATCATTCTAACACTTGGAGTGTAGATCGCAACCGTACAGTCAAAATTATGTTACCCGAGTCTTTTGAATGATGATTGTAACATTTCGGCCGAATTACATAAATATGACACTTAGAGTGACAACGCAACCTTTTATACGGAATTACATCACTCGGACTTTTGAATGATGACCGCAACATTTCGGTCCGAAATACATCATTCTAAAACATGGAGTGTAGACTGCAACATTTCGGTCTGAAATACATCATTCTAAAACATGGAGTGTAGACTGCAACTTTTCAGTTTGAATTATATCACTCAGACTTTTGAATGATGACTGCAACCTTCAGCTGGAATTACATCATTCTAACACTTAGAGTGACAAGCGTGACCTTTTACCCTAACTACATCACACAAACTTTTGAATGATGACTGCAACCTTTCGGTCTGAATTACATCATTCTAACACATGGAGTGTAGACTGCAACCTTTTATATTGAATTATATCACTCGGACTCTTGAATGATGACTGTAACTTTTCATCTAGAATTACATTATACTAACACTTAGAGTGATGACTGCAATCTTTCGACTGGAATTACATCACTCGGACTTTTGAATTCTGACTGCAACATTTCGGTCGGAATTATATCATTCTAACACATAGAGTGATGACTGCAACTTTTTTATTGCAATTATATCACTCGGACTTTTGAATGACGAATGCAATTTTTCGACCGCAATTACATATTTTTGACACTTAGAGTGATGACTAGAACCTTTCGACCAAAATTACATCACTCTGACGCTTGGAGTTGCGACTGCAACCTTTCGGCCAAAATTACATCATTCAGACCTTTGAATGGTGACTACAATTTCAGTCGGAATTACATCATTTTGACACTTGAAGTGACGACGCAACCTTTAGACCGAATCACATCACTTAGACTTTTGAATGACGACTAAAACCGTTCGCTAGAATTACATCATTTTAACACTTGGAGTGAAGATCGTAATCTTTCGGTGGAATTACATTACTCGGACTTTTGAATGAGAGTTGCTACGTTTTAGTCGAAATTATATCATTCGATACTTAGAGTTACGATCGCGACAATTTGGCTTGAATTACATCACTCGAATTTAGAATGATGACTACAACCTTTTGGCCGAATTACATCACTCGACGCTTGGAGTGACAACTACAACCATTTGTCCGGAATTACATCAATCGGACTTTTAAATGACGATCGCAACCTTTCGGGTGGAATTACTTCACTTTGACTCGGCAACCGTAGCATTTCGGTGGAATGACGTCACTCAAACCTTTGAATGATGACTACAACCATTTAGCCGAAATTACATCAATCGACACTTGGATTGGCTATTGTAGCATTTCTGCTTGGAATTACGTCACCCGAGACATTTGAATGATGACAAGAAACCTTTCGGTCGGAATTACATCAATTTGACACTTGTAGTGTTGACTTTAACCTTTCAAATTTTAATTATATCGATCGACTTTGAATAATGACCGCAACCATTGGGCGAATTACTTCAATCGATGTTTGGAGTGACGATTGCAACCTTTCAAATTTAATTACATCATTCTAACACTTGGAGTGTAGACTGCAACCAGACGATCAAAATTATGTTACCCAGTCTTTTGAATGATGATTGTAACATTTCGGCCAGAATTACATAAATATGACACTGAGTGTAGACTGCAACCGTATATCATTCTAAAACATGGAGTGTAGACTGCAACTTTTCAGTTTGAATTAGATCACTCAGACTTTTGAATGATGACTGCAACCTTCAGCTGGAATTACATCATTCTAACACTTAGAGTGACAAATGTGACCTTTTACCCGGAACTACATCACACAAACTTTTGAATGATGACTGCAACCTTTCGGTCTGAATTACGTCATTCTAACACATGGAGTGTAGACTGCAACCTTTTAGATTGAATTATATCACTCAGACATTTGAATGATGACTGTAACTTCTCATCTAGAATTACATTATACTAACACTTAGAGTGATGACTGCAATCTTTCGACTGGAATTACATCATTCAGACTTTTAAATGATGACTGCAACCATTCGGTCGGAATTATATCATTCTAACACATAGAGTGATGACTGCAGCTTTTTTATTGCAATTATATCACTCGGACTTTTGAATGACGAATGCAATTTTTCGACCGCAATTACATATTTTTGACACTTAGAGTGACGACTAGAACCTTTCGACCAAAATTACATCACTCTGACGCTTGGAGTTGCGACTGCAACCTTTCGGCCAAAATTACATCATTCAGACCTTTGAATGATGACTACAATTTCAGTCGGAATTACATCTTTTTGACACTTGAAGTGACGACTGCAACCTTTAGACTGGAATCACATCACTTAGACTTTTGAATGACGACTAAAACCGTTCTGCTAGAATTACATCATTTTAACACTTGGAGTGAAGACCGTAATCTTTCGGTGGAATTACATCACTCGGACTTTTGAATGAGAGTTGCTACGTTTTAGTCGAAATTATATCATTCGATACTTAGAGTTACGATTGCGACCATTTAGCTTGAAATACATCACTCGAATTTAGAATGATGACTACAACCTTTTGGCCGAATTACATCACTCGACGCTTGGAGTGACAACTACAACCATTTGTCCGGAATTACATCAATCGGACTTTTGAATGACGACCGCAACCTTTCGGGTGGAATTACTTCACTTTGATAGCTCTTCCGTAGCATTTCGGTGGGAATGACGTCACTCAAACCTTTGAATGATGACTACAACCATTTAGCTGAAATTACATCAATCGACACTTGGATTGGCTATTGTAGCATTTCTGCTTGGAATTACGTCACCCGGACATTTGAATGATGACCGCAACCTTTCGGTCGGAATTACATCAATTTGACACTTGTAGTGTTGACTTTAACCTTTCAAATTTAATTATATCGATCGGACTTTGAATAATGACGCAACCTTTGGGCCGAATTACTTCAATCGATGTTTGGAGTGACGATCGCAACCTTTAAGCCGGAATTACATCATTCTAAGACTTGGAGTGTAGACTGCAATCGTACAGTCAAAATTATGTTACCCAGTCTTTTGAATGATGATTGTAACATTTCGGCCAGATTTACATAAATATGACACTTAGAGTGACAACTGCAACCTTTTATACGGAATTACATCACTCGGACTTTTGAATGATGACGCAACATTTCGGTCGGAATTATATCCTTCTAACACATAGAGTGATGATTTGCAACTTTTTTATTGCAATTATATCACTCGGACTTTTGAATGACGAATGCAATTTTTCGACCGCAATTACATATTTTTGACACTTAGAGTGATGACTAGAACCTTTCGACCAAAATTACATCACTCTGACGCTTGGAGTTGCGACTGCAACCTTTTGGCCAAAATTACATCATTCAGACCTTTGAATGATGACTACAATTTCAGTCGGAATTACATCATTTTGACACTTGAAGTGACGATCGCAACCTTTAGACTGGAATCACATCACTTAGACTTTTGAATGACGACTAAAACCGTTCTGCTAGAATTACATCATTTTAACACTTGGAGTGAAGACTGTAATCTTTCGGTGGAATTACATCACACGGACTTTTGAATGAGAGTTGCTACGTTTTAGTCGAAATTATATCATTCTGATACTTAGAGTTACGACTGCGACCATTTGGCTTGAAATACATCACTCGAATTTAGAATGATGACTACAACCTTTTGGCCGAATTACATCACTCGACGCTTGGAGTGACAACTACAACCATTTGTCCGGAATTACATCAATCGGACTTTTGAATGACGATCGCAACCTTTCGGGTGGAATTACTTCACTTTGATAGCTCTTTAGCATTTCGGTGGAATGACGTCACTCAAACCTTTGAATGATGACTACAACCATTTAGCTGAAATTACATCAATCGACACTTGGATTGGCTATTGTAGCATTTACTGCTGGAATTACGTCACCCGGACATTTGAATGATGACCGCAACCTTTCGATCGGAATTACATCAATTTGACACTTGTAGTGTTGACTTTAACCTTTCAAATAGGAATTATATCGGTCGACTTTGAATAATGACTACAACCTTTGGGCCGAATTACTTCAATCGATGTTTGGAGTGACGATCGCAACCTTTCACCGGAATTACATCATTCTAACACTTGGAGTGTAGATCGCAACCGTACGTCAGATCAAAATTATGTTACCCGATCTTTTGAATGATGATTGTAACATTTCGGCGAGAATTACATAAATATGACACTTAGAGTGACAACTGCAACCTTTTATACGGAATTACATCACTCGGACTTTTGAATGATGACGCAACATTTCGGTCTGAAATACATCATTCTAAAACATGGAGTGTAGACCGCAACTTTTCGGTTTGAATTAGATCACTCGAGACTTTTGAATGATGACTCGCAACCTTCAAATGGAATTACATCATTCTAACACTTAGAGTGACAACCGTGACCTTTTACCGGAACTACATCACACAAACTTTTGAATGATGACTGCAACCTTTCGGTCGAATTACGTCATTCTAACACATGGAGTGTAGATCGCAACCTTTTAGATTGAATTATATCACTCGGACATTTGAATGATGACTGTAACTTTTCATCTAGAATTACATTATACTAACACTTAGAGTGATGACTGCAATCTTTCGATTTGGAATTACATCATTCGAGACTTTTAAATGATGATTTAACCATTCGGTCGGAATTATATCATTCTAACACATAGAGTGATGACCGCAACTTTTTTATTGCAATTATATCACTCGGACTTTTGAATGACGAATGCAATTTTTCGACCGCAATTACATATTTTTGACACTTAGAGTGACGACTAGAACCTTTCGACCAAAATTACATCACTCGACGCTTGGAGTTGCGACCGCAACCTTTCGGCCAAAATTACATCATTCAGACCTTTGAATGATGACTACAATTTCAGTCGGAATTACATCTTTTTGACACTTGAAGTGACGACGCAACCTTTAGACTGGAATCACATCACTTAGACTTTTGAATGACGACTAAAACCGTTCGCTAGAATTACATCATTTTAACACTTGGAGTGAAGATCGTAATCTTTCGGTGGAATTACATCACTCGGACTTTTGAATGAGAGTTGCTACGTTTTAGTCGAAATTATATCATTCTGATACTTAGAGTTACGACTGCGACCATTTAGCTTGAAATACATCACTCAGAATTTAGAATGATGACTACAACCTTTTGGCCAGAATTACATCACTCTGACGCTTGGAGTGACAACTACAACCATTTGTCTGGAATTACATCAATCGGACTTTTGAATGACGACCGCAACCTTTCGGGTGGAATTACTTCACTTTGACTAGCTCTTTGTAGCATTTCTACGGTGGAATGACGTCACTCAAACCTTTGAATGATGACTACAACCATTTAGCTGAAATTACATCAATCTGACACTTGGATTGGCTATTGTAGCATTTCTGCTGGAATTACGTCACCCAGACATTTGAATGATGCCTGCAACCTTTCAGTCGGAATTACATCAATTTGACACTTGTAGTGTTGACTTTAACCTTTCAGCCGGAATTATATCAGTCAGACTTTGAATAATGACTGCAACCTTTGGGCCGAATTACTTCAATCGATGTTTGGAGTGACGACGCAACCTTTCAAATTTTAATTACATCATTCTAACACTTGGAGTGTAGACTGCAACCGTACAGTCAAAATTATGTTACCCAGTCTTTTGAATGATGATTGTAACATTTCGGCCAGAATTACATAAATATGACACTTAGAGTGACAACTGCAACCTTTTATACGGAATTACATCACTCGGACTTTTGAATGATGACTCGCAACATTTCGATGTCGAAATACATCATTCTAAAACATGGAGTGTAGACTGCAACTTTTCAGTTTGAATTAGATCACTCGGACTTTTGAATGACGAATGCAATTTTTCGACCGCAATTACATATTTTTGACACTTAGAGTGATGACTAGAACCTTTCTACCAAAATTACATCACTCTGACGCTTGGAGTTGCGATCGCAACCTTTCGGCCAAAATTACATCATTCGGACCTTTGAATGATGACTACAATTTCAGATCGGAATTACATCATTTTGACACTTGAAGTGACAAGTGACGATGCAACCTTTAGACTGGAATCACATCACTTAGACTTTTGAATGACGACTAAAACCGTTCTGCTAGAATTACATCATTTTAACACTTGGAGTGAAGACTGTAATCTTTCGGTGGAATTACATCACTCGGACTTTTGAATGAGAGTTGCTACGTTTTAGTCGAAATTATATCATTCTGATACTTAGAGTTACGACTGCGACCATTTGGCTTGAATTACATCACTCAGAATTTAGAATGATGACTACAACCTTTTGGCCAGAATTACATCACTCTGACGCTTGGAGTGACAACTACAACCATTTGTCTGGAATTACATCAATCGGACTTTTGAATGACGACTGCAACCTTTCGGGTGGAATTACTTCACTTTGACTGGCTACTGTAGCATTTCGGCTGGAATGACGTCACTCAAACCTTTGAATGATGACTACAACCATTTAGCTGAAATTACATCACTATGACACTTGGATTGGCTATTGTAGCATTTCTGTTGGAATTACGTCACCCAGACATTTGAATGATGACTGCAACCTTTCAGTCGGAATTACATCAATTTGACACTTGTAGTGTTGACTTTAACCTTTCAGCCGGAATTATATCAGTCAGACTTTGAATAATGACTGCAACCTTTGGGCCAGAATTACTTCAATCGATGTTTGGAGTGACGACCGCAACCTTTCAAATTTAATTACATCATTCTAACACTTGGAGTGTAGATCGCAACCGTACGATCAAAATTATGTTACCCGATCTTTTGAATGATGATTGTAACATTTCGGCGAGAATTACATAAATATGACACTTAGAGTGACAACTGCAACCTTTTATACGGAATTACATCACTCGGACTTTTGAATGATGACCGCAACATTTCGATCTGAAATACATCATTCTAAAACATGGAGTGTAGATCGCAACATTTCGGTCTGAAATACATCATTCTAAAACATGGAGTGTAGACGCAACTTTTCGGTTTGAATTATATCACTCGGACTTTTGAATGATGACCGCAACCTTCACTGGAATTACATCATTCTAACACTTAGAGTGACAATCTGTGACCTTTTACCCGAACTACATCACACAAACTTTTGAATGATGACCGCAACCTTTCGGTCTGAATTACATCATTCTAACACATGGAGTGTAGACGCAACCTTTTATATTGAATTATATCACTCGGACTCTTGAATGATGAGCGTAACTTTTCATCTAGAATTACATTATACTAACACTTAGAGTGATGACGCAATCTTTCGACCGGAATTACATCACTCGGACTTTTGAATTACATTGCAACATTTCATCGGAATTATATCATTCTAACACATAGAGTGATGACTAACTTTTTTATTGCAATTATATCACTCGGACTTTTGAATGACGAATGCAATTTTTCGACCGCAATTACATATTTTTGACACTTAGAGTGATGACTAGAACCTTTCGACCAAAATTACATCACTCTGACGCTTGGAGTTGCGACTGCAACCTTTCGGCCAAAATTACATCATTCAGACCTTTGAATGGTGACTACAATTTCAGTCGGAATTACATCATTTTGACACTTGAAGTGACGACTGCAACCTTTAGACTGGAATCACATCACTTAGACTTTTGAATGACGACTAAAACCGTTCTGCTAGAATTACATCATTTTAACACTTGGAGTGAAGACTGTAATCTTTCGGTGGAATTACATTACTCGGACTTTTGAATGAGAGTTGCTACGTTTTAGTCGAAATTATATCATTCTGATACTTAGAGTTACGACTGCGACAATTTGGCTTGAATTACATCACTCAGAATTTAGAATGATGACTACAACCTTTTGGCCAGAATTACATCACTCTGACGCTTGGAGTGACAACTACAACCATTTGTCTGGAATTACATCAATCGGACTTTTAAATGACGACTGCAACCTTTCGGGTGGAATTACTTCACTTTGATCGTAACAACCGTAGCATTTCGGTGGAATGACGTCACTCAAACCTTTGAATGATGACTACAACCATTTAGCTGAAATTACATCAATCGACACTTGGATTGGCTATTGTAGCATTTCTGCCGGAATTACGTCACCCGGACATTTGAATGATGACAAGAACCTTTCGATCGGAATTACATCAATTTGACACTTGTAGTGTTGACTTTAACCTTTCAAATGGAATTATATCGATCGGACTTTGAATAATGACTAACCATTGGGCCGAAATTACTTCAATCGATGTTTGGAGTACGATGCAACCTTTCAGTAGGAATTACATCATTCTAACACTTGGAGTGTAGACTCGCAACCGTACATCAAAATTATGTTACCCGCCTTTTTGAATGATGATTGTAACATTTCGGCCGAAATTACATAAATATGACACCGAGTGTAGATCGCAACCGTATATCATTCTAAAACATGGAGTGTAGACCGCAACTTTTCGGTTTGAATTAGATCACTCGGACTTTTGAATGATGACTGCAACCTTCACTGGAATTACATCATTCTAACACTTAGAGTGACAAATGTGACCTTTTACCGGAACTACATCACACAAACTTTTGAATGATGACCGCAACCTTTCGGTCGAATTACGTCATTCTAACACATGGAGTGTAGATCGCAACCTTTTAGATTGAATTATATCACTCGGACATTTGAATGATGACCGTAACTTCTCATCTAGAATTACATTATACTAACACTTAGAGTGATGACTGCAATCTTTCGATTTGGAATTACATCATTCGGACTTTTAAATGATGATCGCAACCATTCGGTCGGAATTATATCATTCTAACACATAGAGTGATGACTGACACTTTTTTATTGCAATTATATCACTCGGACTTTTGAATGACGAATGCAATTTTTCGACCGCAATTACATATTTTTGACACTTAGAGTGATGACTAGAACCTTTCGACCAAAATTACATCACTCTGACGCTTGGAGTTGCGACTGCAACCTTTCGGCCAAAATTACATCATTCAGACCTTTGAATGATGACTACAATTTCAGATCGGAATTACATCATTTTGACACTTGAAGTGACGATTGCAAACCTTTAGACTGAATCACATCACTTAGACTTTTGAATGACGACTAAAACTGTTACGCTAGAATTACATCATTTTAACACTTGGAGTGAAGACTGTAATCTTTCGGTGGAATTACATCACTCGGACTTTTGAATGAGAGTTGCTACGTTTTAGTCGAAATTATATCATTCTGATACTTAGAGTTACGACTGCGACCATTTGGCTTGAATTACATCACTCAGAATTTAGAATGATGACTACAACCTTTTGGCCAGAATTACATCACTCTGACGCTTGGAGTGACAACTACAACCATTTGTCTGGAATTACATCAATCGGACTTTTGAATGACGACTGCAACCTTTCGGGTGGAATTACTTCACTTTGACTGGCTACTGTAGCATTTCGGCTGGAATGACGTCACTCAAACCTTTGAATGATGACTACAACCATTTAGCTGAAATTACATCAATCGACACTTGGATTGGCTATTGTAGCATTTCTGCTGGAATTACGTCACCCAGACATTTGAATGATGACTGCAACCTTTCAGTCGGAATTACATCAATTTGACACTTGTAGTGTTGACTTTAACCTTTCAAATAGGAATTATATCAGTCAGACTTTGAATAATGACTGCAACCTTTGGGCCAGAATTACTTCAATCTGATGTTTGGAGTGACGACTGCAACCTTTCAGCCGGAATTACATCATTCTAACACTTGGAGTGTAGACTGCAACCGTACAGTCAAAATTATGTTACCCAGTCTTTTGAATGATGATTGTAACATTTCGGCCAGAATTACATAAATATGACACTGAGTGTAGACTGCAACCGTATATCATTCTAAAACATGGAGTGTAGACTGCAACTTTTCAGTTTGAATTAGATCACTCAGACTTTTGAATGATGACTGCAACCTTCAGCTGGAATTACATCATTCTAACACTTAGAGTGACAAATGTGACCTTTTACCCGGAACTACATCACACAAACTTTTGAATGATGACTGCAACCTTTCGGTCTGAATTACGTCATTCTAACACATGGAGTGTAGACTGCAACCTTTTAGATTGAATTATATCACTCGGACATTTGAATGATGATCGTAACTTCTCATCTAGAATTACATTATACTAACACTTAGAGTGATGACGCAATCTTTCGACCGGAATTACATCATTCGGACTTTTAAATGATGACGCAACCATTCGGTCGGAATTATATCATTCTAACACATAGAGTGATGACTGCAGCTTTTTTATTGCAATTATATCACTCGGACTTTTGAATGACGAATGCAATTTTTCGACCGCAATTACATATTTTTGACACTTAGAGTGATGACTAGAACCTTTCGACCAAAATTACATCACTCTGACGCTTGGAGTTGCGACTGCAACCTTTCGGCCAAAATTACATCATTCAGACCTTTGAATGATGACTACAATTTCAGTCGGAATTACATCATTTTGACACTTGAAGTGACGATCGCAACCTTTAGACGGAATCACATCACTTAGACTTTTGAATGACGACTAAAACCGTTCGCTAGAATTACATCATTTTAACACTTGGAGTGAAGACTGTAATCTTTCAGTGGAATTACATCACTCGGACTTTTGAATGAGAGTTGCTACGTTTTAG
This sequence comes from Anisodus tanguticus, assembly GCA_034509755.1. NCBI lineage: Eukaryota > Viridiplantae > Streptophyta > Magnoliopsida > Solanales > Solanaceae > Anisodus > Anisodus tanguticus. Next base: position 19,605,983 of record CM067552.1, on the reverse strand, counting down.
TCGAAATTATATCATTCTTATACTTAGAGTTACGACTGCGACCATTTGGCTTGAATTACATCACTCAGAATTTAGAATGATGACTACAACCTTTTGGCCAGAATTACATCACTCTGACGCTTGGAGTGACAACTACAACCATTTGTCTGGAATTACATCAATCGGACTTTTGAATGACGACTGCAACCTTTCGGGTGGAATTACTTCACTTTGACTGGCTACTGTAGCATTTCGACTGGAATGACGTCACTCAAACCTTTGAATGATGACTACAACCATTTAGCTGAAATTACATCAATCTGACACTTGGATTGGCTATTGTAGCATTTCTGCTGGAATTACGTCACCCGGACATTTGAATGATGACCGCAACCTTTCGGCGAATTACATCAATTTGACACTTGTAGTGTTGACTTTAACCTTTCAGCCGAATTATATCGATCGGACTTTGAATAATGACCGCAACCTTTGGGCCGAATTACTTCAATCGATGTTTGGAGTGACGATCGCAACCTTTCAAATTTTAATTACATCATTCTAACACTTGGAGTGTAGATCGCAACCGTACGATCAAAATTATGTTACCCGGTCTTTTGAATGATGATTGTAACATTTCGGCCAGAATTACATAAATATGACACTTAGAGTGACAAGCGCAACCTTTTATACGGAATTACATCACTCGGACTTTTGAATGATGACGCAACATTTCGGTCGAAATACATCATTCTAAAACATGGAGTGTAGACGCAACTTTTCGGTTTGAATTAGATCACTCGGACTTTTGAATGATGACGCAACCTTCACTGGAATTACATCATTCTAACACTTAGAGTGACAATCGTGACCTTTTACCCGGAACTACATCACACAAAACTTTTGAATGATGACCGCAACCTTTCGGTCGAATTACGTCATTCTAACACATGGAGTGTAGACTGCAACCTTTTAGATTGAATTATATCACTCGGACATTTGAATGATGACTGTAACTTTTCATCTAGAATTACATTATACTAACACTTAGAGTGATGACTGCAATCTTTCGACTGGAATTACATCATTCAGACTTTTAAATGATGACTGCAACCATTCGGTCGGAATTATATCATTCTAACACATAGAGTGATGACTGCAACTTTTTTATTGCAATTATATCACTCGGACTTTTGAATGACGAATGCAATTTTTCGACCGCAATTACATATTTTTGACACTTAGAGTGACGACTAGAACCTTTCGACCAAAATTACATCACTCTGACGCTTGGAGTTGCTACTGCAACCTTTCGGCCAAAATTACATCATTCAGACCTTTGAATGATGACTACAATTTCAGTCGGAATTACATCATTTTGACACTTGAAGTGACGACTGCAACCTTTAGACTGGAATCACATCACTTAGACTTTTGAATGACGACTAAAACCGTTCTGCTAGAATTACATCATTTTAACACTTGGAGTGAAGACTGTAATCTTTCAGTGGAATTACATCACTCGGACTTTTGAATGAGAGTTGCTACGTTTTAGTCGAAATTATATCATTCTTATACTTAGAGTTACGACTGCGACCATTTGGCTTGAATTACATCACTCAGAATTTAGAATGATGACTACAACCTTTTGGCCAGAATTACATCACTCTGACGCTTGGAGTGACAACTACAACCATTTGTCTGGAATTACATCAATCGGACTTTTGAATGACGACGCAACCTTTCGGGTGGAATTACTTCACTTTGATAGCTCTCTTAGCATTTCGACCGGAATGACGTCACTCAAACCTTTGAATGATGACTACAACCATTTAGCTGAAATTACATCAATCTGACACTTGGATTGGCTATTGTAGCATTTCTGCTGGAATTACGTCACCCAGACATTTGAATGATGACTGCAACCTTTCAGTCGGAATTACATCAATTTGACACTTGTAGTGTTGACTTTAACCTTTCAGCCGGAATTATATCAGTCAGACTTTGAATAATGACTGCAACCTTTGGGCCAGAATTACTTCAATCTGATGTTTGGAGTGACGATCGCAACCTTTCAAATTTAATTACATCATTCTAACACTTGGAGTGTAGATCGCAACCGTACGATCAAAATTATGTTACCCGAGTCTTTTGAATGATGATTGTAACATTTCGGCCAGAATTACATAAATATGACACTTAGAGTGACAACTGCAACCTTTTATACGGAATTACATCACTCGGACTTTTGAATGATGACTGCAACATTTCGGTCTGAAATACATCATTCTAAAACATGGAGTGTAGACTGCAACTTTTCGGTTTGAATTAGATCACTCGAGACTTTTGAATGATGACCGCAACCTTCAAATGGAATTACATCATTCTAACACTTAGAGTGACAACGTGACCTTTTACCGGAACTACATCACACAAACTTTTGAATGATGACCGCAACCTTTCGGTCTGAATTACGTCATTCTAACACATGGAGTGTAGATCGCAACCTTTTAGATTGAATTATATCACTCGGACATTTGAATGATGATTTAACTTTTCATCTAGAATTACATTATACTAACACTTAGAGTGATGACGCAATCTTTCGATTGGAATTACATCATTCGGACTTTTAAATGATGATCGCAACCATTCGGTCGGAATTATATCATTCTAACACATAGAGTGATGATTGCAACTTTTTTATTGCAATTATATCACTCGGACTTTTGAATGACGAATGCAATTTTTCGACCGCAATTACATATTTTTGACACTTAGAGTGACGACTAGAACCTTTCGACCAAAATTACATCACTCGACGCTTGGAGTTGCTACGCAACCTTTCGGCCAAAATTACATCATTCGGACCTTTGAATGATGACTACAATTTCGATCGGAATTACATCATTTTGACACTTGAAGTGACGATTGCAACCTTTAGACTGGAATCACATCACTTAGACTTTTGAATGACGACTAAAACCGTTCGCTAGAATTACATCATTTTAACACTTGGAGTGAAGACGTAATCTTTCGGTGGAATTACATCACTCGGACTTTTGAATGAGAGTTGCTACGTTTTAGTCGAAATTATATCATTCTTATACTTAGAGTTACGATCGCGACCATTTGGCTTGAATTACATCACTCGAATTTAGAATGATGACTACAACCTTTTGGCCGTAATTACATCACTCGACGCTTGGAGTGACAACTACAACCATTTGTCCGGAATTACATCAATCGGACTTTTGAATGACGACGCAACCTTTCGGGTGGAATTACTTCACTTTGATAGCTCTACCGTAGCATTTCGACGGAATGACGTCACTCAAACCTTTGAATGATGACTACAACCATTTAGCTGAAATTACATCAATCGACACTTGGATTGGCTATTGTAGCATTTCTGCCGGAATTACGTCACCCGGACATTTGAATGATGACCGCAACCTTTCGATCGGAATTACATCAATTTGACACTTGTAGTGTTGACTTTAACCTTTCAGTAGGAATTATATCGATCGGACTTTGAATAATGACCGCAACCTTTGGGCCGAAATTACTTCAATCGATGTTTGGAGTGACGATCGCAACCTTTCAAATTTTAATTACATCATTCTAACACTTGGAGTGTAGATCGCAACCGTACGATCAAAATTATGTTACCCAGTCTTTTGAATGATGATTGTAACATTTCGGCCGAATTACATAAATATGACACTTAGAGTGACAAGCGCAACCTTTTATACGGAATTACATCACTCGGACTTTTGAATGATGAGTACGCAACATTTCGGTCTGAAATACATCATTCTAAAACATGGAGTGTAGATCGCAACTTTTCGGTTTGAATTAGATCACTCGGACTTTTGAATGATGACCGCAACCTTCAAATTTGGAATTACATCATTCTAACACTTAGAGTGACAACTGTGACCTTTTACCCGGAACTACATCACACAAACTTTTGAATGATGACTGCAACCTTTCGGTCTGAATTACGTCATTCTAACACATGGAGTGTAGACTGCAACCTTTTAGATTGAATTATATCACTCGGACATTTGAATGATGACTGTAACTTTTCATCTAGAATTACATTATACTAACACTTAGAGTGATGACTGCAATCTTTCGACTGGAATTACATCATTCAGACTTTTAAATGATGACTGCAACCATTCGGTCGGAATTATATCATTCTAACACATAGAGTGATGACTGCAACTTTTTTATTGCAATTATATCACTCGGACTTTTGAATGACGAATGCAATTTTTCGACCGCAATTACATATTTTTGACACTTAGAGTGACGACTAGAACCTTTCGACCAAAATTACATCACTCTGACGCTTGGAGTTGCGACTGCAACCTTTCGGCCAAAATTACATCATTCAGACCTTTGAATGATGACTACAATTTCAGTCGGAATTACATCTTTTTGACACTTGAAGTGACGACTGCAACCTTTAGACTGGAATCACATCACTTAGACTTTTGAATGACGACTAAAACCGTTCTGCTAGAATTACATCATTTTAACACTTGGAGTGAAGACTGTAATCTTTCGGTGGAATTACATCACTCGGACTTTTGAATGAGAGTTGCTACGTTTTAGTCGAAATTATATCATTCTGATAGTTAGAGTTACGACTGCAACCATTTGGCTTGAATTACATCACTCAGAATTTAGAATGATGACTACAACCTTTTGGCCAGAATTACATCACTCTGACGCTTGGAGTGACAACTACAACCATTTGTCTGGAATTACATCAATCGGACTTTTGAATGACGACTGCAACCTTTCGGGTGGAATTACTTCACTTTGACTGGCTACTGTAGCATTTCGGCTGGAATGACGTCACTCAAACCTTTGAATGATGACTACAACCATTTAGCTGAAATTACATCAATCTGACACTTGGATTGGCTATTGTAGCATTTCTGCTGGAATTACGTCACCCAGACATTTGAATGATGACTGCAACCTTTCAGTCGGAATTACATCAATTTGACACTTGTAGTGTTGACTTTAACCTTTCAGCCGGAATTATATCAGTCAGACTTTGAATAATGACTGCAACCTTTGGGCCAGAATTACTTCAATCTGATGTTTGGAGTGACGACTGCAACCTTTAAGCCGGAATTACATCATTCTAACACTTGGAGTGTAGACTGCAACCGTACAGTCAAAATTATGTTACCCAGTCTTTTGAATGATGATTGTAACATTTCGGCCAGAATTACATAAATATGACACTTAGAGTGACAACTGCAACCTTTTATACGGAATTACATCACTCGAACTTTTGAATGATGACTGCAACATTTCAGTTTGAAATACATCATTCTAAAACATGGAGTGTAGACTGCATCAGAGAGGCTGTTGTTTGCCCATTTTCTCTCCACTTTTGCGCCATAGCTGCCAAGTGCGAGTTTCACTCCAATTTCATCTGAATCTTCTCCGGTTTGATTTCTTCTCCTAATTTCTTTTTATTAATTCTTCTAATTAATTAACAACTACTAATTAATTCTAATATTTTAGTTAATTCTTGAGTTTCACTTCTCTTCGTCCCAATTCTTTTAGTTCTTTTTTTTAATCTTCATCAAAATTTCTTGATTCAAGTGCCATAGTACTGAGTCATCCTTTTTAATCGAGTCAAACTAGAATCCACTCTTGACCTCAAGTATCAATCGAAACCTTTTGACTCAACCGGATTAACAAGAATAGAATCATTAGCCGAAGAAATTTGTGAGGCAATCAAAAGGTGCGCAAACTAAAGAATTTAGTGATTTATTTTAACTAACTTAACACATTTGCTTGCTTTGTTGATTGTATTAAATAGGTACAATGGCGAAACATGAAGAGGAAAAATGAGTTCACATCGGGGGACCAACTTTGCTTGACATCATAAACATGTTCTCCGCCTTCTCTTCCCAATTGGAAGGTCGGATGGAGCGTATGGATGCTAGAATAGGGAGTATTGAGGAAAGGACTATGGAAGCGCCCTTAACTCCTATAAAGTCTTATCATGGTAACACAAGTGGAGTGCGTCATGACTCTTCACCCACTATATCACCCGGAACCCTTCATAAAATGTTCAACCCCACTCCACAAAATGTGTTACCACAACCACCTGTATGAGATGGCAATCCCATCGTACCACCACTAAATAACCTCAACCACCACCAAATAACCCTCACCCACTACCAAATAAACCTAAACGACTACTAAATAACCCCCACCATCCATGTCGTCGACCAATCTGAAATGTCCAACCAATGGGTGATGAGTTCCAAGTGGACCTAGGAGGTGTGGAAGATCCATATGACAACCAAATAAGGAGACAATGTTTACAATTTCAAGGTCCTCGACAAGGTAGAGGTGGAAGGAATGACCATTTCCAACAAGCGGGTAGGCAAGGAGGATATAAAAGGAGAGATGGTCACAAATGGCGTGATTTCTATGGTGGTAACTATAGAGAAGATCATTATGGGGATCAAGGGCACCATGGGCACTTGGGGGTCAAGACACGAGTCTTAACTCCATCAATGTCACTCTTCTAAGCTTCATAGGGGGTAGTGAGCCTAATGTGTTTCTTGATTGGGTGATGCAATATGATATGATCTTCTTGATGAACGACATGTCCGAGGTGAAAAAGGCATCTTATGTCATTACTCAATTTGAGGGGTTGCCTCCACATGGTGGGAAACTCAATTGAAAGCAATAAGGTTGCATGGCGTAGCTCCCACTATCAATTGGGAAGAGCTAAAGAATATCTTGAGGCGTAAGTATGTCACTGAATGATACAAGAAAGAGCAACTCAAAAAGGTCTACACATTGAGACATAACAATAAGAGTGTGGAGGTATATTATGACGAGTTCCAACTTGTGAAGATGAGGATTAATTTTGAAGAGGATCCCTTAAATGCTATGACTAGGTTCTGAGCTAGGTTGAGAAAACAAATTGCTTCCCGAATGAGACTCCACAACTATCGTGATATTGATAAAACTCTTAGCGGCTATTGAGATAGAGGAGGGGGTTCATGGAAGATAAGATTGACAAGTCGAGAGGTTAATAGGGTTCATGGAACAATACCAAAGAAGGGAGAACTTCTTCCTCCAATTGGAAAAAGAGCAAAGGGTACATGCAAGATTCCAAGAAGCTCTTTTTCAAGAACCACCAAGTTGAGAAGAAACCTCCAAAGTTTGGTCCGAAACAAGGAGGTAATAATGCTAAACCTCTCTAATGCTTTAAATGTCAAGGTTATGGTTATAGGATGAGTGAATGTCCTAATCGTAGTGCCTTTATTATGAATGAAGCTTATAGTGATGATTACATGAAGTGTGAGGAGGAGGTTGAAGGAGATTATCATGAGAATGATGAAGATGAGTAAAATGAAATCACCATCCCAAATGGTTTGGCAAGGAGAATGATGAAACATATGGTCATGCCTCAAGAATGGGAGATTACCATCCCAAATTATGTGGTAAGAAGAGTTATGATAAGAAAGGCCATGGATGATTCTAGCCAAAGGGAGAATCTCTTCCACTCCAAATGTGTCAATAACCAAAATGTGTGTGCTATGATCACTGATAGTGGGAGTTGTGCGAACGTTGCAAGCATGACATTAGTTGACTTCTTGAATCTTCCCATCCTTATAAACCCCAATTGCTAAATAAATATGGTGAATTGAAGGTGAATAGAAAAGAAATGATTAAGTTAAAGGTAGGGAAGTATCAAGATGAGCTTCTATGTATTGATGTCCCCATACATGCTTGTCACCTCTTACTTGGGAGACCTTAGCAATATGATGGGTCAACCAAGCATGATGGAAGGACCAATAGTGTCACACCCCAAACTGGGGAGTGTGGTCAACAAACGGTGCCTAAACGCCCTGATCCTACCACCTGCATATCATAGCTTGAGCATAAAATGATCTGGGCCGCCAAGGCCTGAGAATGATCAATATAAGAGAAACTGAACATGACAATCTAATATGATGACAACAAGGCCAATGTGTATATATAGCCAGGCAGACCAGACCACAACAAGGAAACTATATACATAACTTAGTCTACAAGACTATGGAAAACATAACTATGATATGGTCAGGGCAAGGCCCTACTATACCCAATTATATACATATATACAACTGTTATACCTATCATCTCACTAAAATTCTCCGAAAGAATGGAGCATGGCAACATTTAGCTGAATCGAGTCACCTACTATGAGAAATCATTTGTATCTCTATCTGTACCTGTGGCATAAAAGGTAGTGTCCCAGTAAGGGACATTACTACGAAAGATATACTGAATATGTAAGACATGAATAGCAAAATTAAAATGTAAGTTGTAAAGAATGGCATAAAATTAATATGATACTCTAATAACCTGCGTGCCATGTAAGGCTTACAATGAAACTGAAATGAAACTCGTGTCGATAAGCCTTACTATATAAACTACCCTTGGCTTATAGATCAAGGTGTATAATATGTCACTGCCCTCAGGAAATACTTTGAGGTGTATTTATGGAGCACATATAAGTGTCTGCCCTTCGGTTATATCCTGGGGTGTGTATAATGTACATGTACAACTGCCCACCGGCTATTCACAATGCTGGTGTGAGTAATATATATATATATAGTAATAATAGAAATTAAGGCCTATTTGGAACTCAAACTCTTTAACTTTACCTTAGAGAGACTCTTGGTCGACTTTGACGATTAAATCTTTAGAATACCTTTTTCTGAAGGCTTATGATATGATGGACAAGTAACCAACCAACAATGACTATAAGAATAGAATAACAAGGAACAACTCTCGACAAGGGATTATGATACATGAATAAAAATAAGGTTTAATGTTTCTTTTGAAAATGATAAACACTTTGAATTTTATGCTTTTGAAAGTAGGGGATATCCTTACATACCTTTAACGTCAACTTCCTACTTGTTGTTGTGACCAATCCCATCTTCATCTCAATCTTATATACCAAGAACTACTCTTCTTCTTCCTTACTCCTCGTTGAATAAATCTCGAATTCAACACGCGACAAAACGGAACAATGAAATCGACGTAAAGCATGAAACCCGCTATGTTTCTTCGCTAGGGATTATACTTTTTCCCCATTAAATAAAAGAAAGGTGGTTGTTGTTTCTTAACAAGGAATTTATGTCATTACTGGTACATTTTTGTGTAAATATTTAAATTGAAGAACCAACAATTGGAATGAAATATTGATGTTTGCAAGTGGAATTATAGGAATTTTTTTCTTGAATATATTTTTAACAGAAACCAAATAAAACTAATTAGTTTGCATTGTAGAAAATCATTTCCTTTTCGTAGCCGATTAGTTTTGCATCAAAAATGTGATATTTTAAGTGTTGCACCATTTCCCCCTTTTGCTTTTTATTAATTCTCAACCAAAAGTGATAAAGATCACAATGGTACTTTTTGCGTTGGTACATATACCATACACATGTCATTAAATATAACACCACCTACTTAAATGCATGCATATGATTATACATGTCCTTTTCTCATATAATATAATTTACCTATTAGTGAATAATTTTTATACATGGTATTAAAACAAACTCACTAATTAATTTAACTAAAATATAGAGGTGATGAGCTATAGTGCAAAAACTTCTAATCTTTTCTTAAACATTTCAGTAGAGTTTCCTCTGTAAATAGGACTATCCCAAAACCTGTCAAGCAGCCAGAACCAACACAAGTTCAACACAGGCCATCCAACGTAATATAATTCATACCAGCCTGACACGACCATCTATCTACCACATTAATCAATACGGTAAGCCATACCTCGACTGTCCAATCTAGGTGTTTGAGTTGTGTCTATCATATCTATGATATGATCATCATCTGTATAGGTGTATGAAACAAGTTTACAACTATAGAGTAAGAATAAGGGGATCAAATCGCATGAACATTACGTGAACCTGATGTCCGGACTATGGGAGAATATCTAGATCTTACGCCTTTCTCATCCGCCCATATCATTACGTTTATGCCATTGCTTTTCCGTAGTACTTTAACGAATGACATATCATGAGTCCAAAACTTTTGGACTTAGTGATAATGGATAGTAGTCAAGGCCTCCTTTTAAGATAGGTCTTCAGTGATCTGAACATTATCGATAGGCCATATGCGAGAAAAATTTCCTATACGCTTCAATGATATCAATGTGTGAAAATAAAGTGAACTCCCTCTGATTTTGGAGGTAATAACAAGCGCGAAGGTTACTTGGCTAAATCCTTGGGTAACCTTATATTGTTTGCTATATCTGAGCTAAACTTTCCTTTCTAGCTAAATTTTTGTAACACCTTTATGGTTAAGGCCCTCAAGAATAACCAATCATGGACATCGTCCTTTAAATCGCATACCAACAAGTGAAAGAAATTTACTCCTCTAGGAAATTTACTTCTTTACCAATTCTGGGGCTAACAGAACTAACACAAGTTTACATAACTCTTTATCTTCATACGTCGAAGCAATTGATCAACAATCTATACTCCAGACCATACAATGTCTCCTAACAGGATAGAATATCATCTCATTCTTCTTATAGATCAAGCATACCTTGATGTATCGTATCTTCAGGCATCTAAATTATGCTCTCGGCCCAACCACCTGATTGGGAGAAAACTACAAGGGCTCTCTCTGCACTACTAAACTCTCTTTGGAGAATCGAGGAAATATACTACACCAAGACCCTTCTACCTGGGGTACATGGTATCTAAATGTCCTGGAATTTTACAACCCCTTGTAAATGGACAACTAGTATAATCGTCAACTGTGTGAATAGATCCATTTGGAAAGAACGGGGTCAACTCTATAAATCTGTTGACTATCAACTGTGGTGGAGCGATACTCATGAACCCATACAGAGATTTTATCTTCAGACTATGTTATTTTTTTTAGATGGGAATTTGTATTCTATACACTAGTCCTCTCGGCTTCTGATGCTCTATCCTTCCATGCTAATTATTGGGTTACTGTGCAAACACTTGGCACTTCTCTGCTTCTCATTATCACATTAACCCATGTCTATGGTATCGAAATTTGTCCTCATCGAATTTAGATGAACCAAATAGCGAGAACGAGGCCATCTACTCTAATCTTGTTTCATAATCCAGCTAAACATGGAACACATGATTAACTTAGTGTTGGAGAACGTTGTCTCGCTTTAAATATGGATTGTCTCTATTACCACAAAACCCTACCTTCTGATGGTATCAACTTTAACTCTGTCTTTGTTATTTGTTTCCCTTTTTTTGCCATCGGGGTGACACAAACATTTCCCGCGTATTGCCCTGTTACCATCAAAGCCCGAAAAATGGAATTTTAAGTTGCTATCGGTTGAAGATTCACTGATAGCCTTCAGTTTTCCGGGCTTCTATGTAGGCTAAACCATTTACATATCTCATCTTAGTTACTTTGAAGGCTATTGTTGAGTTCCACCAAACTTATTCCTTGAAAGGTCATAAGACCAAACACCTAGATGGTTATCTTTCACTCTATCCCTTAAAGGAGGGATACCATTAAGTTCTATATAACATCTTTATTGTTGATTTAGTCCAACGTTTAGATTCCGATCGGTCGGCTAGATCAATGCTATGCTCTCGTTTTTCCACCATATTTGTGGGATACTCACTTGCTGAAATTTAACTTCCCAACCTCTTTCTTTTAAGGAGAATCACACTTTACAACATTGTCTGAATCCACTTTTGCTTACTTAGTTTCTTCTTTTCCTTCTAGGAACCATCTTATAATTCTTTATACCATTGCGACTTGTCCAAGTGGGTGCCTTTACTCATTAGTAAGAGAAACTCGTCTTAACTTTACATTGAAGATCCTCGTGGTTATACTTCTAATGTGGTCTCATTGTTGTCGATCTTGAGTCACGGGCATAGATTTCCCATCTGGTATTTAGGTGTAAACAACCTCGTCCTCTTGTTTCTTCTAGGTAAGCACCTTGCAATGCATCAACTGATCTCATCATCTATTATTTAGGGGTTCTTTCTATAACTAAACTTACGCTCCACTTTAAAATCACATCGTGGCCCTTATTCAACTATCACCATTTCCGATGATTCGTTCCCATCTATATGCAGATTAAATCCTTCTATTGTTCTTAGTAGTTATCTACCAACAATATGCTTTTATCAGCTTCATAGTCGTGTATTCCTGTGGGACCTTGGATATCCCTAATCATTTACCGCTTATCTTTCTTACAATTACCTTTCCTTTTATTCATTCTGACTACCATCTTTAACTATTGGCTTTTACTTCCAGGCTTCATAGCCCCTCAGCTTGATAACTCTATACTAGCCTCTCATACTATTACGTCCTGCTCGAAATATTTCTCGGGAGTTGTTTCCACTTTCTTGCGAGATCAAAACCTCAGGTGCTAAGATCATTCCTAAATATAAATATTGCATTGTCTTATGGCTCATACATCTATTTACGTTTAACTCGTCTTCTTCTAAGGTCTGCATAAATCCTTTCTCGATGAAACTCGACTTACCCTCTTTTAACAAATTCTGAGTAACTCTTCTTGAGCCTACATATGCCTTTTTACTTTGATTACTCTCCAGGTTTCCCTTTGTAACCCCATACGTCTAGCGATCTTTACCATTCATTTAATCCCTCTAAATGGGAGGCCACTATTGTTATTTCTTAAATATTAGTACGTGTATATCCATTGTTACTCATGGCATTTTCCCAAAAATCTTGATAACACAATATTAACCGTAGCAAAATTTCTCTTTGCAACCTTTGCATTTGCTTACTAAATCATCGTACGGGTCTATGTTGGTTCTTTCTCGCACCATTACCCATGGGTCAATTCTCATGCAACTGAGATTTCCTTCTTAAGATATCAGGTCATCACATCAACGTTTTTCATAATCTACAATCCTTCAACGACTCACAACTCTCCTTAAAGCAATATCCCTTAACAGGGTCACTGAATCGCTCACATAAGTAAGGTGTCACACATTCATAATGGACATGCTTAATTCCAATAAAAAAGAATATCCTTGGGGATTCATTCCTTGCTAACCCTTAAGGATCTCCCCTCCTTGCAGTTTACTCCTTTACTACCTACCCGCTTATTTTGCCAATTCGCGATATCTATTATTATATCATCTCGAGAGTCCTCGACTCTTATTTCGTCTTTACTGAAGGATCAACTCAATATTAATGTTCTTTTATTTAACAACTATATCATCTCTACGGCCTATCCCATTAATATCTGGCATTCTCAAATCTTGTAATAGAGACTCAATCTTATAACACCTTCCCCTTGACGCCCTAACCGCTACTGTTTTTATTACATTCTATCATTATAGGCACGACTTGCCATCCTTCTATACTTTATTTCACGACTCTTAGTCATTTCATAGAGATCCCAATGTTTCATTTACCTTTGCATTATTCTCATGCTATTAATCTCACTTCTTATTATCATCTATACCCTCATAATATGACCTTTTCATATGTCTAACGTTCTTTTCTTCTCTATTTCCGACAGGGGTCTCACCGAGGGAAACATTTATCTTACACACAAATGGCTCCATACCTGGCCCACTTACATCTCTAGAATCATTAAAGGTCACACCTGAATAACAACTTCCAGGTGCATCACGTACATGTTCTCAAAAGAGGTGCCATTGCCTAGTCGCACTCCTTTTCGACACCATCCGTGTTGAGGATCATGCTAAATTCTCACTAAATCTGGATGTCCTACATATTTTGAAAATTACGTCCACTAATGTACGTAATCAGTAGCAGAAATAGGTACTTCCCACTAGGATTCCTTCACCGCTTAAGGTTGAACAACAATACCTTCATCATTGTTATCTGGATTTCGATCTCATTACAATATTCTATATATCAAACATTGGGTACCTCCATCACCTTACTCTTCCCTTATTTCTAAAGTCGATGTTTCATCTTTCTAAACTTACATCACTTCCTTCTCATATAAGGGGGAGAGAATCACTCATACTCTGAAATTTCATTATCATACCCGCACCTCTGGCCTTTCAATGATCTGATAAGAATCTTTTATTGGCTGGCCATGAATATGAGTTAACCAATGCCTTTCTGGTTATTGTAAGAACTAAAACTATGTAAAGCATGAGTTAGACTGGAATTTTTACAACTCAACTCTACTGCATGATCTAGGAGATGAAATAATAGAAACCATCCCTAAATGCCCGACAACCTCTCTCTTATATGTGTGGTTCACAACACACTCATAAATAAGACTTTGTTAGAAACGACTTGTAAAATCTCTAGGACTGACCTGCTATGATATCAAGTTTGTCACACCCCAAACTAGGGACTGTAGCCGACACCCAGTGCCTGAACAATCGGAGCGTACCACATGCATAGCATAGCTTGAGTACAATGATCTTGGCCACCGAGGCCTCAGAATGATCAATACAAGAGAAACTGAACATGACAATCTAATATGATGACAATACGGACAATGTGTACATACAACAAGGCCAACAAGACCACACCAAGCCAATTATACATATAACTCAGTCTAGAATCCTCTATGGAAAACATAATTGTAATATAGCCGGGACAGAGCCCCACTTTTCCCAACTATATACATATATACAACCGTCGTACCTAGCAACTCACTAAACCGCTACAAAAGAAAGGAGCGTGACAACCTTCAACTCAATCGAGTCACCTACTGTGAGGAATTATCTACATATCTATCCGTACTTGTGGCATGAAATGGAGTGTCCCAGTAAGGGACATCATTACGAAAGATGTACTAAATATGTAAGACATGAATAGCAATATAAAAATGTAAGCTATAAAGAATGACGTAAAAGTAATATGATACTCTAATAACCTGTGTGCCCTGTAGGGCAAACAATGAAACACTGAAACTGAAATGAAACTCACGTCTATAGGCCTTACTATACAACTGCCCTCGGCTTATAGCTCAAGGTGTATAATATGTCACTACCCTCAGGTAATACTCTGGGGTGTATGTATGGATGCACATATATGTGCCTGCCCTTCGGTTATAGCCTGGGGTGTGTATAATGTACATGTACAACTGCCCACTGGTTATCCACAATGGTGGTGTGAGTAATATATATATTTATAGTAATAATAGCACTTAAGGCCTCTTTTGAACTCATAAATCTTTACTTTTACGTTGGAACGACTCTTGCTCGTCTTTGATGATTAACTCTTTAGAACACCTTTTTTCGGATGCTAATGATATGGTGGAATAGTAACCAACTAACAATACTAACTTCTTTTCCATATGCTTCAATAGGGACCTAGGAACCTATTTAGACATGCTTTGAAATAAATTACATAGGAATGAATAACATGGAAATCCTCAACTACTAAGAGTAGAATCATTTATGTGATAGCATTACGTTTACGTTTCCTAACTAATTGGATCATGCCAAACGAAGGAAATATTAGCCTTAACATACCTTTCGTCGATCTATTTGTTGACCCAATGTACACAAGTTGTATAGCACCTCAATCTTGATACAATCCTTCTAATGAAAACAACAAGTCAATTCTTCCGATAATTTTTTAACCTTAAACTCTTTCCGGATTAACAGTAGCACCTCAAGCCCCAGGTGAATGAACTAACGTTTACCTTGATATGACCAACAACAGACAAGCGTGACCAAAAACCAATAGCAATATCTGTCCCGTTCATAAAAATACCCTTCTCAACATAAAAGATTTTGCAAATTACAAGTGAGATCTAAATTAAATTGCTGCCTAATGGTCTTAACGTTGCAGCAACATATATTTTTGCCCTTTTTTTTTTATCTTCTAATCCATTTAATTTGCAAACTAAAAATAATCCATCTTAACGGATCCTTCCAAAAACGTCACATACACAAGAAAATAAATGATAAGGTCTAATGGATACTTTATAACTTGCCATGTATCCTTCATACACATTGGGTGTTGTTGACTCAAAAATTAACTTAATACCATCCCTACATACTTACCATGAGTCCTTTATACACATTTGTCCCTTGTCTACTTACTTCTACGTGGAAAAAATGTTCCCACTCATCACGTACTCATTAATTTTATTTAATTCGTTTTTTCATTACAATCAAACATTTAAGCAATTACACACATAATTAATTTCTTGATCTTAATTCTCTTAAATAGTAATATTTTTTAACATACTACATATATACTCATTATCAGTATCATGTGATAATATCATTTTCCATACACAAAATAATATTTCCAATCATCATCGTCACACTTTTAAGTCAAAAAATATTTCGGGACTTCAACTTTTTATACAATGAGCTCTTTATTTATATACCTAAATATGACAAAAAATCTCTGGGCTCGAGTCTACTTACATATGTCGAGCGCTTCAAATTATAGCCTGAATGCATGGGATATTATATTGACGAAATTTATTCTTTTATCAATTTGTTTACCACTAAATTCTTACGATACTTACTTAACACTATTTTAAACTATAGTTATCTAGCTATGGGACGTTATCTTGTCAGGTTACATTACATTACTTACGACACAACTTATCGTCTAAAAATATGGGATGTAAAATGATAAAACTTGGTCTCGGATAGTGCAGGCGACCACGCTGGCCGTCAATCAACATAAGCCTTCCACCGTAGCTCTGCATCCCCCATAAGCTGAAGAACAACAAAAACAGACTCCATGTGACTCAACGATACCCAAGATATGGAGCTTCTCATGGCTTCTCACTATAAACGCGTATGCATCCTCCTCGAGCTGGCCATAAAATACGGGGGGCTTCATATTGGAGAAATTTTCCCATATCTTCTGCTCATCATGGGTCATAATAGCTCCTGTAACTGGCCAGGGATCAAACTCTAGGGACGGGATATTATCTATACGGGGTGCCGAAATACCAGCCAGTTGAACCACTGGAGTAAGAAACTTAAGAGTCTGACCCTCTCCCACTCGGGTCTACTACCCACTAAGAGTAGTCGAAAGAATGCCCGCCTGGGAAAAACTGTCAAGTAAAGTCAATATCATGACAATGGTATCCTGTAGAATCGGAGTAGCTACAAATCCAGGCTGATTTTTGGTTGGCCCCATCCCCTCATCATAATCGTGACCAACTCACTGTGCTCCACTTAGTGCTGGTGCAACTTCTCGAGCTTTACCTCGGCACCGACCATGACCTCTGGTACAATCGCATGGTGCAGGTGCACTTGCCTCCTCTCTTGCCGCATGAGCATAAGTCCTCACCATCTTTGAGATAATAGGAAACAGAGGTCAGTTACCAATTTTGAACAATCATAGCTCGAAAGGAATGAAAAGAGTGAAATTTCTTATATGTCCAAAAGCCACTCGAAGATAAGTATGGATGTCTCCGCACTAATCCGCAACACTCTACTAAATATTGCTCTTGTAGTCAAGACCGTTTAACCTAGGTATCTAATTCTAACTTTGTCACCACCCCCTTTCAGGCGTCTTGGTGGCACCTATACTTTTCTCACCAGTAGGCGAACCACTTTCCCATTTATAACATACAATAAGAAAATAGGCAGAAGTAAGAGTCAATTATAAAGATGTCCGACCATAACCATAAAGTAAAGGAACAAGTCTGAACATATTGTTATTACATCCCCAAAAGATCTGGTATATGAATACAAGATTACTAAACAAAGAGTAACACAGTCTGAAAGTCTAAAACTGTCTCATTAGCAAATATAAGAGCAGAAGTGAAGGAAAGTGTCCAAGGAATGCTGGAAGGATGCAGGTTCATCCCGAACGCTGGATCTCCAAGTTGGACTTAGCCACGTGGTCCAGAGCTAGAAGATAGTGCTATATATATATCCAAAAAGAATGCAGTAAGTATAGAATGAGTACAAAACATACCCCCATAGGCATCATAGGCCGACAACGTCGGAAGATCTGTAATAGAGATCTATTCAATTACCAACAATGCAGGTATTATGAAGTAAATCAACAAGATCCATTTATTATGAAGTCACCCAAGTTCCAATAACCAATACAAATCATGTCACGAATCAACAACTAATCAATGTATAAATGTATGTATGATATGAATGCAAATGCAATGCTATTATAAGGTAACTTTCACAACCGGTATACACACAATCAACTTCTATGATCTGTGACCTATAGGGGACCCACTCTGTCCATTCAAGACACGTGTCTGGCTAGAGCCCATGATCCCTTTGGAGTCATATCAATCATTTCCATCATGTTAATGTTTTCAACCATCTCATTGGTATATCATTACCTTTTGGGTCTCATTGGACCCACAACATTTCCATACTACTCAATTTTCTATATCATCAAAACAATGAGTGTATGAATGCAATAACACTATTAAGGCAAGTAAATTAGGATGTATAAGATGAAATCAAGTATAAGAGATGAATATCACATGCTTCAAAATCCCAATAACACGTAATTTCCATGTAAACAAATCTTTCATATCAGAAGAAATGTGATAAATAAACACAACAATTATCAACAATGGCGACAAGCCCACATTAAGGTTGATTCCCCAAATCATCAATCAATAAAGTTCATCACCGGTACCCACCCAAGCATTCATCACAATCGCTAAGGTGGAACCCCCAAAGACGCCCAATACCACTAAACATTTATAACTACTACGTAGTTCTATCGGAGTCTAAACATGTAAATTGTAGCCTACCTCAAAGCCGAGCAGGAGCCACGAACATCAATCATCAATGCATACCTTGCCCTTTCAAATAGCCTAGTAATACTCGTAGTATAAGATAGAGATTCTACATTAAAAGGAAATTCTAATATAAACACAAGGACTTAGTCCTTAAAAATAATTAAATGATACCCCGAAAAACCATCCCAGGCCCACGGTAGAAAAATCCAAACTTTATTAATCAAAAAGCATGATAACATACTAGAGAATCACATCCCTAAATTAATTTGAAAACAAATCACTTTTGGACCCTCAATATCAAGATTAGGCAAAAAGTCCAATTTCAAACCCTAAATTTTCCCCCAATTTCAAAAATAGTTTCCAATAACATATTAGCCATCACAATAACATCTTTTATTACAGACCTTAATCAAACCCCAAATCATGATTAATAGTCTCTTATTCTAGCATGGAAACCTATGCTATAATCTTTGCCAAATTAGAATTTATACTAGGATTAGAAGATCCAAAAGATAATCAATAAGTGAGAAGAGATGAAATATTTACCTCCAAGAAGAACAATGATCTAATACACAAGAAACCCTCATTGCCGAGCTCTAAACCCATGAGATTGTGTTTTGGGAAAGTGAAATCATTCTAAAGCATTTTGTGTTGATCCGAAATAGTTATTTTATTTTGGCAGAATCGACATCGCCAAAGTAGAGATGCTTTGCAGAGGCAGAGGCAGATAGCCTTTGCGAGAAAATGTCCTCAGAAATAGAAACCTCAAATTTACACAAGGCTACATCATGAGCCAACCTCCACAGAGGTGGCTAGAAGGTGACTAGTGTGGCAGACCAGACACCAGCAAGTAGAAAACTAGCCAATTCTCTACCAAATAGTGGGAATTCTCCCGAGACCCCCGGTTACAAGCCAAATATGCTACCCCAAGGTGAACGGCTATACAAACTCGATCGCACACTCATATTTCTTGTACTACCGAGCTAAGACATACTTTTCTATCAAATCACTCAAAACATCAAAATTGTACAAATTTACAAATAGATTCATAAAGTACATTTGAATGCTTCAATAAGAAAACCAATAACTTGACTAAGTCATAGATGACCCTCCGAAACTACTAGAAGTGACGGAACCTAAAAAGGAACCCATATACTTGAAAGTCAAGTTTGGGTCAAACTTATAACTTCTAAACTATTCATTTTGGGTTTTCTACCGAAAATCATATAAAGGTACCTCAGAATTCGTACTACCCATCCTGGTGCATGGGTTGTTACATGTTGTGTTGTTGAACTATTTTGTATGGATTGAGAATGTAGTATGAAGTTGTTGAGTTGATAGTTATTATATAGGGATGAAGTAGAAGGAGTATGAAGTTCATTGTGTGAATTAAACCTAAGATTATATGTAGAAGATGACATAAGTTTTATGCACGCAAAGTGTTTGATGAAATGTCTAGATGAGTTTTCCTATGAGTTATAAATCCGTAATTAATAAAAACAATTCGTATGATGTAGATAATCACCCATAGAATGTACTAGGACTTGTGGAATCCGATAACTATGATGACAAGGTATATACGGCTTTTCTCTTCTTTGGCATGGTCTTGTTTTAGACCGAAAGTGAAATAAAATATCGTCGAACGATTGCATTTACGGTAGCTTGGTTGTCTTGTATTTTTCTTTCATTATTGCTTATTATTCTAGTATGTTCGTTGTTGGAACACCCATTAACATCTTATGATATTCCTAGAGATACAATTGATTTAGGGAACTGTGATTGGATTGTAATGTTCATTGTATATGATTCCATAACGACAACCAGAGGGTAACAACCATAGGTAACTCCGACTCTGCTCATGACATCTCTTTGAGGTCTGTTTTGCATTGCACTTATATATATGTATCTATCTTCTTACTGCACTACACTATAGTCAGATGGGCATGCACTTATATGTGATCACAACTACAGTTGGGTACGTTATATAGCCCTAGAGTGTGGCTTATTGATGATATTATCCCATAGAGAGACTTGATATTACACTATATGGCCCCATAGTGTGGCCCAGTTTTACGTACATACATATATTCATGGTTATGAAAGTTGTATGCCCTCAGAGGATTTTTGTTCCCTTCTATTGTATTACAATCTTATATACATGTTTACCAGCCTTACATATATAGTACATATTTCGTACTAACATCCATTTTGTCGGGAGATGATGTGTTTCATCCTCGCATATGCAGATACACGATTTTATGAGACTTCTCAGTAGGGTCACTTTTCAGCTTGAGTTGTAGCACTCCTATTCTTTTCAAGTTACTGTCTGAGTTTTGGGTATGTATTTATGTACATATTATGGGTATGGCAGGGCCCTGTCCCAATTTGGTTGTTCGTTATATGACTCTTAGAGGCTTGTAGACTAGTGGGTTATGTATTCTCATTTTATATGACCTTGTTTTCCTTCTTGTCAATCTAATAGTACTAAAGTTGTGGCCTTGTCAACCTTACTTTGTATATTAACATGTTGGTTTTGCTATCATTCGTACAAATTTATATATTTAGTTTCCATTGTTGTGTTGTTCTGAGGCCTTGTCGTCCTAGAAAGGTATATGTTCATTCTACAATATAAAAGTGGTATGCTAGGGCCATTCAGGAACCGGGTGCCCACCACACCCCCCGAAGCTGGGGTGTGATACCTTCTATGGTTCAAAAAAGATTATGTGATTAATTTCTTAATAGTCACCTTTAAATTGCCTGAAATTCAGCTGTTGATACCTTGGATTGTGAATGCTGGTTGTTAGTCTTCTTTTGAGTCTCCGTAACTGATTGGGAGGGCATTCAATCATCGATTTTGCTAACTAAACTTGGAGGTATTTATGAACTCCATATGTGATTAAATGCATCATAGAAAGTCTTTTGCTTAAGGTGAAGTTTGAGCAGCCTAAAAGTCTTGGAGTGCTATGTGTTTGAGCGAATAGGATGATATTCGAGGGTATGATACAACGGTGAAGTCTAAGTAGACAAACAAATATTTGATATGATTTTTACTAAATGAGTTCTGTGTTAAATAAGAAAATTTGAAATGCGTTGGGTTATGCATCGCATAATCCCTTATGCGTCCACATCTCTCATCAAATTTTAAAACAGTAATAAAAGTTTGGGCTAGGCTGATATGCGTCCAATTCTGTGATACATATTCCCTTATGCGGCCACATTCCCAATCGCATTTCCAAGTAGTGATAAAGGTTTGCAAAAAGCTGATATACGTCTATTTATGCGACACATATATTGTCATATGTGTCCCATTGTACAATGCATATTGATTATGTAATCCACTCTGTGATGCATAAGGATTTATGCATCCAAGGTCTGCGACGTAGATCACTTGTGCATGATTGCACTCCTTTTAATTTTCTTTCTTTCTCTTCTTAGTTTTGTTTTTATCTTTTATTAAGAAAAATTCACAAAAATATGATCTTTTCGTATTACTGATGACTTGTTCTTTGTAGCATGACTTCCCACCGAGCTTTACATCCAAGGGTATCAAGTAAGGCTAGTAACAAAAAGGATATTGAACCATCAAAGGCAAGAGATAAACAAGTGGCTGGCAATGAATCCTCATCTGTTAGATATTGCAGTAGCACGAAGGCCATATTAATAGGAGGAGGCTAGGATGGCTTGTCACACCCCCAAACTAGGGGGGTGTGGCCGACAACAAGTGGCCAAACGGCTCGAGCGTACCACATTTCCTCTATACTTGGGATGCAAATGTACCCGGGGACAATAAGGCCTCCGAATGACTATTATTAGGCGGAAAAGACATAACCACATATGGAAACAAAAAATCCCAAACATATATACATACGGAGATGGCCAACAAGGTCACCATACAAATAAACTGACTAACAAGAAGGCTGGCTAGGACATACATTACTTCCACATACAGAACAACTATCTACAAAAATCTAAAAAGTAAATAAATATCATCCTATAGGGGTAAGGCCTCTCCATGCCCCTAAATATATACATAAGACCATATCGACTCATACTATCACATCGAGAATGATTGGTGAACTCTGACACCAATGCTGAGATGAGATCATACTGATAGTGGGTGTCGCTTCGTCTCTTTGAACCCGCGGGCATGAAACACAGTTCCGAGCAATGGACATATAATGTACTTAATATGTAAGGCATGAAATTGTAAACAGATACAATAATGTAAATACATATAAGGAAGAAATAACCTATAATTCTGAACAGCCACTAAGGGCGTGTAACATCCATGCTATCCTTTAAAAATACATACATACATATATATATCTAGGGCATATATTGGGGATATATCATCATCATTAAGCCGCTCTCTAGGGCTATCATCATCACAAACCACCCAACTGCAGTGGTATTCACATATAAGTGTCTTTCCTACATATTATAGTGTGGCTCGGTGTCGTAAAATAGATATATATATAAATGATGCATGAAAGGACTCATAAGAACTTGATAAACTTGATCGGAGTGACATAAGATTGTTACCCTCTGACTATCATTATGTAACTATATACATATTATCAATCATGAAACTAACAAGAACTATAAGACATCATACAATAAGAGATACTATCAAGTGCAGAAGATACTCCCAACCAGGGAAAACAAGAGTCATGAGATACTTCAACATAAGTCATTCTAAAAAGAAGGAAGAGTTAGCATTAACATACCTTTGTCGTCTGACCAATGATAGCTCATGAGTGCCCGTACATCCTATGAACAACAACCTACGTAATAGAGGTGATTCAGATGAAGATTAGATTGGTAGGCCAAGAATCGATTCATTGCGACAATTCATCGAATACCTAATGTGCCTAGAACTCTAATGTCACACCCCAAATTGTGGGGTGTGGCAGGCACCCAGTGTCATACCAAACCGAGCGTACCACTCTGAAGACCAGACTCTTGCACATAAAGAACTTTCATTTGACAAGCCCGTACTATAATGTAACCTGAATAACAACATAATAGAAGGGCCAACAAGGCCACAATACATAAAGAAAGAGAGGAATCCAAACCTCTGAAACTGCACGAGGGAAGATCAACCCCAAACATATATATATATATACAAAGCCGACAAGGCCATAACACAAGTTAGCAAAATCATAACCAGGTCGACAATGTTACACCTTGTAAGTTTTATGTCAAGTCATCCCATTAACTAACTCTAGTATCGTGAGAATTAGGGGTGTTCACGGTTTGGTTAGAAACTGATCCCAATCGTAAACCGAACCAAACCGATCAAATAAATTGATAGTTGTTTGAGTTTGGTTTGGTTTTATATTTTTAAAAACCGATAATATTTTGTTCGACTATGGTTTAATGAAAAACAAACCTAACCGAACTAACAAACCATATATATAATTTTTATAATTACAAATAAGATATATTGATTTTTATAAGTAAGTTTATATATTTTGTTTATTTTTTATCAAATTTTCTTTATCTCTAATAGACTAATGATTCATACCATCATTTCTAACTAAAATATATCCATGAAATCCTATCTCATTAATTCACTAAAACATTTTTGAGATTTACCTAAAAAAGATTGTGTTTCTTATAACTTTATTCACTCGATTAAAGCTTCTAAATCTTAAGATATTTTCTCCATAATCCAATAAAATTATAGGTCCCATAATAAAAAAGTAATAATAACAAATTATATGTTGGAAAAGAAAGAAATAGTCTTTCTTAAGAGAGAAATACCATTAAGTTTCTTAAAAACCAAAAAACATAATCAAACTGAACCAAACCAGCAACAACCAAACCGATGGATATGTATTATACTTGGTTTGGATTCGTTTTAATAATTTAAAAACTGAATACATTAGTTTTGTTTTGGTTTTAACCAAAAACCGACCCAAACCGACCCATAAACACACCTAGTGATAATATATGAGAATCTATGGAAAGGTAATGATGGGTTAAGACCTGTTTAGATTAGTATCGAAAAGTATGGAAGTTAAATGAATCAAAGAGAATATGTTTCACAAAATTTCGACAAAATTTCACGTTGTACGGTAGAAGATACGGATCGTACATTTATGTATGGCCTATACAATTGTGCTAGGGAGGCTGTACCAAGTATTTGGATTTTGGAAATGTTCTTTCCAAGAAGTACGGACAAATGTATGGTCCATATAATTCTGTACGATCCGTACATACAGTCGTACCTCGTGGCGGTGCAAAATTCCTTTCTTGTATAAATACGACCAACTCGACTTAAGACCTCATTTTAAAATTTCTCCAGCTCCTATATAACCCAAAACCCCTCTCTAAGGTCCCTTATCATCATATGCCTAAATCCTAAGACAAATCAAGCAAATACAATGTGGTGAATCCTATAATTATCATTGTATCATCTTTCTCCTTGTTGTGCTCAATTTGGAGAATTCTTGGAGGTGAAGTAACCTTTGCTTGGAGGAGATCCTTGTTTTTAAAGGTGTGTTCCATTTACATATTCTTGTTTTTAGACATACTAGTATTTGGAAGGTGGTTGTTGAAGAATTATCTTAGAATAAGTTATGGAACATTGAAATTAGGGTGGTGTTGTTCTAGGGCTGATTTATAAGAACTATAGAATGGTGTTGATGATCAAAACTTATTGTTTATGTTACGAAGTTGAGGAGGGAAGGTTGGAGTGGTTTGTCATGTTTGATGTTACAAATTCGGATGCAGATGATCGAATAAACTCCTTGGTTACAAGTTGTTCAATAAATTGCCTACATGAATTCTCCTAAAAGCTATGCATCCGTTAATGATAACAATCGTTTGTATAATGTAGATAATCACTAATAGAATGTCTAAGGACTTGTGAGATCTATATAGCTAAGGCAATAAGGTATTTAAGGCTCACTTCTTTCTTTTTAGCACGATCAATATGAAAACGACAACTAGGCAATGATGTCCGATAAAACAATTTTACTCTTAGTCCTTAAGGAGATACTTGTGATTCATTCTGTCAATTTGTTATTTCACATTACCTATCCATTGTCGAGGTTACTTTCCATATTCCAAGGCATCCTTCCAATGTTGTTGTAATCAGGTTCCCTGTTGGTATTTCTTCTGAAAGCTAAAGCAATAATGTGTTTTATTGTTCTTATTAACTTCTATGATAGAGTAATAGATGATACGTTATCTGTATAAGGGTAGTCGGAGGTGTAATGACCTTACGTCACTACGACGGATTCAAATGAGTATTCCATAGTCTTTAAATGGTCTTCATGTGTATATATTACATATCTATATTTCCACACAGGCTTATGGCATTATATACATAGCTTATACAAGGAGAATATTGATAATATTGACAACAGAGGCCAACGACATTATATATGCGATATACTATATGAAAGACACTACCCTCAGAGGCCTATGATGTTATATACGCGATCATATTTCATTTATGTACATTATGCTCCACAGTGGCACTTTTGAGTTATAGGTTGTTTCATTTGGTTTCCCTTACTCTTTGATGTATGTATTTACATTTACTTATGCCTTACATATTCAGTACATTCTTTTATACTGACCTCCCATTTGCTGCAACGCTGTGTTTCATTCCCGCAGGTATAGGTAGACAGACGGACGCACCCCCTCAGTACGACTATCAAAATCAATTATTTGTTATTATACTCCACTTTTTTGGAGTTATTGTACAGAGATGGTAAGCACTATTTCTTATATATATAGTTGTTTTGAGTATAGCGAGGCCCTATCCCGACCAGTGACAAGCCATAATACTCGTAGAGGCTTGCAGACTAGAGATTCTTATACATATATTTTGTTTGGCCTTGTCGGCCCTTATCAATTGTTAGTGTATTTGATATGGACTTGTCAGCTTTGTGATATATATGCATATTAATTTAGGTTGTCACTTATACAGGTTGTTATAATCAGATCTTCTATATGATTGTCTTTTGCGGCCTTGTCGGCCTTGATCGTTTCCTGTTTAGGTTATGATATACAAGTAGTATGCTCGGGCCATTCAGGCATCGAGTGCCGGCCACCCTCCTACCCTCCAAGGTTAGGGTGTGACAAAAATTGTATCATACTAGGTTAGTCCTAGGGACTCTGCAAGACATATCTAGTAGTCTTGTCTATGCATATGTTGTGCACCACACTTATAGACACGAAGCTATAGGACATTTAGGATGGTTACCTTACATCTTGATCTAGATCGTGTGATAGAGCTAAGTCATAAGTGTTCAAATCCTAATTCTTATCTTGTTTATATTTTCAGCGATGCCTATAACTAGACGATAGTCGACTATTTGGAGGTTAGATATGGAGGCAGAAGAGTATAATTCCATTCAGTTATATCCCAGGGTTTTTATGTAGATATATCTTCCCTCCGACTATTCGAAGGTTAGCTGTGGAGGCAGAAGAGGGTACGAGTGGTCAGTTATATATGTACAAACACACCCCGAGCTATAATCGGAGGGAAAATACATATACATAAACACCATGGGATATAATGGAAGGGAATTATCTGATGTAAACACCTCAAGCTATAATACGAGGGCATATTATATAATAGAACAGAGGTATAGATGTCTTAGTATGGTTTCAGAGTTTTATTGCCGCCATATGTTGTACACAGGTTATCAGCGTATGAGGTTACTTCTTACACCCTACTTTTTACAGCTTATTCTTTCATATTGCTATTCATGCTGTACATGCTGCTACATTTCATGCTACATGTTCAGGTAAAGGTGCAGATAGACCTCCCCAGTAGGAGCCTGTTGAGTCCAACTATTGATTTGTAAGTTTGACTTCTTCAGGAGCTACCGTGTCATGCCCTAACTTCTAGGAGGGGGGCAACACTCGGTGTCCTAAGGCCCGAGCTTACCGATCCTGATACATGTGATATACATAATAACTGACGGGCTCACTAGGCCTCTGACATATACACCACTGAATGGGGACATAACCACCCGCACTTAGAAAAGCCCAAACCGGACATATATTTATATATATATATATAGGCCGACGAGGAAAACATAAGCACACTGACTCTACTAGGGAGGCTAATAAGAAGGACACACACGACTGTCACATACAACACAATTGTCTATAAGCCTCTAAAAGATTACTATGACAACATCCGGTCAGGATAGAGCTCCACCATACCCAACTATATACGTATGTATATTTTTCATACCTATCAGCTCATTACACAACTTTGGAGGAAAAAAGTTTTACAACCTTCAACTGGGTCTAGTCCAACTGTGAGGAAAACATTTGCATCTCTATCTACACTTACGACTTCAACACACTATCCCCAAAAAAGGGACATCAGTACGAAATAATTTACTGAGTATGTAAAACATGAATAACAATATGAATCTGTAAACTGTAAAGAAAAACATATAAGCAATGTGAAACGAATTAATGTAAGGGAAAACATAAGCAACATGGGGCCACACAGGGTGGATAAAGAAACTCTAGAACTTAATACAACCTGTCTGGCTAGTCTTTTACTGTATAATTGTCGTCATCTAATAGTGCGAGGTATAACATGTCATTAATATTTGGTGTATGTATGAATTTGCAATGCAATATGCATCCAAGTTTTTGTGTGTGTTGTGGAACGAGCAACCCGATTGCTCCCGATCCATCATAAGTGTATGTTGCGGAATGCACAACCCAACCTCTATAAGGATATGTTGTGGAATGTGCAACCCGATCCTTTATATATATATATATTGGGGAATGTGCAACTCGATACTCTATATGTATATGTTACGGAATGTGCAACCCGATCCTCTATATGTACGCTCATTATTATATGCATGATATCAGATGCTAACGAATAATATATCAACAACAAAGGGGGCTCGAGGTGTGGACAATAGACTGTGACAACCATGGCCCTTTGGCCTCTTTTGGAACTTATAGATCCTTAGAGTTTACCTTGATGCGACTCTTGGTCGAATCAATGATTCATTCATAAAAATTCTTTTTCTTGAAGACTTAGGATAAGTTCAGTAACCAACGACATGAATCATAAGAATATGAACAAACAGTGGATATTTCTCAACAAGAGACTTTTGATAGATAATAGAGTGGAACGCTCATGTTTCTTTTTTAAAATGATAACTTTATGTATTCATGCTTTTGAAAGAAAGGGATAGCCATAAATACCTTGTTTTTGTTGCTACGAGCATTTTACCAATCTTCTCTCCTCCCACGAATGATCATCTATGTCATATAAGGGAGTAATATCAATATCGAATCTAATTACATAAAAACATCGCTTAGGTATCTTATCAACATCCTTAAACACTTCAAGTTCTTAGACTCCTTTACAAGGGAAACTTACATGATTCAATCCCACGGTTCGATCGAAATACAATTTCCATAGAAACTTGATTAGGTGTTCTTAGACAACCCTTAAGAAAAAATAACTCTTTAAACGTCTCTTATCCGGAAACGTCATGTGAATTAGTATCACATCCCTTTCAACCCTTACGTTCCTTAATCCATAACATATACAATTAATATTATCGATCAATTCAACTCATACTTAGAGTAAAACCTCCCAACAACTCATATTATGAGGATTTTGTTACTTTTAAAAGTTTTGATCATGTAAATGTTTTTATAACTTCCTCCAAGTAAACAATTAATCATAATCATAGATAGAAGAGGATAGGATTTACTTTAACAATCCATAATTTCCTCAAAATAGTGAGCAATCTGATCCACAAGGTTTTTCTCCAAATCCAACTTTATATGAAGAAGAAGATTACCATGTTAATCACGAGTTTATCACGTTACTCTTGAGTAATCAGCTTCAATTTCAACTTGGGGATGTTGGAGTATGCTATAGAGGACTTAAGGTGAGTGCTAGGGTTTTGTATGGACGAAAAATGAATACCAAATAAGAAAATCGTAATATAAACTCGTCAAAATTCTGCACCGCCTTAATTCGACGGTACACTCGACGGACTGTCAAAATTCCGACGGTCCGTCATTCTTTCCGTCAAAATGCCAAGAAGGTTGATGGCTCACATTGGGAAATTTGACGGTCCATCAACTACACTGTCAAATAGCCCAGATTCCTATTTTCGTTGAAAGGTACTTTCTTTAATCCGTTTAACTCCCGGACACTTCAGTACTTCCATAACCAAGTTGTAAACCTTCATTATTATTCTGTAATGTCGTACCTTTTCCTGAGACATTGGTATAAATTAATGTCATAGCGGAATGTGAAACTACAGGGTGTAACATACCGCGTTAAAGGTTATGTGTTGAGTCATACTTATATAAAGTTATGGGTTGGTCGAGGCCCTGTCCAGAACATATGATAGTTTTACTTCTTAGAGGCATGTAGATTTATATGTCTTGGTTGGTTGTTTTGTGATGGCCTTGTTGACCTGGATATATTGATCAGTCCATCTGTACGATGGCCTTACAGGTCTTGTATATGTATGTACATAGATGTTTTGGGTTTTCTATCCATCTTATTGAGATGTCCTAATAATGTCATACATTCTCAGTAGGTGGCCTTGTTGTCCATATATGTATGTTTGTTATACCTCCATACTATTCATGATGTTATGGCCTTGCCAGTCAAAGTTTCTATTTAGTTCACAAGTTATGTTTTAGAGTGGTACTCTTGGGCCAGTGCGGGACCGGGTGCCGGACACACCACCTAGTTTAGGGTGTGATAGGTATTCATTGGATCAGACTCGAATGCGGACCGACAAAACTTTCAAGATTAGATATAGCGTACTTTGTGGGTAATGCATGCCATAAATACTGAGTCGGTAGAGTTGGCTTCCAATAGGTTGAGGGATGTCACAATGACATGGTATGAGACCTATGAACAGTCTAGGGGCCACATTCCACACCAACAGGTTGGAGAGAGTTCTCTAAGGCTTTCTTATTGCAGTATCATCCAGTTGAGCTTCTATGGGCTAGAAAAGATAGGTTTCTATGTCTAGAGAAGGGTAATATGAGTGTACGAGTGTACAATTTGCAGTTTAATACATTGTCTAGGTATGCTCCCACGATTGTAGCTAAGATGAGTGATCGAGTCCATTGGTTTGTTAATGGTTTGGGGCCGCAGTTGGTTAATAAATGTACTATGACTTATTTGAATCCAAATATGGATATTGATTGCATTCAAGATTATGCACAGAATTTGGAGGATCAGAAGTGGAAGCCGCAAGTTGATCGAGAGTGGGATAGGGGCCAGCACCAGAGGGCCTAATCTGCAGGTGATATATGGGAGTTTGGAGGTGGGTTTAGGCCACTATTTCCTATACATCCCTCCTATCCAGCAGCCAATGCACCACCACAGTTGTAGGGCCAACATCGTGATCGATCTAGTTATTCCAGTCAATGTCAGAGCTCAGGGTGGCTGGCCCAAAGTATAGAGGGGATGCCAGTCATATGAGGATGTATTTTCCGTAATGTGATCAGTGTGTAAAGGTCAGAGCTCAGGCATATATGTTTGTTATGATTGTGGTTATTCAGGTCATAATTCCAGAGATTGCTTGATCTGTACACCCTCTTTTACAGGGTACTCAAACGTCAACTGGAAGAGGTAGAGGTAGAGGTGGAACATCTAGGTCAGGCAAACAGAAAAACCATATCTATATGTTGGGTGATCGACATGATTTAGAGTCATCTCGTAATGTGGTTATAGTTATATTATCCGTCTCCTATTTTGACATATACGCATTGATAGATCTAGGTTCTACCTTATCATAAGTCACTTCTTATATTGCTGACAAATTTGGTGAATCCGTAATTGTTAGGTGGGTATACCGTGGTTGTGACATGATGATCTACGATCGTCATACTCTATCAAATCCAAATGAATTGGAGATGGTTTATTTTGATGTCATTATGGGTGTGGATTGATTGGCCTCTTATTATGCTAATGTAGATTGCTGGACGAAAGTGGTTCTTTTTAATTTTCCAAGTGAACCCGCTATTGAATTGAAAGGTAATATAGTGGCACCTAAACGGATATTTATTTCCTACATTAAGGCCCGAAAGATGATTTCAAATGGGTATATCTATCATTTAGTACGAGTAAAAAATGCAGAAAAAGAATCTCTAACCCTTCAGTCTGTCCCTGTCGTTAATGAATTTACTGATGTATTCCCTGATGAACTCCCGGGTATTCCTCCTGACAGGGATATTGACTTTGCCATCGATGTTCTTCAAGATACCCAACCTATATCTATTCCTCCGTACAAAATGGCTCCCATTGAGTTGAAAACATAGTTGAAAGATCTTCTAGAAAACAACTTCATTAGTCCCTGTAGTTCCCCGTAGGGCGCACCAGTGTTATTCATTCGCAAGAAGGATGGTTTGTTGAGGATGTGTATTGATTACTGTTTGTTGAATAAAGTTACTATCAATAATAAATATCCAGTCCCAAGGATCGATCACTTGTTTGATCAGTTGGAAGGCGCTAAATATTTCTCGAAGATCAATCTTAGGTCTGGATACCATCAGTTCAAAGTTAAAGAGAATGATATTTCGAAGACCACTTTCACGACTAGATATGGTCACTATGAGTTTCTTGTCATGTCCTTATTTCTTATGAATGCACCAGCGGCTTTCATGGACATGATGAATCGAGTATTCAAGCTATTTTTGGACATCTTTGTTATTTTATTTATAGATGACGTTCTAGTATATTCTCGATCATTTGTGAGCAGTATTGCAGACGCTCCAAGATCATAAGTTATATGCTAAATCCTTCAAATGTGAGTTCTAGTTGAATTCAGTGGCATTCCTTGGCCATATAGTGTCAGACGAGGGCCTTAAATTTGATAGCCAGAAGATCGAGGCTGTAAAGAATTGAGCGAGGCCCACAACTCCTACAGAGGTACATAGTTTCTTGGACTTGGCAAGTTATTATCGAAGATTTGTGGAGAATTTCTCTTCTATTTCTACTATGTTGATGAGTTTGACATATAAGACAACTAAGTTTCAGTGGACGGATGCTTGTAAAAAGAGTTTTCGAGAATTGAAATGCAGGTTCACTTAAGCACCTGTTCTGCCACATCCCAAAGGTTCACAGGGCTATATTTTTTATTGTGATGCTTCCAGAGTTGACTTAGGATGCATTCTGATGCAGTACGGAAAGGTTATTACATATGTTTAGAGGCAATTAAGGAAGCATGAGAAGAATTACCCGAAAATATGGTGTCACTACCTTTATAGAGTTCATGCTGATTTGTTTACTGATCATAAGAGCTTACAATATATATACAAGAAGAAAGAGTTGAATCTTAGACAAAGAACATGACTTGAGTTACTGAAAGATTACGATGTGGATATCTTATACCACTCATGTAAAGGAAATGTTGTGGCCAATGCATTGAGTCGTAAGTCTATAGGTAGCCTGAAGCATGTAGAAGTTAATAAATAGGAGATGACGAAAGATCTATGACGGATAGCTAGCCTTAATGTACGGTTGCTCAACAGTGATGACGGAGGTGCTATAGTTCAGAATGTTGCAGAATTGTCTCTGGTAGCAGAAGTAAAAATGAGGTAGTTTGATGATCCAAATTTGATCAGGATAAGGGAAGGGATTCACTTTCAGCAGAAACAACTATTCGAGTTAACAAATGACGGGATTCTTAAATATAAATGTCGGTTATGTGTTCCTGGCATTGGAGGACTTTGAGGGCGGATTATGGCAAAAATTCACCAGTCCAGGTATTTTATTCATCCTGGCTTGACTAAGATGTACCATGACCTTCAGCAGGATTTACTAGTGGAACGATATGAAGAATATTATTGCAGAGTTCATCGCCAATGTATGAATTGCCAGCAGGTTAAGATTGAACTTTAGAAACTTGGGGAATTGCTTCAGAATATAGAAATTACAACATGGAAATGGAAAACGATAAATATGTACTTCATTACCGGGTTACCTATTTCTCGTTGAATGTTTGACTCTATCTGGATTATTGTTGATAGGCTTATGAAATGAACCTAGTTTCTACATGTCAGGACTACATATTCGGCCAAAGATTATGCTAAATTATATGTCAAGGAGATAGATCGGCTACATAAAGTTCTAGTTTCTTTTATATCTGACAGAGGTGCCCAGTTCACAACTAACTTCTAGAGATTTTTTTTAAAAAGTTTGGGTACTCAGGTTAATCTTAGCACAACATTCCATCCGTTGACAAACGGACAGGCCGAGCGCACTATTCAAATGCTCGAGGATATGTTATGAGCTTATGTCATGGATTTCAAGGGATGTTGGGAAGATCATTTTCCGCTTATCGAGTTTACCATTATTAACAATTATCATTCTAGTATTAACCTGAATATATATAAAGCATTGTATGGGCGAAAATGTAGATATCCTATCGATTGGTTTGAAATGGGAAAAGCAAAGTTATTGGGGCCTGCTTTAGCACAGTAAGTGGTAGAAAAGGTAAAGTTGATTCAAGAGCGATTGTTGACTACCTAAAGGCGATAGATATCTTATTCAGATAATTGACGTTGAGACCTAGAGTTTGATGTTAGCGACTGGGTGTTTTTTAATGTATTGCCTATGAAGGGCGTAATTAGGTTTGGCAAGAAAGGCAAGCATAGCCCCAGGTATGTCGAGCCATATACAATTTTTTAGAAGACATGCCAGGTAGCTTATAGGCTTGAGTTACCACCGGAGTTGGAAGCACTTCACCTAGTATTCCTCACATATATGCTTCGAAAATGCATTGACGATCCCTCTAGTATCACCCCTATAGAGGATGTTCAAATTAAATCATATTTATCATATGAGGAGATTCCTGTTGCTATCCTAGATCGTAAACTCCGCATGCTATGGATTAAAGAAGTAACCTTTGTGAACGTGTTATGGATGAACAATATTGTGGAAGAAATAAAATGGGAGGATGAATAAGATATGAAATCCAAATATCCTTATTTGTTTCAGGTCACGGGTTTATATTGACACTCGTGCGATACAATTTCCCCTATTCCTATCTTGTATGTTAAGCATACCTCGTATACCTTGTTGTTGATAAAAAATGTAGCAAATATAGCCCAGACTTCGGCATATGACATTTTGGGATGTATGATAGGTTTTGGAAAGTCCTTCTTACAAAGAAAACTCTACTAAAATTTCTAGAAAACTCTAACGAGTTAGAATCTTATACCTACATTACCTTTACATTCAAGGACGGATGTTTTTAAGGGGGGAAGGATGTTACACCTCGTAAGTTTTATGTCAAGTCATGTCATCGACTAAATCGAGTATCTCGAGAAGATATGAGATACTACGGAAGGGTAATGATGTGTTAAGACTTGTTTAGAGCAGTATCGGAAAGTATGGAAGTTAAATGAATTGAAGAGAATGCGTTTCACAAAATTCTGGTGAAATTTCACATTGTACAGTAGAAGGTATGGACCATACATTTATGTATGACCTATAAAATTGTGATAGGGAGGCGGTACCAAGTATTTATATTTTTGAAATTTTCTATCCACGAAGTACGGACCAAATGTACGGTCCGTACATACGGCCATACCTCTTGGAGGTGCAAAATTCTTTTCTTGTATAAATACGACCAACTCGACATGAGACCTCATTTTACATTTCCTCCAGCTCCTAAATAACCTTAAACATCCTCTCTAAGGTCCCTTATCTTCCTAGGCCTATATCTTAAGACAAATAAAGCAAATCCAATGTGGTGAATCCCGTAATTATTGTTTTATCATCTTTACCCTTGTTTTGTTCAATTTGGAGAATTCGTGCAGGTGAAGTAACCTTTGGTTGGATGAGATCCTTGTGTTTAAAGATAAGTTCCATTAACATCTTCTTGGTTTTAGACATACAAGTATTTGGAAGGTGGTTGTTGAATAATTCTCATTGAATAAGTTATGGAACCTTGAAGTTAGGGTTGTGTTGATATTGGGCCGATTTATAAGAAGTATAGAATGGTGTTGATGATCAAACTTATTGTTTATGTTGTGAAGTTGAGGAGGGAAGGTTGGAGAGGTTTGTAATGTTCAAGTTCATACAAATTCGGATGTAGAGGATCGTATAAACTCCTTGCTTACAAGTTGTAGAATAAATTGCCTACATGAATTCTCCTTTAAGCTATGCATCCATTAATGATACCCATAGTTTGTATAATGTAGATAATCGCTCTAGAACGTCTTAGGACTTGTGAGATCCATATAGCTAAGAATAAGTGTAACCATAACGACATCCCTTCCAATGGAACTCTACTCTTACAGTTAAGATTACGATTACTTATGTATCATATTGTCATAGTTAATGACTCATATTGTTCTGTTCGGGAGCATTGACCTCGATGTGATAGTAACTTAAGTCTTTTGCCTACTTATGGCTTCGTTGATGTTATCTCATGGATACAAACACAGTTACATAACGATAGTTAGAGGATAACGACCCTGAGTCATAAATATATATATGTGTGTGTGTGTGTGTGTATGTGTGTGTGTGTGTATCTATTTTATGACACCACACCGTGCTATAGTCATCCGTGCAGGAACTTATATGTACATCCCACTCCAGTTGGGAAGTTTATGATAATATCCCCAAAGAGCGGCATAATGATGAAAATGTAGTCTGTTATGTGGCACACACACACACACACACACACATATATATATACACTTATATATGTATATAAAGAATTTTAAAACAAATTTGCATATTCCTTGCCTATAAAGGCACTCAGAGTTCAAGTTATTTTTCTACTACCCTATTTAGAATCTTTCACTCAGTTATAGTCTCAGCTTTATATTTCATTCATAGTATTGTATCTGTTTACAATTTCAGCCTTACATATTCAGTACATCTTTTGTATTGATGACCCCTTGCGGGGCTCTACATTTTATGCCGAAAAGTACAAATAAGGATACAGATGATACCTCGTAGTAGATGATTCGACTCTACTAAAGGTTGTCATGCTCCTTTCTTCCAGAGTGGTTTAGTGAGCAGATAGATATGGCAATTGTACATATATGCATAGTTGGGTATGGTGGGGCCCTATCCTGACTAGATGTTGTTGATACACTATCTAGAGGCTTGTAGACAGTTATCATGTATATAGTAGTTTTTTGTGGCCTTGTCGGCCCTTCCAGTTGACAGATGTGTTTGTATCCCCCTTGTTGTATATACAGGTATGTTGGGCCTTTTCTGCATGCAGATGATTATATCTTTTAGAAAATACAATCATTCATTAGGGGCCTTGTCGGCCCATATCTTGGTGAGTATGTACATCTATCATGAGGGGTAAGCTCGGTCCCTAGGGCACTGAGTGTCGGCCACACCCCCCAAGGTTGGGGTATGATACAATATTAATTCATGACTTGTAATAAGGACCCATGGATTTCCAGCATGACCCTTTCATGAATTTCAAGCATGAACCTTTCATGGATTTCAGATGGATTCATAGTAGTTAAAACAATGTATCATGAATTCAATTAACGAAAATGTAATCAAACTTATATGGCATGTAACTATGGATTTAATAAACTAAGGATAAAGTCTTGTTCTTGAAGTAAAGCATGTTTACATGGAGTGAACGTGGCATGGGGAAGAACAAGAATGTTCCCACACGTGGATAGAAGCTCTACATATCATATTTTCTCCTAATCTTGTAATAAAAATCTGAACTTGATGAAGAACTCCTAAAGCCTAAACTTTAATCCCTTAATTTGGATTTTCTAAAAACCTAAGGTTAAGAATCAATGATTTCACTTAAAATTCATGAGAAAGATGTTATAATCACCTAGAATTGCACTAAAAATGCTTACCTTGATGTAGGAGAATGTTGGGAGGAAAGGACCTTCGTGCTAGGGCCTGCAAGAACTGAAAAAGTGTTAAAAAGACTGAAAATCATGAATATATACTGTTCAGCCATCGGGGGTTCTATGACGAGATTGTAAGGTCCGTACAATTTTCTATTGTGAGAGGTACGAGTCGTATAACTTGTACGGTCTGTATAGAGTGGCCATAATTGTGTTGTCGATTCCAGTTAGCATCAATACCTGGGGGTTATCCTACAGTAGAAAAGGATGGGCCATATAATTCTCTACATTCCATCAAAGTCTACCATATTTCGTTGTCTTTCAACAGACTTTGTACACTGCAATTCTATGACATGTATAACATTCTACAATCCGTAGATTCCTGGCGTACAAAAGGAATCACTGAACTGAAAGTGTATTTTAACTTTATACTTCATGTCTTGGTTTCCTAAATTCCAGAATCATGAACAAGGCTTCGTTTGAAGGTACGAGGTGTTACACTACCATAACCTCTCATATCTCTAGTAGGAATTAATGATCAAGGAAGGCATCCGAGAATTCTTCCCATACAACCGAAGTTGCATCTAGTCTTCCAGACAAGCCACATCCCTTAATTTGAAAGAGGCCAACTCTACTGCCTTAGTCTCCGAAGAATGCATAACACTTAATACATGTTTCATCTGATTAATGAAATCCTGAGGATCTGCACCTGGATTAGTACCGGTGAACACTGGTGGGCTCAATCCGATAAACTCTCAGGTTCTAGAGCTCTTTGTACCATCAAAAGGCCCAATACATGTGGAGGCTTTTATATAGCATTGATGAGAAGCTACTATTATATGCCAATACCTACACATTACTCGCCACACCCTACTCAGAAGACTCAGGTGGAGGAACTGGGGGGACCGGATTCTACGGAGCTGGAGATATTGTATCTTGAGTAGTTAGAGGTATTGTGCCTCATTTAACCTCATCACGCGGGTGTGGAATAGGTGATACGTGATAGTGTGACTCACTATGAGCCTCAACTCTATCATTCTGGCCAGGCAGGGCATTACTAGTACCTTTACCCTTATCTGCACTGGGTTGATGACTAGCAATAGTCCTTCTAGTAACCGGCCTTATTGAAAAAAAGGATAGAGCACAAATAATACTCAATATATAATGACTCAGCTCAATAGCACGATCTATAAGATGAAATAATAGTAACCAACCCTAAATGCCCCGCAACCTATTGCTTATAAGTGTAGTACTCAACATAGCCATAAACAAAACTCTACTAGACACTGTTAGTACACTCCGTAGGTATGGCCTGCTTTGATACCACATTTTTCACACCCTAAACTAGGGGGTATGGCTGACATCCGAGGGCGTACCGACCCAAGCATACCACTCAGAAGAATAGGCTCCTGTGTATAGAACTTCTGGCCGCCAAAGCCATAATCGGTAAAGCACGAGTGCAAACCAAATCTCTAAAATTGCATGAGGGAAGATCAAATAAAAACATATTTACATAATCAAGGCCGAAAAGGTCATAACACAAGTTAACAAAATGATAACCAGGCCGACAAGGCCATACATCACTACAAGACATACCACATGGGTCTATGAGCCTTTACGAGTAACTGAATTATCATATAGTTGATACAGGGCCCCAACCTACTCATTATCTACATATATATATATATATATATATGTAGATATAACCTCACCACCTGTCCAGCAAGCTTTGAAAGAGAAGAAGCTTACCAACTAACGACTGAGACTCAATAGCTCCTACTGAGGCGGTCTATCTGGGCCCCTATCTGAACCTATAACATAAAATGCAGCGCCCCTGTCAAAAGGGACGTCAGTATGAAAGAAATGTATCGGTATGTAAAACATGAAAGTTAATATGGAAGTGTAAATTGTAAAGCAGGATATAAGAGGTAACCTGATGCTCCGATAACCTA
Source organism: Anisodus tanguticus (assembly GCA_034509755.1). NCBI lineage: Eukaryota > Viridiplantae > Streptophyta > Magnoliopsida > Solanales > Solanaceae > Anisodus > Anisodus tanguticus. Next base: position 19,566,476 of record CM067552.1, on the reverse strand, counting down.
TATGTCTCTCAGTGAGAAATGTGAAACTCTAAACTACTATGAAAGTCTTATACATACATTATATTATATAATCTGCCCTTCGGTTATAGCTTGGGGTGTTTTTATATGTATAACTGCCCTCTAGTTATAGCCAAGGATTGTATGTGCATACATAACTACCATCCGATATTAGTTTGGTTGACTGAATCATATACAATAGTAATAATGACATTTGGCCTTTAGTTCTTGTACGACTCTTTATTTTCTTTAGAACGACACTTGATCGAAATGTACACTTATGATTTTTATAGATTGCATCGTGGAAGAATATGAACTCATTATGCATCCAACACAACCAAGATAGACAAGATATGATTTCGATAACGAAAAATACTCCCGACAAGGGACATGTAGACATGGATTTGGAATACTTCCTTGGTCAAATTCATTAATGATCGATATACGTTTTTAGGATTCATGCTTGAAAGGAAGTTTAGCCTTACATACATGCGTCACTTAGTTAACAATGCCTCACGAAACACCAAAATATTCATGAATGATTATCTACAAAATATATATGGTTCGGGTCAAGGTAGAATCAATAAACTAAGAGTCGATTCACTATGATATTTAATCGATCACCTAGAAGGCATATTTTCATGTTATTGTTTTCATGGATATCAATATATAATCAATTCCCCTTCAACAAAACAATAACAACAAGATCACAACTTCCTACTCCATAATCCCTACTACCACATCTTACAACTTCTAGTCATGAACATCTCACAATCCAACCAAGAACAATTCAAGAATCATAACAACTCTTTCATGGAGTTTAACTTGTATCTCATATGTTTCTTTCACCAATTAAATCAACCAAGCTAAAAGGAGCTACAAATAATTAAGAAGTATTAAAATCTTACCTCAAACCATCCAAGGTGATTTACACAACAAGATCTAGTCCAAGCTTCAAGAGAATCTTCAACTCTATGTTACTACTAGAGAGATTTCCAAGATGTTACAGATCATCTAAGGGAGATATCACATCAAACTAGTGTGGGAATGTTCTTCAATTATGTATGAACCCTAGGAGGGTGTTTGGCAGGTCCTTGGGTCAAAAATGAAATAATACAAATGAACCATTGACCTTGGTCTTAATTAGCACCTCCCACCGCCTCACTTATGCGGCCGGATCTGCAGCATAGATCCCAATTGGGGCCACATTTTCCATTGCATATGGTGGCAGTGTGGTGGTGAAATGGATGCCTCAATTCGTTTCATGATCCGCGAGGCGGATACGCTTCCGCTTCCGCGAAACATTTAGTGTATCATCCAATCTTCGTTAAATTTTTATATGTCTGTCACTTTATCTTTGTTAGTGTTGTCTACCTATAATTGTAGATGAATCAAAAACATTTCATTCAACTTATTGTTTCAATTGAAATTGAGATTTTTTCCTACTCTCCTATTTTATTTTGTAAAATTTGAAACTTAGGTTAGTGCTTTTAAAATATATGAATAAAAAGAACATATTTCATTTAATTTAGCCCCTTGATTCTTACTATAACTAGTTATTTCAATTTTATATTACCGACTTTAACTATAACCTCAACTCTATTTATTGGTCTAAGCAAGATACGACTTATTTAAACTGAATAGTTAAAATGAACAATTCATAAAATGAATTACCCCAAAAGAATTGAGCAAACATTTTATGCATTTTCCACATGACACCAAAAGGTGGGTTTACTACAGAAAAAAGACGAATTGGCATATACATGTTAGATAAGAATAACTCTACCTAAAAAAGATAACAATTTACCTTTCCAGCTCTGAAGCCTATTCATTATGTTCATCAAAATGGTATTGAAGAACTCTTTATTTCTCCTACTATGGTATATTGGGCATCCCAAATAAGTTAAAGGAAATTCCTTCCTACCAATTCTTATAGAAATTTCAACTGTGATACTTACATCTTATGGTACATTCTTGTGCATATATACTGTACTCTTCTCCCTGTTGATTTTCTGGCCTGATGTCTTCTCATATTTTTCCAATATCTCCATGATCAGTTGCAAAGATAACACATCTGCTGAAGAGAAGATGATCATATCATCTGCATAGGAAAGATGATTCACCTCAGGACTGTATTTAGACAATCTAAAACCCCTGAATTATGGAACCTAATGTAAATCATTAAGGTTTCTTGTAAAAACTTCAGTTTTTAATATAAATAGTATAGGAGATAAAGGATCCCCTTGCTTAACTCCTCTAGAAGATTAAAAGAAACCATGTTGTTGTCGATTAACCAAAATTGATACCAATTGTTACTGATAATTCTGAAACAATGTCTATCAATCTTTCTAAAAAACCCATCTTCCTCTACACTTTGGTAATAAACATCCAAGATACCATGTCATATGCCTTATCCATATCAAGCTTCAATACTACATTGGTAGTTTTAGTTCATAACCTGATATCTTAAATGATCTCTTGAGTGAGCAATACATTCTCCTTAATACTCTTGCCCTTTAAAAATTCATCTTAGTTTAAATATATTATCCCAGACAATGCATCCACCATTATTTCATGAATTAACCTTGAAAAAATCTTATTAACAAAATTACTTAGACTAATTGGTCTTACGTCTGGAAAGGTATAAATTATATCCTTCTTAGGCAATAAAACAAAATTAGTATGAGTAATAAATCTAGGTAATTTATCTCCACAAAAAAAGGCCTTGACCATATTGGTAATATCATCTTTGATGATTTCCCAACATGTTTGATAAAACCACACCAGTAAAGCTATCATGCCCACTAGCACTTTCTCCATTCAAGCTGAAAACCATATTTTCACCTGTTCCTCAGATGGAAAAGCTCTAATCTGATCATTTGAATCTACATTGATCATTTTAGGTACATGATCCAGAATCACAAATTTAGTAGGATCTTCTTTCTTAGTAAACTGATCCTTGTAGAATCTGATGGCTTCATCTGCAATTTCCTCCTTCGTTTCTCGACACATGCCTACCCTGTACACATGCATAAATGAACTTGGTATTTCTATCTTCATCTTGAAACCATTGCATCCTAGCTTTTTATTTCTAGAATGCCTCTTCTAAATGCAAATATCTATTTAAATATGCATGTACTCTTTGCAACCTCTCTCTATTTCCTGGTGTTGGTTGTAGTTCAAATTGTATTTCATGAGCCACATCTTCCAAAGTCTCTATCTCCTAAAAAATGTTACCAAAGGTGCTTCTACTCTACTTAGTCAATATAACTTTCACTTTCTTCATTTTATGATGAAAAAGAACAAAAGGGTTGTCCATGAAATCTGTTGACCAATATGCTCTGACAATATCCACAAAAGTTTCACGCTTAGCCCAAAAATTAAGAAATTTAAAAGGTTTCTTGATTTGTTCCACCTCCCCTGATTAAGATATTATCAATGGAGCATGATCATAACCAGTTCTGATTAAATGAGTAATCTGCAAACCTAGATACTTATTCTGTAACACATGATTCCATAGACTCATATCAAGTCTTTTGAATATATAGTCTTCACCACTTTGTCCATTCTACCAAGTGTATTTGCTTCCTTTAAATCCCAAATCCCCTACTCTATAATTTTGTTTACAACCTTTAAAATCTTGTACTTCATTCACTCGCACTGTTTTGACATCCAATACACAAGTCCGTAGCATGTCCTCGAGCGTCTAGATTGTACGCTCGGCCTGACCATCGGTCTGCGGATGGAAGGTTATGCTAAGGTTCTCTTGGGTGCCTAAACCTTTCTGAAACAATCTCTAAAAGTGAGTCGTAAACTAAGCACCAATATCTGATATAATGGAGATTGGAACACCATGAAATCACACTATTTCTTTGATAAATAGCTTGGCATCCTCAGCTGAAAAAGTAGGGCGAACTGGTAGAAAATAGGATGATTTCGTAAGCTTGTTGATGATAACCCAAATGGAATCAAATTTCTGATAAGAATGGGGTAAACTTGTAATGAAATCCATATTGATCATTTCCCACTTCCTTTGGGATTTCAATATTCTGAAGCAAGCCCCCAGGCTTCTGATGCTCGATCTTAACTTGCTAACAATTCGGGCATTGAGCTAAAAACATTTCGATATCTTTCTTCATAACATTCCACCAGTAAACCTGTCGTAGATCATGGTACATCTTTGTCGAACCAAGATGAACAGAATACTTGGACTGCTGGATCTCGACCATAATTTACTCTCGGAGCCCTTCTACACCTGGTACACATAGTCAACCCTGGTATCTAAGGATTGCGTCTTCTATAAGATCTAACACAGCCTTCTTTTGCAGGGGAATACCCTCTTTCATTCGGTCTAACTTGAGATCATCAAACTGTATTTCCTTCATCTCTACTATTAGGGACGATTCTGCGGTATTCTTTACCACCACACTTGTGTCTACTAGTCACACAGTCAAGATAGATAGGTGACATAATTAATTAGTCATGACATAATTCATTAGTCATCTCTGACTTGTTGGCTTCAATACCATTCAAACTCCTTATAGACTTGCAACTTAAGGCGTCAACTACGATATTTGCCTTGCCGGAGTGGTATAAAATATCGACATCATAATCCTTCAATATTTTAAGCCACCTCATTTGCCTCCGATTCAGCTCCTTTTTCCGAAATATATATTTCAAACTTTTATGGTCTATGAATATTTAGGGCAAAGATCGTCGCTGCCAACTCATGGTCATGAGTCGAGTAATTTAACTCATATTTCCTAAATTGCCTCAAAGAGTATGCTATAACCTTTATGTTCTGCATCAGAACACATCCTAGCCAACTCTGTAGGTGTCATAATAGACTACGTACCCATCGGTACCTTCTGGAAGAGCCAACTAAGGTGTGGATATTAACATGTTCTTAAATTCTTGGAAACTGTGTTCACATACGTCTGACCACTAAAACTTAGTTGCCTTGTGAGTGCGTTTGGTCATAGGTGCAGAGATAGAAGAAAAACCCTCCAAAAATGTCAGAGATTATTCTGCTAAGCACAATAAAGTACGTACTTCAGTAGGGGTTGTCAGCCTCGGCCAATTCTTTATGGCCTCAATCTTCTAATTATCAACTTTGATACCCTCTGAAGAAATAATGTGTCCCAAGAAGGCAATGGAGTTCAACCAGAACTCACATTTAGAAAACGTTTCGTACAACTTATGATCTTTGATTGTCTGTAACACCGCTTGGAAATGGTTGGCATGATTTTCCTCGGTCAGCTAGTATACTACAATACCATCAATAAATACGATCATGAAGATATCCAAAATGGCTTGAAGACCCAATTTATTAGATTTAGGAAGGCCGCTGATGCAGTAGTGAGTCAAAAAGACATCACCTGAAACTCAAAATGACCATACCTATTCTAAAAGACTATTTTTGGGATATCATTTTCTTTTACCCTTAACTGGTGGTATCCTGACCTTAAATCAATCTTCGAGAAATAAATAACACTCTACAAATGATCAAATAAATCATCAATCCTCGGAAGTTGATACTTATTCTTGATAGTGACCTTATTCAATTACATGCAATCGATACACATCCTTAGGGAACCATCCTTCTTGTGAATAAATATTACCAGCGTGCCCCATGGTAAAATGCTAGGCCTGATAAAACTTTGTTCTAATAAATCTCTCAGTTGATCCTTTAATTCCCTCAGGTCAGCAGGAACCATTTGTAAGGAGGGATAGATATTGGTTGCGTGTCTGGAAGCACATCAATAGTAAACTTGATCTCCCATTCTGGAGGGATGTCCATAAGCTCATTCAAAAATACATTGGGGAACTCATTAACTACCGAGATATATTAAAGGGTTAGAGGTTCTGCATCTGCGTCCTTGACCCAGACCAAATGATAAATATAACCCTTGAAAATCATCTTTCTTGCCGTCAAGTAAGAAAGAAACATGCCTTTAGGCGTAGCGGAATTGCCTTTCCATTCGAGGGTCGGTTCTCCAGGAAAACTAAATTTAACAATATTTGTTTGGCAATCAACATTCACATAACAATAATCCAACCAATCCATACCCATAATAACTTCAAACTCAACCATAGGTAGTTCAGCTAAATCAGCCAAAGTAGGGCGATTACAAACTGTCATGGTAAAATTTCTATAAATTTGTCGTTCTATAACCGTCTCATCAACCGGCGTAGCCACTTCATATGACTTAGAAAACAACTCTAGTTCAAACCCAAACATGCTAGCAACAAATAGGACAAATTGGAGCCCGGATCTATTAATGAATAAATATTATAACTTAAAATAACTAATATACCTGTAACAACATTAAGAGATTACTCCAAATCTTGACAACCTGATAAGGCATATATGTTTTTCTAGGCACGTCATGAATTTGAGACTCCTCCTCGGCCTTTGCCTTTACTTGCTGGGGTATGTGGCCCACCACTCTACGAGCGTACACTCAACAAAGATGATGTTATTGATCCAATCGACTAAGTTGCACCACCTTTACCTCTACTAGGACACTTGCGTATATAATGTCCAGGATTTCTACACCAATAACACACATCGGCACCCTAATGACCCTTTCCCACATTGGTCTTACCGCACTGGCTACAAGGCGGCAATGTGGGTCTCATCTGGCCTAAACTCCCTTTCATCTGAAAACACAAAGCTCTGAAACTCTGCCCAAGCCCAGACTGAGCACACCTGTCATATCTAGGCTGCTGAAATTGGGAAGGAGCACTGTTGGCAAACCAAGGTGGATGCCTAAGGAACTATTTCCTAGAACTACATGATGCTTCCCCGAGAGATCTAGGTGATCTGGCTCTCTAGTCAACTCCCACTCTATATCTCTATCATCTTGGAGTTGACGCTTACGGTCCTTGATACTATCAGCATAGGCTTATATCTTGGAAATATCTATGTCCCTATTAAGAGAGGTTATCATACACTCACATATCCGATGCAGACCCAAACCTGATCAGAATCGATGAACTCGAGCCCTTATCGTATCTGTGATATTCGAGGCATACCTAGCAAGAGAATCAAACTATAAATTATAATCCCGAATGCTTTTGCCTCTCTATTTGAGGTTCAAGAAGCACTCTACATGAAAAGCATCTGCAAACTCATCCCATACAACGGAACTGCATCTGGACCTCGGGACCACTCTTTTCCCTCATACCACAAAATAGCCATATCTCGCAATCTAAAAGAAGACAACTCGAGTACCTCTGTATTTGAAGCATGCATAACTCTCAACACCCTCTACATCTGATCAATAAAGTCTTGTGGGTCTGCACCTGGATAAGTACTAGTAAACACTAAAGGGATTAATGCAAGGAATTCTCAGGTCTTTGAGCTCCTTATAACATCAATAGACCTTACACCCGTGGAACCCCATATGTGCCACTGCTATAAAGAAACTATCTGTGTCAACAACTACACAATAGTTACTACACCCTACTTTGAATACTCCGGCGGAGGAACTGGATGAATCGAACTTGGTGGAGCTGGAGATACTACATCCCGGGGAGATAGAGGTATTGTACATCCTTTAATATACTCTTGTGGAGGTGGAACAAGTGATACGTGGGAGTGCGACTCTCTGTGGGCCTCAACTCTATCAACTCGGCTGGGCGGGGAATTACTAGTACATTCACCCATATTATCACCGGCTTGATGACTAGCAGTAGCTTTCGTAGTAACTAGCATGACCCCAACATCCTCCTATTTATAAGTGTGATGCACAACATACCCATAAACAAGACTCTACTAGAAATGGCTCCTAGATGCCCTAGGACTGATCTGCTCTAATACCAAGTTTGTCACACTCCAAACTAGAGGGTGTGGTCGGCACCCATTGTCATACTGGCCCGAGCGTACCACATTGAAACATAACCTGTGAACTAATAGAAACTTCAGCTGACAAGGCCACAATCTATAACAAGATGTAATACAACCTCTAAGGGTGAGAAAAGAGGGATAAACCCAACATATGTATATAAACAAGACCGACAAGGTCGCAACCCAAGTTAACAAAAGACAATTTGGCCAACAAGGCCATACATAAATATTTTTACATAGTAGACAAGTCTATGAGCCTATATGAGTACATGTACTATGATATGGTCGGGACAGAGCCCCGACTTACCCACCATTTACATATCTATACAAAACATGCTCAACACCTGACCCAGGAAGCTCCGAGATAGACAAATCTTCCGCACTATTGGCTAAACTCAACAACTCCTATTGTGGTAGTCTATCAGGACTCTTAGTGAATTTAGAAGTTACAAAGGTCGAGCATTGCACTCTTAGTATAAAATAAATATTTCTCTCAAGGAAATGCAGGTCCAGAATAAGTGAAAACTTTGGATTCCTAAGAAATAAGGTCGGTTAAGAGGAAACACATTGAAGGTGAGAGGATGACTTATTTACCTATGTAACAAGAAAGGAAGATAAGGTGAGAAGAACAGGGATGATACGAACTGAAATAGGATACATGTGTGACATGGAGGATGACCAATGAGAGATAAGCTTATTTCAGATTGGATAATATCATCTACCGGATGTTCCGTTGAAATGCTAGGGGAAATAAGCGGTGTTGTTATAGTGAATAATTGGCTAATAGACAATACGGTTACCTACCATTCGCAAAGAGAACTAATATAAAGACTGAAGGAGAGCATGGACCCGGGGGGGGCATAAAATATATCCAACCATAATAGAAGCCAAATGATGATAATCCCCTAAAGTGGAATACAAAAGGATCCTTTTTAATACTAAAAACTAGAAGGACACTAAGACAAAGAGCTCCATCTAGAGACTATTGAGAGATATTTATGTGGAATAAAGGTATGGATGAGAAACTATTACGCCTCTTATGTTTCACATTCTGTCGTGTCATAAATTGATATCGACGTCCCGAGAAGAGGTGCGGCCTTATGGATGGATAATGAAGATTTATAGCTTGTTTATTGAAGTACCAAAGTGTATGGATGTTAAACGGATTGAAGAAAATACGTTTAGATGAAATCAAAAAAGTTTCCGAATTTGAGGGCTATAATTGAAGGACCGTACAATTTTTTACGGACCGTCAAATTAGGAATCTGGACCATCAAATTTTCTTCAAATTTTAAGTTTCAGATTTATTTTTGACAGTCCAGATTGACGTACTGTATAAAATTGTTTGGATCATCAATTCTACGAAATGGTTGAATAATTGAAAAATGAGATTATTCAGGAATAGACATTGAATGCTGAGATTACGCATTGAATTTCTGGTAGTAGGCTGTCAATTTGGGCAGTGCAAAATTCTTTTCGGGTTTAAAGTGGGTCCTTCAACTTGGAGCCTTCATTTTCCTCAATAACCAACCCTAAAAAAATTCCAATTCCTCTCTAAGGTATTAGAACATCCTAAGTTCAAATACAAGACAAAACACGCAAGATCAACATGGTAAACCCCGTGGTTATCGTAATAATGACCTTCTCATAAAATCGATTCCGAAAAACGTTTGGAGGCAATGTGAGCTACTGTTTTGAGGAGATTATGATGTGTAAATGTAAATTTTATCCTCCTCTACCTACTCTTATGGTTAATAGATGATTTGAAATAAGTTGTGAAAGGATTTCCATAGACAAAACTTGTAAACCTTTGGAATCATAATTGTATAACTTGTTGGACTATTTTACTTGAGATGTGAGGTGAAATTGATAAGTCAAACTTGTTGTATGTGTTGTGGAAAATACAGTTTGAATGATTGCGGAGTCGAATTACATAAGTATCCATTGTGAAGAAGCCTAAAAATCCTATGTACTTATGTTGTTCGATAATATGCCTAAGTGAGCTTCTCTATAAGATATAGATTTGATATTAATATCATATTTCTTATATGATGTAGATAATCATCCATAACACGTACAAGGCTTCACGGGACGTAGCTGGATTCTTTGATAAGGTTTGTAGGGCTTTCTTTTATCATTTGTGGCAAGATCCTCTCGATAACAATCGCTATAAATTTGTTTTGTAAAGACTCTAATCCTAGTCAATTATGAATTCTCTTGATGCAAATACGTCTTTGTTAATATTATATTTTGATTTGATGTCTTTCCTTTTTCATCGGTAAATAGTGATATTTCATTTTGTTATTGAAAGCTGATGAAGATAAGATGCTTTCTTTCATATGAATCATAACCAGGTAAAAGAGTGTATGGGTCCATAAAAGGATAGTCGAGGGTGTAACGACGTTACATCAGCCCGACGAGTTGATGAGTCATTCATAGACTTAGTATGGTCCTTATATATAGTGTATTGCCCATAAAGGCCTATGACATTATATACGCGATTATACAAATATGCTACTAGTGATATTTCCCACAGAGGCGTACGACGATACATACACGATTTATTATATTTAGAGTATTGCCCACAGAGGCCTATGGCATTATATACGCGATTGAATAATTATATATACCTGCAGGTTGAATTAGGGTGACCCTTTTGATTTTCAGGTGGTATATCTGACTTTCTTGATTATTGTTGATTTATTTGTTGTTGATTATGTCCTACATATTCAATACATATTTTGTACTAATGTCCCTTCTGGGGCACTATGTTCATGCCCGTAGGTACAGATAGACAAAGCGACACTCCTCCTCAGTAGGTTGCCAGTTCAACTGTGGTTGTCGCACTCCCCTCCCTTGGAGTTGTTGTACAAGAGTCTTTAGGTATTGTGGTGTTACGCCCCAGAGTTTTATGCTCCGTCGTGTCGTCAATTGATAATTATATTTTGGGAAAAGGTGCGACCTTACAAAAGAATAACGAGAGTTTATAAGTTGTTTACAGGTGTACAGAAGTGTATATAACTTAAACAAATCAAAGAAAATACAATTCGATGAAATCTTAAGAACATAAAAATTGACAGCCCAAATTGACTGATCGTACAATTTTTTACGGACCGTTTAATTTGGGGTCCCCTACCGTATTTTTCACTGCAATTTCCCTAATTTTAGTTTTGGGTTTCCCTGATTTGTTAGCTGGGATTGTTGCACTCCCTTCTATTAGAGTTGCAGTATAGGAGTATTTAGGTACTGTTGCATATGTTACTAGCATTTTGGGTATAGCGGGGCCCTATCACGCCTTATTGATATGTATTGTTGGTGTATGTATGTCGTGGCCTTCTCAGCCCTTTTTGTTAGTGTAGCTATCTAGTGGCCTTATTGGCCTTGTTTATCTGTATATATATATCCTGCTAGGACTCTTTTGTGTGTAGGTTGTCATTCAGTCTTTTCTTATATGGATATATGGATACTACAGTGGTACGGAGGCCTTCGGGTGTGGGGTGCCGGCAGTACCTCCCAAGGATGGAGTGTGACAAACATCATACCAGAGTGATGCAAGAAAGACCACGGACTTGAACTATCAACTTGAGTTGATAAGTGAGTTGCCGAAGATGCCAACAATGAACCATCAATCCAAAGCTAGTTGCCTAAAATGGCATGGTTTATGGAGTGGAGTTGAGAACATCACGTGTAGGTCTTAGTCGAAGACAATTTTTTGTTTCTTCTAGCTTATGTTTATTCTTAGCTTAACTTCTTAGGACACATTTAATGAACCGTGTAATAGGAATGGATGACAAAACCATGTAATAAGGTGACTAGGCCAAAATGTCTTCTAAAGGGATGACTAGGCCGCAAGTTAGAGGACAAGGTGGCAAGGACAAGAATGGTCTAGAATATGAGGCTTCTAAGAAGACAATTCATGAACCAACTAGTTCATGGATTTGGCTACCTAGGATAACATCATGTTCGGCCTAGGGGAATGAAGAGTTGGCCGAAGCAACTCACTAAGGCACATGTTCAAGAAGCTTCCAATCGTGATTCCAAGAAGATCAAGTTCATGCATTCATCTACATTGGAAACACAAGAGGCTAGTCTAGAAGGCATTAATCTTTGTCTCCCAAGTAAACCAAAACCTTTCTCATTTTTTCAAGCTTGGCTGAGAGCATCCTTGCTCCCCAAGTAACCCGAGCCCTTTCCCATTTGTCCCTACTTAGCTGTGTAGATTGTGTCCTTTTGTTACTCTTCTAGAATTGTCTATATGTTACTATAAATAGGACCCTTAGGATGTTGTAAAAAGTAGAGTTGATGAATAGAAAAAGTTGAGTTTTACTTAAACGCTAAAGTATTCAACTTGTGTGTTGTCTACCTTAGTTAGTCCTTACGTGGGCCTTCGGTTCTGGTGTGAACCAACCCCTTAGTGTAAGTTGAAGCTAGGACTTGTGTGACCTAGTTAAACCCAAGCTAAGGTCCCTTCGGTGTAAGTTTGGTTAAGACTTGTGTGACCTAGCTAAGCCAAAACTTAAGGAACCCCCTTGGTGCAAGTAGTCGTTGGAACTTGTATGATCCAACCAAACCCAAGTCTAGGGTCTATCATAACGTTATCGGACACCCTTACTTGTCTTGTTCACGAGCTTGTACTTAGCAACGTCGGTCTATTCCTTTTCCAATTGGCCAACTCATATTTGTGTCGACTCAAGCATTAAAACCCTCGTGTCATTATCCTTGCTATATCGACCATCCTACACTTGGATTGCACTCGGGTTTGCACCTAGCATCCCGCGTTCATTCCTTGTAAAAACCACTATCTTCCTTCCACCACCATATCTCAAAATACTTCACTAACGTCCACCGCAAAGGCCACCAACCGAAACCCCACGTATACAACCGTCCAAACCCGACAACTACAAATAGTCCACAAAATAACCCTTACCGAGACCTCACTATTTCAGTTATGTTCCGTCTCCTTGTCACCATCAAACTACCAAACCCAGATCATCAACACCACCCAAAACATACCCGGAACACCCCCGTAAAACTCCTTAACCCAACTCTACATAAATCTACCAGAAATAACTCCACAACACCACACTGCCCCGCAGAAACGTCCCACCCGAGAACACCATTTCAAGTCAACTGATTCCCTGCCAAACTCTAAATAACCCACCCTCACACACCCCTCCTTATATACATCATATTGGTATCAGATCAAGGCATTACCGTCCTACGCATTAACGCCATGACTTACATAAACAAAATGGAACTTCGGAGGATTGTAAGTGCACTACTTGCGGAACAAGTGCAACTAATGGGAAAAGAGTTTGCGGCACATATCATGAGTATCAATTCCAAATCCAGGGTTGTGAAAAGCAGCCCAAGTCATAAGAAAGGAAGTACCTTGTTCACTAATCCATTGTACACCATTGAAGAAGAGGACAATACCTCCTTTGATAACCCATTGTATTGTCAAGAATGTGGGGATTCCTTATTTATGGAGAAATCCGTAATTGAGGAGTTCTTGGAAGAAGATTTTACTCTTGCAAAAGAGTGTGAAAATTTAGTACTCGACATGTGTTGAGTGTTCAACTTGAAGAACATTCGGAGACACAAGAGGAGCAACTATTTCATACGTGTTGCATAGTAAATGACAAAGTGTGCAATGTGATTATTGATAGAAGAAGTGGTGTCAACTTGGCCTCTGTGGAAATGGTGGATAAGTTAAAATTACCGACCCGCAATCATCCAAAGCCATATGATCTCCAATGGCTAAACCAAGACGAAGGGCTAAGAGTAGTAAAACAAAATCTTGTTAGCTTTCGGATTGGGAGATATGAAGATAAAATATGGTGTGACGTCCTCCCTATGGTTGCATGTCATATTTTGTTTGGACGACCGTGGAAACTTGATAGAAGGGTGCAACATGATAGAGAAAAGAATATTTATTCTTTTAAAAAAGATGATAAAAACACTTGATTGATACCGTTGTCACCTAGCGAGGTGAAGGCCATGAAAATCCGAAGTGCAATGAAACGCAAAGCCGAGGCTCTCTTACTTGATGCATGAAGGATAGAAAAAGAATCAAAGAAGGGGAGTCCTATAGACACATTGGTATGCGAGGAGGAGAAGAATATAGTAGGAGGTGTGGTTGTAAACGCCGACGTGAAGGAACTTCCGAATGACATTGCATCGGGAACACTACCGAAGGAATGTAATGAACTTGTTCTTGATTTATTTTCAAGAATATCATTACCCAATCAACAAAACCATAGATGTCATCCGAAAAAGACTAAAGAATTTCTTGGCGAAGGCTATGACCGAAAGGGCCTTAGTTTCGCCTTATTGATGCCAAAAGAGAATGGAACTTGGAACCAATGTATTGATGGACGAGCAATCTACAACGAGTCTCTTACGCCAAGGATAGATGACTATTGGGGTAAGTTGAGTGGTGATAGGTTGCTTTCAAAAATGGAGTTGAAGGACGGTTCCCAACTAATGAGAACCCGAGAGGAAATTGAAGGGGATGTGATCTTCAAAATCCAACGTGGTGTGTACGAGTGGATTATGGTCTCATTCGGAGTTTGTGACACCCTACACTATTCCATAAGTCTCATGCACAAGGGATATCGATCGTCCTACACTTGAAATGCACTCGGGTTTTCACCTATCATCCCGCATTCATTCCTTTCCCAAACCACTATCTTCCTTCTACCACCATATCCCAAAATACTTCCCTAACGTCCATCAAAAAAGGCCACCAACCGAAACCCCACATATACAACCATTCAAACCCGACAACCACAAATAGTACAAAAACAACCTTTATCTAGACCTCACTATTTCAGTTCTGTTCCGTAGCCTTGTCACGATCAAACCACAAAACCCTGATCATCAACACCACCCGCAACATACCCGGAATACCCATGTAAAATGCCTTAACCCACTCTACAGAAATCTACCAGAAATAACTCCACAACACCACACAGTCCGGCAAAAACGTCCCACCCAAGAACCCATTTTAGGTCCATTTTCACGTAAAATCATTCCCTGCCAAAGTCTGACTAACCCACCCTCACATACCCCTCCTTATATACATCACATAGCAGGTGTGTCTTAACGATTATACAATACGTAACTATTTGAGTCTTGTTTACGTGTGTGTTGTGCACCACACCTATAAGCAGGAGGCTACATGATATTTAGGATTGTTACTTTTCTTCTCGATCTAGATCGTGCGATAGCGCTAAATTGTAAGTGTTAATTCCTAATCTCCATATTTTTTATGTTCTTAGTTATTCTTGCTACTACTAGATGACAAAAGGCCCTGCGAAGGGTAGACGAGGAGGTGGGAGACCAGTCAAGCACTACCTGCTGACTCGAGGAGACACGAGCACAAATATGAGGTTTTATCTTGGGTCTCAAGGAGTCCACCACCACCACCACCTCCAAAGGGACAGAGCGGAGCTGATGTACCTCCAATTCCTCCTCTAGTTGCCTCCGACCAGGATCTAGACATGAAGAGCATGGCGTAATTATCGACTCAGCTAGTGGCCTCTCAGGCCTATCGTCAGACTCTCGGTGTTGCTGATAGGGTTGTAAGTGTGATAGTTTAGGATTTTGTAAACCTGGACCTTAGTATTTACCGTGACAGATCCCAATGTGGACCCACATAATTTTTTGGATAGGATATATCAGGCCTTAAGAGTTATGCATACGATGGATGTTAAGACAATAGAATTAGTTTCCTATAGATTACGGGATGTGGCTGTGACCTGGTTTGAGACTTGGGAGCACACTCGAGGACCCCAAGTCCCACCTTTGAGCTGGAGGGAGTTATCTAAAGCATTTTTACAACAGTATCTGCCGATCGAGATTCGACGAGCCAGGCGAGACATATTCTTATACTTTAAGCAGGGTAACATAAGTGTCCGAGAGTATAGCTTGCAATTTAATTTCTTGTCCAGGTATGCTCTTACAATTGTTGCTGATATGAGCGATCGGGTACATCAGTTTGTTAATGTTTTAGGGCCATATTTGGTGAATGAGTGTACGACAACTTCTTTAAATCTGAATATGGATATCTCCCACATTTAGGCATATACACAGAACCTAGAATAATGTAAGAGGTAGAAGTGATCCAATCTGGAGCAAGATAGGGGCTAGCAAAATAGGGTTCGATTCGCAAGTGATACAAGGGGGTTTCAAGAAGGATTTAGGCTTTAGTTTCCCAAGCGCCCATCTTATCCAATGACTACTATATCATCACATTTTCAGGGCCAGTGTCGTGACCAGACCACTTATTATAGTTAGGGTTAGAGTTTGTGGACATCAGGCCCACAGTATAGAGGAGAACTTAGTCTAGCAAGGCCACTGATGCCATATTGTAGTCGATGTGGAAAGACTCATTTTGGGCAGTGTCGCCAGGGTTCAGATGTGTGTTATTCATGTGGGCAGCCTGGTCATATTAGGCAGTTTTGCCTATTGAGAGGCAGATGCAGCACGGAACAACTGACAGGGTCTGTAGCAGCTTCTTCTTCATTCTTACGTCCTTCGGGGTATAGTACATAGACATCAGCTGGTATGGGCAGAGGTATAGGAGCAACATCTATTACGAGCAGCCCCACAACCACATCTATGCTTTGTCAGGTCGACAAGACCTTGAATCGTATCTATATATGGTTACAGGTATATTTTCCGTCTTCTCTCTTGACGTATATGCTTTCATAGATCCGGGTTCCACCTTGTCTTATATTACACGCTTTGTTACTGGTTAGTGTGGCAAAAATCCTAAATTGTTACATAAGTCATATGAAGTGTCTACGCCCATAGGTGAGCCTATAGCTGTTAGGAGGGTGTTTAGGAATTATGATATAAAGATCTATGATCATCATACTATTTCCTACTAGAATGAGCTAGAAATTATGGAATTTGATGTTACTATGGGCATGGATTACTTGTTGACTTGAATGAGATAGAATTTGTTCACTTTAATTTTCCAGGCGAGCACGTCAATGAATGGATGGGCAATGTTGCCGCACCCAAGGGTAGGTTTATTTCGTACTTTACGGATCGAAAGATGATCTTAAAAGGATATATTTACCACCTCATGCAAGTTCAGTACGTGGAGGCAAAGCCTCCAGTTCTTTAGTAAGTTCCTGTCATTAGTGAATTTCCTGATGTGTTCCTTGATGAAATTCGTGTTATTCCTCCCAAAAAGGAAATCAATTTCATAATTGACGTGCTCCGAGATACCCAACCTATATATACTCCTCTGTATTCAATGGCTCCCGCCGAGTTAAATATTTAAATGCTCTATTGAAGGATCTTCTAGAATAGGGATTTATCAGGCCTAGTACCTCTATGTAAGGTGCACCAGTGTTATTTGTTTGTAATAAAGATGGTTTATTAAGAATGTGTATCGATTACTGTCAGCTGAATAAGGTGACTATTAAAAACATGTACCCGCTCCCCAAAATTAATGATTTGTTTGATCAGTTGCAAGACATTAAGTATTTCTCAAAGATTGCTCTTAGGTCTGGATGTCATCAACTATGGGTTACACAGAAACACATTCCAAAGAAAACTTTCCAGACTAGATATGGCCAATATAAGTTTCTCGTTATGTATTTTGGTCTGACTAATGCTCCTACAACCTTTATGGATTTGATGAATTGGGTATTTAAAACGTTCCTAGATATCTTTGTAATAGTTTTTATTGACAACATTCTGGTATACTGTTGATCAGAAGCTGAGTATGTGGATAATTTGCGATCGGTGTTACAGATACTCCTGGATCATAAAATATGTGCTAAGGTTTCAAAATGTGAGTTCTAGTTGAACCTAGTGGCCTTTCTAGGTCATAATGTGTCGGACGAAGGGATCAGAGTAGATGGTCAGAAGATTGAGGCGGTAAAGAATTTACCAAGGCCCATAACTCCTACGGACGTGCGTAGTTGCTTGGCCTAGAATGTTATTATCGGAGGATCATAAGAAAATTCTTATTTATTGCCATTTTATTGAAAAAGTTTACGCATAAAGCAACCAAGTTTTAGTGGTCATAAAGTTATGAAAAGAGTTTTCATGTGTTGAATAATAGATTAACATCGACACTTGTGTTAGCACTACCTGAGGGATCAGAGGACTATTTGGTGTACTGTGATGCCTCTAAAGTAATCTTAGATTCAACAAAAGTCCTACTCAGATAATCGAGGTCGAGATTTAGAGTTTTTCATAGGAAACTGGGTATTCTTAAAGTTTTGCCTATGAAAGGAGTGATGAGGTTCGACAAAAAGGGTAAGATTAGCCCCAAATACGTAGGGCCATATCAGATCATTGATAGAATAGGCCAAGTAGTCTATAAGCTTGAGTTACCCTCTGAATTAGAAGTTTCTCACCCTGTGTTTAATGTATATATGCTTCGTAAATGTCTGGGTGATCCCTCCGTATCACTCCTATTGAGGATGTTCAAGTGACGGAGGACATATCCTATGAAGAAGTTCCCGTTGCTATCCTAGACCATCAAGTTCGTAAATTACGGTTTGGAAAAATAACGTGTTCGAGACTCCAAGTTTATATCGATACTCATGCGATATGATTCCCCCCTTCCTCTTCTATCCATCAATCTTAAATCATATATTTTGTTTAGGTTCTAATGTTGAGACAAATATGGTGGGTACAACTTAGAGTACGGCGAATGATAGTTAACGTGAGTTATGGCTAACCTTTTTTTATTCTTGCGTATATAGATGGTCGTGTGAGGTTGATTGGATACTGTTCTGCTATTTTGTATCCCTGTGTGGCATTGGTTATCTATTAGGTTGGTTGGTAGGTTTCGGATAGCCATGTTTACTAGGGAAACTCTGCCAAAATTTTCTGAAATCCTAAGCGTTAGAGCAATATTTAATATTCGAGGATGAATGTTCTTAAGAGGGGAAGGATGTTATGTCCTATAGTATTACGTTCCATTGTGTCAATTGATACTGATATCCTAGGAAGAGGTGTGACCTTATGGAAGGATAATGAGAATTTATAAGTTGTTTATGGGTGTACCAGAGTATATATAAGTTAAACGGATTAAAGAAAATACCATTCGACGAAATCTGCAAAACTTCAAAACTTAAAGGCCCAAATAGATGGACCGAACAATTTGGGGTCCCCCACCATATTTTTCTCTGCATATTCCCTGATTTCAGTTCTAGGTTTGACGGTCTAGATTGATGGACCGTAAAAATTGGTACGGATCGTCAAAATAGACTATCCTTTTGGTCGGTGGAAATTCTTTTTAGGTTTAAATTGGATTTTTGACTTGGAGCCCTCATTAACCTCAAATACAAACCCTAAATCAGTTCCTAAACTCTCTCTAATATATCCTAACATCCTAAGTTCAAATCCAAGCAAAATTAACACAGCAAACCCCGTGGTTATTGTAATAATCATCTTCACCGTATAGAATCGACTCGAAAAAACCCTTGGAGGAAAGTAAGTCATTGTTATGAGGAGATTATGGTGAGTAAAGGTATGTTGTATCCTCCTCTACCAATTATTATTATTAATAGATGATTTGAGATAAGTTGGGAAAGGATCTTCATAGTTAAAACTCGGAAATTTGTGGAATCATGGTTTCTGTGACTTGTTGGGATATTTTACTTGAAGTATACGGTGAAATTGATAATTATATTTGTTGTATGTGTTTGGTAAATACGGAAAGTGCGCTTTAGAGCATTGTGGAGTTGAATTACATAAGTATCCCTTGTAAAGAAGTCTAAGAACCCTATGTACTTCAGTTGTTCGATAATTTTCCTAAGTGAGCTTCTCCATAAGATAAGATTCGATATTAAAATCAAGTCCCTTATATGATGTATATAATCATCCATAACATGTGCAGGCTTCACAGGACCTAACTAGTTTCTTCGATAAGGTATGTAAGGCAACTTTCTTTCTTGACATGACTCGATGTAACATTTTTTTTGAATAGCGTTCCTTATTTTGTAATTGAGCAATGAAAAGATTCCTTGGAAAATTGATCCTAATATTTGGGTATTTCTATTCCATTGTATCTCTTGGGTTCTATATGATACATAATATATACTATTAAGTTTCTAGAATGTAGCGCCAACAACAATAGGCGGAGGATAACGACGACAGGTCACTCCGGCTCGACTTATGATATCCTTTGGTGTCTGTCTTGCATTACACATACCTATGTATAGCTATTTTCTAACTTAGATGCGCTTTAATCTGCCGGGTACAACACCTATTTATGCACACCATTGTAGTTGATTTTGATATTACCGAGTCCTATATCTCAGCCGGGTACAACAGAATCTTCATCAAAGTCGGGTACGATATATATTATGATATGATTTTCCCCACAGAGAGGCTGCATATTACATTATATGGCCCTTGAGCTGCTTGATTTTATAGACATGCATATATCTTCATGATTGTGATAGGTAGGACATTAGAGGGTAGTTACGAGTTTCAGGTTGACTTTTGTATCCATATCTCTTATGTTATATATTTTATTCATATTTGTTATCTGTCTTACATATTCAGTACATCTTTCGTACTGATGCCCCTTTTTGGGGTATTATGTTCATTTTCGTAGGTACAGATAGACAGAGTGATGCTCCTCCTCTGTAGGTGATCTATCAGCTTGGATTATCGTACTCCCTTCTCTCGGAGTTGCAGTACAAGAGTCTTTAGGTACTTTTGAATATGTTACTAGAATTTTGGGTATAGCAGGGCCCTTTCCTAACCTATTTATGTGTATAAATCACTCTTAGAGGATTTTAGACTTATATATAGTGTGTGTATGTATGTCGTGGCCTTATCGACAATTTTTATTAGTAGTGGACCCATATAGCAGCCTAGTTAGCCTTGGCTATCTGTATATATATATCGTGCTAGGACTCTTTTGTGTGCAGGTTGTCATTCTATCTTGTCTTATATGCCTATATGGAGGCCTTGTCGGCCCTAGTTTCATATTACATGTTTCGGATACTACATTGGTGAGCTCAGGGCTTCAAGCACTTGGTGTCGGCCACCCACCCAAGGTTGGGGTGTGACATGTGGTATATGTTATTAGCATTTTAGGTATGGCGGGGCCCTGACCCGACCTGTAGATGTATTAGATCACTCTTAGAGTCTTGTAAACTTATGTATAGTGGGTGTATATCTGATGTGGCCTTGTGGGCCCCTTTTTGTTAGATGTGTACTCATCTAGTGGCCTTTTCGACCTTGGATATCTGTATATATATATATCCTGCTAGTACTTTTCTGCGTTCAGGTTCTCATTTGGTCTAGTCTTATATGGTTATATGGAGGTCATGTCGGCCTAGTTTTTATATTACAGCTTTTAGTTACTACAATGGTACGCTCAAGCCTTCGGGCACTAGGTGCCCCCCCTAAGGTTGGGGTGTGACAAACATGGTATCAAAGCAGGTCTATCCTATGGAGTATGCAAGTCGTATCTAGTAGAGTCTTGTTTATGGGTGTGTTGTGCACCACACTTATAAGCAAGAGGCTACAATATATTTAGGATGGTTACTTTTCTTCACAATCTAGATTGTGCGATAGTGATAAATTGTAAGTGTTCACTCCTAATCTCCCTCTTGTTATGTTCTCAGTTATGTCTGTTACTACTAGACGACAGGAGGCCCTAATATGGGTAGATGAGGAGGCGGTAGAAAGTTCAAGTCAAGCACCACCAGCTGACCTAGGGAGACAAGAGCACTAGGATGAGGCAGTATGTTGGGCGTTTAAGACTCCACCCCACCTCCACCGGTTGCCCTTGACTAGGATCTTGATATGCGGAGCGCGGTACAACTATTGACTAAACTAGTGGCCTTTTAAACCCAGCGTCAACCTCTTGGTGTTTCTTATAGGGTTGTGAGTGTGAGAGTTTGGGATTTCATTAACCTGGACCTGTTAGTGTTTACAGGGAAAAATCCCAATACGGACCTAAAATATTTTCTGGATCGAATGTAGTGGACTTTATGAGTTATGCATGCCACATATGCTGAGTCAGTAGAGTTGGCTTCTTATAGGTTGCGAGATGTGGTCATCACCTGATTTTAGACTTAGGAGCATACTCGGGGACCCCAAGCCCCACTTATGGGCTAGAGGGAATTCTCCAAGACATTTTTATAATAGTATCTATCGGTCCAGCTTTGACGATCTAGGTGATACAGGTTATTAGACTTGGAGCAGGGTAATATGAGTGTCGAAGAATATAGCATGCAGTTTAACTCCTTAGACAGGTACACTCCCACGATTGTTCGTGATATGAGCAACTGGGTATATCATTTTGTTAATGGTTTGGGTCCATATTTTGTGAATGCGTGCACGAAAACTTCTTTAAATTCGAATATGGATATTTCCCATATCTAAACGTATGCATAGAACTAGGAAAACCATAAGAGGCAGCATCGGGTTGATCGAGAGTATGACAGAGGCCAGCATAAGAGCACCCAGTCTATAGGTGATACAGGTAGGTTTCGAGGCAGATTTAGGCCTCAGTTTCCTAGGTGCCCATCTTATGTGACGACCAGTGCACCACTATAGTTTCAGGGCCACCGTCGTGATTCGACCATTTATTCTGTTCAGGGTCAGAGTTCATGGGCAACAAGCCCACATTATAGAGGAGATTCAAGACATATCAGGCCACCTTTACCTCGATATGCTCAGTATGGCAGGACCGATCTAGGGCAATGCCGTAGAGAGTCAGATGTATGTTATTATTATGGTTCCCCAGGGAACTTTGCTAGGGATTGCTCAATGAGTGGTAGAGGTTGTCTGGAACAACCGATAGAATCTATAGTAGCTTCTTCTTCGTCAGTACATCCTCGTAGATAAGGTATGCAGGTATCGACTAGTAGGGGCAAAGGCAGATGAGCAACATCTAGTTCGAGCGGTCCCCAGAACCACATCTATTCTTTGTTATGTCGACAGGACCATGAGTCATCTACGGATGTGGTTACATGTACATTATTTGTCTCCTCTCTTGACGTATATGCTTTGATAGATCTGGGTTCCACCTTGTCTTATATTACACCCTTTGTTGTTGTTAAGTGTGGAAAAGAGCCTGCATTGTTACATAAGTCATTCGAAGTGTCTACTCTTATGTGTGAACCTGTAGTTGTTAGGCAAGTGTATAGGAATTTTTATATAAAGATCTATGATCGTAATACTATACCCGACCTGAATGAGCTATAAATGGTAAAATTAGATGTTATTATGGGCATGGATTGGTTAGCTTCTTGCTATGCTAATGTTGATTGTTGGATGAATGTTGTTCGCTTTAATTTTCTTGGCAAGCTAGTCATTGAATGGAAGGGCAATATTATAGCGCCCAATGGTAGGTTTATTTCCTACCTTAAGGCTCGAAAACTGATCTCAAAAGGATATATCTACCACCTCGTGCAAGTTCAAAATACAGAGGCAAAGCCTCCAGCTCTTCAATCAATTCCCGTAGTTAGTGAATTTCCTCACGTATTCCCTAATGAACTTTCCAATATTCCTCCCGAAAGGGAAATCTATTTCGTTATAGACATGCTCCCAGATACCCAATCAATATGTATTCCTCTGTATCACATGGATACTACCAAGCAAAAGGAATTAAAAGCTCAGTTGAAAGATCTTCTGGAAAAGAGATTTATTAGGCCTAGTACTTCGCTATTGGGTGCACCAGCGTTATTTGTTCATAAGAAAGATGGTTTATTAAGAATATGTATTGATTACTGTCAACTAAAAAAGGTGACTATTAATAACAAGTATCCGCTCCCCAAAATTGACGATTTGTTTGCTCAGTTGCAAGGTGCTAGGTATTTTTCAAAGATTGATCTCAGGTCTAGATATCATCAGCTACGGGTTAAGAAAAAAGATATTCCAAAGACCGTTTTTCGGACTAGATATGGCCACTATGAGTTTCTTGTTATATATTTTGGTCTGACCAATGCGATGGCATCTTTTATGGATTTGATGAATCAAGTATTCAAGACATTCATGGATATTTTTGTAGTAGTGTTTATTGATGAAGTCCTAGTATACTCTAGATTAGATACAGTGCATGTGGATTGTAATTTTGACTTATTTGGTAGTGGTTGAAGTAATTTATTGGATGTACTATATTGGATAAATGAAGCGACCCCTCGAAATTTGTGATGTACTCAAAACAATTGTTATGATATTGACATGCATGTCTTTTTATCACATTATGATTATTCAGATGGATTGTTTTCAGCCGAGTACTTGTTTGGGAATCATTATGAAATGAAGTGATTTATCTATATGCCAAATTGTTGTGAGTTTTTCATATGATGTTCATGTGTTGCATTTGTAATCTAGAACTTGCCTAGTTATATGACCTTTTTCTTGACTAGCCGCTAACTAGCCTTTACCCTCACTTGAATTATTCTCATTCATGCACCCGTTCCCTCCTTGACAATTTGAATGATGACTAAGAGATTTAAAAGCTTAAGTTGGGTGTGAAATGAAAGTATGCGAAATAGAGGCCTGAACCATAATTAGGGGTGGAGCTGATTTACATAGTCTATGACCCAATATGGTTGATGTAAATTCCTTTGCAAAATTTAAAAAAATGAAAAAAAACTAAAAAAAATATATGTGTAGCACAAAGAAGGGAATAAAAGAAGTAGTTTAGTGAACCACATCGAGGTTGTAGGATCAAAAATAAGGAAAGGAAAAGAAAAAAGAGTGGTAGTGAGGGATGTAAAGTGTAGTGTTTAAGGATGGTTAGTCACTATTACCTAAATATTTCTCCTATCAGTCCCTAAGCCTACATTACAACCCGTGAAAAAGTCCTAATGTCATCACAACCGAACCGCCCCATTTTGAAGGCATTGAAAATCAGGGCAAGCTTATGATATTTGCATTTATGGTGTTGGAATCTGTTTGTGAGTCTAAGTGTTTCTCTTCTTCTTCGTCTCTTTTCCCGAACTACTACACATTGACACATGTTTTCATACCAATAAATATATGTCATTGATTGAGGCTTCATTGGGAATATTAATCAATGTTTGACTAGTGCATTATGTAGGATAATGTGAAAAAGAGGATGTCGTGTTTGTTATTGATACGTGCTTGTAATTACTAGCCAATACAATTGTAGACAATTTTACTTTGTGATAGTTGAGCATTTGTGATAGTCGTGTGTGTTGTTTCAGTTGCTTGAGGACAAGCAATGACTTTAAGTTGGAGGTGTAGATGTACCGTAAAATTATGATGCATTTGATATATTTTACGAGAAGTTTTTATTGTTTTAAGTACACTACATGTCATTTCTTAGTTATTTTTTATATTTTGTAGTGAAAATCAACTCAAAGTGTCACTGACAATCAATAATGCGAAAGTGAATTTGGAAAAGACAAAGTTTGGCATAGATGGAGATATGTGATCGCGAATGTAGACGCATATCAAAACAGGATTCACAGGAATCTGGCATCTGAAATGCGGAGCTGAAATGCGACGCGAAATGCATAATGTGGTGCAAAATCAATCCACCAAGGTCGCATTCTTCCAATTGTGATGGCTTATAAAGCACATAATAGGTCATCAACGGACATTTTTTCTGAATTTTGTTTCAGGTTTTTGGACATTATAAATAGTTGTGTAGGGTTTTGTTGGGTCATTGTTGTTCAGATCATGGTCCCATTAATTTATTGCATTTAAGACACCATTTATAGCCTTTTGAGAAGAATATTCCTTCACTTTTTGTCATCTTCCATTAAGTGTAAGCTTTAATGTTTCCTTTAATTTTTATCTTTATTCCCTTGTCTTGTAACAAACACAATGAGTAGCTATGTGTTAATACTAATATTGTTGACCCGACGATGGGTGTTTAACATTGAATATATGCATAATGAGTTGTTAGTTTCTATTTATTTCTTATGCTTTAAATTTGGTTGGTGGTTACAAACATTAACCTATGCCACAATTACTTAGAAATGTGAGCTAGGGTTTGGTAGAAATACATAGTAAGAACTCGGGGCGTTAACCCTCGTTTAATAAACTCACTTAGGTAGAAGAAGAGTTTACTTGACATAATTAATCGTTCTTCATATCTAACTATTTTGTATTTGGGAAAATAATAAGGAGGAATACATTCTAACTATTGGAAAATATTATAGAGTCATTTAGAGATTAAGTCTATAACATACGATGACTCGTTAGTAATATATCATATTAACACCTATATCATTGCATCGCATCTAAAGGGGACACACCATTGCTTTCCTTCTCCAGTTAAAGTATCTTTAGTAAAAATAGCAAGTATGAACATAAACTCTTACAATTAATCAGGATAAAACAACGGCTAAAGTCAAGTAACACACTGCATAAGTAATATTTTCACACCTATTCCCTGTGGGATTCGATCCCAACCTTGTTGGGTTACTATATTTTACACTGTCCACTTTACACAATTATTTAGGTGTAATAGGAGCATAACACTTACGGTAGGTGAAATGTTGCTCTTTTGGCTATTTCAATACTGAGACCTTAACACATGTTTCTAGTTTCCTCCTACCATAGCCTTTCATGTTTTAATTAGAAATAAGTCTTAGGAACCCACTCTATGTTGGGTTCCTTAGGGTATGAGTAAGACTTACTCTATTTTTGAACTGAAGGACCATACCGTTCTCATTTCCTTTGCTCCTTCGCCTCCTTTTTTTCTTCTAGCTATCCACATATTAACTATGTATTCCTAATGTATGTGTCCATAGTCCTCACAATGGAAACATTGTATATTACTAATGTTCCAGAGTTGTTATTTATTTGACCCTTATGCAGGAAGGTTGTTTTCTATAAATATTTTTTTCGCGTAAATCGTCTTTTATCATCATAGTCAATTCCTTCAATTTCTTCAAAGTTTCTTCAACTTAATTTTTTCCCCGAAAGGTGTGGCCATTTTTATATTTCTAGTCATGCTTTTTGTTCCGTAGTGAGAGGACCTATTCCTTGATATTCTCATTTTCTCTTATCAGGTTTTCATTCTCTTATTCCTTATTTATCTAGTTTATCTTAAGGATGTTATATTCATACATCAATTCAATTCTTTCGACATGACAATTCTCCAGCACATTCAAGACAGTTTGGATTATGCCTTCTAGTTTTCTTCTGGAGTAATTGAAAATTTCTTCTCTTATTTATGAGGGGAAACCTCCTGCTGATATCCTCATCCTCATCCTCATTATCTTAATATGCATGATTGGCTGGTGAATCTTTCATAGAGTCTTAATCTTCTTCTTCAATATCTGAGTTGTCTATAGGGGTGATATTTTCTATGTTTTCACCAGAGGGTTGACTTCTGTTGTTTAGATAAATCGTCGATTTGTCATCCTCTGTCTTCTTTCCTTAGTATTTCCTAGAGTTTTCGTGCTCTCTAATATTTTTTCTGAGGATATGTTTCATGAGACCTTCTGTGGGGTAGTCTTCATTATATATTTATTTCTTGTATCTAAGAATTCGAACTATTTTTCATTCTTCATAAAATGCATGAAGAATGCTGCATATTTTTGTTTGCACTGATATGTGAGAGGATATGCTCACTGTAATTGAGGTTGATTCTTTGCCATCCTAAATTAGTCTCCAAGCATCAAAGTCTTGAGAGATAGTGAAGTTTTATATTCTTGATTAACATCATTGATACTGTTCTCCATCAATGTATTGTGGTTTATTGATTGATTATCCTCTTTGAAAAATAGGATGCGTAGCCATCTTTCAAGGTACTAGCCTTTTGTAAAAGGTCTAGCTCTGATACCACTTGTTAGTATTGGGCTACACTTCTAAGAATCAGATTCATTGAAAAATTTGTGTACGAATGTAATGCAGCAGAAATAAATAATCAACACAAGATTTTTTGACCGGAAAAACTACTTGCTCAATAGAGTCTAAAACCATTAACTATCTTCCTATATAAAACATTTGACCAAAAATTTAAGTATAATCGAGCGGATAACAGGTTTACAACTTCCTTGTCAAAAATAAGGGACTTGTTTCTTCAACAGTGCGTCCAAACACCCTAGTTGTTTGGTGGAGATAAGTAACTAACCAACAAACACCTATTACACAATACTTGCAAAAGTAAATAGGTGGTTACACAATGCTCGGGTTCTTTATCGTTTGGATAGTTGGCTCATCTTGAGACAAAGGTGTTGACTACACTCACGCTTCTCTCTTTATTTGAGTATTTGTGATTCTGGTTTCCAAGATTGAATGCTTGGTCGTGTTAAGTAAATATAGTATTAGTCACCGCCTTCAATGATTAAATCTGATGATTTTTGTTTCATTAATTGTACTCGAAAACCAAAACTTTTTTTAACTTGGATCTTCCTTTCTTTTCATGCTTATGCATAGGCTTCCTTGTCCGACTACAATGATAATTTCCATGTTATACTTATGGTATATTGTAGAATATTACCATTGTTGAAATCCAACTCTTTATTAGATATGAATAAGTACATATTATATCTTCCCCAATATAAGCATGAAATACTTTAAGTCTCCAGTTATGTAAGGACCAGTTCCTATGAGCAGTTCTTTTGAATGTTGTGACTTCTTTATTATGTCCTTTGGAAATCTAATTGAATAACTAGTTCTTCAAATGAATTCCTCATTTTATCTCCCTTTGATTGTCTCAGGTACATTGTTTTTCAAAATCATCAAAACTTGAATGTTAAGCTCAAGATTTGTGAGCCAACATCTAGTAAATAATAAATATACTTTCTATTTGTGTAGTTGTGTCTCTCATCTTCAATAGTATCAATGTAGTATATTTATAGGAGTAGGAATGGTCGTGTTGTTTTATATGTCTTCACCAAGCATCCAATCCTTGTTGGATTTGGTTTTGCACATTGGCCTCCATATAATTTCTCATATTTCCAAATATATTTCGATATATTCAATTATGAATGTTTCCATCTCTTGAACTTGTATTCCTTGTATAATTGGATTAATACAAAATTCGAGTTCTTCAAGGATTTCTTCTTGCGTATGGAACAACTTTCTGGCTTGGATCAAAATATTCAGTTCTTCTATAAAGGACCTTATTCTTCCAGTATTTGTGCAACCTTGTTTCAATCATTACTAGTTCCTTTAGGAGATCTGTTAAGCACATAGTTCTTATGTATGTTTATCCATCATGCTCAAACATTTTTTTCAATCATATATTATTTGTCAATCATCAGAACATCAGCATATTTTGAATTGATATACAAGTAAAAGTAGATCATTAATTAGCCATGCAAGGATTTCCTAGAAAGGAGAATAGAGGGACACTTAGTCCCTCCCGGAAAATAGTGATATTATTTCAGGAAGGCCTAACTTATGGTAGTGAAACAACATTTGGCATATCTTGCAAATATTGAGGATACTAGTGTAGAGACTCCTACTCTTAAGTCAATACTAGTAGAGAGGGAGTTTCCTGAGGTGCTCCCTACGGATCTGCCGACATTCCACCCAATCATGATATTGATTTTGGGAACAATTTGACACCGATCAATCAGTCTATTTCTATTTAACCTTACACAATGGCACCAACGGAGTTACATAAGTTAAGAGAACAATTGTAGAATTTGTTGAGTCTCCCCTTGAGGTGATCACATGTTATTTGTGAATAAGAAGGATGGTTCTATGTGTATGTGTATTAATAACCAGTAGTTGACCAAGGGGACATTCAAGAACAAGTATCCTATTTCCATATATTGATGACTTATTAGAGATGTTTTAGGGTGCTTCAGACTTTTTTAAGATCGGACTAGGGTTCGATTATCATCAGTTGAAGATTAGGGTGGAGGATATCCTTAAGATAACTTTTAGAACCCTACATAGGCATCATGAATTTCTAGTTGTGTCGTTTGGGCTGACCGATTCCCCAATAGTCTTTAAGGACTTCATGAACTGGTATTCAGGATATACTTGGATTTTTTATTCATTGTCTCTATCAATGAAATCTTGATATACTCTTCATGGGAGTGGATTTATCAAATATTCAAAGCTTCTTTTATAGTAGGCCTTTGATGAGGGAAAATGTTCCTTTTCTGTTTCCATGTGTTCTGATTATCAACATGTCACAACCCCTTTTTAGAAATCATGGTGGCGCCTACACATTCTCACAGGTAGGCGAACCACTTGCATGTAAGCAAACAATATGAAAGAAATGCGGAAATATAATAAAAACATCAATACAAACCCCAAAATATGGTATGTGATACAAGAGCACTAATTCAAAAAAGAAGTCTAATGAAGGCAACACAGGCTAAAGTTGGATAACATAATCAAAATGCCTAACTACATCTTTTGAATCCAAATGAATGTACAGAGTAAGAGAACTAGTAAAGAGACGTAGCATGAGTCTACAACGTACCCTCATAGACATCATAGGGAAATTATGATGGAAGATATGTAACAAAGATAAATATCAAGTTGACACCAGATAATACTCTACTACACAGTTCAATTGTCCATATAAATCACATTTTACACATATCAATTTACTAATTCAACAAGTCACGTTGTTCACATAAGGTTCTATTCACAGTTAAGTACAATCAGTTCATGCACACATATAGAAATCTTAGTATAATAATGCCCCAGACTAGTACTCTCTTGTCCAAGTCATATTCAAGCTTAAGCCCATTTACCCAACTTAACACATCAAGTAAACAAGTCAATACTTAGAACACAACAATTCTTTAGATTTCGAAGGATATTATTCTTAAGCTAACCATGAGGACATTCACCCCTTTATTATTCATAGCCTTCAGAGTTAGTTAGGTCTCTATACAATTACGGTCTGACACACATAGATCATTCAATGTCTACCTTCCCAATGGCAACACTCATCTCAGGTTCCTTACTAGACTCATACCTAATCGCACGGTCGATTAACATACAGCACGCAATGCACATTTTCTAAAGAATCAACGGAAAAACCAAATATCCAAACATTGCAAATGAGGCCACAAAACACATCTGATTGCCTCAGGAAGTGAATCAATGACTCGATTAAGTCAAAAATTATATACGCGATTAGATGTCATTATGCATATTCTGTCCCACAGAGGCACTCAGAGTACATGTTGTATTTTCACAGCGTTACCCTACAGTTATACATTTAGTTATAGTTTCAGTTACAATATTGTACTTATTTTCAATCTCAGCCTTACATATTCAGTATATCTTTCGTATTGATGTCCTTTTTTGTGGACACTGTGTTCATGTCTGTAGGTACAAATAGGGATACAGATCCTTTCCTCACAGTAGGACTCGACTTAGCTGGAGGCTATCATGCTCCTTTCTTCCAGAGCTTCGTAGTGAGCTAATAGGTACAATACATATGCACATGTATATAGTTGGGTATGGCGGGGCTGCGTCTTGACCAGTTGCCATTAGTATACTACTTAGAGGCTTGTAGACCATTGTGTTTGATGTGACAGTCATATGTCAGTATTGTCGGCCTTGTTATATATATATGTGCATGACTTGGGATTTTTTTGTATGCAGGTGATTATGTCCCCATTCAGTAGAGTATATTCAGAGGCCTAGTCAGCCCATGAGTTATTATATATATTACATGTATCAGGATCGGTACACTCGAGCCTTAGGGCACCGGGTGCCGACCATACCCTCCATGGTTGGGGTGTGACAAAATGGTATTAGAGCAGGTCAATCCTAGGGATGTCTACAAGTTGTGTCTAGTAGAGTCTTTCTTATTGATGTGTTGTGCGCCACACTTTTAAATAAAAGGTTACAGGGCATTTAAGATGTTACCTTTCTTGAAAATCTAGATCATGCGATAGAAGCGAAGTCATAAGTCACTAAATCCTTATCTTTTCATCTTGATCTTCCTTTTTAGTCATGCCGAGATCCAAGGAATGTTCTAATGGCAGGAAATAGGTTAGGAATGCAGGAGAAGGTACTAGCCAACAACCACCCATTGGTATGTATCCAAGGAACATAAGAACACCAAAAAGAAATGAAAGTTATTATATGGAAGAAGATCCATTGATGGAAGACGATCAGTCTATGGAAGAAGATCTGTCAGAGGACTTGTCTATGGAAGAAGACCCATATGAGATTCCAGAGGAATCACCCTTCCAAGAACCACTGATTCCCATGGTAGTGCCAAATAATAGGAAACCTTGTGCAACACATAGGCCATCAGTGCAGCGGTCGTTTCCATTTGGTTGGGTATGATTGGTCTTGTGTATGCAACAGCACCCCTAGTTATCTTTCCAAAGAAGGGTCATGTTCAAATACCCTCATAGAATAGACCTTTAGAAAGACTAAGAAGCTCATTATCATGGACATCAATTAACCATGGCTCGACCCTAATGAGTAAAAGCGAGGAAGAAGTAACTAGTAAAAAATAGAAGGTTTGGGATGGATGCACGCATCGAAGAACTTATAATGTGAGATGCATCAGACAAAAGTTCCCAGGTGGATATCAGGCGAGCAACGGATGATGTTTGAAGTAGTAGGTAGTGATGTCAGCAATATGGAGAGAGACACAATGGAGTATGTTTATCCGGACATTGAGTTATGTTCTGGATGTGGGGTTTTAGGCCAAAAGGCCAGGGATTGTCTTGAGAGATTTCAATCGTTATGCCATTAGTGTGGACATGTACATTATGGATAGTGCCTAGGTGATCTAGAAGAATTTTACTGGTGCGGAAGCTGAATCCACGGAGTGTATGAATGCCCCAGGTTAAATCAGGGAGGATAGATAATTTCGATATTACTTATAAGTTATGCAAGCAATCAGGTATGTTGATAATTTTATTAAGAATAGTCATGTTTATGTCTGTGAACGGTTAGTTATTAGTCATATGAGAATTGCGTAATACTAGGCATATATGAATCATAAATCGATACTAGGAGTTGAAGGTGGTACGTGAAATTTCTATTATGTTCAAAGATCTAAGTACGACGATTTAGGATCAGCGATTTATTGACTATAGATGTATCCAACACTCTTAGACTCTGTAGCATGAGTAATATAGGGTCGCCGAGGATACATAACCATGACCCGAGTAAGGGGGATTCACGAGTCCAAATAACTAAGTGGCACTCTAAAAGAGTAATAAGAAAAATGAATTCCGAGAATGAGTTACCTAAAGTTTTTGTTTAGAAGACAATGAAAGGAAGAAAAAGGAACTCGGAAAATTTTACTTTGATTAGTAATCTAAAATCTCTTTATTAGGATTAAACTATCCAGGAGTAATTGTTGAACGAAATGAGAATTGTCAATTAAAGGCAAGCGATATACCTTTTTCACCGAAGACAAGAGGCCAAGTTCTAGACATTAAGTGAAAATAATTAGCAATGAGGATGTGATTAATAGAGACGCACCGGCAAATGATAAACGGATGCCTAGTAAACTCAAGAAAGAAGTGTTATGATAACTTAACAAAGTTAAGAAAATACATTTCTCAAGAAGATCGATGGGGAGTCGGTAATGGTAAGAAAATTGATAAAGGAACTGGAATGATACCTCCAAGCAACAAGAGTACCAGTGAAAGATAGGCATAGAAGTAAAGAGGTGGTATCTAAGCTTCCAGATCCAAGGATAATTATTATGCCTATAAATGATGATGTCGGAGGTACGCTAAGATAAGGAATACTTGAAGGAATTCCAATCGGTAATACCCAAATTGATTGAATTAGCGACGAATAGAGAAAAATTCTAATACCCATTTAGGGGAGAAAGCTTGAATCAGCGATACAGATCAAGTCCAGTCATGATCTAAATCTGACCATGTCAAAACTTAGTCCCACCGCAAATATCGATAAGACATCTAAGGATATATAAGTGACAATAAGGATGAGCAAAGTCCAATGAGAGTATATGATGAGATAGTAAAGAATGGTCCAAGACAAGCAATAAGGAAAAGAGCTAAAGGATAAGAATGATGAAGCAATAGATGAACGAATATGTGATGGCAAAAATTTTAACTGCCGAATGAACAAAAGACTTCACAAAGAGAATAATACTGTGATCACAAAGTTAAGGACATCAGTACAGCAGAAGTCAATCAGAGGAACAAAGACAACAACATTTATTGCAGTATGGTGAATACGAAGGGAAAACAATTGTACTAACATATTACAGGGGTAAAGCCTTCAGTGAAGAAGGAAAGGGGATGACTCCTAGCCTGAATAATATGGGAGGTAATAGGAGCACGTCAATGTTTGCTTCAAGAGAACAAATGCACAAGAAATACCTAATCAACAAAGGATTATGCATAACACATAAGAACTTCAGAGTTATAACAAGTAAGTATATGCTCTTATCATGAAGGGAATGGTAATTATGAAAAAAATTACAAGTTTAGAGTCAGAAACGATGGCAGACCCTCAAGGAATAAGGTCGACAAAAGAAGAAACAACGATGGATAGGAAAGAATGTCTTGATTTCAGTATTTAAATGGAAAATAAAAGGTATAGAAATTAAATCAAGTAATGATGTAGATCGAGAAAGGATACTCAAATGATTGTTGAGTAAAACTAGGGAAGGATGAACTTACCACTAGAATATATAGCCTCGTCAAGAGCCATTAAGGGAATTACTGAGGTAATGAGCAGGATGATAATGGACCATAGAGTTGTGTAATTTTTAAACAAGAGCCATTAAGGGAATTACTAGAAGGAACCACCCCAAGGAAGTAACAAGTAGGCAACTATAGTAGAATTCAGATGATATCTCTCTTAAAGATATAAGAAAAGGAATTCTTCCTTATACATGAATGATGAGAAGTGACAAGGAAAAGCACTCCTTCTAAAGCCCATTAACAGGTATTGTGAAGCGAAGTGAAGGTAATAATTGAAGTCTTATTAGGATCTGAGTATTAAGAATATTGATTAACGACAGTCAAGAAAAATTGCCATTGGGATTGAATTATTACATAAGAACTATTAAGTAATCCGAAGATCATTATGGACTATCGCATTATCATTGGGAACTATTTTGGTTCAGAATATTTGTACCTAAGTGGCTAGCCAGACTATACCACAACAACCGAGTCTATCTATACAATTGAAACTTACCGAAAGCTAATATTGAAGGCTACTACATGCCATTATATATCTGCTCATTATGGCAAGTAAGCTAATGGAAGAACCAGTTGAAAGAAGCTCTGAATAGTCAGGATTTCCTTGCCTAATCCTAAGGCGAGCAATAGGGAACTCAGTTTAAACTATCAGACAAGGGTAGAGAAAGAATGTGTGAAACTTGGAAATAGTTTAGAACAAGGATTGATGGCTACTAAATCAATATATTACAAAGGCAATAAACAAGGATCAACAGATAACGAGAGAGTAGAACTCTTCTTAAAACTACGAAATTCGAATAGAATCCGAAGTAACGATACCAGACTCAAGGAAAGAAATTACGAGAGAGTACTTGGACTAAAGAGGAAATGAACTAAGAGATTTGGTGTATAAAATAGAATTCAACTCGATAAGGAAAGAATATTCTATCAAAATGTAATCGAGATCATGATATCGAACTTAGTTAAGAAAGGCAGTAGCCGCAAATAGAGTGTAGTCTTAACCAGAGACTAATTTAGAATTTGTTTCAAATAGAAGTGGAAAAGAAAATACCAGATAGAAGAATTTCTTAAGGCTAGTGATCCATTTAAACTCATGTAATATATAAGGATATTATCATGAAAGGAAGAAGAAGAATAGAGAAAGAAGTACGCGGATTTAGACAATCCTATTATTACTACGTTATCGACCTTGGCAATTATCATGCCACAACCCTTCATCATTATCTTACGCTTATTACCTACGAATTATCTCCTAAGATGGACCTTATAATCCAGGGAATAAATATGTAGCCCAAATGTCAGAACACAATGGCTTAGACAAAGTCCAGCCGCCAGACAATTATGAAAAAGAACTGCATGACAATACGAGAAAACTCGAGCATGTACTAGTAGTGAAACGCAATGTAGCTCGGTTAAATAATAGGGTTGGTACAACTTATGGTTCGAAAAGAACTCTATTAGAATGGTCATGAAACTTAAGAATTGCCCTACTCGAATAATTCAGATTCTAGCTTTATGCTCGTATTTGTGCGATATAATTCCTATATTTTATTTGAATTATCAAGTGAATCGCATACCCTATATAATTAAGGATTTGGAAGCAAATGTCGCAAATGCAGCTTGAAGGTTAACAAGAATGTATTAAGGTAAGTTATAGCTGAACTCTCATTGATTTTTATAAGTATAAGTAGTCATGTTAGGCCGATGTATGTTATCTTGATATCATGTTTCCCTGTGTAGCATTGGACATATATTTGGGTTGCTTGACAGGTTTTGGATAGTACTATTTACAAAGGAAACTATGCCAAAATTTCTATAAAACTTGAGAGTTAGAATATTTCCAACATCCGTGGACGAATGTTCGTAAGGGGGAAGGATGTTACATCCCATAGTTTCGCATACCGCCGTGATGTCAATAGATACCAAAATCCAGGGAAGAGGTAAAACCTTACGAAAGAATAATTAAGGTTTACATCTTGTTTATGGAGGTACCGAAGTGTCCGAGAATTAAACAGATTGAAGAAAGTACATTTCGATGAAAACAGGAATCTGAACAGTTTGACGGTGTAGTTGATAGATCGTCAAATTGCCGAAGGGGAGTCATCGACCTTCCTGGCAGTTTGATGGGAAGAATAATGGACCATCAGAAGTTTGACGATCCGTCGAGTATACCATCAAATTACGGCGGTGTAGATTAGTTACAGGTTTATATTGGCTCTTCCCAATTTGAAGTCCATTTTATCTCCATACCAAACCCTAACAATCTCCCTAAATTCACTCTAGATTACTCCAACGTCCCAAGTCCAAATTGAAGTCATAATCCACAAGCATCTCGTAATAAGCCCCGTGATTATCGAAGGAATTTCAATCCTCTTTAGGAGTTAATTCTTGAAAATCCTTGGAGAAAGATACTCTACTGTTTTGAGGAGATTTTGGTACATTAGGGTAAGTGTTACCAATCTTTACTTGTGATTATGATTAATTGTTAATTTGGAGAAAGTTATGAAAAAGTATTCATGATCAAAACTTCACAAAATTATGAAGTCTTCGTAATATGAATTGTTGAGATATTTTACTCTAAGAATAAGTTGAATTGGATGCTGAAATTAATTGTGTACGTTATGGATTAAGGAAAGTTCAGTTTGAAGGATTGGAAAGTTGAATCACATAAGAATTTTCCAATAAGAAAAGCTTAAAGGATGTATATATGCTAAAATTGTCGAAGGACACCTAAATGCATTTCTATGGAAAATGTACTTTTTATTGAACCGTGGGATTGAATTACATAAACATCTCTTGTAAAGAAGTCTAAGAACCCAAAGTGTTTAAGGATGTTGATAATATATCTAAGCGATGATTTTGTGGAATTAAGATTCGATATTGATATTACTTCCTTATATGATATAGATGATCTTCGTAAGAGGAGAGAGGAGTTGTAGAACAATTGTGGTAATGAGGACCAGGTATGTTAAGGCTTACTCTTCTTTATTTTGGCATGATCAGAATGAAACGAATGTAAACGAATGATATTCATAATGGCTCCGCTCTTAGATATGTTAAAAGCTGACGTTTTTAACTTCCATATAATGATAGTGATCTTATCTTCTGGCTTGTTGATCCTTCAAAGTAAATTATCTTGATGATGTTAGTTTCATAATGTTAATTGGAGGTGCAATGACTTTACATCACTCCGACGAGTTCAAAAAGTATTTCGTAATCCTTAAGAGGTCATCATATGCATGCATTATATATCTATATTGTCCTCAGAGGCCTATGGTGTTATATACGTAACTATATAAATATGATATTGATGATATTGCCCACAGAGGCCTATGGCATTATATACGCAGTTTATACAGATATGACATTGATGATATTATCCACAGAGGCCTACGACATTATATAAGCGATTATATGTCATTATGCATATTCTTGCCCACATAGTCACTCAGAGTACATATTGTATTTCCACACCTTTACCCTATAGTTATACATTCAGTTACAGTTTCAGTTTATGTTTTAGTTATATAATTGTACTTATTTACAGTCCCAGCCTTACATATTCAGTACATCTTTCGTACTGATGTCCCTTTCCGGGGACACGGCGTTAATTCCTGCAAGTACAGATAGATATGCAGATGCTTTCCTCACAGTAGGACTCGACTCATCTGGAAGCTATCACACTCCATTCTTCTTGAGTTTCGTAGTGAGCTGATAGGTATGACAAATGTACATATGTATATAGTTGGGTATGGAGGGGCCCTGTCCCGACCAGTTGCCATCAGTATACTCCTTAGAGGCTTGTAGACAGTTGTGTTGGATGTGACAGTCATATGTCAGCCTTTTCGGCATTGTTATATATATGTGCATGAGTTGGGCCCTTTCTGAGTGCAGGTGGTTATGTCCCCATTCAGTGGAGTATATGTCAGAGGTCTAGTCGGCCCATGACTTATTATATATATCACGGGTATTAAGATCGGTACGCTCGGACACCAGGTGCCGGCCACACCCCCAAGGTTGGGGTGTGACAAAAGATTCCCTTTAGCTTTTGGCATGTCGTGGATGACACTATCCTTAAGAATATTTCATGCGGTGTAGGTGTATTTCTCAAAATTCAACAAACTATTCTAGTATAAAACTAGAACAAGCAATCAAAAAAATCTATTTTGAATGAAAATAAAACAAAAGTAAGAATAGTGTTTCTGTATTTTCGGTTTGTATCTCACAAAAGAAAAGGATGTGTCTACATAGGTAAGGAAATCAGGATGTTTTAATGAGTGAATAATTATCATCATGATCCAACGGTTACAAATATATAATAACTATCCATTACATGAAATAGAGTCACATTTAATGGTAAAATAATAAATTTATACATTTTGAATAAGTATTAATGTGAAATATTTTTATGAGATACCCCATTCACTATTATTCTAACAAATAACACGTAGATGGGCATGCTTGTTGATTATGTATACTCAAAGGAAAACTGAAAAAGAAAACAAACATAAAAAAGTAATTGTAAAAGTTCATCGCTAAAGCAGTATTCCAGGGAAAAACTACATCTTACACAACAAAGAGAATTAAAACCAAAATCTATTTGTCTAATGGGATAAATAGTTAAACCGAAAGAATTCCAGTCATCTTTAACCATGATATAATTTGTTATATGAAAAAGAAGTGGACATTAAATTGTAACTCATATATACTCTTTCGTTTCATACTATATTACATTACATTATGAAATATATATTATAAGGGAAAAAATAAAATATATTCATTTATCTTGTTCAAATATATTATTACCAGTGACCCATAGAATCAGCATGTTCCTGTTTAGGTATTTGTGACTCGATTGAGTTGGGGGAAAATGGGAAAGGAAATGATTGATCTGCTGGAACAAATGAAGCCTGAGGAAGAAGACCAGCGGTAGAATATACAGTGTTGTAAGAAAAAGTTGGCTTCTGGTCATGTTGTTGTTGTTGTTGTGGTTCCAAACGTTGTTGCTTTGGAACATTTAACTTTTCACCTTCTAACTCTCTATATTTGTTAAGATACTGTTTAAGTGGGTTCACATAATCTTCAAACCCGAGAATTGTGATCGCCCAGATGATGTCATCACCATTGATTGTCTTTCTCTTCTCTCGCTGGCATTTATCCGATGCTTCTCCAGTAACAAA
This sequence comes from Anisodus tanguticus, assembly GCA_034509755.1. Taxonomy (NCBI): domain Eukaryota; kingdom Viridiplantae; phylum Streptophyta; class Magnoliopsida; order Solanales; family Solanaceae; genus Anisodus; species Anisodus tanguticus. The sequence continues at coordinate 19,526,886 of CM067552.1, read as the reverse complement.
GCTAATAAATTCTGACACACACTCTTGAACAGTCTCTTTTGCATCTTTCGAGATCTTCCCATTTCCTGGGATGACCTTCTTCATGATTCGCCCAACATTAGCTATAGGAAGGAACCGATCTTGTTCTTTGTTACTAGTACTACTATTGTTATTATTGACATTATTTGAAATGATTGTCAATGTAGATGTTGTTATATGTGTTGATGTCGGGATGGTTATATTTGAACTACTCTCTGAACTTCCTGTAATACCCACATTTGGCCCATTTTCTCGTCTTTCATCGTCCATGTCGATCCCTCTGTCTTTTGTTAGAGACAATGGTGAGACGATATTAGCCTTTTTATATCATATACTATAAGTGGCATTAGAAGCACAAAGTTAGGCATAAAAATGGGAAAATTATAACGTCTTAGACGAATTTCCATCTATTTAGACCCTTGGACTCGTTCTCGAGGTGAAAATTACCCTCATTAATTATTCTTTCTCAGTTTCCGACTTAGCCTTTTCACTTGACGAAAATGCTCTAGATTACGTACTTGTCATTAATCGTGGCGCGTTTCAAATAAAAAGTCGAGTTGAGTAAGTTGGTTGTATAAATTTGGTGCATTGTAATTAAACATTCAATGATAGTTGTTTCTTGAAAGTTCAATAGCACTGATATGCTTAACAAATATTTTGCATATATATACATTAAACTACTACAACAACAACATACCCAGTGAAATCTCATATCGTGGACAATTATATACATTAAACTATTGAGAACAAAAAAAGCAGTCAATATTTTGTCTTAGAAAATATTTTTTAACCAATCATACATCTTTATTTGTAGTTGCTTCTTCTTCATCTGTACGCCCTCTTGGATAAGGTACTCATACATCAGTTGGTAGAGGCAGAGGTGGAGTGGCCAGCTCAGGCGATCATCAGAACCGTATCTATGCATTGGTCGGTCGACACGATCTAGATTCATCTCCTAATGTGGTTACATGTATACTATTCGTCTCTTATTTTGATGTGTATGAATTGATAGACCTAGGCTCTACTTTATCATATGTTACTCCTTTTATTGTAGGCAAGTTTGGTAAATAACTTGAGTTATTGAGTAATTTATTTGAAGTGTCTACACTAGTTGGAAAATTCGTGATTGTTAGGCGGGTATATAGGGATTGTGATGTAATGATTTATGATCATCGTAATCTATCCGACCTAAATTAGTTGGAAATGGTTGATTTCGATGTCATTATAGGTATGGATTGGTTGGCCTCCTGTTTTGGTAACATGGATTGCTGGATTAAAGTTGTTCGTTTTAATTTTCCAGGAAAACTTGTTATTGAATGGAGGGGTAATGTGGAGGCACCTAAAGGGAGATTTATTTCCTACCTTAAGGCCTGAAAGATGATTTAGAAGGGCTATATCTATCATTTAGTACGAGTGCAAAATGCGGAAGTAGAATCTCCATCTCTTTAGTCTGTCTCTGTTGTTAATGAATTTCCTGAGGAACTCCCAGGTATTCCTCCTGAATGGGAGATTGATTTTTCCATCAATGTACTTCTAGATACCCAACCTATATCTATTCCTCCGTACATAATGGCCCCTACCGAGTTAAAGGAGTTGCATGAACATTTGGAAGATTTGCTAGAAAAGAGCTTATTAGGCCCATTACTTCCCCGTGGGACGCACCAGTACTATTTGTTCATAAGAAAGACGGTTCCTTGAGAATGTGCATTGATTACCATTAGTTGAGTAAGGTTACTATCAAGAACACATATTCACTCCCAAGGATCGATTACTCTTTTGATCAGTTTCAGGGTGCTAAATAATTCTCGAAGATTGATCTTAAGTCTGGATACTATCAGTTGAGAGTTAAGAAGAAATATATTCCAAAGACAACTTTTAGGACTAGATATGAATATTTTGAATTCCCTTGTTATGTCCTTCGGTACTATCAATGCTCAAGCGGCGTTCATATACTTGATGAATCGGGTATTCAAGTCGTTTCTAGATATCTTTATGATTGTTTATATAGATGACATCCTGGTATATTTATGATAAGAAAAATAAAGTGCTGACCATTTTCGAGCAGTGCTACAAACACTCCAAGATCGTAAGTTATATGTTAAGTTCTCTAAATGTGAGTTCTGGCTGAATTAAGTGTCTTTCCTTAGTCACATAGTGTCAGATGAGGGCATTAAAGTAGATAGCTAAAAGATCGAGGTTGTGAGTAATTGGCCAAGGCCCACAACTCCTATGGAAGTGTGTAGTTTCCTAGGCTTGGTAGGTTGTTATTGAAGGTTCGTGGAGAATTTCTCATCTATTGTTGCTCCATTGAAGAAGCTAACTCATAAGGAGACTAAGTTTTAGTGGACGGATGCTTGTGAAAGGAGTCTTCAAGAATTGAAGGATAGATTAACCTCAGCACCTATTCTGGCACTTCCAGAACGTTATGTTGTTTATTTTGATGCCTCTAGAGTCAACATAGGTTGTGTGTTTTGATGCAGCATGGCAAGGTTAATATGTATGCTTCAAGACAGTTGAGGAAGTACGAGCAGAGTTACCCTACTCATGATCTTGAGTTGGCAACAATTATATTTGCCCTAAAAATATGGCATCACTATCTTTATAGAGTTCATGTTGATTTCGTTACTGATCATAAGAGTCTTCAATAAATATTTATGCATAAAGAGTTAAATTTGAGGCAAAGAAGATGGCTTGAGTTGCTGAAAGATTACGACGTGGATATCTTATACCATATTGGCAAAACAAATGTTGTGGCCAATGCCTTAAGTCGAAAATCTATAGGTAGCCTGAAGAATGTGGAGGCTAATAATTTGGAAATGGCCAAAGATATATGCCAGTTAGCTAGCTTTGATGTGTGACTGCTTGATACGGATAGCGGATGTGCTATAGTTCAGAATGTTGTAGAGTCGTCCTTAGTTGCAGAAGGAAAGGCAATGCAGTTCAATGATCTAGAGTTGGTCAAGATGAGTGAAGGGATTCCCTTTCAGAAGAAATAGTTATCTGAATTATCAGATGACGGGGCTCTTAGATACAAAGGACGATTATGTGTACCTAATATTGGAGGACTTCGAGGGAGGATTATGTCAAAAATCCACCAGTCCATGTATTCTATTCACCCTGCTTCTACAAAGATGAATCATGATCTTCAGCAAATTTATTTATGGAATGATATGAAGAGAAATATTACGAAGTTTGTGGCTCAATGCGCCAATTGTCAGCAGGTTAAGGTTGAATATCAGAAACCTGGAGGATTGCTTCAGAATATATAAATTCCAATGTGGAAATGGGAGGTAATCAATATGGACTTCATTATCGGGTTACCTTATTCTCGTCAGAAGTTCGATCAAACTGTGTTATTGTTGACAGACTTACAAAGTTGACTCATTTTCTACCTATAAGGACTACTTATTCGATAGAAGATTATGCCAAGTTATATGTTAAGGAGATAATTTGTCTACACAGAGTTCTAGTAACTATTATATTTGACAGAGGTTCCCAGTTCACACCTAACTTCTACAGATCCTTTTAGAAATGTTTGGGAACTCAAGTCAATATCAGCAAATATTTCCACTCAGATACAGACGGACAGGTTGATCGTACTATTCAGATACTCGAGGATATGTTACAAGCTTGTGTTTTAGACTTCAAGGGAAGCTTGGCATATCATTTGCCTCTTATCGAGTTTGCCTATAATAAAAACTATCATTCCGGTATTAAAATTGACCCGCATGAAGCTTTGTATAGGCGAAAGTGTAGGTCTCCTATCGGCTGGTTTGCGGTGGGAGAAGAGAAGTTATTGGGACCTGATTTAGTACAACAAACGAAAGAAAATAGTGAAGTTAATTCAAGATCGATTGTTAACTGCCCAGAGTCGGCAGAAGTCCTATTCAGATAATCGATTCTGAGATCTAGAGTTCATTCTTGGTGATAGGGTGTTCCTAAAAGTATCGCCTATGAAAGGCGTCATGAGGATTGGCAAGAAAGGCAAGCTTATCCCTAGGTACGTCGGACCACAAAAGATTGTTTAGAGGATAGGACAGGTAGCTTATAAGCTTAAATTACCATCGGAGTTGGAGGCAGTCCACCCAGTATTCCATGTGTCCATGCTTCGAAAATGTTCAGTGATCCCTCTCGTGTTACCCCTATAGATGATATTCATGTTACACAAGATTTTTCATACGAAGAGACTCTAGTTGCTATCTTAGATTGTCAAATCCGTAAGCTAAGAACCAAAGATGTAGTCTCTGTTAAAGTGTTATAGATGAACAATAATGTGGAAGAAATAATGTGGGAGGCTGAAGAAGATATGAAATCTAGATACCCTCATTTGTTCTAGATTTCAGGTTTATATCGAAAGTCATGCGATACAATTTCTCTATTCTAATTTTGTATATTAAATTTATCTTATATACCTTGTTTAGGCAATTATGTTGGCGCAGACATAGTAGATGCAGCCCAGACTTTGGCACATGATAGTTTAGGTGAGTTATGGCTAACTCTTTTTTATATAAGTATTGATAGATAGTCGTGTGAGGCTAATAGCATTTTGTTATGTTGTTATATAGCCCTGTGTATTGGATATATATTTTGGGCTGGTTGAAAGGTTTTGGATAGTCCTATTTATAGAGGAAACTCTATCGAAATTTTGAGCAAATCCTTAAGAGTTAAGATCTTAAATGTATGTTACCCTAACATTCAAGGACAAATGTTCTTATGGGGGGAAGGATGTTACACCTCGTAGTTTTCCGACATGTCGTGCCGTCGACTAACTTAAGTATTCCGAGAAGGTATGATACATTAAGGAAATATAATGATAGTTTTAAATGAACCTAAGAGAATACATTTTGACGAATTACGATAACTTTCCGAAATGTACCCCAAGAAGTACGGACGGTACCAAAATGTACTGGCCGTAAAAAATTGATTATGGGACCGTATCAAGCATGGGAGAAATTCCAAATATCTTCCAAATGAGATACAACCATAGATGTACGGACCATACATTTACCAAATATACGGATCGTATATAATGTACATACCGTACATGGTGGGCTTATTTTGTGGCGGTGGAATTATTCTTAAGTTGTATAAATACCCTTTCCTTCGACCATAACTTATTTCCACATCATTTCTAACCCTAAATCATATCGAAATTAGTTCCTAAGGCTCTCCAATGATTCTAGGCTAAAATCAAAGGCAAACTAAGCAAAACTAACATAACGAATCATGTAATCATCGTCTTTTCGACTTTCTCTACATTGTGGTGATTGTAGAGACTTCTTGAGGTTGAAGTAATCTCTTGTTTGAGGTGGTTCATGTGATTTAATGTATTTCCCATCTACGTCTTCTTGTTTTTAGATGTATACAAGTATTTGGACGATGATAGTTTAAGGATTCTTTTAAGAATAAGTTTTGGACCTGTTATTGATGTCAATCATTTATTTAATGTTGGTAATTTCTCGTAGATCATCTTAGGACTTTTGGAATCCATATATCTAAGACAATAAGGTATGTAAGTCTTATTCCTTCTTTCGGCAAGACCTTGTTTAAAACAAAAAGAAAATGAAATATCGTTGAATGAGTCTATTCTTGATAGCTTGATTGCTTTAGGTTTCTATTGCATTAATGCATATGATTCTTATATATCCCTTGTTGGGAGTCCTATTCACATCTTATAATATCTCGTGTTATCCGAATGAGTCTAAGAACTCTTGTTGGATTGTAACGTTTGTTGTATATGATTCTATAATGATAGGTGTGGGTTAATGACATTAGGTCACCCCGTCCTAGACATGTTGCTATTCTGAGGTCTTGCATGCATTTTATATATATGTATCTATTTTCTACAGATCTGCACTATAGTCGATCGGGTACGACAATTATATATGCATACTACTATAGTTTGGTACTATATTATCAAGTCTTACTATGGCTAAGTACGATACGATGAGATTTCCCCATAGAGAGGCTTGATACTGTATTATAAGTCCCCATAGAGTGGATCGATTTTACCTTTATGCATATCATCATAATTATGTCAGTTGTATGACCTCAGTGGCCTTTATGAGTTTTAGGTTGAGTTATTGATGTAAATAAGCTCGCGGACTTAAACTATAAACCAATGTTGAGAGGTGATTTATTAAGAGTGCCAACAACGGCCCGTCATTATACACTTAGATGCCTAACATGGCATGGAAAATGGAATGGAGTTGGGGTTATCACGTGATGATCTAAGAAACATGTTTTATTCGACCTTCTTGTTGGTCTTGGCCGAGACCATACTTTTCTTTTAGCTTATCTTTTACTTACTAGCTTAGCTATTACCTTAGGACATAGTATGCCACGTAATAAATACCTTAGGACACAATTAATAAGCCATGTAAAGGGTAACAAGGCCGAGAGCGTTCTAATAAGGTGACTAGATGAAAAAATCTTCCAAATGGATGACTAGGCCGTGAGTTGGAGGACAAGATGGTAAGGACAAGAATAATCCAGAAGATAAGGCTTCCAAGAAGACAATTCATGAACCAACTAGTTCATGAATTTGGATACATTAAAGTCTTCAAAATCATCCAAGGGGAGAGAATGAGTTGGCCGAAATTATCATCAAAACAAATACCAAGAATAGAAGATACCAACACATTCCAAGAAGATGAGGTTGTTGGAAGAATTTATGAGCTAATAAATTCATGAATATGGTTACATGGAAAACCACAATCTCGACCTAGAGTAGAGGAAGAGTGTGAGGAAGAGTGGTCGAAATACCTTGGTCTCCAAGTCACTCCAAATCCGTTGACACTAGGCCGAACTCCCAAGCAATTTGTGTCCTTTTGTCTCTTCTAGAATAGTCCATTTTGTACTATAAATAGAGGTCTTAGGCCATTGTAAAATTAAGTTATTGTTGATATATAAAAGTTGAGTTTTACACAAAAGCTGAGGTATTCAACTTGTGTGTTGTATACATCAGTTGGTCCTTGTGTAGGTCTTTGGTTCTTGTGTGAGACAAACCCCTTAGTGCAAGTTGAAGGTAGGAATGTATGACCTAGTTAAACCCAATATAGTATTTCCCTTTGGTGTAAGTATTGATTAATACTGTGTGACCTAATCAAAACCCAAGCCTGAGGAACCCCCTTGGTGGTAAGCGAACGTTGGGACTGTGTGATCCAACCTAGCCTAAGCCTAGGGTCTATCTAAAGGTTTCCGACCATCCTTACTTGGCTTGTTCACGATCTTGTACTTAGCAACCCCGGGCTTGACCTTGTTGAATTGGTCACCATCTCCTTGATGTCGACTCTGGCAGTAAAACCCCCATGTCTCTATCCTTGGCATATCCACCCTACCTCACGTAAACCATATCAACCGAACCGGCACTTAACCAAATCAATCATCCTTCACTCAAGCTTGCATCTGGAAACTCGTGTTCAATATTCACCCAACCTACTATATATCGACCACCCTTACCTCCTACAATACTTCACAAACACCCCTACCATAGGTTGACAACCGAAATGACACGTACACAATCTTCCAAACCCGACAACCACAAATAGTCCACTTAAATAACCTTCACCAGAATCTCACTATTTTAGATCATTCCCGAGACCTTGCCATCGTCACACCACCAAAACCCGATCACCATATCCACCCTCAATGTACCTGAAATAACTCCATAAAACGCCTTGACCTATTTACCTATACAACTATCTTGTCAATTGAGTCAACTCCTATCTTGTCCATGATATATTCATTCCTAATGCTATCTCTCCTAGTATGCCTACACATCTACTTCAACATTCTCATTTCTGTAACTTTCATATTTTGAATGTGAGAGTTGTTGACTGGCCAACACTATGCCCAATACAACATAGTTGTTCTAACCACCACTCTCTTTTAGTTTTGGTGGCACCTTTTGGTAATGACCCATTAGGTCATTTTGGATATTTTGTTTGTTTTCTTATAAATTCCCTTTCCCATAGCTTTTTTTTGACGTGTTTGATGTGCAGAGATGGGTGGTGCAATTCCTGAGGCAATCGGATGAAACTAACGGAAGAAAATCATAAGTTTTGGAAATTGAAGTTTTAAGTTTTGAAGTTTGATTATGAGTTGACTTTTGGGAAGACACGCTAGGAATCAAATTATGACAGTTTCATTAGATCTGGAACATGATTTTTGACTTAGGAAAATGGTTTAAATGAGTCTCAAGTGACTCAGGTGAGATTCTAGTGAGTTTGTGGATTTTATAAAGTTTTTATGTTAAAAGACGAGTTTAGTTGACTAAAGTCAACACCGAGGGTGATTGAGTCTTTTTCAAAGTTGTCTATTCCATTAGGTCTAGAATATCATTTATGAATTAGTCGAGTCACTGATTTGATCCCCGAGGGACTTAGTTGTTTTTTGACACTTGGTTGAGATTCTAGTTAATTAAGAGAATTGGAGTTGATCAAATTCAATAGCGGCTCAAGACGATCTCGTATGACTATTTTGAGTGTGCGAGTAAGTCAGTTGCATATTTTTGGAGTGGTTTGCATATTTGGTTCGTGTATCAAAGGTATCAGATGAGTTTTGGGAGTTTATTTGAATGTTAGAGCTTGTTTTGGGATTCTGGTGTCTAGTGTATAGCGTCTGTGAGGTATGGCTCGAACCTATGGAGCCATACATGTGCTAGGTAGGCTACAGGTATGAAGTTAGGTTGTCTAGGCAAGGGCTGCACCTATGAGGCCGCACCTACGCTTGTGGGCCACTTATGTAGACCTCACAAATACAAGGAAGAGATCACAAATGTGACGTAACAAATGCGAAGACGGGCTCACACCTGCAGATTTACTATGTTGAAGGCTTAAAAGCCCTATTTTGAACTTGGACATTTCATTTCACATTTTGAAGTTTGGAGCTCGGCCTTAGGCAATTTTTGAGGGGGGTTTTAGGATTCATCAAGGGGTAAGCTTCATTTTTTTTAATTAAAACAACCAGCAATAGATGATTGTGTTTTATTCAAAGGAAAAATAGTTCATCTATACAGAAAAGATAGCCAAAGTAACAAAATACAGCAAATCAGGCCAAAAGTGCCTCAAATTTGGCTAATAATTGCATCATGGAAACTGGAAAATAAACAAACACAACATTGTCCAAGTCTTGGGTTGATTCCATCACAAGTCACCTCAAATTTATCACCAGGTGATATGGAATCAAAAGCCAAAAGAAGAATCCTTCCTACTTGAACATATCTGCATTGTATCTTCCAGTGACATAAAATAGCTTGTATCAACTATGAACAACATATACAAACTTGCTAATGAGACTTTTACAACAGAATGAACCATTGGTTAATACCACACATTGGATAGAGTTTCTTTAGAAACTAAGTCATGTGTAGAGTATTCTATGTAGTATGTAAGATCAATCTGAATTTCCTATTTTGTAGGTGTTGGTATCCTACTGTTTTTCATAACTGTAGTTCAATCAGGCTCCCTGGCTTTAATGATTCTGAATCTCAAGTTTGGCAGTTGCATTTTTGCACAACTCAGAATTCTTCTTTCCTCTACTGGTAGCTCCTTAAACTGTGAGAATTGTAGAGTTGTACCTAGAAAATGAACAACCATGTTAGTTAAAAAATCTACTAGCTGGTTTCCTTCTCTATATGCACGATCAACTTGTGTCTGCCCCTTTGTCCTCTAATATTTGATCATGTTGACCTCAATACAAATCCTCCATGGAGTATCCCTTTCATCTTCAATCATCTTCTTCATTAACAATGAATTTCTTTCAATCATTAGAGGAACCAACTTGTTTCTTACACAATATGATATCTCTTCTAGTACAACTCTCGCTTTAGCAACAATACTAGAATTAACATCAATCTTAGAAGCACATGCATAGACTAGATCTCCATTAGAGTTCCTCACATAGAATATTGATGAACTCTCACCCGTACCACCCTTAAATGCACCATCTGTGTTGCATTAGAACCATCCATGAGGAGATTATCTGCACTTCACAATCCTACATGCTATCTTAGGTCTATATTCTTCTAGATATTACACCAGTCTGGGCCATGAGGTAGGAAATGTCATCCAGGGGAATTTGTAACAACAAACATATACAGGTTCAAGTTAATGTCATAGATTACTCTTCCCCTTGTCATTCTTCCACCATAAAGTATGGTGTTTCTATTCTTCCATAGAAACCATAGAATAATAGTAATAGCATCTTGGTATATAAGTTTCAACTTGGAATTATACTTAGCAGTCCACCATTTAGCTACAGTCTGATTTATCTGAATAATAGACCTTTAAATTCTAGTTGCATATATAAACACATTCAAAAATATCTTATGAAAAATCTTGTGTATGAAATAGATGTTACATAGTTTCTTGTTGAGGAAATGTGCAACACCTACAGATAGAAACAATACGTATTTCAATACTAGTCAATACATCACCCACTAGTAGTTTTTGGTGCCATACTCTCCACAATAGGAAAGATATCTTGTATGGTAAGCCCTTTGTCCATAGCAACTTGTAGAACCAAGTTTGATGCCTTCTCTGTCTTAGTATATCCCAAGCACTACTCACAGTAAATGAGCAAGTTCTATAAGCCATCCACCATGCCTTGTCATATTGTACCTCATCTTCATTCATGATCAATTTTGTCCTTATATGATAAACTATGTCTATAGGGACAACATCATAAAGAATCTGATAATTCCATGCCCCATTAAACATCTTCAATATTATCATCAATAGGGAAATATGCAGGTACCACATGTGTCAATGGACCAAGTTTAGTCCAATTATCAAACTAGAAATTAGAGGAACCATTCTTTGGCTCCTACCATATCTCTTATTCTATTGCATCCCTTGCTTCTACCATTCTTTTCCACAATTGAGATCATCCTTTCCATTGGACAAGAGTTGCGATTTTCTTCTTACAATATTTATTCTATATGAAAGTGTACCATAGTGTACAAGAAGTGTTGAACCTCCACCATATCTTAGCAAATAGAGCCTTGGATACATCAAACAGTGATATAAATCCCATTACACTTTCCTTGTTTGGTAAGAACATATGTATCCACGAGGACTAGTGTCTGCTTTTCCTTTCTTCTGTGTTGATCCAATAAAAACTGGCAATATTTTGTGTAGCTCATCTATAGTGTATCTTGTAGGGGTCATATCAGACAGTAAGTACAATGGAATACTTTGAAGTACACTATTGATGAGCACTACTTTCCCTCCAAAACACGTAAGATTTCCTTTCCAATTCTGCAGCTTATCCTTTACTTTCTTTATCATCTCATTGTAGTAAGCCTTTTTTTTCTTATATGAAATATAGGACACCCAAGATATTTAAAAGGGGAAACTACCTCTGGCAAATCCAGTAATAAGTGTTACCTCTTTTTACAATGCTAGTTGCACTGTTTTGATGAATATAAAAACAATTGTTGTCCCTATTCATCAGTTGTCCTTAAATCTTTTCATAGTTCTGCAGCACATCCATGATCAACAATAGTGAGTATTTCTTTTGTAGAGGAAAAGATTATGGTAGCATCAGTATATGTCAAATGGTTAAGATTGGCACGCTATTTAGGCATACCAAAATTTATGAACATTTTATCCTCAAAAAGTCCACTCAAAGCTCTAGATAACACTTCTTCTACTAGGACAAACAATGCTGGTGATAGTGGATCCCCTTGTTTAACTCCTGTAGTATAATGGAAGAAACCATGAGCTTGCCCATTCATCATCACAGAACACTAGTTGTTAGCTATAAGTCTCCATATCATATCTACAATAGCCTCAGAGAAGCCCATCCTCTTCAAAACTCTGATTAAATATAACAACCATATTGGTAGATATAATAGCTTCTTCACCTTCTACTTCCCTATTAACATTATTGTTATCATCCACCTTAGTATCACCCTCCTTCTCCACAGACGTAGGAGATTTTTTACCCTTCTCCCATGTCCTTCTGCTCATCCACATTTATCACCTATTCCAATGATGTAGCCTTACTAATATCAACTATATTCAACTTGTGTAAGCATAGATCTATTGCAGTATCCTGATCAATATTTTTAGGAACCATACTAGATGACTCTGATAGATCCTGCTCCATTACCAACTCATCGCTTATCTCACCCTCATCCAAAGATATATCAGCCTTTCCATATACTCTATCTCCCTGTTTTAAAGAAAATGGGAAGCCTAACATTGCTAATTCCTTCTCACTAGGCTCTTTAGCTACACTTGAAGATGCCACCAACACATTTTCTGTCTTTTGCACCTTATCATGTGTGTGAGAATGTTCTGCAAAATCCCTCACCGCATCTACTTCATCATGTACCAGAGAGAAATATTGATCATCCTTTTGTTGCTCATCCTCCCTCTCAGTACTAGCACTCTTCTTTTCAATACTAGCATTCTCTTATTCTAATGCAGCAAATTTACTTTGTATAGATACTCCCTTTTCTGCAACAATACCATTGATAAGCTTACCATCTATAAATTTTCTAGGGTTCTTTTTCATTGTAAAAATTTTGTTGTCTTTAACAATAATAAATTTTCCATGATTTCTAACTACCTTCCCACTAGACCAGATTTTACCAGGATAATTGTTTCTCCCAAACGTAGACACAAGTATACATTGTCGTAGAAGTAATATAGGATTTTAAGTCCAGATATCGTACCCACAGGGACATATGATTAACTATTTACAAAATCGAACTAATTTTAATTATCTAAATAAGAAATGAATTTCGAGAGTTATAATTATAGGGTTGTGGTTGGTTCACCAATCCTAATGAGTTCTCAAACTATTTCCCCTTAATTCGAATTATCGACAATTGTTAATTAACCCGATTTGTAATCTCATAGTATTCTCCCAAACCACTACTCGCGGATTCAAAATAGTCCGCCGCCTATATTCCTATGGAATTGACCTGTTAAGAATGCAATTCGTCCATGGTATTTAATTGAACGCGGTGTCTAGGTATATTCCTATCCTAGCCACAAATCCTAGCCCTGCTTTAGGGATAATCAGATCACGCTCTCTTTAACCCTTCTCTAATATAACAACATCTTTCCCAAGCATGTACATTAGATAGTCGTTAGAACCTAACTGTTGGCCAAATAATCAAACTCAACAACTCGTATTAAGATAGAAATAATCATCAAACATAAATATTCATGGCTATACCACAACCCTAGAACCCGAAGATTAGCTCCACATAGACATGGATGAAAAACAATAATTCATACAAAGAAACATAGAAACTAGTAGTAAGGATAAGAAAAGGGAGAACCCAATAACTCTGGCCTCCACGGTTCAACAAGTTATCCCAAAATTGTGTAAAAATTTGTCTTAGGGACTATTGATATGTGTACAAAAAATCCCAAATAAAATAACCGTGTCCAAAACGAATTGGGTCGAATTTTTTAATTCGAGTATTGAGGCCTCGCTGAGCGAGCCACAAAGCGCCTTGCTTTGGGCTTCGCCTAGTGAGGAAACCAATTGCCAGCTTCCACTTTCTTTCTTTTTCTTGTACTGCATTTTTCCAAACTTTTTCCTTTCCATGTTTGCTACAATTCAATTAGGAACATAATTTTATTCCTTTGTTCTCTTTTGTTGCACAATTGTTTCTTTTGCCATTCTTTAGTTCCAATCATTGGTCCCTTATGTTGAACCATCATAATTAATCATGAGACTATCATGTGATGTCTCCACTCAACTCAACGTGAATTCTCTTCATGCCTTAGCTAAATTTTTTATCTTCAACATTCATGCTCGATGGGCGAGCATGAGAACAGCAATTCGCTTGCTTTGGGCTTCGCTTAGCGAGGTCCCACTGCGCTTGTTCCACACTTGGTTAATTTTGATTTTTTCTTTTGTGAAACAAGACATTTTTAACATAGAGTACCTACATTCAATAATAACGCACATATTAGCTTGATATCGCAAATAGTCAATATATGTTAGGTGTATTTAATGCATTTAGATCTAAAACAAAGTATAAATATGAGTAAAATATGGCGGAAAAGCATATAAATATACATAACATCACCACCCCACATTTGAACCTCTGTTCATCCTCGAACAAACACTAAACACACCCTTAATAAATCAAGCCTAGGAATACCACCACTTTGATTGATACCAATAATTAGGCCTTATAGCAACTTAAACCATCAAATATACACTTCCTGATCATCATGCAAGATATACAAGCAAACAACAAACTTCTAACCTCCTAACTTCAAAGACGGACTCTAACTCATCAGATTTAAACTCGCTCACCTACTCTGCCAAAGAAGCTAATAACATAACCTATCTTTCATGAAACAAGTGCCCTCACAAGAAGAAATAGTCCACACACTCAAATCAAAGAATGAATATAATTTAAGAACTTATCATCAAAGAACACCTTTGTCACTCACAAAATAATTCACATGTATGCACAAAGAACCATAGGCTTACCCATTATGTACATCTCTAATAATTAAGTGTGCTTGAATAGAATCAAATAAGACTTTAACGGGTTATAATGTTGGCTTGGTGATGGGTAGGAAAATTATGTAATAATGACTTACACTTCCCTGAAAACTTTGCACTACTTTTAGACTTCATCACCCATTATTTTAACCTTTTAACTTCATTTTCAGCCCTCTCTTCATCAATTATTTCACAAGTATTTCCCTCATATCAAGAATGCTTTAACCATTCTTTTTTAAAGTAAATTTGTTTTATGTCACATTCTTTTTAAGAGGGTCTTTTCATCACTTTGTAGTACCAATATACTACAACGAGAGTGTGATATGTTTATCCCTAAAGTAGGACTAAGATTTGTGGATACGATATGATTATACCTAGACACCACGTTCAATTAAATACCTTAAACGAATTACATTCTTAATAGGTCAATTCCATAGGAATATAGGCGGAGAACTATTTTGAATAGGCTAGTAGTAGTTCAGGAGAATACTACGATAGTTAATAATCTGGTTAATTAGCAATCGTGAATAAATCGGCTAAGGTTAGTTACTTAGACGATGCAATAGGATTGGTGAACCAACCACGACTCTGGAATATTATTCTCTCTGCGATAAACTAAAAGCATTACAAATGTTCTAGCAAATTTCTAGCATAAATTGAATGGTTACTGTTCAACTCAACCACGATAAGCATATTCAGCATCGTGAGTTTGTGCCAGGGAAGCAGATACTTTTGTTCAACTCCAAGTTGAGGTTATTCCCTGGTAAGATAATGTCTCATGGGTCAGGAACATTTGTGGTGACGAAAAACATGCCTCATGGAGCAGTAGAGATACAAGCATTGAATGGGGCGCACACGTTCTTGGTGAATGGCCAACGTCTCAAACATTATTGGGGTGTCAATATTGAAAAGGAGAAGGATCAGGTGCCCTTTATTGATGATTAATTGAGAGACTTGTGTCGTGCAATGACGTTAAATCAGGCGCTTCTCGGGAGGCAACCCGAGTTTGTAATGTAATAATTGTAATTGAAAAATAACAATTTATATAAAAAAAAATAGAAACTAGTAGTAAGGAGAAGAAAAGGAAAAACCATATAACTCGGACCTCCACGGTGGCTCCTAGCTCTGTCTAGGTCTAAAGCTTCTGAACTAAGGGTCACAAGTTATCCCAATGCTGTCTGAAAACTATGTCTTATAAATTATTTATAGGTGTAGGAAAAAATCCTAGACAAAATAAATTAGTCCAAAATAAAATGGAATAATTTTTGCCTCACATCTTTAGGCTCGCTGAGCGAGACCCAAAGAAAGGCAATGCCTCGCTATGGGATTCACCCAGCGAAGCAAACTATTGCTTCAATTTACGCCTTCAATGTTTACTGCCAGGTAACACCATATATCCTTTAGTTTGTTCTCTGCTTTTGCACACTTTAAATATCTCCATTCTTTATTCACTTATTCTCAAATCATAACACAATTATTCTTCAATCATTACCATCATAATTGTGTCTCCCTTATGTCTCCCTTCCTTTTCTCTTTAGGCTCAAGCTAAATTTCCCATCTTCAATATTCCTGCTCTCTGAGCGAGCTTGGCAACTAGCTATTCGCTTGGCAAGGTCGTGAGCTCTTGTTCCACACTTCGACGATTTTAATCTCTTCTTTTCGAAAATGAAGCATTTTCAACATAAAATATCTAGATTCAATAATAACACATATTAGCTATATATCGCGAAGTAAATAATATTTAGGTGTGTTTAGTGGATTTATATCTTAAAACAAAGTATAAATATTGGTAAAATATGGCGGAAAAGAGTATAAATACACCTAACATCACCGTAACACACTTAAATCATTGTTCGTCCTCGAAAAACACTAAACACACCCTCAATAAATCAAGCCTAGACACACCACCACTTTGATTGATACCAATAATTAGGCCTTATAGCAAGTTAAATAATCAAATATATACTTTCTGATCATCATGCAAGATATAAAAGCAAACAACAAACTTCTAACCACTTAACCTCAAAGGCATACTCTAACTCATCAAATTTAAACTCGCTCACCTACCCTATCAAAGAAGCTAGTAACATCACATATCTGTCATGAAACAAGTTCCCTCACAAGAAGAAATAGTCCACACACTCAAATCACAGAGTGAATATAATTTAAGGACTTGGCATCAAAGAACAACTCTCTCACTCACAAAAGGATTAACATGTATGCACAAAGAACCATAGACTTGCCCATTATATACATATCTATTAATTAAGTGTGCTCTAATAGAACCAAATGGGACTTTAACGGGTTGTAATGTTGGCTAGGGAATGGGTAGGAAAATTATGTAATAATGACTTTCACATCCCTAAGCACTTTGCACTAGTTTTAGACTTCATCGCTCATAATTTTCACATTTTAACTTCATTTTTCAGCCCTCTCTTCATCAATTATTTCACAAGTATTTTCCTCATATCAAGAACGCTTTAACTCGACCATCCCTTTCTTCAAACTTATCAATTATTATCACAGTCTAAGCTACAGTGCTCAAGGAAGCAGGGTTGCAAAAACTAGGGATTCAAACAAAAGGATCAAGGAAAAAATATGGCTAACAACAAACGGCTACAGGCTCAAAGGGCTAACTAGTTGTGAAATTTTTTGAAAAGGCTAAAATTCACAAGACATATCAAAGAAAGCCTATTATCATCTTCTAAACAAAGCAACACTTTTTATTTCGCTTCAATAACATGCAGGAAAAGTTCTAGATTGTGATGCAAAACATGAAATATATGTAGAATATCCTTACCATACATGGCACAAGTATCAATCAAGATGGATCAGTTCTAATCTAGGAAATATATGGTCATAGCGAACAACAAAATAAGAACAAGATATGTACAGAGTCACATTCCTGAGTCTAGGTGTCAAAAATCTGCTATTTTATATTAACACTCAAGCACTCAGAGGAAAGTACTACTCAAGCTCAAGCCTAAATATATGGTATCAAATAAGTCAAAAGGTCTTTCTTCTCCCTCTCTTACTTGATGTAAAAATCCCCGTGAGCTCAAGGTTCCAATTTGGTCCTTGAAGTGATAAGCTCGAAGTTCTGAACATACTTGATCATCCGATGATAATGTGCTTAAAATGGCATGGATTATGGAGTGGGATTGAAGATTGAACTTGAAGGTTTAAGAAGGCAACATTTTATTTCGGCTTTGTGTGTAGGTCTTGGCCGAAGACCATGTTTTCTTTTAGCTTATCTTTAATTCTTAGCTTAGCTTGTAGTTCTCCTTAGGACATGGTGTAACGTGTAAATAACTCTTAGCTCCCATTAGGACATAATTAATGTATCATGTAATAGGATAAGGTAATTAAGGACAAGGATGTAAGGGAAATGGATGACTAGGCCGAGAGGACAAGTTGGCAAGGACAAGGGACATCTAGAAGATGGGAATTTCAAGGAGAAAATTTACGGACTAACAAAATCATGATTTTGTCTACATTGAAGAGCTCAAAATCGGCCAAGGGGAAGTGCAAGTGTTGGTCAAAGTTATCATCCAAACAAATACCAAGAATGGAAGCTTCCAACACATTCCAAGAAGATGATATTGTTGGAAGAATTAAGTTCATGAATATTATTCCATAGGAGACAACAATTTTGGCATAGGAAAGAGGAGGGGTTTGCCTAACTCCCTTGGTCACCAAGTCAATCCAAAAGCATCCACACTAGGTGTTAGTTTGTGTCTTTTCATTTGCTTTCTAGAATAATCTCTTTTGTACTATAAATAGAGGCCATAGGCAGTTGTAAAATGTAGAGTTTGTTGACACATAAAAGTTGAGTCTTACTCATTTCTAAGTGTTTCAACCAGGGGTTGTGATCTTTAGTTGGTCTTGGTGTGGGCCTTTGGTTCTTGTGTGAGCCAAGCCCCTTGGAGTAAGTTTAGCTAAGACTTGTGTGACTTAGTTGAACTCAAGCTAAGGTTTCCCTTTGGTGTAAGTCTTGGTTAAGACTGTGTGACCTAATTAAAACCCAAGCTTGAGGAACCCCCTTGGTGGTAAGCGAATGTTGGAACTGTGTGATCCAACCTAGCCTAAGCCTAGGGTTTATCTAAAGGTTTTCGACCAACCTTACTTTGATTGTTCACGGTCTTGTACTTAGCAACCCCGGGCTTCACCTTGTTGAATTGGTCACCATCTCCTTGGTGTCGAATCGGGCAGTAAAACCCCCATGTCTCTATCCTTGGCATATCGACCGTACCTCACATAAACCATATCAACCATACCAAGAATTAACCAAGTCAACCATCATTTACTCGAGCTTTCATCTGGCTACTCGTGTTTAATATTCACCCAACCTACTATATACCAAACACCTTTACCTCCTACAGTACTTCACAAACACCCCCTCCACAGGTTATTGACGAAAACCACTCACAACTTCCTGTCCAACCACGACAAAATCAAACTATCCGCATAATACACCATGCTGAGAACCTCACTGGTTCAGTTCTGTTCTGTGGCCTTGCCACTATCAAACCACTAAGTTCCGATCACCAACACACCTTAACGTGTCCACAACACCCCCATAAAATACCTTGACCCAACTCCACTTAAGTCCACCCATCTAAACCACAAAAAACCCACTGCCCGGCTAGAAATCTAGAACCCAAGAACCACCTTTTTGTGTCAAATTTTGGGTCGACCAATTTATAACCAAGACCCGACCCACTTACCATCCAACACCCCTCCTTATATACATCATATTGGTATCAGAGAGAGGCCATCCCATCCTACGCTTTAACGCTATGGCTCACATGAACAACGAAGAACTACAGAGGGTCGTATGGGAAGTTTTGGCGAAACATGCGCAAATATTGAGAGAAGAATTTGCAAGGCATACCGTGAGTAACAATTCCAAGTCAAGGGTTGTACGAAATAGTCCAAAGCTTGAAATGAAAGTGTCCCAAAGTCCTATGTATGGCCCACCAATGTGAAGAAAATGGGTAGTACTATTTTTACTAACCCCTTGTATTGTCACGAAGGTGTAAAGAAAGATAAAAATATAAAAAGGGGTAGCAACTCTTTTACTAATCCTTTGTATAACCACAAAAGTATAGAAGTTACAAAGGTATTAGATAAAAAGAGAAAGAAGTGTTTTCAATGCCAAGAATTAGGACACTTTGTAAGTAAATGTCCTATTTCCCGAGTTGTAATTAGAGAAAAGTATCGAGAGTGTGGGTTTTACTTGGCTATTAAGCAACCCATACTACTTGAAGAACAAGATGAACCTGAGACCCCCTTACTTGATGCACAAAAGATAGGGGAATAACTTAAGAAGGGAAGTTCTATATATGATGATTCGGAGGAACTCTTAGAGGAATCGGAAGACGTATGTGCGAATGGTCTTGCACCCGGAACACTATCGATGGAAGATGGTGAACTTGCTCCTGATTTATTTTCAAGTAGTTCATTGTCTACTCACCAAGACTATTGATGCAATCCGAAAGAGAATGAAACTTGGCACACGAATATTGAAGACCGAAAGGTCGACACCATCATTATGGGGTGCACACTTCCTATGCCGAGGTTGAAAGACCTTGTTGATGAGTTGAGTGGGACCAAATTGTGCGCCAAGATAGAGTTGAGAAGTGGCTGGCAACACATGAGGATCTGATAAGGAGATGAAAAAGGACGACTTCCAAAATGAAGCATAATTGTTATGAATAGCTTGTGATTCCATTTGGGTTGTGCAATTTCCCAAGTCCTCCCGTGAGTTCCATCCACAAGGTGCTACAATCACCTATGGGCTATATCGCATTACCCGGTGGCATGCATAATGTTCCATCTATAGAGTTAACTCTCCAAAGTTGGCCCGAACCGTTGAATGGAAGTGTGGCAAAAGGTTTCCCTGATTCGGCTTCCTTTCCTCGTCAATTAACTCAAAACTCTTGGGCCCTTACTGCCCCTATTCTGAAACTTGGAGTTTAACGTGATGATGGAGTCATCTTACTTCGGAACCAAGAATCCATGGCTTCCTATAATGGGAGATTGTGTGACACACGTCGTCCTTATTCTACCTACAACTCAGAATATTATGTGATGCAAAAGAAGTTGAATCTGAGGCTTGCTAATTGGGTAGCATACTTACAAGTTCCCACATCCTCCACAAGACATGAAAATGATAGGTCCATTATAGTGACGGATACACTTCTTCAAAGGCACATAATGTTGACCATGCATGAACCAAGGTCGATGGTATTGGAAGTGCTAAAGGAGTTCCATGAATGAGACCCCAAGTTCAAGGACATAGTAAGAAAGTGTTCCACGTGTCAAAGGGCTAGAAGGTTCTTTCACCAAAAACCATACACTCATTTGCCGGTCCCAAAACAATCATGGAAAGATATGAACATGGATCTTAGTTTTGGCTACCCAAGAGAACCACAGGGAAAAACCTACATCATGCCATGGTGCAATGCTACAATCTCTTCTGAAAGCTCCATGCACAAGATGCTACAACGATCCATGGGATACACCACATCAGTCGAAGGCATGTGTGAAAATTTAATCACGATGAAATCTATCTAAAGGTGGTCCAAGCCTATGTGTATAATTCTGGAAAATAGTTTCCTTGTTTCGGCTTCTTATTCTCATCATGTCATACAGAATTGTTGTGACCATTTTGCCCCTACCAACGAGCTAATAACAAAATATGAGTGTGAATGGTTTCGAGGAGAAACAAGAGTTTTTGAAGCCTTGAGGAAAATGATTTGTGAAGCACGGGCCTTAACCATGCCAAGTCATGAAGAGACGTTGGACACCAAACATGAAACTAGAGTAAATGCCATCTTTTTCTCCAGCACAAAATTGAAGGGTGCACTGTGCCATGATTCTACCTATGGTAAGGCATTATATGTTATAGGATTTTTGGCACAATACGAACATCATTCTAAGTCAAAACCGTTGGGCTTATATTCGGATCCCTATTTGGCAAGTTTAAAACAATACACCTACAAGATAAAACATCCGGACTTATCTAATGGTGGGAATGTTTGATCAACACCTGTTGTTGAAAAAGTATTACCACATTTAGGTGACGAGAATTCGAGGATGAATTCTTTTGAAGAAGGGGAGTATGACGTAAAAATCCCCGTGATCAGAAGGTTCCAATTTGATCCTCGGAGTTCCGAAGATGCTTGATCATCCGATGATAATGTGCTTAAATGGCATGGAATATGGAGTGGGGTTGAATATTGGACTTGAAGGTTTAAGAAGGCAACATTTTATTTTGACTTTGTGTGTAGGTCATGGCCGAAGACCATGTTTTCTTTTAACTTATCTTTAATTCTTAGCTTAGCTTGTAGTTCTCCTTAGGACATGGTGTAACGTGTAAATAACTCTTAGATCCCATTAGGACATAGTTAATGTATCATGTAATAGGACAAGGTAATTAAGGACAAGGATGTAAGGGAAATGGATGACTAGGCCGAGAGGACAAGTTGGCAAGGACAAGGGACATCTAGAAGATGGGGATTTCAAGGAGAGAATTTACGGACTAACAAACTCATGATTTTGGCTACATTGAAGAGCTCAAAATCGGCCAAGGGGAAGTGCAAGTGTTGGTCAAAGTTATCATCCAAACAAATACCAAGAATGGAAGCTTCCAACACATTCCAAGAAGATGATATTGTTGGAAGAATTAAGTTCATGAATATTATTCCATATGAGACAACAATTTTGGCATAGGAAAGAGGAAGGGTTTGCCAAACTCCCTTGGTCACCAAGTCAATCCAAAAGCATCCACACTAGGTGTTAGTTTGTGTCTTTTCATTTGCTTTCTAGAATAATCTCTTTTGTACTATAAATAGAGGCCATAGGCTGTTGTAAAATGTAGAGTTTGTTGACACATAAAAGTTGAGTCTTACTCATTTCTAAGTGTTTCAACCAGGGGTTGTGATCTTTAGTTGGTCCTGGTGTGGGCCTTTGGTTCTTGTGTGAGCCAAACCCCTTGGAGAAAGTTTAGCTAAGACTTGTGTGACTTAGTTGAACCCAAGATAAGGTTTCCCTTCGGTGTAAGTCTTGGTTAGGACTGTGTGACCTAATCAAAACCCAATCTTGAGGAACCCCCTTGGTGGTAAGCGAACGTTGGAACTGTGTGATCCAACCTAGCCTAAGCCTAGGGTCTATCTAAAGGTTTCCGACCAACCTTACTTAGCTTGTTCACGGGCTTGTACTTTTAAACCCTGGGCTTGACCTTGTTGAATTGGTCACCATCTTATCTTGGTGTCGGTTCGCGCATTAAAAGCCCCGTGTCCATATCCTTGCTATATCGATTGTGTCTCACTCAACCCACATCGATTGATTCAATACTTAACCAAATCCACCATACTTCACCCGAGATTATTACTCGCAACTCGTTTGCATACCTTACCCACTACACTAGATACCGATCATCGTTACCTCCCACAGTACTTCACAAACACCCCCTTCATAGGTTATTGACTAAAACCACTCACAATTTCCTATCCAACCTTGATAAAATCAAATTGTCCGCATAATACACCCTGTCGGGAACCTCATTGGTTCAGTTTTGTTTCGTGGCCTTGCCACTATCAAACCACCAAGTTCAGATCACTAACACAATCCTTAACGTGTCCACAACACTCCCATAAAACGCTTTGACCCAACTCCACTTAAGTCCACCCGTCTAAACCACCAAAACCCCACTGCCCGACTAGAAACTGAGAACCACCTTTTTGTGTCCAATTTTGGGTCGACTGATTTATAACCAAGTCCCGACCCACTTATCGTCCAACACCCCTCCTTATATACATCATTACTACTCCTAAAAAAATAATCCTAAAAATAAAAAATTTACCCGGTTCAAAGGTCCCCCTTTGGAAAAGAACCGAGGCCATAAGAAAAACCAAGGGGTGGATAATTTATGCCACTAATAAGAAAAAAATAAAAGAAACACCAAAATAAATCTTTTTGAATTTTTCTTGATTTTCTTATATTTTTAAAAAGCTAATGAACTAAAAAACATATGCCATAGTGATCCTCGACCTCAAAAGTATCTGAAGTACCCCCACCCCACACTTAAAAATATGATATATAACAAAGAAAAAAAAAATTAAGGGTGAGAAATACTCTCTGAGACCCTCTAGAGCCTAGATAGCAACATAAACCTTAACATCAATGGTCGGGACGATCCTACACTTAAGCCCAAACATGCTCCTCAACTTTAACTTCGAGTACTCAGACTTCCCCTCATCCGAAAAACAAAAAAAATGTACACTATAAAATTAAAATAAAATTAAAATAAAATTAAAGTTGGGTTGTCTCCCAACAAGTGCTTGATTTAACGTCACGGCACGACGCCATCACTTTCACTACTTTTTCTTCCACTTTGAGGATATGAATTGTGCCCCTAATTTTGCATTAAATTTTCTGTTTCGCTCTTGGGGTGGTGGTGTGAAAATAAAGGACTCAAACTATAGGTGTCGCATCTTGCACTTCTTGGCCCTTAAGTGAGTAATGTCATTTTGTCACTTCGTCATGACAAATTTTAGGATGTTAGGGTCTTTTTCCTCATTAATACACTTCTCCACCGGCTTGGACGGCTTGATTATTATATCGTCAACCAAATATAATATAGAAAAGTGTTTATAATGAGGTCCAACATGGCACAAATCTAAAACCGTATTATTTTTTACACCTTTACATTTGTACACCTCCTCAACATCAACATCATCAATAAATTTCTGGTCAAATGGTTGGTGTTTCTCTTTCTATTCCACAAATTGGCCAGTATCTATAACAATTGGTGGTTGGGCATTAGACGCCTCAACCTTTTTATCTAATTGAGCCTACATGTCATGGATATCTGACCCAAATTGATCTATCTCTGTCTTAGCTCATCCCTGTCTTCTATCAATTGTATCACCATTTTGTAAGGCCATCACAGAGAAACCCGTGAATTTTTATTTGTTGAGCTTGTTCTCAATCCAAGATTGGCTCACTATCTCTGTTTTTTCAAAGTTATTTCCTTGCGGGAACTCACTCTCTTCTTCTGTTTGAGGTTCATCTTGGGTATTTTCTAAGCCTGTAACTTGTAGATCATTAAAAGTTTCAGTCTGGCCTTGTATCTCTGTGAGTTTAGCACAAATCCTCTCTATGTCTTTCCATTGTTCTTTAGAGCGCTCTCTTATTATTGTTCTCATCTCAAGCATTTGTTTTACAAATCACAGAATCAAGCAAGATTTTCCACATCCTTCACTTCATTGCTCCTGTCAACATCACAAACAACAAGAGAATCATAATAGGGGTTCGGGGATGGAGAATAATAATTAGGACAACCATTCCATTGTCCATCTTGGCCACCATATATACTTCAAACATTCCACGCAAAGAATTGGGGAGATGCACACAACTCGTTCCGGAAAATATTATCACAGTGTGGCCACAAGTGGGGTCCTCTACATATCACACAAGGATCACCAAAAAAGAATAACCAACATTCGACCAATTTTGGTTACAAGATGTCATGTCAAGAAGAATACTCAAAATAATAAATAAAATAATTTTCTTATAGAAAACAAGTAAAGTCTAATCTAGATAAACAATTAATTTCTAAGTCTCCGGCAATGGCGCAAAAAATGAGTTTCTCCCAAACGCACATGCAAGTATATGCAGTCGTACAAGTAATATTGGATTTTAAGTCCAGATATCATACCCATAAGGACTTATGATTAACTATTTACTAAATCAAACTAATTCTAATTATCTAAACAAAAAATGAATTTCGAGAGTTATAGTTATAAACGAACTAAAATAAAAAGAAAACAAACAAGGAACTTCAACCAAGAAAGAGCGGGTTTCTATGTTATCAATGAGATGAATATTCCATGGATGCGATTGGTTCACCAATTCTAATGAGTTCTCAAACTATTTCCCCTTAATTTGAATTATCGGCGATCGTTAATTAACCAAATTATTAATCTCATAGTATTCTCCCGAACCACTACTCACCGATTCAAAACAGTTCGCCGCCTATATTTCTATGGAATTGACCTGCTAAGAACACAATTCCTACATGGTATTTAATTAAATGCAGTGTCTATGTATATTTCTATCCTAGACACAAATCCTAACACTACTTTAGAGATAATCAGATCACACTCTCTTTAACCCTTCTCTAATCTAACATCTTTCCCAAGTATATATATTTGATAGTCGATAAAATCTTGTTGTTGGCAAAATACTCAAGCAATTATGCAGAGAATTAAAGAAACAATCAAACTCAACAACTCGTATTAAGATTGAAATAATCCTCAAACATCAATATTCCTGATTTACCACAACCCTAGAACGTGAAGTTTAGCTCCACATAGATATGAAATAAAAATAACGAATCATCCACAGAAAATACAAAAACTATTAGTAAGGAAAAGAAAAGGTAAAACCCAATAATCTCTGGCCTCCACAGCAACTCCTAGCTCTCCCTAGGTCCAATGGTTCTGAACTCAGGGTCACAAGTTATCCCAGAGCTGTCTCAAAACTGTGTCATATAAATTATTTATAGGTGTAGGAAAAAGCCTAGACAAAATAATTGACTCCAAAATAAAATGGGATAATTTTTGTTTGTCACATTTTTGGGCTCGCTGAGCGAGACCAAAGAAAGGCAATGCCTCGCTACGGGCTTCGCGCAGCGAAGCAAACTATTTCTTCAATTTACGCCTTCAATGTTTACTGCCAGGTAACTCCATATACCCTTCAGTCTTTTCTCTACTTTTGCACACTTTCAATATCTCCATTCTTTATTCACTTATTCTCCAATCATAACACAATTATTCTTCAATCATTACCATCATAATTTTGTCTCTCTTATGTCTCCCTTCCTTTTTTCTTTACGCTTCAGCTAAATTTCCCATCTTTAATATTCCTGCTCGCTGAGCGAGCTTGGCAGCTAGCAATTCGCTTGCTTTGGGCTTTGCTTGAAGAAGTCCCGAGCTCTTGTTCCACACTTCACTGATTTTCATCTCTTCTTCTAAAAATCGGAACATTTTCAATATAAAGTACCTAAATTTAATAATAACACACATCTTAGCTTTGATATCGCGTAGTAAATAATAGTTAGGTGTAATTAGTGCATTTAGCTCTCAAAACAAGGTAGAAACATAGGAAAAATATGGCGGAAAGACATAGAAAGACACCTAACATCAATAATTTCTCATGTTCCTACCTTAATAAGGTTGCCTTACCTCCTGAGTTACAACAATATTCTCCACAGTATCCATCCTTTCACTTTT
Organism: Anisodus tanguticus; assembly: GCA_034509755.1. Lineage (NCBI taxonomy): Eukaryota > Viridiplantae > Streptophyta > Magnoliopsida > Solanales > Solanaceae > Anisodus > Anisodus tanguticus. Next base: position 19,500,079 of record CM067552.1, on the reverse strand, counting down.
CTCAGTATCAATATCCTCACTTATTGTTTCTCTCAATTCTGGATGCAAAGTTCTACAAACTTCTTCATTATTCCCTTGTATCTTAAACCTCTTGCAATATTTTGGCAGTACATCATATTGAATTTTCACATAAACTTTCCTTACTTGACCAGATTTTTCATCAACAGTCTCATCCTTACATACTCTGGCAGATCAGCAATGAGGTCAACTAGTACTTTAACCCTAGCACAACTAGGTCTAGTTTTGTTAATAGTAGCCATATCCAATTTCAATGATTTACCTACTACTGAAGCAAGTGAAAATAATGATTCTTTGAAAAAATATATAGGCAACAATTAAGGGAAAATATCTATGCCATCACCATTGTCGTCTCCACATCAACCTTAAACTTAGGATCATAAATCAAAAGGCCTCATCTGATAGGAGAAGCCATCCCTTTAACTGATATACTGAGCCACCTTCGAAGTCATTGTAAGAAAATACTCCAATAATTCAAATCTCATGAGAATATGTTGATGCCTGAAGAAATCTATCTTACAATCATCCTTGATACCATATTGTTTTGGAACTTGAATTATGAGTTCTTCTAATTCCGGCCATCCATATGAAAACTTGCCTACTACTGCGTAGGTAAGCTTTTCAATCTTTTTCATACGGAAAACTTCATCCTCCATCCACCTAACAATTGGTATTAAATCAACAATCTCCACATAATTCGTTGGGAGAGGTTCAATATCAATTTTATGCATCTGCATGTAAGTAATTTGTGTATTATGGTTAACTATGTCTGCTTAGTTCTCTAGGGTTTTCCCTCCATTCTCAGCTATAGTTTGTATTGGGGTAGGGTTTGTGGAAGATTTTAATAGAGGGAAATATGAAGAAGACGCAATCTCTAGGCCAACCACCATTGGTGGATGGTCGCTAGCCACATCCATGGCTAGGGTTTTACTCATTTAGGGTTTGCATGATTTTTTTAATAGTAATGATTGTTGTAACTGTAGGTTCAGAGGGTAAGCTTCTGACCTTCCTTTTATGATTATTTCATTGATTAGTAGAGAATTTCATGGTAGAAATTGTTAATTATGATGAGGGTTTTGTGGGATTATGAACCCTAAGTTGAAAATGGACTTTTCTCTAATAAATCATAAAATTGATGTTGGATTTGGTTCATATTTGATATCTAGACTCCATAGATGATAGGAAAACTAATTTTGGAATAAATTTCCCATTTTCGCGTTGATGCTCGGGATTCTATTTTTGGGTCTTGATGTTTTGTTTAGTAATATGGGTATCGTTAGAATCATGTGTTAGTGTACTTTCCATATTTGAATAGATTGGGGCTATTAGGAGGTGTTATGAAAGGGCAAATCTATATTGTGACTATCTGGATCCTATTCCAGGCAAGTTGAGACCTTGTACCTTAATTAAAATGTCATGGTTGGTCTAATTAACTAAATAAGAGAGCGTAATGGGGATAATAAGGGTCTTCCGATACTTGTAAGGTGACGAGCACATGTATCGGGTATCGGTGACATGTTATGTGTACTTGTACCTTTAAATTATGTAGTGAAAGTCATGCTTTGGGCATTAGTTGATAGTATAGTACGATCATTTGGATCTGTCATTGGGGTATGAACCCCATACTTTCCGCAACATTTTTATATGTTACACCTCATAGTTTTCCGACATGTCATGTCGTCGACTAACTTAAGTATCCCGAGGAGATACGAGACTTATACGGAAGGATAATGAGGGTTTAAAACTTGTTTAGAGAGGTATCAGAAAGTATGGAAGTTAACAAATCAAAGAGAATACATTTCGATGAAATTTTATAATTTTTGGAAGTACCCTAGGAAGTACGGGACGTACAATATTGTACTGGCCCTATAAAATGGGTTGTGGGACCGTATTTTGGCAAGGGAAAATTCCAACTTATGTCCCAATGTTTAGACTGTATATGATGTACAGACCGTACATATCTGGCGTACATTAGGGCGGTGTATTTTTCTTTTTTGTATATAAATTGAATACTTTGACTTGGAACCTCATTTTTCATTTCCCTAGCTTCTAACAAACAGTAAATACTCTCTCAAGAGGTCTTATATCATTCGAGACTTAAATCCTAGGGAAAATCAAGCAAATCCGACATAGAGAATCCCGTAATCATCATAGATCGTCTTTCTTCTTGTTGTAGCAACTTTGGAGGAAACATTAGCAGTGAAGAAACCTTTGATTTGGATAAGTTCATTTTTTTTAAGGTAATTTTCATTCTCCTTTAACTATCCTTATGATTAATTAATGTTTTCGAGTGAATTGTAGGAAGATCCTCCTAGACTAAGTCTTAGAAACCTTGAACTAGAATTGTATGATTGTTGGGCTGAATTATGTGAATTAGGAGGGTGTAATGAGCTTATTGAGATGTTTATAAGGTTGGTGATATGGAGGGAAGTTGATATGAATTTGTAGTTGTGGAAATTCATGTAAATTTGGATATAAAAGAGTATATAAACTTCATGAACATAAGTTATTCAAAAAAATGTCTAACTGAACTTCTTTATAAACTATGAATCCGGTATTGATACAAACTACTGGTATTATGTAGATAATCATTCGTAGAGCATACGAGGACTTGTGGGATTCATTAAAATAAGGCGACGAGGTATGTAGGGCTAACTTCTTCCTTTGGCATGGTTTTGGTATAAACGGTTCATTAAAACAACACTCTTCTTGTTACGTTTGAGATGATCATGTTCCTTTATTTTTGAAGTAGTTCATTTCTCTTGTATGTCCCTTATAAGAAGTACATTTTGTGCTCTATACATCCCTTGTCTATTGGTTGGAGGTTGATGAATGTAGAGACAATAATGATAGTCAGAGGATAACGAACATAGGTCAATCCGACTCTATTTATGGTGTTCCTTGAGGTTTATCTTGAATTGCGCCTATATATATATATATATTTATTTTCTTACAGAGCCGCGCTATAGTTGGCCTAGCAGGCACTTATATGTGCACACCATTGTAGTTTTGTATGACATTACCGAGTCCTATATTTTCGGGTACATTATGATGAGATTTCCCCATAGAAGGGCTCTGTCATACTAACGTCCCTTTCTAGGAATTATGTTTTATGCCCGTAAATACACGTAAACAAACAGATGTACCTCCATTGTGGGGTACTTACATTCAGTTGCTGATAGTCGCACTCCATTTCTCTGGAGTTGTTGTATATAGTCGGTAGGCACTGTTGTGTATATTTATAGCTATGTTGGGTATGTCAAGGCCCTGTTCTGACCTATTGATATGTTGTACTACTCTTAGAGGCTTGTAGACTGATAGTCAGTATATATTCATTTTTCTTGGCCTTTTCAGCCTCTTTATCAGTTGTTGATACATTTGTTATAGCCTTATCGGCCTCAGTTTATGTATATATATGTTGTTGTTGGGCTTCTTCTGCATGTAGGATATTGTTGCACTATCTTATCATTGTTGTTGGAAGGCCTTGTTAGCCCAAGTCTCATGTCAGAGTAGGTCTATCCTATGGATTCTGCAAGTCGTGTCTAGTAGAGTATTATTTATGGGTGTGTTGTGCACCGCACTTATAAACAGAAGGATACAAGGCATTTAGGATGGTTACCTTCCTTCTTGATCTAGATCGTGTGTTAGAGACGAGTTGTAAGTGTTCAATTATTAATCCCTATCTTGTTTATAATTTCAGCGATGCCTATTATTAGACGATAGATAACTATTCATAGGTTAGATATGGAGGCGAGAGAGGGTCTCAGTCATGTACCACCCATCAATTCAGGGCAGTAGGAGCATCAGGGTGAGGTTGTATCTCGAGCCTCTAGGACTCCACCACCACTACCTCCAGATGATCATAGGGGAGCTGATGTACCCCAAGGTCCTCCCTAGGTTTCCCCTGATAAGAATATAGATATGCAGAGTGTTGTATAGCTATTGACTCGACTAGTGGCCTCTCAGGCCTAGCGTCAAACTCTGTGTTCTTTTGATAGAGCATTCACCACGAGAGTTTGGGATTTCATCAGCCTGGATCCTTTGATATTCATAGAATTAGATCCCAATGCAGGTCCACAAAGCTTTCTGGACCAGATGCACCAGACTTTACAGATTATGCATGCCACCGATGTTAAGTCGGTAGAGCTTGCTTCCTATAGGTTGCGAGATGTTGTCGTGACCTGGTATGAGACTTGGGAGAAGATAGGGGGACCTTGTGCCCCACCAGAAGGATGGAGAGAGATTTCAGAGGCCTTCTTGCTGTTGTATTTTTCCAGTAGAGCTTCTTCGGGTTAGGCTAGATAGGTTCCTACATTTGGAGCAGGGTAATATGAGTGTTCAGGAGTATAATTTATAGTTTAACTCATTGGCCAGGTATGCTCCTACAATTATGGCTAAGATGAGTGACTGTGTACATCGGTTCGTGAATGGTTTGGGAACCCACATGGTTAAAGAGTGTACTACGACCTCTCTGAATCCAAATATGGATATCGCCCGCATTCAGGCCTACACACAGAATTTGAAGGATCATAAGAGGCAATAACGGGTTGATCGAGAGTGGGATAGGAGCCAACATAAGAAGGCCTAGTATGAAAGTGATACAGGAAAGTTCAGAGGTCGGTTTAGGCCACAGTTTTCTAGGAGCCCATTTTATCCAGCAGCCAGCGCACCACCACAGTTTTAGGGCCAGCATTGTGATCGGACCACTTATTATGGTTAGGGTAAAAGTTCAGGGGCATCAGGCCCTCAATATAGAGGACATTCTAGCCAGATAATACCTTCTTTCACACTACAACCTTGGGGGGGTGGACGGCACCCTAAAGCCCGAGTGTACCAATCCTAATACCTGAGACATGCTCAACAACACCTAGGCCGACAAAGTTTCTAATAAAAGATTTTTCGAATAAAAACACAATTCCCTGCATGCAGAAAAGGCCCAAACTATATATATATAACAAGGCCGACAATGCCAACTTGAACACAATAAGTCTACAGAAGAGGGCAATAAGGCCACACGAGACCATAATACACAACACAACTTTATACAAGCCTCTACATAGCATAATGAAAACATCTGGATGGGACAGGGCCCCACCATACCTAACTATATACATATACACACCCATCATACCTATCAACTCACTAGACAGCTCCGGAAGAAAGGAGCGTGACAACCTCCTACTGAGTCAAGTCACCTACTGTGAGGAATCATCTACATCTCTATCTATACCTGCGAGCATGAAATGTAGTGTCCCCGGAAAGGGACATCTATATGAAAGATGTACTGAATATATAAGGTTGAGACTGTAAATAAGTACAACATTATAATAAAGCATAAGCTCATACTGTAACTGAATGTACAACTGTAAGGCAAAGTAGTGGAAATACAACATGTACTCTAAGTGCCTTTGTGGGCCAGAATATGCATAATAAAGTATAATCGCGTATATAACGCCATAGGCCTCTGGGGGCAATATTATAAATATCATATATGTATAAACTGTGCAATAGTGCCATAGGCCTCTATGGGAAATATCATCAATCTCATAGCTGTATAAATACATATATAACGCCATAGGCCTTTGAGGGAAATATAGATATATAATACATGCATATGATGATCTCTTTAAGGATTACCGAATACTCTTTAAACTCGTCGGAGTGACGTAAGATCGTTGCACCTCTGACTCCTTTATGAGGGTTAACACATCATCTATTACTCTTTCAACTCTATAGGAACCATAGATCTCATTATTAACTTAGCTTGTAGGAATCAATAAGGAGCCTACTTTACTGACATCATAAGAGTGCCTCAGAATGAGGATGTAATCTCGACGATGGATGACAATACACGACACATTTGTAGGAGATTCACAAGTACTCCCTTAGGGACTTAAGAGTAGAGTCTTTGTCAGATTTCATTTTGTAATAGTCGTTTCAAAATTGATCATGCCAAGAAGAAGGAAGTGAGCCTTACATACCTTTGTTGTTTTGACGATACTAGCTTACAATTCTCCAGTCATCCTTTGAATGATACCCTACGTATTAAAGATATTTCAGATCAATCATGGATCAAGTTTAATATATTCTATCACAACAATTCTTCATTGTCACCCCTACTCATCACCACCATGCTATCCATGTATTTACGAATCCATTCAATAGCTCAATTCTTACAAAATTAGCCCAACATGAGTTAACATCAACAAGAACAATCTTTACTTGATTTCAAGTCATTTCTCCTTCTAGCTTGTAATTCCATTATTAAGACCAATACTTTAAACAAGCACAACCACAACAATTACAATATAGTCAAGTTACTTCCCATGAATTTAAGTTATAACCGGCCCAGTATACAACCTCCAAATAGCCCAACAACAAACCCTAATATCCTTTTATCAAATAAGGTGCTAACTCATAGATTCTTCACCAAAACGCTTAATTAACACATCAATAAGCATAAACACAAGAAAGGGACAGTAAATCTAACCTTACATAGCAAATATAGCCTTGAATTCAATCTCCTTAGTCCCAAGAACAACTCTCAAATGCACAACAACTTCATAAAAGCATTTTCTGTCACTTTCCCTAGCTTTTGAATGTAGAATTATGGTGTAATCACCTAGAAATCACTTTGAAACCATTGAAATTTGTTGGAAGGGTTAGAGAGAGGGTTTGGGACTTGCTTGGTCTAAGGATGGCAAATAATGGCCTAAAAATTGATTTAACACGAAGTTAAGTTTGTTATCGACCAATTTGATGGTCCGTACAATTTTGTATGGTCCATCAATTTTGACCGTAATCATTGTCCAACAAAATACGGTGGGGGCCCATTTTGACAGTCCATACAATTTTGTGCGTTCTGTCAATCTAGGACGTCAAAATGGGATTCTGCAAATTTCGGCCGAAATCTATTTTCTTCGATCCATTTAACTTCCATACACTCCGATACATCCATAGACAACCTATAAACTTTCAATATCTTTCCGTAAAGTCATATATCTTCCTGGAATGATGGTATTAATTGAGAATTACACGAATCGTAAAACTACGAGGCGTAACATCCTTCCCCCCCCCCCCTCCTTAGAAATATTCATCCGCGAATATTGAAGATATTCTAACTCTCAAGTTTTCCAGAAATTACGGCAGTGTTTCCCTTATAATCAGGGCTATCCAAAATATGACAAGCAACCCAAATACATCTCCAATACCACACGAGGCAATATAATAATAAGACAATATCAAATCGGCCTCACACGACCGCTTATACTAAAAATAACCAGAGAAAAGTTAGCCATAAATCACCTTAACAATCTCCTACTAACATCTGAGCTGCACCTGTTACACTAGTTTCCGCAACATCGTCTCAATACGATACATGGATCAATTTTTATAAACAGAATAGGAATAGAAGGTTCATGTTGCATGAATATTAGCTTAACTCTGAATTTGAAACATTCGAGTATAATGATTCTTAGGTTCTTCGATAATTTTGGAAGATTTCTCAACTTGTCACGCCATCAGATGCCATAGTTATTGCCTTATAGGATTACACAATCATAAACCCTATTGTTACATGAGCGACCTCCACACGGTTGTATATTTCTCTTACAACATTGCTTACTAAACTGTAATTCATTCGAATCGCTGAATCCTAATGTCTGAACTATGTCTTTCTTTTCTGTTTTACAATTCTCGTCTCATGATAGAATTTAGGTGCCAGAGCTCGTAGGCATGAAGCGTAAATAATATTAATATGAGACACTATGGCATAATGTCAAGGATTTAAAAATAATAGGGTCATTTGAATCCATATCTTCATCTGCTCTTTCTTTTCAATTTTTCTATGATATATTTATACGATCCTTCCTAAAGACATAATTTACAACAACTCACCAGTATTGGAGTTTCTTTTCAATAAAACCTTTTTCATCTTACATTTCCATCCTAACCATACTTGAAGTGAGTATCAAATAAACATCCATGGTTAGGATTATACTTTACTTGTCGGTTACTGCATTTCTCAACCAAATCTGATATCATTACTTCAAGTTTCTTCCCTTTCCATGATTTGATAAGAGTCCTACTCATTTGTCATGTATAACTCCTTATTTATCGATCTGGTAATACGTCGTCATGTAATAGTTATAGATTTTTATTCCAAAATTCTTCCAAGTTTGATATTTTCATTGACTACATGTTCCAGTGGTCTAAGCCTTAGTTTGAATTGGCTCCCTTAGGATGGGGACGAGGGTAATCCTGAATATCTAGAGCCTCTTTCGACTAGTTCCTCCAAAAATTGTTTGTCACAAGGAGCGAATGTATAACGACGCAAGATAATATTTCAAGATAAATTATCGGCCATACTTTGATTATAGGAAGTCTTAGTTATCACAAAGCAAATTGATGAGTCAGTTGGGCAATAATTTTCTAAACCAGAATAATTTCCACTCATAATGAGATGTTCCACAATGATTCTTGGACCAATCAATAGTTCTTATATAATGTTCCCATTCGAAGGGTGAATCTACTTGGGTGTTGTAAATCAATATACTAAATTATTGGATATTGACAAGGTTCCCTTATTACCTTTACTCCATATCAAAATACCTTCCAATGGACTCTAGATGGGACTCTTTGTTTTGACGGTCTCCCAAGTCTCAATATAGGGAAGAATTCATTTTCCTTTTTCTTCGAGGAGTTATCATTGTCTGATTCCTATTACGGCTGGCCACCTATTACCTCTCTCGGTTAACTTTTTCCGGTTATCCATTATCTCCTTGTTCATTACATCGAAACTTCTTGCTTCTCACAACATCTCGAATTTGCATACTTCATTAGCGATACTATGTATCCCAAGATAGATTCATTATTCCTTAGTTGCACCCCACATTTGCTCAGGTATTCTTTCTCCATTTGCATCATCCCTTTTCTATTTATCTTAATTTCTCTTTATCATTAAATACTGGAAACAAGACACCATTTCCCTCTCGACGTTGTCTCTCTTCTGTTGACCTTATTTTTTGAGCATCAACTATTTTCACTGGCTCTGAACTTATGATTTTCCGAGAATATCATTTACTCCCTACTAAGAGTGTATACTTACTCTTGTAACTCTGAGATCCCTTATACGTCATATTCGACTATTCGTTCAATGGGTATTTTCTGTACCACTTTTCCTAAAAGCAAACCTTTGACATACTCATGTTATCTTTCAGTATTGCTTATGTTAGGAGTCATCCTGCCTTTTTTTCACTGGAGGATTAATTGTTGCAAGGCGCTGACCAGCTTGGTCCCCCTATGGTCACTGTACTTGACTTAATGTTTCTGCCTTTATTTCCTGGCTCCAGCTTCCTTTTAAACCAATGTCCTTAAGCCTTATGAACACCAAGTTATCCTTCTCGTGGAGTTTCTAGTTCATTTGGGAAGTTATTTTTTGCAAAGGGGAGGGATCGGGGCTGGGCAGCCGAGTCGAAACTGGGGACGGTTCGAGTCCCGTTACCGATTTTTTTATAGCAGGGTAGGGGCGGGACCGGGGCGTGGTCGGGTCGGGACCAGGACGACCCGCCCTGTTGGCCAGCCTTAGTTCTAACTATAAAGGTTCCAATACAACATATTTTAATTTCTATAAATTGATTATGTGTTTGAATTTTTGCATTATGTCATTCCTGCATTTCATACTCTGCCAAATGACATGCACACACACTCGCATCAGTGCACAAAGATGATTATGTGAATTTTGCAATCATCCTCCAGTATAAAACCAAAAACCGACTTAATTCACAAAGATGATTATGTGGATTATAGACCTTTTACGGCAAGGACGTTGGCTTAGAACCGAAACTTTTTTGATTGTATGTGGATCCTTCCTACAAAGAGGAACTCCCGGGCGGATGTGGAAGTTCACCGTCTCATGGTGGAGACTTATCAATGTACTTAGGCGGCGATAATTTGAGGACATATTCTTTTGAAGAATGGGAGTATGATGTAAAAAAGACTGTGAGCTCTAAGTTCCAATTTGATCCTCAAGATAATAAGCTCGGAGTTCCAAAGATTATCGATCGACATATGGTAACATGCCTAATGTGGCATGGAAAATGGAGTGTACTTGGAGCTATCACGTGAAGATCCGAGAAGCATGTTTATTTTTTGTCTTTGTATGTAGGTCTTGGCCGAGGCCATTTTGTTTCTTTTATCTTTATTTCCTAGCATAGATTTCAGCTCTCATTAGGACACAATTAATAAGTCATGTAATAAGGAAAGATGACTAGGCCATGTAATAAGGAAAGATGACTAGACCATGTAATAAGGTGACAAGGCTGAGAGCTTCTTTCCACAAGATGATTAGGCCAAGAAGAGTGTAAGAATGACAAGATGGCAAGGACAAGAATCATCTATAAGGTGAGGCTTCCAAGAGGAGAATTCATGAACTAACTAGTTCATGTATTTGACTACATAGGTGAAATCAAGATCGGCCTACGGGAGATGAAGAGTTGGCTGAAAACAACTCACCAAAGGCACATATGCAAGGAATGGAAGCTTCCAAACATATTCCAAGAAGATGAGTTTTTTTAGGAGTCAAGTTCACTCATTCTTCTAAATGGGAACTACAAAGGGGTGTGAAAGAGATTGGGTTCATCCTTATCCCCAAGTAAAACCGAAACATTTCCCATTGATGGAATTGAGACCTAGAACTTCCTTATTCCCCAAGAAAGCCAAGACCCTTCCCACTTGTCCATACTTGGCCGATAGGTTCAAGTAGTTTTTGTCTCTTATTTGTCTTCTAGAAATGTCCATGTATTACTATAAATAGGACCCTTAGGATGTTGTAAAAAGGCAGAGTTGATGAATAGAAATACTTGAGTTTTACTCAACGCTAAAGTATTCAACTTGTGTGTTGTCTACCTTAGTTGGTCCTTGTGTGGGCCTTAGGTTATTATGTGAACCAACCCCTTAGTGTAAGTTGAATCTAGGACTTGTGTGACTTAGTTAAAACCAAGCTAAGGTCCCTTCGGTGTAAGTTTGATTAGAACGTATGTGACCTAGCTAAGCCCAAGCTTAAGGAACCCCCTTGGTGCGAGTGGACGTTGGAACTTGTGTGATCCAACCAAACCCAAGCCTAGGGTCTATCATAAGGTTACTGGCCACCCTCACTTGGTTAGTACTCGAGCTTGTACTTAGCAACCTCGGTCTAGTCCTTATCCAATTGGAAAAATTCATCTTGGTGTCGACTCGAGCATTAAAATCCTCGTGTCATTATCCTTGCTATATCGACCGTCCTACAGTTGGATTGCACTCGAGTTTGCACCTAGCATCCCGTGTTCATTCCTTATCCAAACCATTTCATCCTTTCCACCACCACATCCCACAATACTTTACAAACATTCGCAACAAAGGCCAATTATTGGAACCACCCCCAAATCCATGCCCAAACCCGACAACCTCAAACTGTCCGCATAACCCACATCACCGGAACCTCACTATTTCAGTTTTGTCCCATCACCTTGCCACCATCCAACCACCAGGTCCCAATCACCAATATCACCGTCAACACACCCGCAATATCTCTATAAAATTCCTTGATCCAATTCCCTATATAACTACCCAAAACAACAACCAAACACGACATTGCCCGGCAGAAACACCCCACCTGAGAACCCCACTTTGTGTCCCAATTTTGGGTCGACTCGATTACAACCAAGCCCCGACCCACTTACACCCCTCCTTACTTACATCCGGCATCGTAACAAATCGACAATAAACCTTTAAACCAAAATCCTAAAAACCAAAAATGGCTAATATGTCCAAAATACCCAGAATGGAGAAATAATCAAGAGTTCGGATCGGATACATGAGTCTACGTGCTTTATGTGCAACTTATATTTAATATATTATATTGTTATTTTCAACTAACATACTAACTTCATTTGCCTTTGAGTTAAGGGTTGATCTTTGCTACGTCACACTGGCATACTTCACCAGATCGAAACTACAGAAGCATCATTGAACCAACAAAATCAAGAAAACATTACTAGTACACCCGATTAGACAAGCAATAGACAATCTATGGTTATCGAGGACTTGTGCCTCAGGATCTTCAAAATGCCTCAAACCATGAGCATCCAATTAATTTACTTTTTAGAAAGATCGCAGACCTTCAAGAACAGGTCGTGAAGAACAAAGCCATCAACGCTGCCAGGGAGGCAGCTACTGAAATAAGAAGCCCTGCACCATCTTTTCCATCAATGAACTCACTCATACCCGAACACTTCCCAAATACCCATACTAGTACGTCATACCAAACACTACCTCTAGAAAATGTCACCCACATAGCCGGAACCTCCCGTTTGACTCCCTCTTATCAAGCATCACCTACTTGTGCCGACCCCAGCCTACACCAAAATAACGCTACTCATACAACACCCAGAGCCATTGGCACTCCTGAAAGCTGTGTAGCGCGCCCCACCACATCCTTTCACACCCCAATTACTCACATTGACTCTTCACTGGAGCTTGACTATTATGAAGAGATGGAAAAAACATAGAGAGTCGAATAGGATGGAGGCGACAAAGAAATAGAGCGGAAAATGGTAGATGTGCTAAAAAAATCTAATAAAGGCTCTCGAAAAGCGACGGGCCAAAGCAATGAATACTTGTGTATGCATCTGGACTTGGACTTGCCCGAGATAGGAAATCCCAAAGATCATCTAAGAACGTACTGTGACCAACTGGTCATAATCAAGAGAAATAAAGCTTTGATATCGAGGTTGTTCAGCCGAAGCCTCACAGAAGAGGCGTCAGAATTATTCACGGCTCAAGACATCCAGCATTGGGACTCTTGGGAAGACATGGCAGGGGCCTTCATGGATAGATTTTGCTTTAACATGAAAATCGTGCCTGGTTGCTATTACTTGGAGAAAATCAAACAAAAATCTACTGAAAGCTACCGTGAGTATGCAAGTATATAGAGGGATGAATCAGTCCGAGTGCAGCCACTAATGAGAGAAGAGGAACTAGTCTTAGTCTTATTTCGGTGGCAAGAATTGGATTGTTATGGTTGCATGCTATCTATACTTGGAGGCCATTCTCGAAATTGGCAAAAATGGGAGAGGCGATTGAAGATGGCCTCAAGTCTGAAAAGATCGTCGGCATAGCCAAAAAAAGTTGGCCTAGCAAACACTACTGGGGCAGCAAGGAAAAAGAAGGATCACAATCTTCCTTTGATATGTAGCAATTTGGTCCTCGAATCAACTACATACCATCCCCATATAGCCCTGAACTAGTATATTATGCACAACCAAACTATCAAACACTTAAACCCACCTACCAAGCTCCATCACCAAATTACCATGTTCCCGTACCCATTTACCAAGCATCTCAAAATCATCAAAACCATCGAAATCAGCCGCCTCCGGCTAACTATAACATGCCATGTCTGAAATTTGAAGAGAAGCCTCCGTGGATGTTCACTCTACTTTTTGAAACTCAAACAAAGTTGTTCACGAGATTAGATGCCACCGGAATAATTCAAATTGTTCTGCCAAACCCCGCTAATCATACAAGATATTTCTTTATAGCTAATCAAACTTGTGCCTATCACTCCGGAGGGAATGGACACAAAACTGAGGATTGTATCAATTTAAAGCACAAGATACAGGATCTAATCGATAAACGAGAGATCATCTTGGAAATAGCGACAACAAACGTAAACACAAATCCTCAGCCCAATCATGGTACCAACTATATACATATGATTGAACAAGAGAAAAATTGGGCTATATGATAGCCATTGGCCCAAGAATTTGTTGAAAGTTTAGAATGGACAGTCGCCTCTCTTAATCTACAAGAGCGGCCACAATTCAAGGTGTTGATCCCAGCCCTGAGAAAACCATTTGTGGTCCAAGTACCACAAGAAAGAGTCCTAGATCCAAGAAAATAATTCGTTGTCCAAGCGGTCGTGGCTCAAGGAATGACAAGATCGGAAAAATGTTATACTCCCGAAGAGTTGGTACAGGGAGTGCCCTGTAAAGAAGGAAATCAAAGAAGGCCAATCACCGAAGGGGAAGCCGATGACATTTGGTGTAGGATGTAGCCAAAAGAATATTCTATTATTGAACATCTGAAAAAGACGTCAGCTCAAATATTAGTAATAGCACTCTCTTAAGTTCATCACAGCATCGTCAAACCTTAATGAAAGTGTTGGACGAAGCCCAAGTCCTAGCATGGACGAGCAGCGAAACATTAGCCGACATGGTAGGTCATGTCATTGGATCTTATCAGATTTCTTTCACCCTTGAAGAATTGCAAAAAGAGGGGACGAACCATAATAAGGCTCTCTATATCAGTATTAAATGTAGAGACAAGGTCATGGCTCAGGTACTTGTCGACAATGAGGCCGGTCTCAATAAATTTCCTGAATCCACATTAAAGTAGCTGGGTTACGACATTGGGAAAATATGCCAAAGTCGTACCAATGTAACAGATTTCAATGGAGCACACCGTGACCCCATTGGCCAAGTAGACCTCAACATACAGATTGGGCCCGCTGAGTTCACCACTGAGTATCAAGTTATGGCCATCAGCGCCAATTATAATCTATTATTAGGCAGGACTTGGATACACATGGATGAAGCGGTGCCATCATCTCTCCATCAATTATTAAAATTTATATGGGAGAATCATGAAATGGTGATTCATGGAGTAGGTAGCATACATAACTACCCCAATAACTTTGTAGTGGTAATAAAGAAAATCCCAAAGACACAGATCTCTATGTGGTAGAACTTGTGGGAGCTTCCCACCAAGGGGACGATGAAGAAAGCCATATGCCACTAGTCTACAAGATGATTGTTACGACTATGCAATGACAAAGGTTTGGGCAGATAGCTCTAGGGCATAAAATAGTCGGTCTCAATTTGGGAAAACAAGTATCGTTTTGGTCTTGGATACATACCAAGCTCTGAAGAAGCCTCTGATGCTGATAAGAGGTCCTTCATAGTTACGTAAACTATTTCTGGGCATGTACCAGTCATTCCCAGTTAGAATGCCCATGCACAATGGTGGTCACGTAAAAAAGGGTTTAAGGATGTTGTTCCAAGAGAAATAGTGTCTTGTGATACTAGAGGATTGGTCTGAAGCACCCACCATCCACAATGCTGACCAAAATGAGCAACTGTCTAACTGGACCTCTACCCTGCTTTTGGTTCCTCGGTAGAGAGAATGAATTTAAATTGATTTCAAAAATCGGTGAATTCGGTTGAGGCCAGAGTATTCAGCATTTGTATCTTTACTTTGCTATACAATGTTTGCAAAAATGCAAAATAACTCGATGTTCATCCGAGTTAGAACCACCATTTGTAATTTCTTTATCAAAATCAATGAAAGCCTCAGTCTATGTAAAAACAAACCGACTTTTTATTCTTTCAATTAACATGTTTTTATACAATAACAATGCTTTGCCTTGTTTTTTTAGTAATAATAATAAAACAACTCATAATGTCATGACATGACGTGAGATGAGTAATTCAACTAATACATATGAAAAGGAATATGATGAGTACGATGAAGAAACTGAGTTTCCAGAGGATCTCGCCAATGAGGAAGATCAATATAAGAATAGGCAAAAGCCTAATTTGGACAAAATAGAAGCGATAAACCTCGGGGATAAGGAAACGGTTAAAGAAACCCGGATAAGTGCGCATTTGGACGCACCCAGGAAAGAAGAGATGATAAACCTACTAAGGGAATATGTTGACATATTTGCAAGGTCATACACGGATATGCCCGGGTTAAGCACAGACATAGTAGACCACAAGCTACCCATCAACTAGGGCTTCACCCCAGTCAAACAGAAGATCTGACAGTTCAATCCTGATCTAAGCATAAGAATTAAGGACGAGGTTGAAAAATAGATCCAGTTGGGAATAGTGGAAGTAGGTCCATACCCCACATGGTTTGCCAACATTGTGCCTGTACCAATGAAAGATGGGAAGATCTGAATTTCTGTGGACTACCATTATCTTAATCGAGCTAGCCCCAAGGATAATTTTCCACTACATAACACACATACTCATCAATAACTGTGCAAAGCACGAATTACAGTCATTTGTGGATTGCTTTACCAGTTACCACCAAATTCAAATGAGCGAAAAAGATGCATAAAAATAACATTTATTACTCCATAGAGAGTATACCACTACCGTCTAATGTTATTAGGCCTCAAGAACGCTGGCGCAACTTACATGAGAGCAATGACCACAAGACTCCATTACATGATTCATAAAGTGATAGAAGTCTACATGGATGACGTCATAATCAAGTCACTGGAAAGCTCAGATCACATCATATACTTGCGGAAGTTCTTTGACAGACTTCGCAAGTTCAATCTAAAGCTAAATCCGGCAAAGTGCACATTTAGAGTGCCTGCCGGAAAACTGCTGGGATTCATAGTCAGCTGTAGGGGAATAGAGCTACATCCCTCAAAAATAAAAGCCATTCAGGAGTTGCCACTACCAGAAACCAAGAAGGATGTCATGAGTTTTTTGGCTAAACTACATTTGCCGCTTCATAGCTTAATCTACGATAATCATGGAGCTCATTCTCAAACTGTTGAAAAAGGATGCACCCACCAAATGGACAGACGAGTGCCAGAAAGCCTTTGACACTATCAAAAGATATCTCTCCAATCCGCTAGTTTTGGTCCCTCCCAGACTAGGGAGTCCACTATTTCTATGTTTGTATGTATCGAATAATGCACTCGGATGCATGTTGGCATAACACGTAGTCCGCCGCAGCGGGTCTGCTGCAGCAGAGTCAATTCTGCCATAGTGGAAGTACTGTATCAGGTGCCTATAAATGCTTTTAGGTCAGAAATCCTTTTCCAAAAATAGAAACCTCGAGACTAGAGCCGTCATAAGAGCATTTTTCAGGACCCTATGAGCAAATTCATTCTTGGGTAACTGATTCTTCCTTTGTAGATTAAGTTTATTCTTTTAAGTTCTTCACTAATGGCGATATAGAATAAATATGAGTTGAGAAAGATGAGTAATGCATGTTTAAATGATTAAGAGAGTTAAGTTATTGATTTAATTGTGGTCTATTGGTTATTTTACTAGTATTATCATGAATTAGTGTTGGGTTATGATAGATTATCTTGGTGTAAAGCCTAATTTAGTTTTAAAAAACTATTAATTGTTCTTGGATAATAAAGTTTGAGTCTTGGTTACGTGGGTCAGGTTTGGTATTTGTAATCTTGCTTTGTTAAGGATTATGTCCTTGTTTGTTGTGTAAGCTTTATATTAACGAATAGTATATGCGTGAATAGACTTCGATTATCATGAGGCGCAGTGAAAGGGCAAGTCTATCTCCGAGAGTTGATTGGTTGGTGCTCATATTCGGCAATGTAGTACGCTACAGTTTAGCTTTTTGGGACTCCAATAGAATTATGTAGTAGTTATAAATGTTGAAGGGTATTGGGCATGTTTGGGGGTCCCAGTCAAATGGTTGTGATGAAAAATTGAGTAGGTAACGGTGTTGAACTGTGATAATAGGTGATTTAGGGGATCAACCTTATGATAATTTCGACTGCTGTTATTTGGGCTTGTCACCATTGTGTGAGCTTGTTTCCATAATTGATATTGTTGTGTTTATTCATCCCACATGCTTTGATATGATATCTTGATTGTACTTGAATTATTATTGATGGACTGCTTTGATATGAAATCATGTGTATTGAATTATATGTGTGTTATTGAACTTTAAAAGCATGCGATATTTCATCTCCTTACTTGGTTGCATCTCATTATATCATGATATCTTGCCTTATATTGTCATTTTCATTCATACACTCATAGTTCTGTGATATTGATATGAGAGTGGTATTGATATGATGTGGGACTAAGAGGCCGAAAAGGTAAGAATTATATGATATTACTGCTACATTGAGATGATGATAATACAGATGTCTAGGGTTGCACACCGCAATGGATATTTATATGCGGGGAACGGATTTGCACGCCTACAATATGATTTTATTCAAACAAATGAGTCTGGGGCTCTAGCCAGATTTGTGTGTGGAATTCCGGCTGGCTATGAGCGGATATGGTCTTTGCAAGTCCCCCATGGGTGTACGGTTTATAATAAAACCTTGATGTATTATATACCGGGTTGAGAAAGGTACCTTGCATATGGATTGTATTCATATCATACATACATCTATACATTGATTAATTGTGGTTTGGTAATGGGATGTGGTTTGTTATTGGAACATAAGTGAAACCATGATCTACTTGGATTGAATTGATTTGGTTGCCGCGTGTATCTTGTTTCCTCGTGTATAGGTTTTTTGGGTTTAATAATTGCAAGTCTATGTGTTTTAGGTCAACAACTACTGCGGTCGAAAATGTAAAATTATGCCATGACTATTGTTTAGGTCCAGGAAATTATGTGCATTTGTGTGTTGTCTGGTAACTGATCGTGTGACTGGGTAATGAGTCTAGTAAGGAACCTATGATAAGTGTCACTAGTGTAAAGGTAGATGTGGAATGATCTGTATGTGTCAGACTCTAACTGCATAGAGACTTAACTAAGTGTAAATGTTAAAGTTAATAAAGGAGTTAACATCATCATGTTTAACTTAGGTATAACACTCTTGGAAGCATTCTAAAATGGTTGTTGTGATGTAAGTCTGACTCGTTTATTTCTTATGATAAGTTGGGTAAGTGGGGTTAAGCTTGAGTATGAATTGAATAAGAGTGTACTAGTCGGTGGGTACTATGATAGTAAGGTCCCTGTATATGTGAATGGATTGATTGTACTTGTCTATCATTGGAACCTTATGTGAACAATGCGACTTGATGAATCGGTGAATTGACATGCGTACAACGTGATTTAAATGACTATTGAACTGTCTAGTAAGGTGTCAACTTAATATTTATCTCTGTTACATAACTTTCATCGTTGTCGCCCTATGATATCTACGGGGGTACGTTATGTACTCTTCTACACTTGCTGCATCTTTTCTGATGCAGATATAGGTCCCTTTGCCAGTTCGAGATCTCAAGTTTGAGTCTGAGCAGGTTGACTTCTAGTCAGGGTGCGGATGGTATCTTCCGGCATACCTTGGATTCTCATTCTCTTACTCTGTCTGTACCTTGATTTGAGAGACACGATTCAGATTTTCAGACTATGTAGTTCAGTTTTGACTTATGTGGTATTTTATTCAGAATTGTATCTGTATTAGCAAACTTGTATTATTGACCAGATCTTTGGGGTTGTCTTTGATGATTCAGACTTATGTTTCACTTTTACAGAAATATGAGATAGCTTACTTAATATTACTATTTCCGCAATTCTTCTTGATTTTGTTGATAATTTGGGAAGTGGTTCGCCTACCGGTGGAAAATATATAGGTGCTACCACGACTCCTGAAAAAGGGTCGTGACACTCCTATACACTCTGAATTATAATCTAAAGAATATATATTTCACATAACTAGTACTTTCTATAATAAACCAATTCAAGTGAGTTACGCACACGTCTTTCTTAAAGGTACTTGTTGTTGGCTTGCAAGGTGATGAAAAGGAGAGCAGAGACATAAAAGGAGAAGGTAACCCATCAATCATACAAGTGGGGTCAATAAAAGTAGGAGGCTAGTTATATTAGCGGACTCATGGGATTCATATTAATGCCATTCTAGTTGCAAAGAAAATGGATAGAGTCAAATTCAGCCTTAAATGCTTTAACTGCTAGCTTATAAACTGAAGATTGACCAAAAATATATAAAATGACAATGGCTTATTCTCTCAGTCAATGGTGCATAATAACGCTCCCCCCATGCTCAGAATAGGATAATTAAAACATGGATAACACATTCATAAATAAGACTCTACTAGAACACTTCTCTTTGATCACATGACATTGAATCTAGGGCTCTGATATCAAATTTATCACAACCTAAATTTAGGTCGCGACATGATTCCTAACAAGCCACTATATATTTGTCAGGTGTAAATAATGAACCAAATGGAAGCATCATAATTTTCATAGCATAGATAGACGATATCTTAAAATACATATATAAAGTAGAAATACATTATTGAAATGATAGCCCAAAAATCGATAATACAACTGTCAAGGAGCATCTACATAATTTAATTTGAATGCATAAGTCTAGGGACGCAGACCGTTAATAATTGAAAATATAGATAGAGGATAGGGTAGAGATTCATCAGGATATGAAAACAGTAAGCTTACCTTTCCTAAAACTTCTTGATGCCTCGATTAATAACAACGAGGCCCAACAATACTAGCGGATGAATCTGCCCAAAGCAGTGAGCGAAATTTGGTGAGCCTAAGACTAGTGAGATCATCGACTCGCCCCTCTGTCTTACCCCTCTGAATAAATCTTTCAAAATAATACATGAGAGCAATGACAAAAGGTATATATATCCAATATAATAAGGAAACAATAAATATAACATGCACCGAATATGTACAAGTCAAACCATATATATATATATATATATTTAGCCAGTCATGGGCCCTTGTGGATTAGGACCACTAGTACGATCAATCTAATATCATGGGCCCTTGGATACCAGATAATCCACTAGACAAAAACCATATGGGTCCTTACAGATGGTCAAAATTTGTTAGATCAAATTCATGGGACCTTACAGATGCTCGGGGTCTTATAGATCGAACAGTCTGATTATCGATATCAACTCAATCAAATGGCATGTACAACATATAGTACAAGTAATTATACATTAATATTGTCATTACTGTCATTAAGAAAATCTAAAGCAATTCATATAAAATTTCAAATACCCATACCATGATATGATAATGAAATTCCTAGGATGTCATAATGAGCCTATAGAAAAATAGTTCAAATCATACTTTATGTCTCAATAAAGTCATATCATAGTGATAAGAGTAATTCAAGATAGTAGTTCAAAATAACATATATGACCTAGCACGCGCTCACCCCATAATGTACTAAGTATTTAGAAAGAATTAATGCATACTTGAAATCATGCTTTTGAAAAAGTAAGCAATTCAGAAGTTAAAGTCTCACTCACTTCGAAGTCGGTGATATTACCTCTACCTTAGCACTATCCAATTCTTCCCTTAGACGAACTCCGATCGGCTCAATCTGTGAAAATTATAGAAAAACATGTTATTTTATGCAAGGTGGTACATTTCTCCAATTTTTGAAAAATATCAAAGTTAAAAATCACCCCGTTGATCTTTTTAAATCCCAAAATAAATTAGATGAACAATTTATCCATAAACTTATGAATTCAATTCTATGATTAATTTCTCAATTAGAGTCTAATTTCATGATCAAATCTTTAAAGTACCATTTTAGAAAGTTAAGTCAAAATCCTCAAATTCTACTCTTTAATTTCATTGATTTTATGGATGAAATTACACCAAAATCAATTATTATCATCATATAATGGTAGAGAATCAATACCTTGATGATTTATGTCGATACCCATACCTGGGATCCACCTACCTTCTAAAAATGGCAAATCTAGTTCTGAAATTTGTCATTGTTTGAATTTACACCTAAACAGTTGTCCACTATCACACTCCTGCAACGTCGTTGGTGACTCCTTTAGCTATCACGCTCCTTCAGCGACGTTGGTAGCCTTTCAGAAAATCAGTAACTGCAATTACATTGTAAAAAAATTCGAGACCACTCTAAACCCTGAAATAACCTCCCACACCATCCCCACAAGTCATAATTAGTATTTTAAACTTATACACACACCAAAACATAATCTAGGACTACTAAAAATCACTAGTAATAAACTCCAACGAGTAATTCATTCTATAGTATTAATGATGACTTTTGTTTGTGCTATTGTTGTCAATTTGTTTGGCATTAGTAAAAGCATGTTGGAATTATTTTTATAGCTTTTGAACAGAAAAAATTGAAATTTATCGGCTTAACCTAAAATATATGCTCCCTCCAAATAGCAGACCCCCCACCCCAACTGAGCAACATTAACACTGCCTCCAATATTCGAAGACTGAACCTTTCTTTAAGTGACAAATATTAAAAGCAAAATAAAAAAGACGGATACCAAATAAGTAATTCTTTAAAGCCCCTCGGGCTTTGATCTAGTGCCCCCGGTAACAATGCAGCGCATGATGTGCATGTTAGGTGAACGTCATGAGTTCGAACCATGCTCTAGGCAAAAGTCTGACATTTAAGTGTAGAAAGGTAGAGGAACGGATCGATTATCCCTTTAAAAAAGTTTGATAAAAAAAATATTCTTCAAATGAGAAATAGTGGGAAAATTTAAAAACCGGAAATGAGTTTAAAAAGTTTCCTTATTATCGGTATGACTATCATGAAATTTCTTTATTTAGAGTTGCTATAGTAAATTGTTTCCAAAACTCATCTTATTCAATTTTTTTCTAGATATGCTTAGAGCTACTTTTGGGAAAACAATTAGAGCAATTTTATGCGGACAGATCAAACACCCCTGTAAAGAAGCCTGAAACCAAAAGGATTTTCAATGGATTCATCGATGAATGTTGCTTCAAATAAAAGACTGTCTTGCTCATCATTTTTTCTCTTCATGGTACATTTGTTCTAAGTAGCTACTTATATATACACACTCTTTATCTGATTTTCTTCTTTAAGTGTCAGTCATGCAAAAGTTTAAATTTTAAACACTACCTAGTTTTTGCTCATCAAACTAAACTTTAATTTTAACAAGTAATTCTTTAAATGAGAAATTGTAACGGCTCATCTGGTCGTTTTGAGTATTAAAACTTTTTTCTCTAATTGAGACTTCCCATAGTTTCATTATGTGTTTTATGCGCATGGAAAGTCTCAATTAAGGAAAAAGGATTCAATTAGGAAAAAAGATTCTAATACTCAAAATGATTAGAAGTCTCAACACATAATCAACTGACGAGAAGTCTCAACACATAATCAACCGATGAGAAGTCTCAACTGGGGAAAAATGATTCTAATACTCAAACGACCAGACAAATCGTTATAATTTCTCATATAAAGTATTACTTATGCTAAATGAAAGTTAGTTTGATGAACACAAATTAGCTAGTGTATAAAATTTCAGCTTTGACATCACTGACACTTGAAACCATAAAAAGAAGACAACAAGATAAAGAGCGTGTATATAGAAGTATCTAATTAGAACAAATGTACCATGGAGAGGAGATGCAATGAGAAAGACATCCTTACATTTGAAGCAACATTCATGGTAGAATCTACTGAATATCCTTTTGGCTATACATGATCTGTAGAGAGGACAAGTACTTTGTGTGTTTTCTGCTGCGTGTTGAGGAGCTACTATTTATATTAGATTTCGGGCTTCTTTACATGGGTGTTCGATCTGTCCACAAAATCACTCTAAGTTCCTAAAGTAGTTTTAAGTAGATTTAGAATAAACCTTAATAAGATGATACAAAACTTCTTACTTGATCAACTCTAAATAAATAAATTTCATGATAGTCATGATCAATAATAATGAAAACCTTTAAATTCATTTCGGGTTTTAAATTTTTTTCCATTATTTTTATCACGACGCAAAATCACTTAACCCATGATGGCACCTATACCCCAACCCGCTAGATGGCCTCCTGAAAAGGGCTACTACTTTATTCAAACAAGACCAAATCCTTTAGAAGTGCGGTTTAACAGATCTCGCAGGAAATCCCAAGTTGGAATTAATTCCAATTATGGATCAATTTCCATTAATTACAAGTGTAAAGTAATAATGTAAAATGGTGATATGAGCACAAGAGAGACTAAGAGTAATAGATATAAGTTTGAAATCAATACACTGTATAACATAAAAAAAAAAAAACAAAATGATAAGATAGAGGGAGTTTTGTGTTGTGGATTAGCCAAGGAGCTCACCCTGGAATATATTAATCATCAACAACTAGAGACGGTCATGGCATGTACTAGTACTCAGATTCAGATCTCCATAAAGAGTTCAACAAGCATAGAATGAGTACGAAAGAACGTTACCTATACCACACAATTAATCATTAATCGGCGCCAATAAGGTAGTGACGAAAGCTGGTCGTTTGAAATACTTACATACCACACTGATCAGTTATATAATCACAACAAATAAAGAATCACAATATAAAGATAAAAATATTCAACAGTATCATTAGAAAGCATGGAATCAGCATGTAGTGAAATATGCACAGATTCATCTCAATGGCATAATAAGATGCTAAAATAAGAATCATGATGTATAGTATGAAATGCCAAATAATAGCCACAACTTAAATCAACCAACACTTCAAATTTCCTGCATACACACTAGTCCAGCTGGGGTTGCACGACCAGTGACCCATGAGGAACAACCCCGTTGTTCATACGCCGTATGGACGGTCTCCACATGTAGTATGAACAATCTCAATGTACTTATCAAACTCAACACAGGCGATCTCAACATGCACAACTCGTAATAAACGGGAACGGTCACCACATGAACATCACTTTTCAATCACAATCACATAGTAGTGTATGACATATCAAATGAATATGATTATAAGCTAAACATGTAAACTACTTGCACAGCTATAAATGAATCCTAAAATGAAAATAATGTACGTCAACCTCACTTATCATGAAATTATGTTTAGCATATCAATTAATCAAGAAAGGCACTTAAATAATGCAGATAAGGCAAATAACCTTGACATGTCATTCGTTTTCCACATAAGAGTTCGTCACCTTGCCTATATGTCACTCCTTACTCTTAGATTATTTTGCTAACAGTTTAATTAGAGACAAATTCCTTATCGAATGTTATGTCTTAACTTACCTTGATTCAAAGCTTTCCAACTTCAACGAACAACCTTTCACTTTCTTAGAGCCTTCAAACGTTCCCAATCTATTCAAATATGTGTTCTATATGATTAAACGAGTTCAATAATACACATTCTGACATATAAATATCCGAATTAAAAAGTCAACAAAAGTTTCAAACCCGAGCTCCAAGGTCAAAATCGAAAATTGACTTCAAATTTGTTTATCATAACCCAAGGGTCTCATCTGAAATTTCAAACATACCACAAATCAACCTTCAAATCAAACAAATTCATTATCCTAAATTAGGGCTAAAATCCTTTAATTTTACGTAAGAAATCATGATTTAATCAATCAATACCAGAGTAATCAAGTTTAAATATAAAATTTGAGATTTTAATCTTACATTAAATGGCTACAATCCCCTAAAATATCATCTGAGACCGAGCTCCACAACTCGCAAATTGAGTTTAAGATGTTCTAACTCCGAAATGAAATATTCTCAACACTTCCAGGACATTTTATGAGACCGCGATATGTCCCATGCGATCGCGATGCACGACCATGAATAGACCCTATACGATCACGACTGGTCTCACACGAATACGGCACCCCTTGAGCCCGGGCCACACTATCCAAATGCGGCTCGCGCACCATGAGATGTCCATCCCAGGCCACACAACCTTACGCGAATACGGCAACCTTTCCCACAATTGCAAAGAATAACTGACCGTTGCACCAGAAAAATAAAATGTGGAGTTAGTTTGGGTTCTTGGTGCCCAGAATTCACCCAAACTCCTCGGGTTGAAAACGATACATGTGTACAAGTATAAAATCACCCCACGAACTTGTAGAAACTCCCAAATAACAAATTCGAGCTCATTTAATCACATCATTGACCTTAGTCAACTCTTGTTTTTTAAAGTTACTAGTTTCAGCTAAAGCATCCTAAATCACTCTTGATCCCCTTGGCATCCGACCAAAATATCCAAACAAGTCCTAAATCATCTTATGGACCTACAAAAACTTTCAAACTGCGATTTTGAATCCGTTCACCTGTAATGTTGACTTTGGTCAACCCTTATGTTTTCCAACTCTAGTTTTTGTTTTTGTCCTCTAAAATGCACTCGAGTCCCTCGAAATCCACACCACCCATACCCGTAAGTCATAAAACATATAATAAAGATACAAGAAGTCTCAATTAGAGAAAATGGTTCTAATACTCAAGACGACCGGACGGACTGTTATAGCTTCCTCCACTTAAACAAACGTTCATCCTCAGAGAAGTTTAGAAATGTACATTAGGTGTCAAAAAGTTGCAGATATCTGATCTGCATGTTCAATGTGATCTCAAAAATTGTAATGGCATGTTTCATCATTTAGCACTTTTGGACCTATTATCCCTAATTACCCTTCCCGCGGTCTAATTTAAGTGTTTATAGCTTGCGAGTAGGGGTAGCGCACTTCTCGAGGAAATTTGGTTCGTTTCGACAAGAAAATCTTAAGTTAAAAGTTTCTTAAGTTTGGAAATGGAAGAGTTTGACTAGAAGTTGACTTTTGGGTAAACATTTTCGTAATTATGCTTCGTCGATTTTATTAGGCCCAGAATATCATTTATGATTTAGTTAAGTCCTTGGTTTGGGCCCCGAGGCGTTCGGGTGCATTTTGAGTGTTTGGTTGGCTAATCTTGAATTTTGAGAAAGCTATGAGGATTTAGCAAAAAAGTGTGTCTAAAATATGCTAGATTGATACCGATTATACTCAAATAGCATATTTGGTTTATACCGACGGGCATCAGAGTAAGTTTTGGGTGCTATTGCGAAGTTTGAACATAACTAAATTTTCTAATATCTGGTGCGATCACGATTGTGCACTAGGAGCGCAATCGCGCAAGAGGGGGATCAACAGGAAAGTGCTATCATGTAGGGGGAGATCATTTGCGCTGAGGGCCTGAGCTGGGCAGTGCGATGGTGCAGTGGAAGTGTGTTTGCGCTGAATGCTTGGCTGGCGCTATCGCGCAGCAATTGCGCTGAGGGAATTTCTATGAGTCGACTGCGATCGCACTACACGGGAGAATAAAAATGAGAAGAATTGGGAATTTAGGTTATTTCACCATTTTGGAGTTCTAGAGCTAGGTTTTAGGCGACTATGGAGGCTATCAACTTGTTTTTGAAGAGGGGTACGATTCTAACTCTTATTTTGATGTTCCATCTTGACTTACTCCGTTAATTAATGTTTTAATCCATGGTTTTAGGTAGAAAAGTAGGGGTGTAACCCCAAATCGTAAGAGAGCATTTTTCATGAAATTGAGGGTCAAGATGATAACTTTTTGATTGTTTTTTTTTTGGATTTTGACTAATTAAGCTGTAGGTAAACCAATTTTTAAATAAAATTCCAGTTTTTCCCTTGAGACTCAGGTTTGGATATTTTGGGATTTTGGAGGAAATATGGCAATATGGGTATCCTTAGATTCTTACTTTAACGTTGAATTCATATGTTCTAGACCCCATTTATTTCGAAACACTTCGAAAAGAAAAGGCGTTAGCTATAGGGTTCGTGGCTCCTGCTCGGCTTTGAGGTAGGTTATGGCTTACCCTTTTAGACTCTGATTGAAGGCGCGTACTTAGAGTGTAATTGTTGTCGGGATAAACATGTGAGCCTTCGGTTATTGAAGGTGGTGATAAATCCACGTTTGATTGGTTTGATAGCTATTATATGGGATATGTTAGCCATGTTTGATGTTTATTTATACTTTTTGATTCACATTCTATATCTTGATAATACCATGAGAAAATGATGGTTCTTGGAATAGATATGCTTAAATGCGATGTTATGATGAATGCTTACCTCACTATATCATTGATTTTGTTAGCTTATGACATTATGCATGCCCATTCATTCATACATATATTATGTTGATATACATTATGGATTTGAGGTACAGTATGGTCCGACGAAACCAGGAAAAAGGTAAGATTGATGTTTCACGGCCCGTAGGGAAATGATTATAGGTATTATGATATGATTGATATGAGGAAATTGATATGAGATGAGGCTCAACCATGTTCTAGGTATATATGCCGGATGGTAGCAAGCAATATATGGACCTCTCGAGTCTCCTATGGTTCATGACTACATGGCTAAAGGCTCGAGCATGTGTATACCAGGTTTGATATTGGCCATTTGCATTGTATATCATCTGCATTGATCCCATTTCTACTAGGTATGTGGTTATGTGACTTAATTGTAACTGAACTCATGAAAAGGCTTAAGTCGTGTATTTGTAAATACAAAAAGGTTGAATCTTTATGTATGATTGTGATATATACATGGTTTTCAAATGATTTACGGAAAAATGAATATTAGGGTAACTATAAAGGAAAGATTGGACTTCATGGACCATAATGAATTCAAATGTTTTTTAGAGTTGTAATGTATAGTTTTTTTGGTCTTGTCTATTCTGTCAACTCTTATGTTGTTTGTATGTGTTTCCTTCGTTGTCGGCATATGATGTCGGTGTGTACTAGTGTTGTACTCATACTACTCTTGCTGCACTTTTTTTGCAGATACTAATCTAGGATCCAGCTCCATACCTCATGGATGATCGCGAGGGTGATTATCGAGGTTTCTCAGGGTGAGATACTTGGCCGTCCATGGCCCCTAGAATTTTGTAACGACCTGATCGGTCATTTTGAGAATTGATGCTCTGTTTTGTGCGTCGTGTATTCCAGAAGCTCCAAAATAATTATTTTTACTTGTTTGCAAAATTTGAAGTCAAACAGATATCACTTTGGTTCACTTTGGGAGAGGTTTTATTTTTGAAATTGAAGTATTTAATTATTTGGA
This sequence comes from Anisodus tanguticus, assembly GCA_034509755.1. Taxonomy (NCBI): domain Eukaryota; kingdom Viridiplantae; phylum Streptophyta; class Magnoliopsida; order Solanales; family Solanaceae; genus Anisodus; species Anisodus tanguticus. Next base: position 19,471,398 of record CM067552.1, on the reverse strand, counting down.
TTAATTGTTCATTTTTGGAAAACATGCTCTGATTGGCAATCTGATGATTTTATTGGAATTGTAATATTATTATGACCTGTAGAAATTGACGGGACTAAGTTTATAGTTAGTTTGGTTGGATTTTGATAATTAAGTCAGTTTTAGTATTTAATATACCTATTTATGGTGAAAAGATGGTCATGGGAAGAAATAAGACTCAGATTAGAAATTTGTTGATTTCGTTAGCTTTGTATTGATGTTTATTAGTTATGGAGATAGGTATCATAATTCCCGAGGCAATCATATGAAAATCGTGGAAGGAAATCTAAGATCTAAAATTTTGAAGTTCTAAGTTTGAGAAGTTTGACCAAGAGTTGACTTTTGGGTAAATGCATCCGCAATCAAATTTCAATTGTTTTCTTAGGTTCAAAATGGAATTTTTTTCTTAGACAGATGGTTGGAACGAGTCCCGAGTGATTTGAGTGAGTTTCGAACAAGAAAGTGGATTTTAGGAGGTTCTTAAGTTAAATAAAAGATTTAGTTGACCAAAGTCAACATCAGAGGTAAATGAGTCTTTTTTAAAGTTTTGTCGATTCCATTAGATTCGAAATGTGAATTATGATTTAGTCTAGTCATTGGTTCAATTCACAAGAGGTTCGAGTGTGATTTTGATGGTTGGTTGAGAAATAGCTTTTGAGATTATTTGAAGTTGACCACAGTCAATATCGGGTCAATACGACTTCGTTTGGGTGTTTTAAGGATTCGAGCAGGTCTGTATGGTGAGTTTGAACTTGTCTGCAAGTATTGGTGAGATTTCGATGAGTGTCAGATGGATTTGGGTTGTGTCGCGCTTGTGTTTGAAGTTTCAGCATTGTTTTTTAGCCATAAAGGGTATCATATTTAGCAAATGACATTTGATTTGTGTTTCGATTGAACCATTAGATATGCATCATTATTATGGAACCATAGCAAAAAGAATCATCGAATTTCGACATCGTATGAGGAAGTTATGCTCGTTTTAGTGTAGACAGACGTTGTTGGTTTCTTGTGTAGTCTCAAATGTGAGACTTGGTTGCAATTGTGAAAATCTGGTCGCAAATGTGAACCCCTGTATTTTAAAAATTCAGAATTCATCCATTTGATTTTTTTAGCATATCTTGAGTTCTAGAGCTCCGTTTGAGGTGATTTTCACAACATTGTTCTCGTCTCAATGAGGGGTAAGTATCTAACATTTATTTTAGTATTTCCCCTTTATAATTTATGTCGGTTATCATTTTTATCCGTGTTTGGATTGCAAAAGATGGGGTTTTGAGCCTTAAGGATAAGAGAATGAAAAATTTTGATTTGGAGATTGATTCATGGATGGAATTAAGTGATTTCTGAATCTAGACTATATAAGTTATGGGTAAACCAATTTTTAAATAAAATTCCTTTTTTGAACTTCGGGGCTCGAGATTGGCTTTTTGGGTGACTTTCTAGACCCAAATTATTATCATAGCAACATGGGTGTCTATGGACTCGTATACTCACGTAGATTACATATTTGAATAATTTTGGATCGTTCGGAGGCTTTGGAGACGGAAAAGTCCATGTGGTGATCGTTTGAGCTTTAGGCTTCAAATCATGCAAGTTGAGATCTTATACCTTATTTAGAGTGTCGTGGTTGGTCAAATAAACTATGTAAGAGGGCGTAATAGGTATAATAAGGGGATCCAAATACTTGTGAGGTGACGATCACTTGTATCGGGTACTGGTAAAATGTTATGGGTACTTGCTCCATTTAAATTGTGTAGTGAATGTCATGCTTTGGACACTAGCTGATAGATAGTATAATTTTATGGATTTGTGATTGGCGTATGAAGCTCATACTTTTCAGTCTTTATGTGTGATTGCCTATCTTATCTGTTGTTGTGTTACTCATAACTCCTACATACTCATTAAAAGTGGAAAAGAAGCTAAAGATTGTAACTTTGTTATGAAATTGGTAAAAGGTCAAACCTTTATGACTTATAGTGATACTATATATCTTGGCTTCTTGATGTTATGCATGCAATATTCATGCTTCATATGGTATCTCATGTATGCACATTTGCTGATATATTTGTGAGTCTAAGGGGAAATATTTTCAGATGGGGTGATGCTATATATATAAGCTCGATTGACTAGAGATATGTATTTTAAGCCTAGTATTGTCTAGAGATAGTTGTTATGAGCCTAAATCTGGCTAAGTGATGTGACTGAGTGCCTAAAATTCACCAAGGAACCTGAAGGGAAATTATTCCAAATGGTATATGGACCTCACGAGTCCCCCATGGGTCATGATTCATAGTATTTGAATGTGTGTGTACTGGTGATGATAAATAAAGGCACTGCATTGCATTTCACTTGCATCTCATATCGTCCAATTTATATTTTGTTTGCTTGATGCCTAAATTATTAATTAAGCTATATTTGTTTGGCTATGTGAATACCTTATCAGATTTGAGGAACTAGATGTTATAATCTAGGATTAGACTCATGATTTAAGTGATCTTGTAATTATTGTTGTTATGGAAACCTAATAGCAGTTAGTATGGGAGTAGTAATCAAAAGGCCAACCCTCATCTCCATTTAAGATGAGGTAGGTCGACGATGTTGCTGAGTACATATTTATCGTACTCACGCTACACTTGCTACACCTTTTTTGTGCAGGTTCGGTTCCTAGTACTAGCGAATCTCGTGACTAGCTAGCCTGTTAAGGAGAGGACTTAGAGGATTCAGGGTGAGCTACCAGTTGATCTGTAGCACTGAATTCCCCCTTCTATTTTACTTTCCTGTATTTCTATTTCTAGTCAGCATTCAAGTTTTTATACCTTGACTTGTATTATTTATCTTAGCAAGTTCTTATAGTAGTGATACCAGGTTTTGGAATTGGTTGTACTATTTACGTATTTTCAATAATATGAGGCTTATTTAAGATTCTAAATCGATTTGTTTAACTTTTTGCATTATCTTTTTAAATTAAATTGGTTTTAAATGGTTTGTAGTTGTCTTACTGAATAATGGCAGTTAGTTCAATCACGACTTAGAAATTGGGTCATGACAAATTGGTATCAGAGCTTTAGGTTTACCGGTCGCATAAGTAGAAGAACAATATCTAGTTGAGTCTTGCGAATCGATACGATGAGCTCCGTATCTGTCATCGAGAGGTTATAGGACATCTAGGAAAACTCTAATCTTTCATTCCTTATCGTATGTACTTGATTCTAATGGATTATAAGAGTTTCTTTATTTCACTCTCTTACTGACAGTGAGGACATGTTCTCAGGTTACACACGATGATCGGCTGGATTCGATGTTGTATGATAAGGACGTGTGACCGTATTCAGATTGCAGCGATGTTGTGAAGACTTAGTTGAGTGGGATTGTGTTTCAGATCCGTCGGTTTGGTGATATCCTCTAGGAAATATGGGTAATGGTGTAAAGGAATGTATTGACCGACATGTCTTCTACAATTAGTCATTCGGAAGTTGGGTGAGTGTATCTATGGCATAAGGAGTAATAAAAAGTGAGTTGGCGATTTTAAGTGGTATGGTTAGCGTAATGAACAGGTGATAAGCGTTGTGGCTTTGAAGACTACGCTTGAGAGGCTTGAGCATAACATAAGAATTTCTTGAGGTGGAATGAGATGGGACATGTACTAATATTCTGAAGATGAAGGAAAATTGTGATGAATTTGTTGAACCGGAAAGACGAATAGTTGATGAGCCTATGCAGAGAACTTTAAAGGCATACAAATACGAAAGATGACCTTTTGTAACAAGTTATGAGGAAGTAGGACTTTGTGTTGGGGTATATGTGAAGATTTTTCAGCTACTTGACAGAATATAGATGTAATTAAAGGAATTCGAATGGGTCATTCTCAGTTATAGGATGGGCACAAGTGGTGGATGTGCTCGTATGGCAAAAAGTTACTATGGATAATTGAATCTTGTGGGAATAGTCGGGTGTAGTCTCTTAGTAAAGTTTGTGTTTGCAGGTTAGCTTAATATCTCAGGGAATGGTAATAAGAAGGAGTCACTTTGAACTATAAGCTTGTTGATTTTGTGAGACTACTCTGTTTGTGAAGTGAATGTTAAAGGATAATGAATTGATCAATAAGTTTGACTACGTCGTGAGCTTCTGGAGAAAACAATGACTGACTAATAGAAATGACTCTAGTGATGGATGAGTGGTGAAAAGTTAGTTACTCAAAGAGTTATCAGTTGTTGCACGTAATTTGGAGAATAAATATGAATATTGTATATGTGATGCGTTTGGCATAGAGGAATGTTAGTTTAAGGTTCGAGTGACGTAAGGAAACCTTCAGATTCTCAAGATTGTGGTTTACTACTACCTCCATGATTGGCTCAGATACTTTGCAAGATTTATGATATTTTGATCCACCCCACGAATGACTTTGAGTGATTTTAGGCTAATAATGATAAAAGTGACTCTAAATGGAATATGGTGATCGAAGAATTAAGATAAAGTCATCTTACTACTAGGTTTGGAGGATTAAGGTTCATAAGATTGAATTTGAAGCAGTGTGACTACTTGAATCACTTATGGGCTATGGTGTCATTAAATTGTATAATTCTGGTAGGATGTAAAAGTGATAACTATGATTGAGGAAGAAAGACAATGAACGGTTTGACTTAGCTTATGGCAAGTGCCAACGAGACATTGCGATTGGAGGATTGGTGAGGAGGTAACATGTGAAGTGCCAAGATGGGTAATTTCATGGAATCCTTGAATGGATAAGCTATAGTTGATTGATAAGAAGGAATCTCAACAATTGAAAGTTCAAGACATAATTTTGAGGTAAGACTATGTCAGTGGTAGTAGATTATGTCAAAGTAATGGTTAGATAGTATGGTTGAGTATTTCAAATATGAATAACTTAAGAATATTCGTGCGTGGTAAGGCACATGGATTGCAAGATTTGATACTTTCGGGATTACAAAAGGCATGATAAGGTATTGCATTAAGAGATTTTATGATTATGAAAAGTGGAGTAACGAGGCCATAGGCCTTATGTTATAGTGTTCGAGGTGATGAACGAGTTTAGTGAAATTACAAGGAGGAGAGTTTGATGTAATTAGATTCAATGAAGATTTAGAGTCATAAGTTATAGTTAATCGGTACTTGGTTGATGACTTGGGCAAATTTTATCTTTTGAGGGTGGGAATGACAACACAAGGTTCTGTGTTCAGGAATAACATATTAGAATGAGTCACCGCAAATTTATGAAAGGCTTACTTTTTATTTTATAATGATTTGGAAACAGTTCGAGTGATTATTGATGACATTTAGGAAATTGTGAATTTTAACCATGTTAGATCCGTTTATTTAATATCGGGTGGCTTATGGATATATTACTAAGAAGATTTATGGTTATTCTAATAGACCATTTCTGAAACTTTGCTAGATTTAAGTTCAAGGTAGAGATATGACAGGTTTGTTGAGCTTCACTTGGAGTTTGCAAGTGGACTTGATTATATTTATCAATCCCAGCTATTTAGAAAGCTTTAATTATTTACGCAAGTACTTGGTGATGTATTGAGGAGGTACAAATTGTTATGTGAAGTCTTTGGGGTGACTTGTTGATTTTCTACAAATTTAGTATGACAAGGTAATCACTAGGATGATGCACATAGTATTTTATTTGAAGGATTAAGAGGAATTGGATGATGGGTGTTGATTCAGTAGTTTCAACTCATCAAAACAAAACTAATAGATTTGAAATTTGCACAATCAACCTTGGATAAGGTCAATATTTGACGGATATATTAGAATTGGCTCAGTTCTAGCACATATTCTTTTCTGGTCAGATGGAGTCATTATTTAGACTCGTGGTGTGTCACAATGTTATTTCTACGGATTATTGGTACTAAAGATGACTTTAGAAGGTGTGGAAGAAAGATAAGTAGAATTAGGGTACTTTACTGGTACATGTTTGATAATGGGTTGTAGCTTGAGCTAAAAGATTGTGGCGACTATGATGACAATTTTGGGATTAACCAATTGCATTGAGAGTTATGGTTATAATTAAAATTGTGTATTTTAAATAGAGTTGGATCAAATGTGTGAGAATCATACTATTAAGCTAAGTTAAAGGAAGATTTGGTAGGATTACCACGGACTTTGGGAAAGTGTTGTGCTACTTGGGTCATTGTCTATTATTTGACTAAGTCGGTTCTTTTTGTAATGGATCATACTACTCACAACTCGGTGGAATTTATAGGTCATTTCACCCTCACAAAGATGGCTAGTTTGAGCGAACTATTCATGTCCTTGAGGATATATCATGGACTAGTATGATTGAGTTTGGTGGTCATTAGGATTAGTTCTTGCCTTTGGCTGAGTTTTCTTACAACAATAGTTATCATTCGAATATTGAAATAGCGTTGTTAGAGGCATTGTATGGTAGGAGGTATCATTCTTTAGTTAGTTGGTTCAACGCTTTTGAGGTTATGCCTTGGGGTAGAGATTTGTTGCGGGATTCGTTGGACAAGGTCAAGCTAATTTAGGCGAGACTTCTCACAACTTAGAGTAGGAAAAAGAGTTATGTGGATTGGAAGGTTTGTGAGTTGGAGTTGATGGTTGGTGAGCGAGTTCTGTTGAAAGTTTCACCCATGAAGGGTGTGCTGAGGTTTGAAAAGAAGGGCAACTTGAGCCCTAGGTACATTGGCCCATTCAATATTATTCAACGTATTGATAAGTTAGCCTATGAGTTGGCTTTGCCTCTTTGTTTATTGGGTGTTCACCCCGTGTTTCATATTTCCATGCTCAAGAAGTACCATTCATATGGGTCTCCTGTGATTCAAAAGGACTCAGTGTCGCTCGATCAAAACTTGACTTTTGAGGAAGAGTGAGTTGCTATTCTTGATAAACAGATTTAGAAGTTCAGATCCAAAGCGAATGCTTCAGTAAATGTAAAATGTTCAATGGAGGCATCGTCCAGTCGAGGAGGCTACTTAGAAGACCGAGTCGGACATGTGGAGTAGATATCCCATGCTTTTCAGTGATTGAGGTATCTTCTTTCTCTTTATGTTTGAGGACGAACGTGTGTTTAAGTAGTGGATGATGTAACAACTCGATTGGTCATTTTGAAAATTGATGCTTTGTTTTGCGTGTAATCTATTCCAGAAGCTCAGTAATAATTTTTTTGACTTTCTTGCAAAATTTAAAGTCAAACAGATATCATTTGGTTCACTTCGAAAGAAGGTTTCAAATTAGAAATCCTGATATTTAATTATTTAGATTAATTATTCATTTTGGAAAAACGTACTCTGATTGGAAAGCTGAAGATTTTGTTGGAATTGGAATATTATTTATGACTTTTAAAAATTGATCGGATTAATTTTAGAGTCCGTTTGCTTGGGTTTTGATAATTAAGTCAGTTTTAGTATATAATATTCCTATTTATGGTGAAAAGGTGGTTATTGGAAGAAATAAGAATTAGGTTGGAAATTTGTTGATTATGTTAGCTTTTTATTGATTTGTATGACTTACGGGGAATGAGTGACGCGATTCCTGGGCCAATCGGAGGAAAATCGTGGAAGCAAATCTAAGTTTTGAAGTTCTAAGTTTGAGATATTTGACAAAGAGTTGACTTTTGGATAAATGCATTCGAAATCGAATTTTGATGGTTCCGTTAGGTTCGGAACGTGATTTATGACTTAAATGGATGGTTGGAATGAGTTCTGAGTGATTTAGGTCAGTTTCAGACAAAAAAGTAGATTTTAGGAGGTTCTTAAGTTAAAGAAAGGTTTTTGTTGACCAAAGTAAACACCGGGGGTAAATGAGTATTTTATAAAGTTTCATCGTGTTACTACCTGTTTAGTTGTTACGTGTATTTTTACTATTTTACCCCTGTTGACTCGATTCTCGATGTTATCGGACGATCCGAGAGTAAGTTGAGAAATTATAACCTTTTAGTGTGACCATTTGACCTATAGTTGACTTTTGGGCAAACATGCCTTTTTGGGAATTCCATCAATTCCGTGAGGTTTGGAGGGTCATTTATGACTTGGTGGGACAGTTGATTCGGTTCCCGAGGCCTTCGAGAGTGTTCTTAACTGTTGGTTGGAAAATTAGTTTAGGTCGTTGGGGGTTGAGCCTAAGAATTAAACCTCCAATGGAAATTTTGAGTCCACAATGTGTTTTTACATATGGGTGCATATTTGGTTTGTGAAGGGGAGGTCTCGGGTGATTGTCAGGTTTTAGGTTGAAATTGTGTAAGGATGAAAACATCTGGTTTTTGGTGTATTCGCTAGGGCGAGCTTCAGTGTGCCCCAGTGGAATGGTACCGCTGTAGTGGATGATGATCCGTTGTAGTGAAGGGGTGGGATTTTATATGGGACCATGGGCGCGGGTTCGCTGCAGTGGGCCTCTGGCCGCTGCAGCGGACAACAAGATTTCAAGAATCTTTTTAAGTGTGATTAAACCCTTCATTTCCCCCATTCTTAAAATACTTCTCTAGAGCACTCTTAGGGTGATTTTAAGTAACGCTAAGTGGATTCTTTTTGTGGTAAGCTTCCTTAGCCTTGTATTACCTTCCTTTACCTTTATTGAGTTGAATTAATGGTGAAAATGAGATATAAATTAGTTTGAGAAGATGGGTTCTACCTAATTAGGGTTTATTTGATTATTGAGCCTAAAAGTGAGAATTAATTGATGGGTTTTGTTAATCTAATCTTGGATTTCATTAATTAGTAATCGTTAATCTTGAATCTTCCATTTATGTGATGAATTTAAAGGTTGGAAAATTAGGGTTCATACCCAAATTGGGGGTTTTGTATCATTTGATGAAATTGGCCCAGTCTTGAGTTATTTTAGCAATTGCATAGTAGGATTAAACTTCTCGAACGTTGAATTTCATATTTTACCTTTGAAATGACCATTTTACCCTCGTGGGCCCATTTTCCCTTTCCCCTAATTGTTTGGGATTCAAGGATTAGTCTAATGTTATGGTATTTGTTAGTTTCCATTTCTAACCTAGACCTTAATATTGGCTATACTTTGAGTACTATCATGATCCTTAGAAAGGCAAAGATTAAGTGTGACCATTCGTTACTCCGCTCGGTATCCAGGTAGGTTACGACTTACCATTTTGTTAGACTTCGATTAGCGAAGCGTATGTATAATTAGATACTATTTGATACAGCATGTACGCCTTCAAGTATGAAGTTGGGATGGACTACCTAGGTTTGGTATTGTTGACTGATTTGTGGACTGTTGCCTCTTTATGATTTATTGCCCTGACTGGTTAGTGTTGATATTGGGTTCGCACTTAGTTGCCATATCATAATTGTGATATAATTTTTTCTCATTTATCTTGGTTTTATCATGGATAAAAGAATGGACTTGACTTGATACTAATATTGTGATATGTTCCCATGTGTGGTGCGATTAGAATTTGATTATGATTTACACTTGATATTGATACATGCACATCATTCATACACGTTCTATATAATACATTGTTATGAACTATGATTTGATGTTAATAATGATAAAATGGAATTTGAGACATACAAGGCTTCCTATTAAGGTGTTTGTTGTGTGCATATTTCGTATGACCTCTCTTGCATCTATAATTAATGTCACCTATGTGGTCCGACGGGAAATTGTTCCAGACGTGACATTGTATAGATTTGGGAATAAGTTCATAATGGTAGTTTATTTACGAATTATGTTATGTCATTCATCTCATGATTAGTATTGAACTTGACATTCATACATGTATTATTCCTCATTTCCATGATACGTTGACATTAAATGTGATTGGCGTAATGGTGATTCCGTGATACATCGATATTATTTGTTATTGGCGTGATGGTGATATGTGAGAAGGAAACAACATTGATTTTTATGACATATTGATTGCATAGACATTCTATGTTGTGTGATACGGAATGGCTAGCGGTGTGGTGGGTGGAAGAATCATCCCTAGGTTGCGTGATACGGAGTGACTGGTACATGGACTTAGCGGGTCCCCCTTGGGTCATGACTGTCGAGCCATAGAGATATTTCACCCGTAGCATGAATGTACGACATGAGATAGTTGGCCAGTGCATTGCATCACATATACATTCACAATACATCCACTCATATATTTGATTTTGGTTGTTGTTTTCATTGTATTGAGTGATGCAGTTCAACCTTGATTTCTTAATTGTTAATTCATTTGAGATGGTGTTTGCTTGTTAATCTCTTACTTAGACAGTTGATGGATTCAAGAACTAGAGATTACGCCTAGGCTATGACTGTAGGTTACTGAGATCTTGTGTAAGTCACCTTACTGCAAGTGTTACATGGGTGTGCTTAGTGATTACTTCATTTTCGTATCTCTTGGATTCTAACTGGATACTCGATACTTGGGTTGTTTACTCTTGGACTGTGATAGGGTTTGTACTTGATTGCGAACATGTTTGTTCTTCCTTTATATATGTTAGCTAACTGTTGTCGACCTATGATACCTACCAGTACATAGTGTTTGTACTGATATTACCCTTGCTACACCCTTTTCAGGGTGTAGAGTAGTTGCTGAAACATCAATGAGGTTCAATGTCACACCCCAACCTTAGGGTGTGTGGCCAGCACCCGACGCCCTAAGGCCCGAGCATACCAATCCTGATACCTGAGAGACATACAACAATTCATGGACCAACGAGGCCTCTGACACATACTCAATTGAATAAAAATATAGCCATCCACACACAGAAAAGCCCCAAACCATACATATCTATAACAAGGTCGACTAGGTCGACATAAACATAGTAAATCTACTTAAGAGGCTGACAAGGCAACACATCACTACCACACATAACACAATTTCTAGAAGCCTCTAAAGAGTATACTGAAAACAACTGGTCGGGATAGCGCCCCACTATACCTAACTATATACATATGCATATCCGTCATACCTATCATATTACTATACCACTCCAGAAGAATGGAGAGTGATGACCTCCAGTTGAGTCGAGTTCTACTATGAGGAAATCATCTGCATCTCTATATGTACATGCGGGCATGAAATGTAGTGTCCCTAGAAAGGTACATCAGTACGAAAGATGTACTGTATATGTAAAGCAAATAACTAATATAGACAGAAGAAATATCATAAGAGATAAGGTTATAGAAGTCAACATAAAACTCACAACAAGCCTCTGAGGGCCTACCTGACACAATCATGAAATGTATATTTCTGTATAAATCAAGCCTCTCAGTGGGGCCAAGTAATGAAATATCCAGCCTCTTTGTGGGGAAAATCATATCATAATACATATATATCGTACCGGGCCTCTATGAGGACTTGGTCGTACCCGGCCCAGATGTGGGACTTGGTAATAACAAAACCAACTATAACTGGGTGCACATCTACGTGCCATACCCGACTGACTATGGTGTGGCTCGGTAAGAAAATAGCTATATATATATATATAAGTGCAATGCAAGACAAACTTTGATAGTCCTTATGAAACCAATCGGAGTGACTCAAGGTTGTTATCCTCTGATTATCATTATGTAACATTGTCTGTATCACTAACTGAAAGTCATCAATGATCATAAGAAAACATAGGGTTCGAGAGACTATCAAATCGGGGAGATACTTCCAAAACTGAACAACAAGAGTCATAAGTTGTAATAATATGAGTATAGTTCCTTTTTAGTGGATGTCATTACGGTTATACTTATTCGTCGATCATGCCAAAAGATTGATAGAGAGTTCCTTAACATACCTTGTCCTTGATGCTACAATCGTCCTACAAGTCCTCACACTTCATACGGGTGATTATCTATATCACATAAAAATCGGTATCAATATTGAATCCTAATTCAATAGAAAGATTTATGTAAGTATCTTATCGACAACTTCGAACACCTCAGATTCTTAAATTATTTTACAAGGGACACTCATGTAATTCAATCTAATGGTTTCATCAAAAATACAATTTCCATAGAAACTCATTTAGGTGTTCTTCAATAATTTTAGCATATATGATTCCATAGGCTATTCTTATACGAAATGTCTTATGTGATTCAATCTCATAATCCCTTAAACCATACTTTACTTAATCCATATAATGCACAATCAATTTCATCACCTAATTGAACTCATACTTAGCGTAAAACAGCCCATCAATTCATATTATGAAGATTTCACAAATTTGCAAAGTTTTGATTGTGAAAAAATCCTTTCACAACTTATTCCAAGTCGATAATTACTCGTAAACATTAGAGTAAGATAAAACTTACCTTGATACACCATAATGTTCCTCAAAACAATTGGCCATCACGGCAAGGAGGTGATAATTCTTACTATAATCACGGGTTTCCTCACGCAATTCTTGCAGATTTTAGCATTGATTTCGACTTCGGATGTTGGGGTATGTTAGAGAGGGTTTAGAGAGAGTATTAGGGCTTGGGTTTGGGGAAAATAAATTGCAAGTCGATAATTTACAATATAAACCAATAATAGATCTGCACCGCTATAAAAAGATGGTCCATTTGATAGATCGTCTCTCCTCGTAATACTGCCAGGAAGATTGACGGCTCGGGCTAGAATTTGACGGTCCATCAAACATTTAACGGTCCGTCAAGTTGCCCAATTTCCTATTTTCATTGAAACATACTTCATTCGATCCGTTTAAATCTCAAACACTCCGGTACCTCTATAAACAAGCGGTAAACCTGCATTATCCTTAGGTAAGGTCATAAATCTTCCAGGTACTTCGATATCCATTGATGACACGACGCAATGTGAAACTTAGGGGTGTAACATCCTTCCCCCTTACAAACATTCATATGCGAATGTTGAAAATATTCTGACTCCCAAGTTTTCTAGAAATTTTGACTGAGTTTATTTTGTAAACAAGACTATCCAAAACCTATCAAATAGCCCAAACATATCTTTGATGCCACACTAGGCAGAACAATAACAAGACAACATCAAATCGGCCTCACATGACCGCGTACACTTGTAAAATTAAATAAAGTTCAACCATAACATACCTTAATATCCTTCTACTAACATCTAAGGTGCACCTGATACACTTGCTTCAGAAATATAATTTACATAAGATACATGGTCCATATTTGATATACCGAATAGAATGAGAGCGATTAAATCGCACTAACACTAACAAGAAGTTAGGATCTGAATCATTCTAGTGGAGCTATCCTTAGGTTCCGTGACCTTTCTTGATAGAGTTCTTGCGGATCAAGGACTATATCGTCTTATCGTTCTATCAAGTTACAATGACATACATTGCTGGTATATTCTTAATTTTCACATAATTGTACTTCTCTTTTACACACCTAACGAGTGTATCTTGTCAGAGCCATTGTATTTTGACCTTTGGGCTATATCCTTTTTTTTCTATGTGGTAATGTTCATCTTATGATGGAGCTTAGATATCCGAGTTCATAGGAACGAAGCGTAAGATGATGATGAAATATTATGCCATGATTATTGCCAAAGTCGAGGATGTGAAAAATAGTAGAGTTATTCGAATGTACTTCTTCTCTGCTCTTCTTCTCCATTTCTCTATAGTATCCTTATATGAGACATACGTTCTGAGCAGCTTATTAGTTATAAAATTTCTGTCATCGATAATTCTCCTTTCCAGTTTTACTTGGAGCAACTTCGGAATAAGCATCTCTAATTGGGACTATGATCTGCTTGCTGGTTACTATCTTTTTCAACTGGGTTCGGTATTATGACCTTGAATACTCTTAAACAGAATCATTTCCCTTGTCAAGTTGAATCTTGCTTCCAACTCCTTCTGAATAAGCATATCGTCTTTTGAGTCCCTTCCTTTTTCATGACTTAAGAAATGTTCCACTCCTTTACTATGTACAATTCTTTATTCATTAATCTGGTAATATCTCTCTTACTAGTAATCAATCCTTATTTCAAACTTCTTCCAAACTCTATACGTTCATCCTCGACCTAGGTCCGGTAGTTCGACCTGAAATCTTCATTGGTCATCTTAAGACCGGACAAATGGAAATTCTGAATATTCAAGGATTCTTTTAAACTGGTTCTTTGATTAACGGGCTGTCTTAATGGTAGATCGTGCAATGGCTTAAGATAGTTTTAAAAATATCCCTTTGATCAAACTTTGATTTTATAGCCAAACTTAATCATTACCGTGCAAACTGACAAGTCATTTTGGCATTAATATTCCAAACCAGAATAGTTTCTAATGATACTATAATAGTCCATAATGATCTTCAGATCACTCAATAATCCTTATATGATATTTCAATTTCAAGACAAGTCTTCTTGAGTGTTGTTAATCGATATTCTTAATCTTCAGATCCTAATAAGGCTTCCATAGTTACTTTCACTATGCATCACCATACCTTCCAATGGACATTAGATGGAGTGCTCATCTTATTACTCCTCATTCTTTCATTATGAGGAAGAATCTCTTAACTTACAACTTTAAGAGTGGTATCATGCGACTTCTATTATGATTGGCTACTTGTTACTTCTCTACGGCGGTTTCTTTTGGTAATTCCCTTAATGGCTCTCGTTTTAATAGTACATGATTCTATGGTCCATTATCATCCTGTTTAGTACATTAGGATTTCTTACATTTTATAACGTATCAAATTCGCCTACTTCCTTGGTGATGTTGTGTACTCCTATAATAGTTTCATCATTCCTTAGTTGTACTCAATATTCACTTGAGTATCCTTTCTCGTTCTGCATCCTTACCTGGTTAATTTCTTTATCTTCCCTTTTCCACTAAATACTGAAAGCAAGACACTCTTTTATATCCATTGTTGTTTCTCCTTTTATCGGCTTTATTTCTTGAGGGTCTGCCATATTTACCGGCTCTTGAGTTATGATCATTCATAATTAGATTTCCCTTCATGCTAGGGGCGTATACTCACTTTTTATAACTCCGAAATTCTTATGATCCTTCATTTTCTAGGTATTTCTTGTGCACTTGCTTCCTCGAAGCAAACCTTGATGTACTCATGTTATCTTCCAATATCATTCATGCTAGGGGTCATCTCCTCTCCTTTTCACTGAAGGCTTTACTTTTGCAAGGTGTTGACCTACTGAATTCCCCTCGTACTTACTGTATTTTAGTCATCATTGTCATCTTTGTTCCTTGATTTATCTTTCATTATATTGATGTCCTTAATTTTATGATCCTTACATTACCTTTCTTGTAAGGTTCCTGGTTTACTTGGTTGTCCAAACTTACTACCACTTGCTTGCTCATATCGTGTTCCTTCACTCTTATTCTTTAGCTCTTGTTGTTTACTTTAAATTATCTTTTGGTCACTCCATTATATTCTCACATCGGGTTTCCCTCATGCTGACTCTCACTCATATATATTTAAATGCTTTATCGACATTCACAACGAACCTAAGTCTCGGCATACTTAAATTAGAGTCATAACTAGATTCATCCTTGTTGCTAATTTTGGGCTTTCTCCCCCAAATTGGTATTAGAATTTTTGCTATCCGTCATCCGATCACTTAACTTGGCGATTACCAATTTGAATTTCTTTAAAGATTCCTCATCTTAGCATACTTCCGGTACCATCATCCACAAATGTCATAATTTGCATTTTCAGCTCGGGAAGCGAGAATCACTTCTTCACTTATGCCTTTATCTTTTATTGGTACTCTTGTTGCTTGGAGATCTCACTCCAATTACTTCCTCGGTATTCTTACTATTACCGGTTTTCCATTGGTTTATTTGTGAGAGATATATTTTCCGACTTTTTTAAGTTGTCATAATGCTTTTACTTTTGTTTACCAGACACCCATTTATCATTTGTCGTCGCTTCTCTGTAAGTCATACCTTCATCGCAATTTATCTCCACTAAATATCGAGAATCATGTTGTCTTTCATGGTGAAAAAGGCATATTGCTTGCCTTTAATTGAAAAAAACTCATCTCGCTCCACGGGTTTCCTAAATAGTTTAACCTTTATGAAGAGATCAGGGTTACTAGTTTACGCATAAGTTTTCGCATTCTTTTCTTCCTTCAACTATATTCTGAACAAAGCTTCAGGTAGCTTATCCCTGGAAATCAATTCTCCTTACTCCTTTTCTGGGGTTCCTCTAAATTCTTTGGACTTGTGAATCTCCTTTTTCAGGACACATGTTCATTTGCTTTCTATGTCCCAGTACTTCTCACCCTACAGAATCTAAGAGTGTTGTGTACATATATTATATAGTCAATGAAGGGTTAGACCCTAAATCACCTTGCTTATAGCCTTGAACATAACTATGATTTCACATGCCATCTCCCATTCCTATCATCGATTTACGGTCTATTTACGCTTTGTATGACATACTTTCTATATAAAAAATAACTGACTGATCATAGGCATAAGCACAACTATTCGTATTAAAAAGTATCAACATATCTGATTGATTGCATAATTCTAGGTAACATCGGGACCGGCTATACTCCGTAACTCAACCTTGAGCATCTATACACTTTATGGCTCCTGCTCCCACACCAATAACATCCCTCAATATCACCTGGGAATGACGCATAATGCACCTGCCCATACTGATGGCACATCGACTAAAATCTCTTGGGATATTCTCTAGCCCTATGGACCAAAGCTCTACATCTAGAACATAACACAATATCGGATAAGCATGCTCCGTCGTGTCTCCTTCTATATTGCTAACAGCATGGTCTACTACATCCAACACCTTCTTGGTCTTGTCTGATTTCTACCCGGGAGCTTCGATCTGACGCCTCTCTCAACACCAATTCTTCAGAACCTGCGTTCATCCCAAACCTTCTGGTCTGTCTACTAGTTACTTCTTACTCTATTCCACTTGTCAAGGGCGAACCTTGGTTAACTGACTTCCATAATACTGGGTTTCTCAATCTCTCTATAAGTCTATCTTGTGGGGGCAGCTGAACATGAACCTGCTCTTGGAAGATAACTGGAGGTGCGGTTGCATACACAGGACCACTCACACCCAACCCAAATGGAAATGACCTCTGCGATGATGGCTCTGTATTGTACGGGCCTTACTATAATCTAGAAATACCATTGGAATCGATAGCACTCGGAAGGGTGATTCCTCTAGGTTCTCAGGTAGGTCCTCCTCCATAGAAGGATCTTCCTCCATAGATAGATCTTTGTCCATGGATGGTTTTATTCTATTGAATAACTCATATTTCCTTCTGGTGACCTTATATTCCTTAGATTCATGTTAACGGGTGGTTGTCGGCTAGTACCTTCTTCTGTATTTCTAACATAATTCCTACTATCAGTGTTTCCCTTGGATCTCGGTATTACTGGAAAGGAAGATCAAGATGAAAAGATAGGAATTTAGTGACTTATGACCTTGGTGCTAAAGTACGATCTAGATTTTCAAGAAAAGTAACATCCTAAATGCCCTATAGCTTCCTGTTTATAAGTGTGGCGCGCAACGCACCCATAAGTAAGATTCTACTAGACACGGCTTGTAGACATCCCTAGGACTGACCTGCTCTTACCACTTTGTCATACCCTAACCTTGGGGGGGTGGCCGACACTCGGCGCCCTAAGTCCTGAGTGTACCGATCTTGATCCTGAGAGACATACAATAATTCATGGGCTAATGAGGCCTCTAACACATACTCAAATGAATAAAGATATAGCCACTTGCACAAAGAAAAGGCCCAAACCAAACATATCTATAACAAGGCCAACCAGGCAGACCTAAGCATAGTAAATCTGCTGAAGAGGCCGACAAGGCCACACATGAGTACCACACATAACATACTATCTACAAGGCTCTAAAGAGTATACTGAAAAAAGTTAGTCCGGAAAAGGCCCCACCATACCCAACTATATACATATGCATATTCGGCATACCTATCCTCTTACTATACCACTCTGGAAGAATGGAGCATGATAACCTCCAACTAAGTCGAGTTCTACTATAAGGAAATCATCTGCATCTCTATCTGTACCTGTGGGTATGAAACGCAGTGTCCACGGAAAGGGACATCAGTACAAAAAATGTACTGAATATGTAAGGTAGATAACCAATATAGAAAGAAGACATATCATAAGAGATAAGGGTACAAAATTCAACCTGAAACTCACAACAAGCCAGTTAGGGCCTACCTGATACAATCATGAAAATGTATGCATATCTGTGAAAATCAAAATACAAAGTAGGGCCAAATAATGAAATATCCAATCTCTTTGTGGGGAAAATCATATCATAATACATATATATCATACCCGGCCTCGATAAGGACTCGATCATACCCAACACAGATGTAGGACTCTATGTGACGTACCTGTCCGACTATAGTGCAGCTCGGTAAGAAAATAGCTACATATATATATGTGCAATGCAAGACAGACTCTGAGAGGCCTTATGAAACTAATCGGAGTGACTCGAGGTCATTATCCTCTGATTATCGTTATCTAACGGTGTTTGTATGACTAACTGAGAGTCATCAATGATCATAAAAAAACATACGGTTTGAGAGACTATCAAATCGAGGAGATGCTTCCAAAACAGAACAATACGAGTCATAAGTTGTAATAATATGAGTAGAATTCCTTTTGAAGGAACGTCATTAAGGTTATACTTATTCGTCGATCATGCCAAAAAAATGAAAGAATGTTCCCTAACATACCTTGTCCTTGATGCTACAATCATCCTACAACTCCTCACACTTCATACGGGTGATTATCTATACGACATAAAAATTGGTATCAATATTGAATCCAAATTCCATAGAAAGATTCATGTAAGTAACTTATCGATAACTTCGAACATCTCGGATTCTTAAAATCTTTTACAAGGGATATTCATGTAATTCAATCTCATGGTTTTTTCAAAAATATCATTTCCATAGAAACTCATATATGTGTTCTTCGACAATTTTAGCATATATGATTCCTTAGGCTTTTCTTATACGAAATGTCTTACGTGATTTTACCTCATAATCCCTCAAACCATACTTTACTTAATCCATATAGTACACAATCAATTCCATCACCTAATTAAACTCATACTTAGCGCAAAATAGCCTAATAAATAATATTACGAAGATTTCACAAATTTTTAAAGTTTTGATTGTGAAAAAATCCTTTCACAACTTAGTACAAATCAATAACTACTCGTAAACATAAGTAGAGTAACATACAACTTACCTTGATACACCATAATGTTCCTCAAAACAATAGGCCAGCTTGCTTCTATGATTTTCCAAAACGACTCTTCAAGGAGGTGACAATTCTTACTATAATCAGGGGGTTCCTCACGCAATTCTTGCAGATTTTAGCATTGATTTTGACTTTGGATGTAAGGGTATGTTAGAGAGGGTTTAGATATAGTATTACGGCTTAGGTTTGGGGGAAAATGAATTGCAATTAGAGAATTCCCAATATAAACCCATAACAGACCTACACCGCCGTAAAAAGACGATCCATTTGACGAACTATCAAACTTTTGACGGTCCATCAATCTCCCCTTCAAACTGCCAAGAAGATTGACAACTCAGGATGAGTAATTTGACGGTCCATCAAGTTGCCCAATTTCCTATTTTTGTTGAAACTTACTTCATTCAATTCGTTTAACTCCCAAACACTCCGGTACCTCCATAAACAAGCTATAAACTTTCATTATCCTTATGTAAGGTCATACCTCTTCTAGGGACTACAATATCAATTGATGACACAGCATAACACGAAACTTACAAAGTGTAACATCCTTCCCCCGTTAGAAATATTCGTCTGCGAATGTTGGAAATATTCTAACTCCCATGTTTTCCAGAAATTTTGTCTAGGTTTCCTTTGTAAAAAGGAATATCAGAAACCTATCAAACAACCCAAACATATATCTGATACCACACAGGGAACAATAACAATAAGACAATATCAAATCGGCCTCACACGACCATTTACACCTATAAAATTATAGAAAGTTCAGCCATAACTTACCTTAATATCTTTCGGCTAGCATCTGAGCTGCACCAGATACACTTACTTCAGAAATATAATTTACATAAGATACATGGTCCATCTTTGATATACCGAATAGAACGAGAGGGATTATATCGCACGAACACTAACAGTAAGTTAGGATCTGAATTATTCTAGTGGAGCAATTCTTAGGTTTCGTGACCTTTCTTGATAGAGTTCTTGAGGATCAAGGACTATCTCGTATTATCGTTCGATCAGGTTCCACTGACATACATTGTTGATATATTCTTAATTTTTCACATAATTGTACTCGTCTTTTACACAACTAACAGTTCTACCTTGTCCAAGCCATTATATTATGACCTTTGGGATACGTCCTTCATTATTGTGTTGTAATGTTCATGTTATGATAGAGCTGAGATATCCAAGTTCATAGGCACGAAGAGTAAGATGATGATGAAACATTGTGGCATTATTATCGCCAAAGTCGAGGACATGAAAAATAGTAGAGTTATTCATATGTACTTCTTCTCTACTGTTCTTCTCCATTTCTCTATAGTATCCTTATATGACACATGCGTTCTGAATAACTTATTGGTTTTAAAATTTATGTCATCTATAATTCTCCTTTCCACGTTTACTTGGAGCAGATTCTAAATAAGCATCTCTAATTGGGACTATGATCTTCTTGCAGGTTAATGTCTTTTTCAATTGGGTTCAGTGTTATGACCTTGAATACTCTTAAATAGAATCTTTTCCCTTGTCAAGTTGAATGTTTCTACCAACACCAAATCTCTTAATTTGTCATACCTATCAACTTACTATACCACTTTGAAAGAATGGAGCGTGACAACCTCTAACTTATTTGAGTTCTACTATGAGGAAATCATTTGCATTGCTATCAGTACCTGCAGGCATGAAACACAATGTCCTTGGAAAGGGACATCAATACGAAATATATACTAAATATGTAAGGCAAATAACCAATATAGACAGAAGACATATCCTAAGAGATAAAGGTACAGAAGTCAACCTGAAACTCATAACAAGCCTCTGAGGGCCTACCTGACACAATCATGAAAATATTTGCATGTCTGTAAAAATCAAGCCGCTAAGTGGGGCCAAATAATGAAATATCCAGTCTCTATGTGGGGAAAATCAGCCATAATACATATATATCGTACCCAGACTCATTGAGGACTTGGTCGTGCATGGATATATATAAGTGAAATGCAAGAAAGACTATGAGGGGCCTTATGAAACCAATTGAAGTGACTCAAGGTTGTTATCCTCCGATTATCATTATGTAACAATATTTGTATCACTAACTGAGAGTTATCAATGATCATAAGAAAACATACGGTTTGAGAGACTATAAAATTGGGGAGACGCTTCTGAAACAAAACAACAACAGTCATAAGTTGTAACAATATGATATGAAAGTAATCACAAACTTCAAATTTAAGAGTATAGTTCCTTTTGAAGGGACGTCATTATGGTTATACATATTCATCGATCATGCCAAAACAATGAAAGAGTATGCCTTAACATACCTTTTCCTTGATACTACAATCGTCCTACAAGTCATCACACTTCATACGAGTGATTAGCTATATCACATAAAAATCGGTATCAATATTGAATCAAAATTCCATAGAAACATTCATCTAAGTATCTTATCGACAACTTCGAACACCTCCGATTCTTAAATTCTTTTACAAGGGATACTCATGTAATTAAATCTCATGGTTTCATCAAAAATACCATTTCCATAGAAACTCATTTAGGTGTTCTTCGATAATTTTAGCATATATGATTCCTTAGGCTTTTTTAAACAAAACATCTTATGTGATTCAACCTCATAATTCCTCAAACCGTATTTTCCTTAATTCATAAAATACACAATCAATTTCATCAACTAATTGAACTCATACTTAGCGTAAAACAACTCAACAATTCATATGATGAAGATTTCACAAATTTGTGAAGTTTTGATTGTGAAAAAATCCTTTCACAACTTATTCCAAACCAATAATTACTTGTAAAAATAAGTAGAGTAAGATAAATAATACCTTGATACACCATAATATTTCTCAAAACAATAGGCCAGCTTGCTTCCAATAATTTCCAAAACCCACTCTTCAAGGAGGTGATAATTCTTACTATAATTACGGGGTTTCTCATGTAATTCTTGTAGATTTTAGCGTTCATTTCGACATGGGATGGCGGGGTATGTTAGACAGGGTTTAGAGAAAGTATTAGGACTTAGGTTTTGGGGAAAATGAATTAGAATTGGAGAATTCCCAATATAAACCTGTAACGGACGTGCACTGTTGTAAAAAGACAATCCATTTGGTGACCGTAAATATCATCGTCAAACTTTTAGGAAGACTGACAGCTCAGACTGGGTAATTTGATGGTCCGTCAACCTTCTCATCAAGTTGCCCAATTTCTTATTTTTATCGAAAAGTACATCCTTCGATCCGTTTAACTCTCAAACACTTTGTACATCTATAAACAAGTTGTAAACCTTCATTATCTTTCTGTAAGGTCATACGTCTTCCCGGGACTTCGATATCCGGTGATGACCCGACGGAACGCAAAACTCACGGGGTGTAACATTGGATTAGCCTTCAAGGATCTCATGAAGTTCATCTAGATTTTCTGTTTAATTCTCTTTCTAAACAGAAGTGTATTCAGGTTGTAGTTTTAACTTTTATTCAAGTTGTATACTTAGAAGATCTAGTACTTTTCATACCAGATCCCTTGGATAGTTGTTGTATTTTGCATTATTGTATATATATGTTTTTAAACTTCTACTATTCTTCTTATTTAAATATGTTATTGGGTGAATCTTTAAGGGACATGTTCGCCTACCGAGGTGGGCAATGCTATATGCCAACATGACTTAGTAATTTGGGTCATGACAAATTGGTATCAGAATCCTAAGTTACCCGGTATATAAGTATAAGAGCATGTCTAGTAGAGTCTTGTGGAACGGTATGATGAACTCTGTAATTCTCTATGAGAGGCTATGAGACATTTAGGAAACTTCTAACTCTTTCATTCTTTCATGCTACTTCATTCAAATTGGTATCTAGTCTATTCTAATTGGTATATAAATTTCTATGTTTTATTCTCTCATGGATGGTGGAAACTCATTTTTAAATTCTTAGGCGAACGATTTTTCTATGAACTATTTCGGTATTGTATGAGACATGTTATTCTGATTCCGACGCATGGCCAAGTTTAGTTCTAGCGATGGATTGAGGATTCAGTTGTGTGGGGTCATAGTTAGACTTGTTTATTGTGATGATTCCCTTAAGAATTAGGAGAGATGGTACAGAGGGTCACATGATCTCCATGTTTTCAGTGTTGGGTTGCTCGGAAGTGGCAAAAGTTCAATTATGGCTTAATAAGAGTGATTTGTTCGATGATATGATTGGTTTGAGAAATGTTTCAACATCATCAAAGGTATTATGACTATTTGCATGGAACGAGTGTGCCAATGGCAGGTCTACAATTCATCAGTGGCAGGGGATTAGATATCGATATGCGGGGATGAGTATAAGTTCGGTAAGGATCATTAGATTTGGAAAAGGTATAGTGACCGCGTGTTATAAAGAGGAGCAATTGAGAATAAGCACATAAAGGACGACTTTGTGGGAAACGTATAGCGAAGTAAGATTTCTTAGGGTATTTAGTAAGAGTGCCTTTGGTGTTGATGGGACGGAGGCATAAGGAAGAGGGTTTGGATAGATCAATTTCCACTATTAGAAAGGGAAAAGTTAGTATCTGACGTTGTTGATAGGATAAGGTTTCAATTGGTACGAGACTGGATTTCTTCTTCGGTCATAAAAAGTTAAGTTGGACTTTGACGTGACTATATGGTAGTGGTTTGTGGGTTCTTTCAGGAAAATGGTTATCGGTTCTAGGCCAGAAAGTAATGCTACTTGTGACGAGTGGAGACTTAAGATCTTGGGCAGTTGTGGTCCTGGTCCTTCAGTAAAGGGTATGTTCACCGGATCTTCGTGTTTAGAGGAATGATAAGGTTATTATGAGATCAAGAGCTAGTTAATTTGAGAGTTATCTTGATGTCATACATTGTTGAATTGACATAAAGGTTTAGTGTTGTGTGGGTATGTTTGGTTATGCCATGGACCAATAGGAGCCAATGGTTGACGAGTAAGAATGACTCTAGTGTTGGGCAAGTGAAAAGTTTTAGTACTCAAGGAGCTATCGGGTGTTGCATCTAATATTGGATTAGTGTCGAGGGCCTTGTACATATTATGTAAGTTTCGGTTAGTTCTTGCTACTACTGGTGTACTATTAAGTTAAGTTGATTGGACATGAATGGTTAGAGGGGTTCTGGTTCGACAATTAGGATGTTAAAGGGGTTTCTGTGGTGCACTATTGGGAAGTTTCATAACACTCTTCACTAGATGAGTTAGTGTGGTTTGAGGGAAAGGAATTGTGGAAATCACTGTTATGTGAAGGATAGAGTTATATTTCTAAGATGAGATTGTATTCATGGTAGTGCCTTATGTTGCAAGTAATATTGACTGGACAACTTGGGTGATCACTTTTTGATATTAAGGACTTGGGAGTAGTTGCGTGAGATTTAGAGCGGTAGTTGTAAGATTTGATACTTTCGGAATTGTTATTGTCATATCGAGATGTTATAATGGGAGACTGGATGGTTAATAGGGTATTATATGAGGCTACATATTTTGCATCAAAAAGCTTAGGATTGTATCAGATTTGTGTATCGGTTAGAAGTTGAGAAACATAAAGATTGTAATCATAAGGTATAGTTCTTCGGTACTAAGTGGACAACTTGGATATGACTCAACTTTTGGAGTTGAGGGTGACTGACATGATTGATTGCGCATGTAGAAGAGATTAGAATTGGCCACCACAGATGTGGGGTAAGAATGTGATTGGTTTTGGAAAGTTGAAGTCAGTTCGAGTGACTATTGGTAGTATTTAGGGGTTGTGCATTCATTTCGGGTCAGATTTATTTGATTAGAGCTTGATGGACTATGTTTATATTTCTAGGAGGACTTATGGGTTCCTAGTAAATCACCTTCACAGATTTGATGATTTTTAGTTCAGATTTGAGGTATGACAGGTTTACCGAGCTTTAACAGGGTTTGCGAGTGGATTGATGATATTTTATCGAGATCAGTTACTCAGACAAATGTAATGGGTTACGTCAGTACTTGGTAATGATTTAAGGAGGTATTATAGTTGCGAATGGTCTTTAGAGTGATCAGGTGGATTCTTACGGACTTGGCCTAGCTAGGTGCTCAGTGGTATGCTTCCAGTATTGTGATTTGAAGGAATAAAAAGATTCAAAACTAGAAAAGTTGGCTATGAGTAAGATCAGTTTGATAGAATCGCTTAGAGTTTATCTAATAAAGCAAGGATTCTTTTCTGGCAAGAGTAAGTCATGGTTTCGGGTTTGTCTTTGTATGTTTCTAAGGAATTATGGTGCGAAGAACGACTTTAGAGGGGTGAAAGAAAGGTTGACAGAATCAGAGTATTTTAGCATTTCAGAATGGGCTATGATTGTGTATATATCTAAAGGTTTGTGTTATGGGACCTATCAATTGCGTTTAGATGTATGGTTATGTCGAATTAGATAATTCAGCAAAAACAGTTATTATATTCGGGAATTGGTGGGAAGATAAAATCGAGTATGGAAATATGAAAATTGGCCCTTTTAGCTGAGGTAGGGATGTTTTGACTGATAAGGTGAACGAGTGATGATTTGGCATACTTTGGGGTTGGAGACTTCCGTGTTGTTATATTAATGATTCCTTGGTTACCGTTAGCTTTCATAGCCTGTTTCTTCACTCGAGGATGAGCGATTGTTTAATTGGTATCTGATGTAATGAACTATTTAGTTGTTACGTGCATTTTGACTATTTTACCCTGTTGACTCGATTCCTGAAGTTATCAGACGATCCTAGAGTAAGTTGAGAAATTAGAACTTTTAAGTGTGACCGTTTGACCGATAGTTCACTTTTGGGTAAACGGTCTTTTTTCAGAATTCCATGAGGTCCGAAGGGTCATTTATTTATTGGTGGGATAGTTGGTTCGGTTCTCAAGGCCCTCGAGAGTGTTATTGACCATTGGTTCGGAAGTTAGTTTAGGCCGTTGGGGATTTACCCAAAGAATTTGACCTCTGGTGGAAATTACGAGTCCACGAGTGAGTTCATACCGTGTTTTTACATATATGTGCATATCTGGTTTGTGACAATGAGGTCTCGGTGATTGTCGAATTTCGGGTTGCTATTGTGTAAGGATGAAAACTTTTGGTTTTTGGTGTATTCGCTAGGGAGAGCTTCAGTGCGCTCCAGTGAAATGGTACTCCTGCAGTGAAGGGTTGGAGTATGGTAGGGGATCGCGGGCAAGGGAGGTTGACCATGGGCGAGGGCGGTGACTGCAGGCGCGGGTCCGCTAAGACGATGGGATTTCCAGAATCTTTTTTAGTGTGATTAAACCCTTTATTTCCCGACATTCTGAAAAATACTTCTCTAGAGCACTCTTAGGGAAATTTCAAGCAACTCTAAGTGGATTCTTCTCGTGGTAAGCTTCCTTAGCCATGTATTACCTTCCTTTACATTTATTGAGTTGAATTAATGGTGGAAACAACCTAGAAATTAGTTGGAGAAGATGGGTTCTACCTAATTAGGGTTTATTTGATTATTGATCCTAAAAGTGAGAATTAATTGAGGATTTTTGTTAATTTAATCTTGGATTTCACTAATTTGTAATTATTAAGCTTGAATCTTCCATTTATGTGATTAATTTAAAGGTTATAAAATTAGGGTTCATACCCAAATTGAAGGTTTTGTATCATTTGATGAAATTGAACCTAGTATTGAGTTACTTTAGCAATTGTCTAGTAGGATTGAACTCTTAGAATGTTGAATTTCATGTTTCACTTTCAAAATGACAGGTTTACCCTATGGGCCCGTTTCCCCCTTTCCCCTAGTTGTTTGGGATTCAAGGATTAGTCTAATGTTACAGTATTTTCTAGTTTCCATTTCTAACGTAGACCTTAATATTGGCTAGACTTCGAGTACTATCGCGATCCTCAAAATAGTAAAGCTTAGGTGTGTCCATTCGTGACTCTGCTCAACATGCAGGTAGGTTACGACTTACCTTCTGGATAGACATCGGTTAGCGAAGTGTATGTATAGTTAGATACTGTTTGATAAAGCATGTATGCCTTCGTGTATGAAGTTGGGATGGACTAGTAAGGTTTAGTATTGTTAACTGATTTGTGGACTATTGCCTCTTTATGATTTATTGGCCTGACAGGTTAGTGTTAACATTAGGTTTGCACTTAGTTGCCATATCGTAATTGTGATATAATTTTCATAGCATCTACAATGGCTTAACTCCAATATGGACCAGAGAATTCCAAGACGCTTTAATGGACTTCAATTAGTAATGAAAACATGTCTTATGATGGAAAATGATCTCCAGCCCAAAGTAAATATTTTGGGAAGTCTTACTACTATTTGGAGGCCCAAATTGAAGACCAAGATGAGTTGGATTGTGGCTTAGGATCTGGCCAAAGAAGGAACAAGTTCAGCAGTCCAACTTAGTATTCTAGAAGCTTATTTAATGCTTTGTTAACTACATTTAAGGCTTTATTAATCAAAGTGTTAGTCGTATTCTATTCACCTTAGAACCAAGTGTTGGTGGTCTTCTATGCACCTTGAAACCAAGTGTTGGTGGTCTTCTATGCACCTTAGAAATTTCAGATCATTTAATTTAGTTTGACCACATATAAAGCCTAGAATGTTCTTTCTTTTCTTTAGGGTGGCAACCACCATTTTACTCCTATATAAAGGAGTGTTTTATTTTTCATTGTAACTAAGTTTGATGAATATTAATATTATTAGTATTATGGCTTGTGGAGACCTTTGAGATTCTCTTTTGGGTTAATGATGACTCATAGGAGGAAATGGCAAAAGCCTTCATGGATAGATTCCGCTTTAATATGGAGAACATGCCTGACCGATATTCTTTGGAAAATATTATGAAAAAATCAATAGAAACCTACAATGAGTACATAAGTAGGTGGAGGGACGAAGCTGCCCGAGTATAGCCTCCAATGAGTGAGGAAGAACTAGTTTCAGCATTCATCCGATCTCAGGAGTTCGACTGCTATAACCGAATGTTGGCTATGACTGGGAGGCTATTCGTTGATTTAGTCAAAATGGGAGAGGCCATAGAAGATGGTCTCAAGACTGAAAATATTTTTAGAATTATCAACAAAGATGGCAATCTTCGGCACTCTACCAGAGCCATAAGGAAGATAAAAGAGGACGTTCCAGCCTGAGGAGTCGTAGAAGAGAAGGATCACAGTCATCCTTTGACGTATATCAATCTCCTCATTTGAGCAATTATATACCATTACCCTACAACGCTGTTCTAGTATATTCCGCATAGCCGAACTACCAAGCTCCATCAATAAACTACCAAACACATATACCAACCTACCAAGCTCCATCTCCAAACTATCATATTCCTAAACCGGTGTATCAAGCACCCCAAAACCAACTAAACCACCTTAATCAGCCGCCTATGGCTACATATGACTTGCCACATTCGAACATTGAGAAAGAACTACCTTCGGATATTCACTCCACATCCAAAAATGCCAACCAGTATGTTTGCCAAATTAAATGTCGTCGATCTCATAAAAATAGTGCCACCAAATCTTGCCAACCCAGGGAGTCGCTTTTATAAACCCGACCAAACTTGTGCTTACAATTTTGGGGGGAATGGGCACTCAACAGAAGATTGCATTAGTCTAAAGCACAAGTTGCAAGATTTGATTGACAAACATGAGCTCATTCTGGAGGCCACAGTGCCCAATGTGAATACCAACCCTCAACCAAATCATAGTAATAACCATATCTACATGATATAATGAGATGAAGTTTGGGAGGTAGGACAATCATTGACCCAAGAGGGTATTGAAAGCTTGGAGCGCACGGTCGCCTCCACACTTTGAAAGAGCGTTCCAACTTCAATGTCTTGATCCCATTTCCAAATAAGCCATTTGTGATTCAAGTACCACAAGCGGTCATCCCGGCTCCTAGAAAGGAACTCACAGCCGTGGCTCAAGGGATGACGAGATCGGAAAGATGCTATGCTCCCGAAGATTTGGTGTAAGAAGTGCCCTGAAAATAAAACAATCAAACAAGGCCCATCACTGATGGGGAAGCTGATGATTTTTGGCGTAGGATGCAGTCGATGGATTACTCCGTTATTAAACTCCTAGGGAAAATACCGGCAAGAATCTTCGTGATGTCACTACTTTTAAGCTCTACACAACATCATCAATCCCTAATTAGGGCACTAGATGAAGTCCACGTCTTAACAGGGACCAGTAGTGAAAAATTGGTCGACATAGTAGGCCAAGTCACTAGGGCACATCAAATTTCATTCACTACTGATGAATTTTGAAAAGAAGGAATGACTCATAACAAGGCCCTCTACATCATTATCAAGTGCTGAGGCAAAGTGATCTCCCGAGTACTTATGGATAATGGGGTTGGACTCAATATATGCCCTAAGTCCATATTGAAGTAGTTAAGCTACGACATTGGAAAAATACACAAGAATCTTACCAATGTGAGAGCCTTTGATGGTGCACAATGTAATCTCACAAGTGATGTGGACCTCAATATACAAATGGGGCACGTTGAGTTCACCACCAAATTTCAAGGCATGAACATCAGTGCCAACTACAATCACCTATTGGGGAGATCATAGATAGATATGGACAGAGGTATGCCATCATCCCTTCACCAATCAAAGAAATTCTCCTGGGAAGACCACGAGGTCGTAATCCATAAAGCAGGTAGCATTCACAACTACCCCGACAACTCTGTGCCGGTAATAGAAGTAGTCCCAATAGATACAGACTTTCATGTAGTAGAATTTGTGGGATCTACCCAATGAGGGTATGATGCAGAAATCCTGATGCGGCCGACCTAAAAGATAGTTACCACAACTATGCTACAGAATGGGTTTGAGCCCGGCAAAGGCCTAGGACGAGAACTCCGAGGCATTCGAGAACCAGTGTCAATTCCATGAAATGAGTATCGCTTCAGCCTTGGGTACATACCAAGCTTCGCAAAAGACTCTGATGCTGAATAGAAAAAGAAAGGTCCTACACAAATGTGAAAGCCTTTCCTAGGTTTGTACCAGTCATTTTCGGTCCGCATGCCCATGTATAACGCGGGGACCCAAAAGAAGGTTTGGGGATGTTGTTCTAAGAGAAAGAGTGTGCTGCTATACTAGAGGAATGCTTTGAACACCCATAATCTGCGACGCTGACCCAGACGAGCAGCTATCCAACTAGACATCTACCCCATTTTTCATCCCTTGGTAGAGAGAAAATTTTAAATTTGTTTTCCAAAATCAGTTGAAGTCAACTGACACCTGAGCCTTCACCATTTTTGTCTTTAATTTTCCACGTATTGTTCGAAAATTGGAAATGACTCAATGAGTGATATGAGTCAGGACCAAATTTTGTACTTTAATCAAATTAATAAAATCCTCATTCACGCAAAAATAGTCTATTTATTATTTTATATATACAACACAGTTTTACACAAACCGATGCTCTGCCTTGTATTTCAGTAATAACTTAAAGAAACTTATAATGTCATGACATGTCACGATACGAGCGACTCGAGTGATACAGACAATGAAGAATATGAGGACTATGATGAAGAGGCAGCGTTGCCAGAAGACCTCATGGATGAGGAAGACCAATATGAAAATAGGCAGACACCTAATGTGGATGAGATAGAAGCCATCAATCTCAGAAACGAGAAAATGGTCAAGGAAACCAGGATAAGTGTGTATTTGGACACACACAAAAAAAGAAAAAAATGAGAAATCTGCTTAGAGAGCACGTCAATGTAATCGCGTGGTCATATGCGGATGTGCCCGAATTAATCACGAACCTAGCAATCCGCAATCCACCTACCAATGCAAAAGCTATTGAGGGAAAGACATTGGCTGATTTTCTAACTGAAAGTCCGATCGATGAAGAGTTCGCACCATTAAGGACATATTTCCCGGATGAGAAATTAATGGCAATTGAAGAAGAAACAGTGAAGCCTACTTAGGATGGAGAATATTATTCAATGCGCCGTCAACTACAAAGGTTCAGGGATATAAAAAGTTTTGGTTTCAGAAATGGGTCAACATTACCCAATAGAAGCCAAGCTCAATTTCCAATGCACAAATAATATGACAGAGTATGAAGCCTATATTCTAGGTATTTGCATGGCCATTGACATGGATATCCAAGAAATCCTAGTAATAGGAGACTTAGATTTATTAATTCACCACGTCCGATGAGAATGGTGCACCAAGAATGAGAAGATCTTTCCATACATCAACCTCGCACAGAGATTGTGCAACAGATTCAATAAGATCAAACTCCGACATATGCTGAAAGTCTAGAATGAATTCGTTGATGCTCTTAAAACTATAACATCTATGATTCAGTACCCTGAAAGCAGTTATATTGACCCACTAGAGATCAGCATTAGGGAAGAACATGCCCATTGTTCCCATATGTAAGAGGAACCCGACGACAAACCATGATATGTCTATATAAGCACATATCTAGAAAGAGGAGAGTATCCTGAGAATACTACAACCAATCAAAAGAATAACATTAGAAGAATGGCCAACGGTTTCTTCCTAAACAAGGGAGTACTCTACAGGAGGACGCCCGATCTAGGGCTACTCAAATGTATCGATGTTGTAGAGGCCACAAAACTACTCGAAGAAGTAAATGCTAAGACTTATGGACCTCACATGAACGGGTTCATCCTGAACAAAAAAATCTTAAGAGTGAGCTACTACTGGATGACAATGGAAACTGACTGTAGTCGATTCATTAAAAGATGCCATCAATGCCAAATTCACAGAGATCTAATCAAGGTTCCACCAAATAAGCTTAATGTCATGAGCTCACCCTGACCATTTGTAGCCTGGGGAATTGATGTTATTGGGCCCATAAAGCCATCAACATCTAACAGACATTGCTTCATCCTAGTTACCATAGACTACTTCACAAAGTGGTTTGAATCTACCTCATACAAGTTGGTGACAAAGAAAGTGGTAGCCAACTTTGTGCGCAACAACATCATATGATGATTTGGTATCCTAGAGTCAATCATAATAGATAATGTAGCGAAATTAAATAGCGATCTGATGAAACACATCTGCGAACAATTTTGTATTACTTATCAAAATTCGACCGCATATAGGCCACATATGAATGGAGCCGTAGAGGCAGCAAACAAGAACATCAATAAAATATTAAGGAAAGTGATTGACAACTACAAATGTTGGCATAACCATCTACCTTACACATTTCTATAATACTGAACAACCACTCAGACTTCAACTAGAGCAACTCCATAGTCGATCATCTATGGGACCGAAGAGGTGATACTGGCCGAGGAAGATATACCCTCGCTCAGAATCATACAAGAAAGCAGAACTGGACAACACATAATGGGTTAAAAAATGATATGCGCAATGGCTCTAATCGATGAGAAAATGATGGTTACGTATGTTATAGTCAAGTATATCAACAGAGAATGGCATGCACCTTCAACAAGCGGGCAAGAGCCTGAAGCTTCTAAATAGGACAATTGGTACTCAAGCGCATGTTTCCATACCAAGATGAGTACAAAGGAAAGTTTGCACCCAACTGGAAAGGGCCCTATATGGCGTGCAAGGTACTATCAAGAGGAGCTGTCATCCTCGTAGATATGGATGGCCAAGAGGGGCCCAAAGAAATCAATTCAGATGTCATCAAGAGATACTATGTGTGAAGACATGCCTCTCAGTTGTAATCGCTTTTTACTTGCATTCACATTTCCTTTACTTGTAACTGCATTTTTATTTTGCTTGTAATCCTACTTTTCTTGTAATTGCATTAGAAAAAACAAAATATTCCTTGTAACGAACTACGCGAGGATCTAACTCCCAAAAAAGGGATACGTAGGAGTCCATTTCGGACTTAGTCACATTTTTATCAAACCACCATACTCCTTATTTTGAACTACATTTCGACCTGATTCCAGAGATAGGATACATAGGCACTCTTCAAGCTTGGTCATACCAAATAAAACACCCAAATAAACCCATAGGAAGCCTTAGATACATCAATAATTACAAAGAATCGCCTCACACAGTGTAAACTGGGGCAGAATGTTTGAGAAGATCTCGAAATTTCCATCAACAACCCGGCTCAAAGGATCAACAAATCCAAGCTCATAAACTGGGGAAATATTTTTAAGAGGGTCTCAAAAATTCCTTTAATGCAAACTGGCACGAGAGTCAGTCAATCCAAATCTACAATTGAGGCAAATTTTTGAGGAGGTCTTGAAAATTTCACCGAGATGAGCAAAAAGTAAAAAGTAGAACACTGAAGACGATCAAAGAACCTCGCTCAAGCAAATATGTCATGACATAATTAATAATATTTTAAATATATATGAAATGTTTAATCAAAATTTCAAGTTTGCCAAAATATTTTTCAAATATTTCTACACGAAATACTTTCGAGCATTATACCAGGACCGAAAGAGGGCTCGAGATCGACCGTATAGGAAACTAACAAATCTTTCTGTGATTGCAGGTCGCCATAATGTCATCGACAAGATGTCTTTTTCTACAAATCTATTTATTTATGAATAAAACAGGTACAACAGAAAGTCACTCCGACACCGAAAGACAATAGCCAGTCCCCGATAGCCACCGACAAAGTAAAGATACAACACCGGACCTAAGAGTCGCAAATAGAGGAAAAACTCCCTAAGGGGACATAAAGTAAAGAGGTACAACCTTACCTTGAGAGTCCAAAGTTCGAATGATACAATTCTGGCCAAAAGTATGTAGTCGTCATTCAAAAGTTTGAGTGATGTAATTATGGCTGAAAGATTGTAGTATTCACTCCAAGAGTCAGAATGATGTAATTTCGGTCGAAAGGCTACAGCCCTTATTCAAAAGTCTGAGTGATTTTGATGTATATAAGGAAGGGATTTTATGGTTAGGTGGGTTGGAGTTGGATTCGGATTGGATGGATATGAAAATATGGGTAAAATGGAGGTTGACGGGTTTTCAGGCAGTGTGTGTTTGGTGGGGGGTGTGCGGGTGAATTTGGAGGGTGTTACGCTAAGGCGATTGGATGAGATGAACTATCCACGTTGTAGGTTATGTTGGTGGTTGGGTGGTGGTAAGGTGGCAAAAACTAGTCGGGACAGTAAGGTTGACGGAATAGGGGTGTAATTAGGGACGGTGGGGAATTGGTTGGGGGTTTCGGGTGTTTGTGGGAGGAGTCGGTTGACGACCTTTTGGGTGTAAGTTGGGGAAGTGTTGGAGTGTATTGGGGTGAAAGGAATAGGCAGTTTGGACAAGGATGGGGCACTAAATTGATAAACAAATTTGTGTGATAGTAACGTAATGTAGGCCGAGAAGACCTTCAATGTGTTTGTAACAAGTAACCAGATAGAACCTTGGCTTGTGTATAGTTAGATCACAAAAGTTCTAACTAGACTTACACCGAGGGTTTGGACCACAAAAGGACCAAAGGGTGGCCCACAAAAGGACCGGGGTTCGGACCACAAAAGGACCAAAGGTTGGACTATAAAATGTTCAACTAAATTAACAACACAAAAGTAAACTCCAATATATTTCATAAAACTTCAATGTCCCCTTACATCAATTACATCTCCTATTTATACTAGTTCTAGACCTTCTAGAAGAGGAAACAAGAAAGACACTAACATGGCACTCGGCCGAATGTGAAAGGGGAAGGTGTTCGACCGGTTTGGGAGAAGGCAAAAGGCCCAACTCTTCATGTTCTCGAGGACAACCTTTTGTGTCATACATGTAGATAAGTGCATGAACTAGCTAGTTCATGAATGACCTCCTTGGGGCACGTTGGAAGCTTCTTATTCTAGATGGTTCTCGGCCTAGCCATCTCACCCTATTACATGGCCTAGTAATTAAGCTATAAGGAAATTAATCTAGGATTAAAATAAGCTAAAAGTTAAGCGCAACCAAGACCTACACAAAAGCCAAAAATTAATGTCACTTGGCTTGGATCTTCAAGTCTTTTCTTCAATTCCACTCCATACTCCATTTCACGTTAGGCATGTCACCATAGGATGGTCAGCAATCTTCGGCACTCCTAGCAAATCACCTCGCGGCTCATGTTGGAAACTTAGGTTCACGACATTCTTTTCATCATACTCCCTTTCTTTAACAGAATTTTCCCTCAAATTCTCGTCATCTAAGTTTGGTGATAAGTCTCCAACATTAAACATTGAACTAATACCTTCATATTCGTCTGGAAGTCTACCTTGTAGGCGCTTTCCTCAAACCTTGCCAATATATTGAAAGGACCATCCACCCTTGGCATTAGCTTGTTCTTCCTCATGTTGGGAAATCTTTCCTTCCTTAGATATAGCCAAACCAAATCTTCGGGCTGGAATTGTGGTTGAGTGCTTGACTTGTTTGCATCCATTTTGTACTTGGCGTTGGCCTTATGAATTTATGCTCGAATTTGATCATGTAACATGTTAAAGGCCTCAATGCGATCTTTAGCCGTGAAGCTAAGGATTTCTTTCTTTGGGATTGGAACTAGATCAATAGGTAAAAATGGGTTAGTGCCATAAACAATTTCAAGTGGAGCTTTACCCGTTGTACGAGATTGACTCGGTTTATAAGCAAATTCTGCGTGTGCCAACTTGATGTCCCAATCCTTGGTGGTCTTGCTCACCAATCCTCTCAATAGTGTGCCAAGAGTTCTATTAGTCACTTTAGTTTGGCCATTCGTTTGAGGATGATTGGAGGTACTAAATAGCAACTTGGTACCATGAAGTCTCTATAGTGTTTTCCAAAAATAACTTAGGAACTTCACATCCCTATCAGATGCAATAGTCTTAGGAACGCCATGCAATCTTACCATTTCCTTCAAATACGAGTCTGCAATATGTGTTGCATCATCGGTCTTGTGACAAGCAATGAAGTGAGCCATCTTTGAGAATCTATCCACAACTAGCATGATAGAGTCCTTGCCCCGTTGTGTTTTTGGTAAGCCGAGGATGAAATCCATGCTCACACCTTCCCATGGTCGCTCCAAAACTGGTAAAGGAGTTTACAATCCTTTGTGGAAGAAACTTTTAACCATTTGACAAGTGGAACACCTACTTACCACTCCATTTACATCTTTATCCATCTGTGGCCAGTAAAAGTGTTCTTGTAGAATCTCCAAAGTCCTCACTACCCCAAAATGTCTATCTTGTCCACCCGAATGCACTTCATGTACAAGTAATTCTCTCATAGAACATTTGGGCAAACACAATTTGTTTCCTTTGAAAAGGAAACCTTCTACTATGGTATAAGAACCATGAACTCCATTATTACATTCTATCATTATGTCTTTGAACTCGGGATCTCGTTCGTAGAATTCCTTTAGCACTTCAAATCCCACAAGTTTTTGTTTAAGCATGGTCAACATTACATTCCTCCGGAAAAGTGCATCCGCCACTATGTTGGACTTGCCATCTTTGTGCCTTGTTGAAAATGTAAAATTTTGCAAGTACGCCACCCACTTAGCATGCCATGGGTTCAACTTTCTTTGCCCATGTATATACTTCAAGGATTCATGATCCAAATATAAGACAAAAGGTTTTGGCCTCAAATAATGTTCCCATTGGACCAAGGATCTCACAATAGCATAAAATTCCTTGTTATAAGTAGAATAATTGAGTTGTACATCACCCAATTTTTCACTAAAGAAATCAATAAGTCACTTATCTTGAATCAAGACGGTACCAACACCAACTCTACTAGCATCACATTTAGCCTCAAATAGTTTCTCAAAGTTCAGAATAGCTAGAACTGGTGCTTCACACAACCTTCCCTTCAAGGTTTCAAAAACTTTTTGTGCTCCTTGGGACCATTTAAACTCACCCCTCTTCATTAGTTTAGTGATAGGGAAAGAAAGGGTACTAAAATCTCAAATGAAACTACAATAAAGAGAAGCCCAATCATGGAAACTTCTTACCTCACTTACATTCGTAGGCTCGGGCCAACTCCTGATAGTTTCCATCTTGGATGGATCCACATGAATGACCTCGGATGATACTATGTACTCGATGAATGGTTGTAACACCTCATGAATCAGCCTCATGAAAGAGCTGGGAGCATTCCACAATCCAAATAGCATCAAAAGCCATTCGTACAAGCCATACTTGGTTTTGAAAGTCATCTTCCATTCATCTCCCTCTCGTATCCTCATTTGATGGTAGTCACTCCTCAAATCTATCTTGTAGAATAACTTGGCCCCACTTAATTCATCCAAAAGATCATCCAATCTCGGCATAGGAAACCTATACTTTACGGTGATATTATTGACCGCTCGACTATCAATACACATGCGCCAAGTTCCAGCATTCTTTGGCACCAACAGGGCGAGTACTGCACATAGACTAATCCTTTCTTGGACAAAGCCTTTGTCTAATAATTCTTGCACTTGTCTTTGCAATTCCTTGGCCTCTTCCGGATTGCATCTATAGGGTAGACGATTATGTAATGAACTTCCCAGAATAAAATCAATAGCATGTTCAATACCTCTTATTGGTGGTAATCCAGGTGCAAGGTCATTCAGAAATACATCTTCAAATTTCTTCAAGAGTTCGTTCAAGTCGGCATCTTCAACCGCATCAAGTAAAAGGGTCTCAGATTTCTCCTTGTTGTTCTTGGCAATTTGGATCTTCATTTTCTTCACCTCACTAGGTGGCAATGGTACCAATCAGATCTTCTTACCATCCTTATGAAAAGAATAGACATTTTTTTCTCCATCATGTTTCACTTTCCTATCAAATTGCCATGGCCGACCCAATAAAATATGACAAGCATAAGGATGTTTCATTACCTTTAGCCTTTCATCTTCGTTCACCCATTGGAGAGCATATGGTATAGGATGGTTGCGGGTAGGAAATTTCAATTTGTCCACCATTTCTACGGAGGCCATGTTGGCACAACTTCCTCATCAATGAGCAATGAGCATATTACATACCTTGTATTTTACCTTGCATCGAGTGTAAAATAGTTGCGCTCTTTGTGTCTCTTCCTGTTCTTCAAGTTGAATCGTCAACACACGTCAGAGTACTAAACTTCCACCCTCCTTCGCAAGATCAACATCTTCCTCTAGGGCCTCCTTGACTTCGGGTGCCTTAATAACAAAGGAATCCCTACACTCTTGATATTCTTCACTTTCATGCCTTGGGATGTTTTGTACAACCCCGGACATGGCATTATTGCTCGCATCACGCCCCGTAAATTATTTTCTCAAGATTTGCACTTGTTCAACAAATATGTTACTTATGATCCTCCGTAGTTCTTCCTTTATGTTAGCCATAGCATCAAGGTGTGGGACTGGAAGGCCTTGATCTGACACCAAACTGATGTATATAAGGAGGGGATTGTATGGTTAGGTGTGTCGGAGTTATATTAGGACCGGGCGCATAAGAAAATAGGGGTCAAATAGAAATTGGTGGGTTTTCGGGCAGTGTGTGTTTGGTGGGGGGGTGTGCGGGTGAATTTGAAAGGTGTTGGGCGAAGACGTTTGGATGGGATAAACTAAACACGTTGTAGGTTATATTGGTGGTTGGGTGGTGGTAAGGTGGTGAAAACTGGTTGGGATAGTAAGGTTGATGGAAAAGGGGTGCGATAGGGATGGTGGGGAATTGATTGGGGGTTTCGGGTGTTTGTGGGAGGAGTCGATTGATGACCTTTTGGGTGTGAGTTAGGGAAGTGTTGGAGTGTATTGGGGTGAAAGGAATTAGGAAGTTTGGACAAGGATGGGGCACGAAATTGATAAACAAATTCGTGTGCGGGTAAGGTAATGTAGGCCGAGAAGACCTTCAATGTGTTTTTAACAAGTAACTGAATAGAACCTTGTCTTAGATATAGTTAGATCACAAAAGTTCTAATTATACTTACACCGAGGGTTTGGACCACAAATGGACCAAGGGGTGGCCCACAAAATGACCGGGGTTTAGACCACAAAAGGAACAAGGGTTGGACCACAAAAGGTCCGATTAAGATAAAAACACAAAAGTTGAAAACTTAGAAAGTTTAAGTAAACTCAAATATATTTTATAAAACTTCAATGTCCACTTACATCAATTATATCTCCTATTTATACTAGTTCTAGACCTTCTATAAGAGGAAACAATAAAGACACAAACATGGTACTCGGCCAAATGGGAAAGGGGAAGGTGTTCGACCAGTTTGGGAGAAGGGAAAAGGTCCAACTCTTCATGTTATCTAGGCCACCCTTTTGTGACATCAATGTAGATAAATGCATGAACTATCTAGTTCATGAATTACCTCATTGGGGCAACTTGGAAGGTTCTCATTCTAGATGGTTATCGGCCTAGTCATCTCATCCTATTACATGACCTAGTAATTAATCTATAAGGAATTTAAGTTAGGAATTAAAATAAGCTAAAAGTTGGTCTCGGCCAAGACCTACATAGAAGCCGAAAATTAATGTCACTTGGCTTGGATCTTCAACTATTTTCTTCAATTCCACTCCATACTCTATTTCACGTTAGGCATGTCACCATAGGATGGTTAGCAATCTTCAGCACTCCTAGAAAATCACCTCGCAGCTCATGTTGGAAATTTAAGTTCACGGCCTTCTTTTCATCAGATGTAATTCAGGCTTAAAAATTGCAGTCTTCACTCCAAGAGTCTGAATGATGTAATTCCAGCCGAAAGGTTGCCGCCTACATTCAAAAGTCTGAGTGATGTAATACTGGCTGAAAGGTTGCAGTCTTCACTCCAAGAGTCTGAATGATGTAATTCTGGTCAAAAGGTTGCAGTCTTCATTTAAAAGTTAGAATGATGTAATTGCAGCTGAAAGGTTGTAGTCTTCATTTAACAGTCTGCGTGATATAATTCCAGCTGAAAGGTTGCAGTCCTCATTCAAAAGTTTGAGTGGTGTAATTTTGTCCAAAAGGTGGCAGTCTTCACTCCAAGAGTCTG
Organism: Anisodus tanguticus; assembly: GCA_034509755.1. Taxonomy (NCBI): domain Eukaryota; kingdom Viridiplantae; phylum Streptophyta; class Magnoliopsida; order Solanales; family Solanaceae; genus Anisodus; species Anisodus tanguticus. Next base: position 19,431,328 of record CM067552.1, on the reverse strand, counting down.
ATTGATGTAATTCAGTATGAAAGATTGCAATCTTCATTCAAAAGTCAAAATGGTGTAATTCCGGCTGAAGGGTTTCAGTCTTCATTTAAAAGTCTGAGTGATGTAATTTTGGCCAAAAGGTTGCAGCCATCACTCAAAGTGTTAGAATGATGTAATTTCGGCTGAAAGGTTGCAGTATTCATTCAAAAGTCTGAGTGATGTAATTTCGGCTGAAAAGTTGTAGTTTTCACTACAAGTGTCAGAGTGATGTCATTTTGGCCAAAAGTTTGCAGTCTTCATTTAAAAGTCTGAGTGATGTAATTCCGGCTGAAAGGTTGCAGTCTTCATCCAAAAGTCTATGTGATGTAATTCTAGCCAAAAGGTTGCGGTCTTCACTCCAAGAGTCTAAATGATGTAATTCTGGCCGAAAGGTTGCAGTCTTCATTCAAAAGTCTGAGTGATGTAATTCCGATCGAAAGGCTACAGTCTTCACCCCATAGTCAGAATGATGTATTTTCGGTCAAAAGCCACAGTCTTCATTCCCAAAGAATCAAAGTATATCACAGGGTCAACAACATCAGGCTAGAAAGTCCACAGAGTCAACAGAGCCAGATGGTGTTGTAGGTGACATCTGCTCAAATAAACACTCCCCAACAAGTCAACAGAGCCTGACAGTGTCGCAGGTGGCATTCGCTCAACAAAATCAATAAGAGACAAATAGCGTCGGGGGAGGTGCCTACTCAAAAGAAATCACCTAGGATGGTACGTCAAACAAATCTGCACAGGTATGAAAAATATAAAAATAATAATCAACACGCACGTTTCAGCATATGGAAATAAGTAAAATCTACTGAAGGTGGAAAGAAGAAAGATCAGATCCAGATACATACGGAGCAAACGTGGAAATTGCTCTTGGGCAGCCAATAGAAATTTGTGTCAATGAGAGTCAAGCTCTCTGCACATAAGCTTGAACATCACTCCGCGCTGACCTCGTTAGAAAATAATGAAGTTTTTATTTTTTAAAACCCGTAACCAGTCGGACATATACCACAAGGGTCAAAGGGATTCCCATATAAAGGATACCCCTTTTGGGCTATCGAGTCGAACTACAAGAGAACCGATTCTCGAATACCAGGGATATGTAGGCCACTCAATCCCCGGGGATCGGTCACATTCCAACAAAATCAATCCGTAACTCTCTGGTCTGATATCTTTGTTTTATCAGCTTTTAGTAGATTAATTGAATCAAACTACAAGTGGCCTGAATTCTCATGCAACCTAAGATATGTAGGAAACCTAGAAACCAGGGTCCGGGCACAATTTTCAAAAATTGCATTAAAATGAGAAGTAATTTCCTATTGGTCGGCTAAAAATGAGAAGTAATTTAGTAGTTTGATTGAACCAAATTTCGCTACTTAGGGATGGTCTTGTCATCCATAAACAATGAAGGGTCAGTTATAGACACCTAATTTTTACCCTCCAATAATGTTATTTAATTATTCAGAGTTCCTGAGTCACAGATGAAGTGGAATATATTGTTCACAAAGTGAATATGAATTTACAAAATTATTCTGAGAGTATTTTGTCATTTCATTAGACAAAATATCACTTGGTATATATATTGTATTTCGTATCTTGATTTTACATAATTTTGGAATTTTAAACTGACAATTATAAATAATATTATCTCAAAAGAATTTTCTATATCCCCTATAAATATATACCTCCTCTTCATATGGGACAAGTTTTAAAGGGTCTGAAACTTGATATATGGAAATCACATTAATTGAGATCCATTTTCGAGTTAAAATGTGATTATTTATTACTTAAGTTGGGATCCAGCCCTTTGGTGGAACCTAGAGTTAGAGTAATTGGTCTTTCAATTATTAAAACCTTTTTTCGTGTGTTTGCGAGTCTACGAGGTCACCAGAGTAAAAAACAAGCTCCAAATCAATCTTTAGACTGCCTCTACATAAGCTAAACACCGCTCCTTTTTAATTTTATGTTAATTAGCCTAGTGTATTCTATGTTATGTGTTTGTATGCTTATTTAACATGCTAAAAGTAAGATTAGTGACTGTTTAGGTTACCTATTGAGCATATTAAAAATGATTAGTTACTATTTGAGCCTGTTAGTTTTAAAATGTGAGCATGTCTAGTTAGATTATGTGTAGTTTATGTTCATTAGATAGGTATTAAGCATGTTTAAAGGATATTAACACATGTTTATGTTTATTAGGTTAATTGTTAAGCATATTTAATTGAGACTTGTTGGTTGTTTAGGTTCATTAGGTTAGTTAGCTTATGGCTAGTTATGTTCATTATGCTAGTTACATGTTTAGTAGCTGCTTAGGTTCATTAAGTTAGTTATTAAGCATATTTACTTAGGTTAATGACTATTTGAGTCTATTAAGGTTGCTATAAGCATATTTCATTGAATGATATTGTTGTGTGTGTTCATTAAACCAATGACTTGTGTACTTGTTTAGTTAAGGTCACTATGAGTGTTCATTACCATGGCTTCTTATGTGGTTAGATGGATAGATACCTAATATGATAGCTTAAGGTTGGTTCTGTGCATATATAAGTCATCTAGTTTGGATTAACACCTAGCTTAAGATTTGTTTAAACAGGTGTAATATATTTAAGTGTTTATCATGTTAGCAAGGGTTTGGTTTAGCCAAATGTAGGTTGATTAAGCTAAATGTTATTTAAAATGATGTTAGATTAAAACTGGTTCTAGTTGATTGGTATAATATGTGACTGTGTGTTTTTCAATTAGTAGGGATGTGGTTCATATCAACACAGTGTCTATGAAACTAAAAAATAAACTATTAAGGATTGTTTAGGCTTGCATAATGTGTGCGTTGGTTTTTGGAGTCTTCATTTGGTTTGAATATGTTGAAAGTGCTTATACTATGTCACCTAGTCCTTGTTTAGGTTTTAAAATGCTATATATGTTACGTGTTTAGTTCAATTAGTCTGTTTAGCTATAGAAAGACAAAGTTATGTCATGTTTCACCACACCACATTTTGACTACATGTCCATAAGTGTTCCAGTTGTCCTCCCCCACCCTCAGCATGTTCCCAATAGTCTCAAATGGTCCAATATACATCTGCTCACAACTATCTAGAATAACCTTACCCTCTCTTCATGTGCATGACTCTGCATCTAGTTTGGTTTGATTATATATATCTATGTCATGTATCTATGTGTTGAATAATTTAAAGTGTTGTGTCCCATGTTTCCCCCATATCTACTACTACATCATGCCTATCTCATTTTCTTTGTGTGGATCTAGTAGATCATATAGGGTCCGTTTAAGCTTTTTTTATTGTATGTATCCAGGTCATATATATTGAAGAGAAGAATGTATGAGTAGCTCTCCAGTTACATGTCCTTTTCATTTTCTTTGTTTTCTTCCTATCTGGTTAAAATATTAAGTGATACAGATGAAGATTGGTATTTTAAGGATAGATACTGCACATATGCTTAGTCTATCTACATGTAATGCTTGCCTATGCCTGCCCATGTCTAGTTAACTTGTTTATCTGCTTCTACTTGGGATTGAATATCTAATTTGGTGTAGTCATAATTTTATTCAAGTTATCATTGACACTATCTACTACCTAACTGGGAGGAAATAGGATGATACATATCCATGATATATTGTTATGATTGAGCTTCCTCCGTAAAAGTCTACTTCTGTGTTCTTTCCTTAAAAAATGCTATGTTATGCCCTTGATATACAAGTTATATACAGTCCAAATAGGCTAATATGTATAGTTTATGTAATAATGTATATCTGTATACCATCCATGCTTTTGACACACATGATTTGTTGGGCTTGGCCCATTATTGTGCTAACATGTTTCTTTTCATACTACTCTGTCCTTGGGCCTAGCCTATTTTTGCTACTCTATGCTATCCTATTTGCTCTCTTATATTAATTTGGGCCCAATCTGTTGTCTGTTGTGCTCTTCTCTTCTTATTTTATTGTTAACAAATTGAGCCCATTAATGTGTCTCGCTTGATTCTTATTCTAATTATGGGTTGATTAGTTTAAGTTAATCTTTATTTGCATTATATATTTTGGGTACGTCTAACTTGCATCCTTGTTTTCCTCTTATGTGTCTCTACTGCATTGCTACGAGATGGGCCCTCAGGGGGGCCATTACCTCTATTCAGATGAGTCATCCCTTCATGATTTGCTGATTGTGCTGAGGCACAATCAAGATTATTTGGCCGATATGAAATATACTAGGGAAGCTAATATTTGCAAGAAGGCCTAGCTATGGGTAAAAATAGCCAACTGATGGGCTTTGGTAGGCCCACGGGAAATCCTCCCGACCACAAACAACAATAGGATGTGAGTTAGTTCAAGAGAAAAGGGGACATGAGTAACATATTGCAATAAGAAGATGTCATATTTTAAAAACAATTGAACCAAACCATGCCAAAGATTGAAGACAGCCCTACATACCTTGTCGATTAAGCTATTTATGTTCCACGATCCCTCACAAATTCTACGGATGATAATCTACATTATACGAAGGATTTGTATCAATATCGAGTTCATATCTTATAAGGAATTTACTGTTAGAAATTTTATCAAACAACTTGTGGGTGCAACTTTATATGATCATTTTTAGCTCAAATTCTACCTATCCTATCACAACAATCTTCACTATAACCCTTACTCATCACCGCAACATGATCCCTATCCTTACAACATCATTTGGTAGTTCAAATAACATACAGATAGCCCACATATCTTAACTTGACTAGAAAGTTCAAAAATACAAACTTGTCAAGAATATTCCAAAAATCTTATCTCAAATACTTTCACAAACCTAAGAGTAAGCCAAAGAAGATGAGAATTACCTTAAATCCACCAAGAACACCCAAATTCATAGCTTACTTCATCACCAATACTTCTCTGAGATGGTCGCAACAAGGAAGAAGAGAAGCTAATAATGTCCACGAGATTCTCTACATTGAACTTGTGTATTTTATCTTTGAATTTTGTTCCAAGGTGTTAGGAAACCTTTGAGAGGGTGTGAGAGGAGTTCTATGGTCTGGAGAAATGTAAAATAAAGCTCCCAAGTCAAAGGACGTGATTTATTTATAAAAATGACTATCCACCACCCAGATGTACGATACAAATGTATAGTCCATACATTGATGTACGGTCCATACATTTGGACCTTATATCCATAGCTGAAACTTGAAAATTTTCAAGAAAAATTATGACCCAGACTATAAATTGTACGGTCCATACAATGATGTATGGTCTGTACATTTGGACCACATTTTTGGAATGTTTGCGAATTTCATCGAAACGTATTATCTTTGATATATTTAACTTCTAGGTTGTGAGCCCATTATCATATATCCCCATAGGATCTTAGACGACCCCCTTTTTTGAACTGCCATTATTCCTTTCCAATAACTTTCACTTCTAGCTTATTATGATAGAATCAATTCTGAATGCAACCTTTAAACACCGCTCTTGAATTCTAGGTATCAGTAACTCTTGTAATCTTGAAAATGCTTTATGCTACACTTTATTTGTCCTTACTTCTGTCTAATTTACTTTTTGCAACTTGCAATCGTACGCTTGTGAAATTTAAACTTCACGCACTTGGCCTATTCTGTGATACGTATTTCGGTATCATCTAATGACTCATCTACAATCTTTGGGGTAACCATAACTAGGCCCTGCATAAGTCAACTACTGATTGTCTAAATCATTTCCTCTTTCATAACTTAGTTTTGAGTAACTCCTCTTCAGGCCTTTGTCCTCCTGTATTTGTTTACTCCTCATTCTATTCTTCTGAGTCTCGAATGTTTAGTTACACTTATAGTCAATTGGAATTTCTATTCAAGGGTTGCTACTAGTTTCTCTTTAGCACTTATACTTGAACAAAAAAATCTGAATTCGTAACACATTTGTACAGCGTGGATAAATTCAATCTTAATTGTTATAAATCTCTTTGTTGTAATCCTCCTTATGATTCTGTCACTAAACAAAAAACGTGTATCTGCTTTGGTATCTTATCATATTATCTCCCCTTTGGGAGAATGGCCCTTACTTCATGCTTAATGGTTTCACTCTGTAGAGTCAGATTGTTTCCTCAACGTCTTTCTTAATTATATATGATTTTGATAGCTCATAACTCATTTTAGCATAACCCTCTCTTATTAGGGATAGCTGAATCACTTACATACATAAAGTGCCATGTATTCCCAACTGGCATACTCGATCTTGATAAACTTAACATTTACTTGCGACGCTTGTCTTAGGGTGATCTCTCTCTTAATAACCCTCAAGTGTCATTCTTCTATCATTCATTATTTTCCTGTCAACTCCCTTGCTTCGCAAATATCGTTATACCAAATTTTATAGAGGTCCTTATAGTCTTTAACTCACATCCAGTTTAGCTTAAGGTACTTCCCAATACCAGTATCTCCTGATCCAGAGAACTAAATAATCTTGTTGATATCTGATATTGAAATTGTCAGCTCACTTCTCATAATAAAGATACATTCTCATGGCATATTCCGCTCTTATAATCTCAACACTTGCCTTTTATCACCCCTTCTTCTCCTTATTTACGAATCTTACTAAACTGCCACACGTTGACTTACAATCCTTAATCATTCTTTGCCTCTCTTTATGATGCTTTACTTATCTTACTACTAGTCTCTTATTAACATCTTAAGCACTTATTTCTTCATTTCTTGCATTCAACTTTTGTCTCTTCAATTAGGCTTATTCTCATTAAGGTCGCCAATTTACTTCTAGTAATAAAATATAATATTATGTCTTACACATCTTTATAATTTCAAAACTTGCTATCTTTTATCTCTTCTTCTACTTGACAACAAACCTTACCATACTACCATAATTTATCTTATGTTCTCCAATGATTTCTCATATCTGCTTATAACGCTTTACTTAGCCTTCTTTCGATCTCTTGCTAACATTACCACCTCCTATATTATTCTGGAAAACTCCAGCGAGGCACTGTTTCACTTCTAGCATTCCCCGCTTTATCCGGCCTTATCCTTTGATCACTTCATATTCCTTCCTTACAGGGGACATGGACCATACTGAGGTGCATACTTACCTCGCTCACAAGGATTCCAATACCTAACCTCCAGATTTTCTAATCCCTCTAGAAATCTTACCCGATTATACAATTCCAAGATACACTACTTATATACCACATAAAGAGGGACTAACAACATATCCATTATTCTATTCAGAAAGGTCATCTAACTTTAACAATTTGTCCCACACCAAGGATATCTCTAACCCTTACTAGATTGCAAGAGTTTAGTCCTCTCTAAGATTACATATGTCGACGCTTATATATCATAATCGGGGCTAGATACAGCTCACTATAATTCTATCATTGCTTAAGTAGGACAATTACGCTTATCTTTCCCTATCTAATTTCCAGCTAGTTTATAGTTTTCTTTGTTTAGGTACCTCGTACCTCATTTACCTTACTTATTTTACTTTATAAAAGTCATATTACACCTCTGTATACATTTTACCTTCTTTTTGTATGGGGGAAGATAAATAGTAACACTTTGAAGCTCTAGCATACTACTTGCACATCTGGTACTCACATGATGGGCCTCAGATTGGCTATACCAATTGGGGACTCTTTACTAGTGTCCTTACCTATTGTTGTATTAGCCCTTTGGATAGTTGTAGTGTTTCTGGTCACATACACCTCTGTATACAAACACCAATACCTGAGTTTGAAAACCAAACTCCTATGACTCAGCTTTACACCACAATCTGGATCTACAAGAAGGGTAACTAACTCTTAAATACCCTCTAGCTTCATGTTTATATAATGTGGTGCACAACACACTTATAATAAGACTCTACTAGACCTCGAGCATACCACTCTGTAATATGAAATGCCAGAATGCAAACAAATGATCTAGGCCGGCAAAGCCAATTTGTAAAGCAAAAAATAAAAATCTAAGCTAACAAGCCCATACTTAGAACTATCTGAGTATATATGAATAGGCCAATAAGGCCAACATATGTCCCTGCAAATAGCAAAACCCCAAACAAGGTATACACAAAGGCTGACAAGGCCACAATACTGATATACTGAATATACAGTAAATATCTACATGACACTAAGGAGAATAGACCATATTGTGGTCGGGATAGGGCCCCAACCTACCCATCATGTCTATATACACTCATAATGACTCCCAAACTCTAGACATGGTAACTCCAAATGAAATGGATCTTACTAATCAAGCTAGTACTCGGCATGTCTACTGGAGAGTCCTGTCTATCTATCTGTCAATATTTGTAGGCATGAAATGTAGCACCCCCAATAAGATGTCAGTATGAAATAATGTACCGAGTATGTAAGGCGATTGAAACATAACAATAAGAAATTGTCAATGAGAGGGATAAGAATCAACCTAATACCTCTGAACTGCCATTGGGGGATATGATATGCATGATATCTATACTTATATATGTTGCCACTCTATGAGCTATATTACTTTGTATTGAGCTGCTATTCGAGGATAATATCAATATCGTAAACATTAACTGCCCAATTGATCAGTGGTAACTGCCTAACCGGTCGTAGCTCGATGGTAAATGCATGACTACCCGACCAGTCATAGCTCGATAGTAAATGCATGACTACCCGATTAGCCGTAGCTCGATGGTAAATGTGTTACTGCCCGAATGGTCATAGCTTGGTGGTAAATAGGAATACATAACTGCGCAACCAGCCATATCGCAGTGGTAAATACATGACTGCCCGACCGGCCATAGATCGGTGGTAAAGTTGGACTACCATAGCCATGCCCTTATAGATATTGTATATGTGTATATAATGTCATTACTCATTTACATACATACAATTCATGAAGAGCCTTTTAGGATCATTAGAACATCTTTCGAAGTTACTTATTGTCGTTCACCCTCCGATTACATTATGAACATTAACATCATTCTCATATACCTCAATAGGGACTTAGGAATATATTTAGACATGCTTTGAAATACATTTAATAGGAATGAATAACATAGACATCATTAACTAATAAGAGTAGAAACATTTATGGAATAACATTATATTTATGTTTCATTACTTGGATCATGCCAAAAGAAGGATGGATTAGCCATAACATACCTTTGCCATTTACCTAATGACTCAACATACTCTGCTTGTAGCCTTTTTCTTCCTTAAAAGTTTTCCTTGGGATTTGGGTGCACATGGTAGTTCATTTGGTGGCATCTACATTTAAGAGTAAATCATAAACCATGGAAAGACATAAAACATACTACTAAGATAGTAGCTCATTTCTAGAAAATTTAGCAACACTTTCCCTATATCTTTTACTTCCTTCCAATTCAAACCAAAACCAAAAAAAAATTAATAAAATCATCAACAATAACATATCCAAGCTACTATATCAAGAACCAGACGAAACCTAGTTCAAAAACCTTCCAAAATAGTCCCATAGGCACATCACCGCAACTTCACTTTCAAACCCTTGTTCTTCATGTTCTCTTCATCACCCAAGCTTGTTGTAGCCAAAAAACGAATAAGACTAAGTAGGAGAGTGTAAAACATACCTTATAACACTCTAACAACCAATTTTGAAATCATAATTCACTGCGAAGCAATCCTCAATCAGCCATAAAATGAAGAGAAGCAATATAGCAATCACCTCAGGATTCCTGACGTTTGATTTATGTTGTTTTCTTTGGATTTTACTCTTGGGTGGTTTCGGATCACTTAGAGAGAATTTGGGGGTGTTTGGGAACTGATTTTCTTTGAGAAATCATGAAGTTAGAGGTTGAAAAGGCTTAAATACCATTTAAAGGTCGCATGCAACCTCAAGTGGGTCCCAAAGGCTGCATGTGTAGTCGCGCAAAATTGTGAATACCTCTCTACTCTGACATTGTACAGACAAATGGTTTAATACGTTCAAAACTAGACTCGTAGACCTTTAATACCATGGGTAGATAACCCCGTAAATCCAAGTATATTGGGAGATCTCGGCGAATACAACTCACTTGACGTCAAAACTTAATATATGACTATTAAACACTTAAAACACCTTAAATCATGACCTCATTAGCAGATTAAGCACTCCTAGTTTTACCCCGAAAGTACATGTTATAACATATTTGATTCATTTAATATCCAACCTTCACGATGCTTCCTCAACATTTTTAACATATCGTTATCTTTGTAAAGGTCCTTAACCTCTCCATCTCATATTTATTCACGTACTACGCATTCTAATATAAAACTACAGGGTTGAAACAGTGGTAGTAATTTCTTTAAAGATTTGGAGGCATTAGTTGTATGGGGTCCATTGTGAGGTGTTCACGAACTATCTTAGTCTTAAACATGTGTTCAATAAGAGATATTTGAATTTGAGGCAAAGTAGATGGATAGAGTTGCTCAAGGATTATAATATTACTATTCTTTATTATCCTGGAAAGGCTTATATGGTAGCGGATGCTTTGAGCAGTAAGGCAGTGAGTATGGGTAGCTTGGAACGTTTGATCATGGAGGAGCGTCCCTTGGCTATGGAGGTTAGGTCTTTGCCAAATAGTTTGGTGAGACTTGATATTTTAGAACTGAGCAAGGTTCTAGCTTGTGTTAAGGTGAGGTCTTAACCTTTGGAGAAAATTAAGACCTAACAGTTTGCGGATGAAAAGTTGTGCAAGATTAAGGATAAGGTGTTGAAGAGGAAGGCTAGAGAGGCAATTCTTGATGATGAAGGACCTTTGAGGATTAAGGGGCAAATTTGTGTTCCTCGTGTGGGTGGTTTGACTAGGTTGATTATGGAAGAGGCTGACAACTCTAGGTATTCTATTAGTCTTGGTGCTACAAAGATATATCATGATTTGAGGAAACATTATTGGTGGGGTTGGACGAAGAGGGATATAGTGGAGTTTGTATCTCAGTGTTTGAATTGTCACAGGTTAAGTATGAACATCAGAACTAAGGGGTATAACTTAGAGGATGCCTATACCTAAGTGGAAATGGGAGTAGATTGCTATGGAATTTGTAGTAAGGTTGCCAAAACATTTGGGCAAGTTTGATTCTATTTGGGTTATCGTGGACAGATTGACTAAGTCCACAAACTTCATTCCAGCTCAGACTACCTACAATTCAGAGAAATTAGCAAAGATCTACTTTTGGGATATTATGTGGTTGCATGAAATACCCATTTCCATTATTTCAGACCGAGGCACTCAATTCACCTCTTATTTTGGGAGAACATTGTAGAAAGAAATGGGGACTCAGTTGGATCTCAATATGACATTTCACTTATAGATGGATGGTCAGTTTGAGCGGACTATTGAGGTTTTTGAGGATATGTTGCGGCTATGTGTGGTCGACTTTGGTGGTCATTGGGACAAGTTCTTGCCCTTATCGGAATTTGCCTACAATAACAGTTATCATTTGAGTATTGACATGGCACCATTTGAGGCCTTGTCTAGTAAGATATTTCGGTCTTTAATTGATTGGTTTAATGCTTTCGAGGTGAGGCCATGGGGTATAGACTTGTTGAGAGATTCCTTGGATAAAGTGAAGTTGATTCAGGAGAAGCTCCTAGCAGCTTAAAGTAGATAGAAGGAGTATGTGGACTGAAAGGTTCATGATATGTAGTTCATGGTAGGTGATCAGTTTCTATTGAATGTCTTACCTATGAAGGGCGTGATGAAATTTGGGAAGAAATGCAAGTTGAGTCTGAGGTATATTGGACCATTTGAGATCCTTCAACATGTTGGTAAGGTGGCTGATGAGTTGGCTTTGCCATCAGACTTATTAGGTGTTCATCCTGTGTTCCATGTATCTATGTTGAAGAAATACCATTCATATAGGTCCTACATCATCCAATGGGACTTGATGTTATTTAATCAAAATCTAGCATTTGAAGAAGAGCTCGTGGCCATATTCGACAGGCCGGTTAGGATGTTAAGATCAAAGGATATTGTTTCAATAAAGGTGTAATGGAAGCACCATCCGATCGAGGAGGCCACTTGGAGACCAAGATGGATATTCAAAGTAGATATCCTCAGTTGTTCGACAATTTAGGTACTTTCTCCCACCCATTCCTTTTTTGCTCGAGGATGAGCGATTGTTTGGCCAGTATCTGATATAGCGATCTGTTTGGTCATCTAGCAATTTTGGACTTATTATCCCTAAATTACCCTTCTCGCGATCTTATTTACGGTATTTCTATTTTGCTAGTAGAGGTGGCACTCTTCTCAAGGAAATTGGGTTGGTTTCAGAAATAAAATCTTAAGTTAAAAGTTTCTTAAGTTTGGAAATAGAAGAGTGACTAGAAGTTGACTCATGGGAAAATATGTCCATAATTAATTTTTGTAGATTCCATTAGGCCGGAATGTCATTTTTGACTTAGTCAAGTCCATGGTTTGGGTGTGTTTTGAGCGTTTGGTTGGCTAATCTTGAATTTTGAGAAAGTTAGGAGGATTTTGCAAAAAAGTGTGTCTAAAAATGGTGGATTAATGTTTTTAGTGTTCGAGTGAATTTGTAGCGTCGATTATACTCAAGTAGCATATTTGGTTTATGTCACGAGGTTCCGAGTGAGTTTCGAGTAGAGTTTGAACATAGATGAAATGTTTGACTTCTGGTGCGAGCGCGATCGCACCCCAGGAGTGAAATCGCACAATAGGTGGACCGGTAAGGCAGCGCTATCACACAGGGGGAGCATGTTTGCACTGATGACTAGAGTTGGGTAGCGCTATCGCGCAGTAGCAGCGCGTTTGCACTGAAGGTCTGCCTAGCCAGCACTATCACTTGGCGCTTGTGCGATCGCGCTGAGGGAATTTCTCTAGGTCGACTGCGATCACGCTAGACTGGATTCAGATGAATAAAAATGAGTAGAATTGGGAATTAAAGTTTTTTCACCATTTTTGGAGTTCTAGAGCTCGGTTTTAGGCGATTTTAGAGGCTATCAACTTACTTTTGAAGAGGGGTAAGATTCTAACTCTTATTTTGATATTCCCTCTTGACTTATTCTGTTAATTAATGATTTATACTAATTAAGCTATGGGTAAATTAATTTTTAAATAAAATTTCAGTTTTTCCATTGGAGCTCGGTTTTGGATATTTTGGTCTTATTTAGGGATATTCGGGAAATTATGGCAATATGGGTATCCTTAGATTCATATTTTAACATAGAATTCATATTTTCTTGACTCCATTATTTGGAACCACTTTGAAAAGGAAAATTGTTGGCTTGAGGGTTTGTGGCTCCTGTTTGGCTTTGAGGTAGGTTATACATTACTTTTTAGACTCTAATTTGAGGCGCGTACTTAGAGTATAATTGTTGTCGGGATATGCATGTGAGCCTTCAGGCATTGAAGGTGGTGATAAATCTACGTAGAATTGGTTTGGCACCTTTTATGTGGGGCTATGTTAGCCATGTTTAATGTTTATTTCTACTTTTGATTCGGATTCCTATTCATCATGTTATATCTTGATAATACCATGAGAAAAGGAGAGTTCTTGGAATTGATATGCTTAAATGAGATGTTATGACGAATGCTTACCTCTCCGTACCCTTGATTTTTTGTCTTATGACACTATGCATGCCCATTTATTCATACATATATTTTATTGATATACATTATGGATTTGAGATACGGTATGGTCCAATGAGACAGGGAAGTGATTATGAGTGCTATGATATGATTTATATGAGGAAATTGATATGAGATAAGGCTCAACCATATCCGAGGGATATATGTCAGATGGTGGCGAGCGGTATATGGACGTCGAGAGTCCTCCATGGGTCATGATTACGTGGCTAAAGGCACGAGCATGTGTATACCAGGTTTGATATTGGTCATTTGCATTGCATATCATCTGCATTCATCCCATTTTTACTAGCTATGTGGTTATGTGACTTAATTGTAAGTCAACTCATAAAAAGGCTTAAGTCGGGAACTTGTAAATATGAAAAGGTTGAATCCTTATGTATGACTGTGAATAATACTTGGTTTTCAAATGATTTACGAACATAATGAACCTTAGGGTAATTATAAAGGAAAGATTGGACTTCATGGACCATAATGAATTTGAATGTGTTTTTAATTGTAATGTATTGATTTGGTCTTACTTGTCTATTCTGCCAACTCTTATATTTTATGTACGTGTTTCCTTCGTTGTCGGCCTATGATGCCTATGAGTACTAGTGTTGTACTCATACTAATCTTGTTACACTTTTTGTGTAGATACCAATTTAGGATCCAGCTCTAGACCTCGTGGCTGATCGCGAAGGTGATTATCGACTTTTTTCATGGTACGCTACTTGGCCGTCTATGGCCCCTGGAATCCTCCCCTTTTTAGTTGCATTCTGTTTTTGATTCGAGAAACAACTATTTCGCCTATGGGCATGTATTCAAACTTGTATCCCGAATTCTGAATTTTGGATCTCTTATACCTTCATATCATATTTTGGGGGCATGTTTGGATTGTTATCGGTAGTTATGATATTTGAGACTTATGATAAATTGTCTTATTATTAATTCCACTTTCTTTTAACTTGTTCTCTATTTAAATTCGGGGATGGTTCTCCTACCAATTGGTTAAGTGTAGGTGCTATCAAGACCGCAATTTTGAGTCGTGACACAAGTAGCCCCCTCAACTGGACGATTTATCCATTGTACTTTCTCCAAAGCTATCTCTTTTGACCTAAACTATTGAACATGTCTGTCGAAAATAGCTCTCGGATCCTCCTCAAATGTTAGATTCTAATCAAGATGCATTGTGTCCTGATGTAACATACGAGACTTATGCTTATGTTATTTCTTTAGCGTGAGACATGTAAAACAGGATGAACACCTGATAAGTCAGGTGGCAATGCCAACTCATAGGCCACCTCCCCAAAATAATAAAGAATCTCAAATGGACCTATATATCTCGAACTCAACTTCCCTTTATTCGAACCTCATCAGAACCTTAATGGGTGATACATTTAACAATACTTGGTCGCCCACCATTTACTCTATATCTTGAACCTTTCGGTCTAAATATCTCTTTTGCCTACTATGAGCTGTGAAAAACCTCTCCTATGTCAGTTCGACATTGTCTAAGGAATTCCTCAATAAATCTACCCCATGGCTTGACTTCGAATGCATCAAACCAACCAATGGACAGGTGACACCACCTACCATACCAGGCCTCAAATGATGCCATTTGGATGATAGACTAGTAACTGTTGTTATATGCAAACTCCGCCAAACGTAAAAACTGGTCTCAACGACCTCCAAAATCGGTCACATAGGCTCTCAATATATCCCCCAAGGATCTGAATAGTACACTCTGATTGACCATTATTCTATGGGTGATAAGTTGTGCGAGAATTAAGATGCAAGTTTTTTTTGAATTATATATTTATGTTAATTTCAAATCTATTGTTACAATGGAATATTAAGTGTACTTATATTCCTCACCCTGTAATTTAAAAATATGAATTTACTTTGGTATGTGCGCTCCCAATGGAAGGATCATCTACAAAGCTATTCGTTTATCTGTATTCAGACCAAAAGCTGACATAGATGTTATGGGTATAATTCTTTTTTTTTTTGAATGTCAAAAGGGAGCAAGGCGTGATTGCTATATCATCCTCTGACCCCCCCCCCCCCTTGCACCTATAAGTAGTGGTGTAATATGTTTTCGGCGGTTTTATTTACAAGCTCAGGACTAGAGGAATATTTTTAATAAATTTGAGGCATTTCTTGTAACTTAGAAGAGAGATGGGAGATACTACCATTATTCATTGTTCAAATTATCACTAACAAAAGCATCTTGAAATGAGTCTATAATCTTAGCCAAATTTGCTAAACTTTGAAAACTGGAATGAAGCAACTAGGATTATATTTAACACTACACCGTAGCAGTCTTCATAGGTCAACTTTTGGTTAACTTAATAAAAAGTTAAATTGGGTATTTAGTATACAAGGCTTGCTCAAAAAAGGCAATTCACAATCTTGGCTGATCATTGGAGAATATTGCTTAGATTGTATGTAATGTCGGGTAAATTATACTAAAGATGTTGTTGCTACGGTAGATGAAAGACACTTGTTCTAGATTGGTTTATGTTGCCAAATCTTTCATTTAGGAGTGAGATTTTTCTCTAACTATAAATCATAAAAGAAATCATTTAGTACATGGATTAAAGTGGTACATGGAGCTAGTGCTTGCTACCTAAGTTGCTTCATAGATCTCGTCTGAAATGTATAATGTTGTTCGGGGATTCTCTGATAATTGTGTAAGTTAGATGAATTTCCTAGTACATAGATTAAATCTGAAGAACATTGTTGATCGATACGGACGAGAACACTCCTACACAATAGTTCACTTAACACTACCTCGGTACACAACTCGCTCGACATGGCTGGTTGGAATCCAGTGATAAGAGACATGATAATTGTTCTTCGGGTACCGAGATGTTTAGCTTGTAGTGCTAATTTTTTCTTTGGCCAAAACATATTTATTCGAAGAAATGGATGTAGTGATAGCTATGGGTGAAAAATTGAAGATTTAGATCAAATTTGAATGGATTAAAATGGGTTGAATCAATAAATCAATCATAATCAAACTCTAGGGGTGCCAATCATTAGGTTCAGTTGGATACTTTTAAAAAACATCACATAGAAATTGTTTGATTGATCTCACATATAACCAAAATATCATTTTTAGGACAATTGAAACCTATTACGTTTTTCTTCTGTGTCAGTTAGTTCAGTTAATTTTAGTACAACAATGACAATTCCTCAGTCCCGATAAGTTAAGTCACATAAATGAATCATCATTGACCGTGATATAACGACCACTTAATTTGCTGAATATTGTAAGAGATCAAAATTTTGATTCTAGTAAAGATAAAAATAAATTAAGTAATATTAGCTCATCTACCTAATACTTGGTGGGCATGTATGTACAAGAAGGCTCAGGATCAAACACTACTAAGCCCCTTACTGTAATGACTCGAAAAGTCATCTTGATTATTTTACTTAGAAACCCCTAATTTTCCCTTCCCGAACCTTTATTTTCTTGTTTGTGACTTGTGGGGATGGGTGGCATAGTTTCTGAGGTAATCGGCTAGGTTCCAGGTCCTTTTTGAGAAGTTTGGAAATTTCTAAGTTAAGAGAATAGAAAGGTTTGACTCATAGTTGACTTTTGAGTAAATGCGTCCTTTTCGAAGTTTTGTCGGTTCCGTTAGATCCAGAATGACGTTTATGACTTACTCAAACTTTCGATTCAGTTCCTGAGGCAACCAGGAGTGTTTTGGGTGATTGGTTGTGAAGTAGAGAAACTAGAACTTAAGTATTGACTTTTGTCAAATCCGAGCCGTAGAGTTGCTGGTATTTGGTGTCTGCCCCAGCGGTCGTCTGGCCTCCTCTGTGTGTCCGCCTCCGCGGAGGTTGGCTCGTAGATGTGGGCCTTGTGCGATATTGTGTTTGTTGCTTCTGCGGATGTTTTCTCACAGAGGCGATGGCACCTCTATGGAGTCCTTCTCTCTCCAACGCCTATCTGGAATATTCCGTGACTCCGCCTTGGCAGCCTGTTTTAATTTAGAAAATGTTTTAATTTAAAAGAAAATTGACATTTGGGCCCCCTTTCCTTTATTTTGAAATGGTCAGGTCCGACCCAAATGACCGTGACCCCACCCAAAGCATCACTTATATGATGAACCTCTAAGATCCCTTTTTAAATTTTCACGATTTGGGTCCTCGGGGAACCCTTGCCGTCGTCCTCATTAGCTCATCATTGCCAAAAATGACTATCTTGCAGCATACATTCACTTTACACCAGGCCTTTTTCTCTTATCTCATCAGTGAGCCGTAGAGATGCCACCCCCTACACACACACACCAAGGTGAGGTTACCCCTCTCCGTGCATCTGCTATGATTTAATTGTTTCTTGCCTCTTTTGATTTTGAATTCTCATTTGTGATTGGTTGAGAACCTTTTGGAGGGGGTTTTCCCCCAAAATCAGTTCTCCCACACCGATTTCAACCCTAATTTCTAGGGTTTTGGGGGTTCTATAAATAGAACCCCAACCTTTCACTGTTAAGGGTCGGCGATTGAATTTCTGAGCTTTTGATTACATTAAGAGCTTGATTTTTTTTATCTAAATTTGTGATTAAGTTTGATTAAATTGGATTCCACGCCCATTGGTTGCATCCTAAACTTTCGAATTTCGCCCATCAATTCTTAAAATTTTGTTTTCTTTGTGTGTGAGTGTGAATCGAGTCGAAGGAGTTGAAGATTTAAGCCTTAAACTCGACTTGACTACCACCACACAAGGTATTTGCCCCTCCTTTCATTCCATTTTAATTTCAATTTGTTTGTAAGTGTGATTATGTGTTCTTGAGTTTGTTTTGTATAAATTATTATTTATTGCTACTAATATAATGTCTGAATGGGTCTGAAAGATCAACTTTAAGTTGATAAACTTGATTAGATGACTAAGTGTACCTTACTGCCCTAAGGTGGGATAAAAGATAAATCTGAAAGTAGTTAAGATGTGCATGTTTAATTAATAATGACTAGTTTCTACATTTTTAAGCCTGATTGCAACTAGTTTGTGATTGGTATCTGATGGAATATGGTTTAAATAGTCAGGGACGAAGCCTCACATGCCCCACTAGGGGCTATAGACCCCAACAATTTTTTTTTTACTATTACTATATTAATAATTATCAAAAATCCCCCACACACAAAAAACATTAGCCCCCATCATTTTGCTACTCTTAAATTATCCAAGCCCAATAAATTTGCAAAAGGAAATTCATAAGCCCAACAACAGAAAAAAAAAGTACTAGTCTATGAATACACAACAAAGTCAGCGTATGTGCTGATTAAAAAATAGCACTGCCTTTCTCTATTAAAATAAAAAAACACTTTGTCTTCTTCAGGGTTTCACGCTCGAGACCAACTTAGAAATTGGTGATTCTTCTTCAGTTCTTCCGGTTCTTTTCTTGTGATCTTCTTCAAGACTTTGGTTTTTGCGTTACTCGTCTTTATTTAGTACATGTAATATTTTTCCAAATACAATTGTAGCTTTACTCAAGGATACTGTCGAAGGATTACTCTCTGATCATGGTTTAAGCATATCAAGGTTGAAAGGTCAAGGCTATAATGGAGCAGCCAACATGCAAGGTAAGCTTAAAGGTTTGAAAACTCTTATTTTAATTGAAAATCCATTTTGTCTTTTATGTTCATTGCTTTGCTCATCATCTTCAGTTGAGTTTAGTAGCGGTTGCAAAGTTTCACTTTCTTCCTCAATATCTTTTTGAAATTACATCAAGGGTTGTAAATATGGTTGGAGGTTCGAGTAAGAGGTAGGATATTCTCAAAGACATACAAAGTCAAAAAGTAATGGAAGCACTAATTAAGGGAGAACTTGTTAGTGGGCGTGGGCTAAACCAAGAAACTAACTTGCAACGTCCACGCGATACTCGTTGGAGCTCGCATTACCAATGATTTTTCATTAGCATTGCAAAAAAAGAGCAAGAGATAGAGAATGCTATGAGATTAGTGGAGATTTCAAAGCAAATATTGCAATATTTGAGAGACAATGGATGGGATTCTCTAGTTAATGAAGTTTCTTTGTTTTATTCTAATCATGAGATTGTTTTCCCTAACATGAATGAAAAGTATGTATCTCCTCGGCGGTCCAAGCGGAGAACGGAAAAAAAAGACTAACTATACTTATTTTTGCATCAAGTGCTTTTATAGTGTTTTGGACAAACAACTTATGGAGTTAAGTAGCCAATTTTCTGTGATAAAATACTGAATTGCTTCTTTTTGTTGGGTGCCTTAATCCTAGCAAATCATTCTTTGCTTTCAACAAGGAAAGTCTCATCAAGTTTGCTCGATTGTATCCTCGGGAGTTTTCTTCACATGATCTAGAGTTATTTGATCATCAACTTGAGGCTTATATTATTGATATGCGTAGCAGCATTGAGTTTTCAAAAATTATTGGCATTGGAGATCTTGCAAAGAAGATGGTGGAAACAAAAAAGACACGGAATATATCTTTTGGTTTACACGCTTCTTACCCTAGCATTAACATTGGCAGTTGCTACTGCAAGTGTAGAGAGAGCTTTTTCTACTATGAGCATCATCAAAGATCGATTGCGAAATTGAATATCGGACGATTGGCTTAATGATTTATTAGTACTTTATATTGAGAATGAAATTTTGTATGAGATCAGTAACAAAGTCGTTATGCAACAGTTTCAGACCATGAAATCTCATCGAGAAAAATTGTGATTATATTTTCATTATTCTTGAATGATTTATATTTATGTTATTTAGAATTTAAATTATTACCTACTTTTTAAAATTTATATAATATAGTACTAGCCCCCTCGAAAAAAATTGGCTGGCCTCGTCCCTGTAAATAGTTGTTGATATCCATCATGTATTTATTTGTGTTCAATATTTCTCATAATCTGAATTTGGTTTAAGTTAAGAAGTGATTTCCAAAACTCTCTAGTTAATTTTTGAACTCTGTGAACCTGCATTGTTGTGTCTAAGAAGGTTGTTTAGGCTCAGCTATGTGTATGTCAACCTGAATCTTTAGAATAGTAATTTGTATAATTTTCTTGGACTGATATAGGGCTATTTTAGAACTGTAATGACCCGTTCAGTCGTTATGAACTATTCGTCTGATTTCCTAACATATCCCTCGTGCGAGTACTCGCTAATAGCTGTTACGCATGGAATTTATGGGTAATATGAACCCTTAACTCTTTTGAAGGAAGACTAATCGGTTTGAAGAATTTTTGGAAGTCCAGTTTTTGCTCCAGTGTGGTAGTGTCTCCCTAGAGAGACCGTGCCAGAGAGGTTATGTCTGCACCAATGGAGGTGCTACATCCGCTTCTGCAGAGTTTTTATGCTTCTGCACTGAGGTGAGGTGTCAAGCGCCTGCGCCTCACCGGTCTTCTTTTCTATTGAAGCGTGACCTCGCCTACAGAATTGGGTGCGCAAGAGCATAATCGATGTTCTGGCAGTGTGTTAAATGTTCCACTTCCTAAAAATATTGCATCTCGAAGTTGGGATATTCTAGGGAGCATTTCTTGATTTTTCATAATAGGGGAAAATGAGTTATAAACTTTGTGGTAGAATAAGAGAGGATTAATCTTTTATTAAAGGGTGTAATACGAATTAGTTACCTTGATATTATGAATAAGTATTAGATTTTGTTGGATGACTATGTTGTAGTGGTTAATTTAAATATGGAAAATCTAGGATTTATAAAATTGGGACTATTTCTAAATCATGCAATTGGGGTTGGTTTTCCAATTAACTTAAGGATATAATTGGTTAGCATGTTTTAAAACCCTTTTAGAAATAAAGTTTGTATTTTTACACTATGGGCCTGGGGTGAATTTTAGGTGTCTTTTGTATGGTAAAAGACTAAGTCCTTGTATGTGTAATGGTTTAATATTAATGTATAATATATATGTGTTATACTACATTTACTATGAGGTGCTCCGAAAGGGCATGGCGTGCGTAGAGGGTTGATCGTCTGTGACTCCTGCTCGACTTTGATGTTGGTTACGGTTTATTCTTATTAGACTTCGATAAAACTACATAATTAGTTATAAATGTTGAGGGGCATTGGGCGTGTTTGGGGGTCTCACTCAAGTTGTTATGATGAAAGCTTGAGTGGGTACCGGTGTTGAACTGTGATGATGAGTGATTTGGGGAATCAACCTTAAGATGATTCTGAATGCTGTTGATTGGGCTTATCGCCATTATATGGGCTCATTGACATTATATGGGCTCGTCGCCATATTTGCTATTGTTTTGCTTATTCATCACATATGCTTGATATGATATATTGATTGTACTTGGATTACGTGTTATGGAACTCTAAAAGCATGTGATATTCATTTCTTATACTTGGTTGCATCTCGTACATTCTAATTTCTTGCCTTGTATTGTCATTTGAATTCATGCACTCATGGTTTTGATGATATTAATTTGAGAGTGGTATGAAAATACTATGGATCCAAGATACCGGGAAGGTAAGAACACTTATGTGATTATTGGCAATAATGAGATGATGATGATACTACAACCACAGATCTGGGATCTGATGGAAAATTTCGGATGATGATGATACGTGGGGGAACAGGTTGCACGCCTACAACAGTAATTACAATCAAGAGTTGGGCTGTGTTGAGAAATTCTGGAGGAGTATATGGACTTCGTAGGTCCCCCTTGGGTGTCATGTTCATAGAATTTGAACGCATGTATACTGGAGGATGAAGGTACATGGCATATGCATTACATTCATATTATACATACATCTTTTCATCGATTCCCTGTTGATTAGCAAAGTGTTTGGCATGGTTATTGGAATTTGGTTAAATACTCTATTTGAATGGATTTTGTCACGACCCAAACCATAGGGCCATGACGGGCACCCGGACCTTACTTGTCGAGCACCACTAAATAGACATTCACCACATAATCGTAAGTAAGCATAGACCACGAGGGCCATCACGAGGTAACCTGCTAACTCATAGTAATAATAAGCTAAAAAGGTGCAAGACCGACATGGTATATATGTATATACATAGATGCTGGACATGACCGTATGAGCCGACAAGGCTACCATAGATGACTATACAACAAAAACATAGGCCGAGGAGGCCACATAACATCTTACTGCATCATAACTATCTACAAGCCTCTACTGGAGTGCGTGACATCATAAGGTCGGGACAGGGCCCCACCATACCCATGTGCATATCAAAAATATCGTACCAAGACTAGACCGCAACTGTGGGACAAGTGGAGTGCTGTAATATCAGCTGAACAAGCAACGTACTAGTGCAGACCGTCGCCCTGTCTACCTGAGCCTGCGGGCATGAAACGCAGCGTCCCCAAAGAAAAAAAGAACACCAGTACTAATAATAATGTACCGAGTATGTAAGATATGAAAAGTAGCATAATAAAGCCATGGAGGTAACCTAAGACAAGAAATAATCAACATGTACAGAATACCTCTGAGGGCCATAATATGCCTAAGTATCGTACATGTGCGTACATAATGCTTGGTCATACATATACATATGTGTATATAACGCCATCAAGCCTCTGTGGGCATCCCATCATATCATATCGGCCTCTATTGGCATAATCATCATCATATACTAGCTGATCAGGTGGTGGTGCGTATATGACGCCATAACCTATCCCATACCCCATATAGCATAGCGTATATAATGCATGTGAGGTCATGGTGTATACATGTATATAATGCATGAATGATACTAAGACACACTGAGACTATCGGAGTGACGTAAGGTCATTCCTCCTCCGATTAACGTTATGGAACTAACATCATCAACATAACTTACTTTGAATAATCAACAAGCCATAAGATAAGATCACTATCATTAAATAGAAGTCAAGAACATCAACCACTAACATATCTAAGAGTGGAACTGTTATGTATATTGTTCATTTATGTTCATTTCATTTTGATCATGACAAAAGAAAGAGGAGTAGCCTTAACATACCTTTGTTGCTAACGACTCCACGTATTGTTCATAGTACTTCAACCTACATCAAGGTATTAGAACTATGGTTAATGCCATCAAAGGACTCAAAATACATTTCTAAGCTAGTAGCTCTCTTACGGAAAATCGGGCAGCACTGCCCCTACATTTCATTACTTTCCCAAATTCAAAACAGAACCAAATAATTATATTAACAATATCAATAATCAATCCTATCCATTCAGCCCCTCAACAATGTAAGAAATTTTTTGACAATTCAAACAATAGTATAACGAGTGGAAAACTTGATTTGTGATTAAACAACTATAGTTTTAAACCCCTTCTTCATTCCAGAATTTATCAACAACATTAAACACAACATATTCAATTATCCCTGCTGATTTTCAGCCACAATACCACTTTAAAACGATCGCATAACAGTCCCACAAGTTCAGCAACTCAAAACTGATTTTCAGATTATTTATTCATCAAATCTTACTTCCACAACTTAATTAAGGCACCAATAAGATTTATCACAACATATCCAAGTTGATACTCACATGTCACAACCAAATAATAACATGAAACTACTCCAAAATAGTCCATAACAACACAACAACTTCCACTCAATTTTCAACCCCTACTTCACAAGTTCTTCACCAAACAACCTAGCTAGAACTTACATAAACTCAAATACATGAACAAGGGAGGATTTCCTTACCTATATCAGATATTGTAGGGATGAACAATTGTAGTATATTTCCCTTCATGACCATCAACTTGCTTCACTTCAGATCCTTCAAGATTGGAGATTACCCTTTAACTTGAATTGAAAGAAGAAGAAGATTATTGACATCTTCTTAAGGGTTTGAAGTAGAACAATTTGGGAGAGAATTTCGTGGCTCTCTTTTATGTTTATACTACTTGAATATTATAAGGAGAGAGTTCTTGATTCATACCCTAAAAGGGCCCTCTTGGCTGACCTACACATGTCCATTGAGGCGGACTAATTTGGGCCTTTCCTTTTAGCAAGTAGGTGACACACCTACTTGTCACCTGCTTGGTTAATTAATAGGTATCATATGCGGACCTTGTTCACTTAGACACGTGTCTTTATCCCATTTAATAATCATGACATATGTTAAGTAGCTCAAGCTAGAAGGACATGTAAGCAAGAAGCTCAAGCAAGTAGGACGGGTAAGCAAGTAGATCAATTTTATTTGCCTGAAATCTCATTCCTCACATTTAAGTGCATTCATCAACCTCAACTTAGTCGTGTATATGTTGAATGGAAGTATGGGATGTAACAACAACCATGTCTAATATTGTATAACCTCGAAGATAATCCTGATGTCCAAGACTAGGAGGACTAACATACGATGAATCTCAATATACAAAACTACGAGGTGTAACAGATTTAATGGTTTGGATTGGTCTTATCTGACAGGGTTCGTTGCTATGTTTAGCTTGATTCGTAGTGTGTTTGGTCCTGTGATTACAACTTGTGTGTCCAAGAAATTGAGATTAAACGGTTGCCTGTATTATGTGATGTTTGATCAATAATTAAAGGAACTAAGTGTGCATATGGGTTGTTGATGGTTAAATTAACTTATTTGGTAAGGGGTCTAGTGAGGGATATGTTTTACATAGATTCATTGAGTTGTTGTTGAGTAGTCCTTGCTTGTATGTATTATGTGTGTGGAACTTCTTCCTGAATAAAAATTGTGCATGTTATGATAATTACTTAGGTTGTGTGAAGAGAGTCAAATGAACTCTTGTGTATCTTGTATGTAATCGTATGGAGTCTCACTTGATGGTTAAGGACTGGGAATAATAAGATATTTATGAAGTATATCGACCTTAAAGTTATGTTTGTGGAACGCTTCTAAAATATTGGGTTAAGTAACGAAGTGTTGGTTATCTAATGGGTTGCCAAAGTGGTATGTGGAGTCAAACATGATTACGATTAATAAACCTTTTTGTGACTTCAGTGTTTCCTTGATTATTAACTCCCTAAGTGTTTTGGGTGAATTATTTTACTAATAACCTTGATGTGTCTTGGGCGATTTATGTGATTGATAACCTTTATGTGTTTTGGGGTGAATTGTATGATTGACAACCCTTTATGGAATTGTAATTGAACTATATGAATTTTTGCACCCTTATGTGAGTACGTGACTTATTTGTTTATTGAACTATCTAGAATAGGTCCTTATGTGAGAGTCAACTTGATGTTTATCTCTATTTGCGTATCTTCCATCCTTGTCAGCCTATATTGCTTACATGGGTACGTTGTGGACTCATGCTGCATCTTTGATGTGAACACATGTATTCGGTCTATTTAGGTTGAAGTTTGGAGCACAGGAAGATTGAGGTTGACTACTTATTCAGGTGGACTTAGTTTTCATCTCAGATAGTCTGCCCCTATTCATTCACGGTGTCATTGTTCTATTTCAGTTGCCTTTTATATCTTAGAGTCCTTGTATAAGTCAGACTAGGTTTTGGAAAAAGGGGATGTTTTGTAAGGATTTAATAGATGGCTTATGTTAAATAAAAGAGTTATGTATGTTTTGCAATCTTTCCTTCATTTCCACATCAATCACTAAGTTGTTGTAAAATTATTTTTGGATTGGTTTGCATACCGGGGGGTTAGTGTAGGTTCCACCATGACGCTCATGATTTGGATTGTGAAAAAGTTGGTATCAGAGCTCTAGGTTCACCGATTTCATGAGTACAAGGACAATGTTTGATAGAGTCTCACGGATAGGTACGTAGATGTACATGCCCATCCTCGAGAGGCTATAAGACATTTTAGAAACTCTTCCCTTCTTTCACTCATATAATGCTCTCTCGTTCAGTTTGGTACCTGGTTGAGTCAAATTGGTATCTAATTCTGGAACTCTATTGGAGTTGATCGTGTGTAGAAATTATGTCCGAAGGTTATCGAGAAAAATTAGGGTATTTTCCCAAGTCTGAAATTATGTTTTGGTCCAGGTATTCCACCCGTGTGTTTTTGCCAGCGTCTGCGAAGCCGCACCTGCAGAAGCGTGACCCTACTTTTTAGCCCGGGACCGCATCAACAATCATGTTCGGCCTCAACAAAGTCGCATCTGCGGATATATTTTTGTCGCACCGAATAATTCTGCCTTAAGTAAGCGAGCTAAAGTGCACCTCAGTGGACCTCGCCAATATAGTTGAGTCCGCCTATGCGAGAGTATTCTCGTGGCAGTGTATCCACCCTAATGGAGATTACTCCCGCGCAAGCAGAATAACTGGGAAGAAACTAGTGATGATTATGCCATGTTTCTTCCTTTCAACCTGTGCAATATAAATCAATGTTACAACATTAAACAACCAGCAAGATGACTCGTATCCCAAAAACATCCAATTATCCGGTATTCAGAAGCAAAATAGAAACGAAAGACGAGCTACAAATATCCCAAATGTCCAAGAATTCATCAACCCAAAGCAAAACAAAAATAAAAAGCAACCAACCAAACAGAAATACCTAAAATATCCAACAAAAACCAGAAACTATAGTGTTTTAAATAAAGCTCGACAAGAGCTAGAAACCAGTGCCAAAGAGAGCTCAACACTGCCTCTTCAAACTCGGAAACTCATTACCTCCCTTTGTGTTGATGTTGTCCCCATCCTCAGAATTGGTTAAGAAGGAGTAGCTCTCATCATCATCCTCGTCTTCGATCGAAAGTGGCTCTTTTTGTTCCAATAATTTGAATAGGTCCTTGATACCTCTCCACACAGTCATTAGAAGCTTACCCCTAGCCTTGTTCTTTTTCTTCTTCTTTTTGAAACTCGAGCGGAGCTTACCATGGGCCTTGGCTATACCTGTATAGGTAGTCTCCAGGGTGCTAACTGAAGTCTGAAGGCCCCTCTATACATCAAGATATTGCATCATCTCCTCCCGAGTGAAGTAGTCGGCAGGGGTACCCAAAGTACTGGCCTCAGTTGGAGGACAAGGAAATCTGGTAATTAGAACTCGGATGTCCTATACCTTGGAGCCCATGGCACTAAAATATCCCTGTGTCTGTGACTGCTAAACATCATCCGCATCCTCATCATCATCGCCAATGTTCACCTCTACTTTTCTCTTCTTACTCTTTCGAGCAGTACCAGCTCCCGACACCTTCAAGGGATGGAAGGCTCCTTCAGGACGAATCCAATCGTTGGTACGATGATCCAGCACCCCCGCCTTTTGGAACAAATCAGTGATCAGTGAGGGAAATATCAAACTCAGTCCATCTTAGATCAGGTAGTCCTTTCACTCTTAAATGAGATAGTGGTCCACATTCATTGGAATATCCTCCAGCATGCAAGTAATCATCGAGGCGGGAACATACATGCAATTGGTAGTGTTGCTCAAAGGTTGTACCCATCGGGTAATAGTATTTTTCCACCTTTTTGCCTCCGCAATAAAGTGTTCTGAATTTTGGTCTTTTTATTGGCCCAAGTGATCTTACCCCTATCATTCTCAGTCACCAGTTGTGAAACCAACCAAGCCCCATTTCCACAAACATATTTTGCTTCTATCTCCTCCACTGGGTGATTAGGCAGGCCATAGTAGGCATTGATCACCTATACCCTAATCTTTACCACAATGCCTCGTATCCTAATCTCTGGATCAGGTTCCATCAACCTCACACATTTTAGGTTGGCATAAAATTCCCTCACCCAGTTTTTGTTAGCCTTGCAAGGTTCCGGAGCAAAGCACGTCTACCCCATTCGCACTAGATGATCATGGAATTCATGAATGCACTCCTCCATATTGTGCATGTCCATACCCCTCTCCTTTAGTAACTTTTTATCCCTCAACTTATCAAAGTATCAACGTTCGCAGTCCAGGGATATGAATCGAACTATGTTATAACCAACCTTGGGCTCTTCGTCAATAAGTCCACGGGCGTCGGCATCATTTTAATACTCCTTATAGTCCACTGCCTCCAAATTATACCTACATTGATCAAATTCAAGTCAGTTCAGTGATAGTCATGTGTATTATGTTATTATGTGCCTAATGAGACAAAGAATCCAATAAAACTTGACCCCGGTCGGTTTATGCAAAGCTACTATTTTAATGCCTTTGTTCAGTTTCTGCTTCTGCGAAATGGGTGTCGTCGAAGCAAGTCGGCTCCAACGGAAGAATGTCCACTCTAGTGAAAATTTTGAATTTTACTCTCTGTTCACATCGGCAAATATTTCAAGTGCTTTAGCGGACTCGCTTCAGCGAAATTGCTCCACTGAGGAAAATTCGTCGTCCCAGACCCAAACCCACGCAGAACCCCTAAATCTTACACTATTTTGAATGAAAAATCCCTCTCTTTTGATCATAAGTAGCATGCATGATGACTAAACCCCTATTAGACTACGAATTAGATAGATCTACCGAAGTTAGATCCCGAAGTTTGATACGCGGATGAGAGCACAAGTTAGAGGGCATGAGCCGGTAATTCGAGAACTTTTTTGAGGGTCCCTTAAGACTTAGATAGATGTTGTGAGGGTGTACCGAAGGTTAGAAGTCATTGGTATTGAAGAAACCATCGAAGTTTGATGAAGTTAGAGTGATATGCTAATCATTTTGCATCGCGGATGGGATCTGCCTCGCAGATGGGGCCGCATTTCAGAAGCCAAAAGTTGAGGAAATTTCAAAAAAAGTGTGCGGTCGCATATGGCCATATGCGACGTATAAGTGGCAGCATTTCTCAGTCGGTGGCCGACTTGTCTTTCCTATTTAAGCGGTGGAAGCCCCTTTCTTCATTACCTTTTGACCTGATAAGTTCCTTCACTCCCTAAGAGATCCCCTATCATATTTTTAAGATCCAAGAGCCATCCCAAAGTAAATCAACCCAAGATTATCATGGAGATATTGGAAATCACAAGAAGAAGCTTGTGTGATGATTCATTTGGAGTTAAAGGTTTGTTGTGAGCTATGTGGAGCTTTGATTTCCAGTTGAATCTGCTATGTAAGGTATGTATGTATAACACCCTTTTTGTTGTGCTTGAGGTTAATCTTAAGTTAGATGAGTTGTTTAGATGAAGAATTATAAATTAGAACTTGAAGAAAGAGAAGATGGAGTTGTCTTGTTGTTAGGTTGTTTTGTAGCAATAGATATAATTTGTAGTAGTTAGAACTCATGGAAAATATCTTGGATATGATGTTTATGGTGTTGTTGTGATTGTTTAAGTGTTGATATTGAAAGTTGAGAATATCCTCACAAGCTAAAGGAAAAATTAACTAGAAAGTATGTAAAAGTTGAATTTTATGTTATTAGAAGTATGAGTTGTTTAGGTGTAAATCCTTGAGATTGGATGGATGAAACTTAAGAAAGATAAGTTGGTTATGTTGTGGTTTTTATTATGGATGTTGTATTGATATGGAAGAGGTAAGAATATGGGGGAGATGTTGTCCGATCTTGTCGTAGAACGAGCTTGCCGCTCGATAGCTATTTGGCATGTCCCTACTTGTTTACATGAGTGTTGTTTGTTGTTGTAGATGGATGATGAGGCAACAGATTGTAGCGTCTTCATCGAAGATCTTCTTCCAAGGTATGTAAGGGATATCCTTCTTTCTTTCTGGCATGAATCCATAGAAATGTCCTTTTTTTATTAGAAGTCGAAGGGGCTAGTTAGACCCTACGTTCCTTAGTGACAGATTGAGACCGCCTAAAAATTAAGCAGGGTCCCCATGTAATTCCTACAAAGCAGGGTAAGTAATGCCTCCAACATATTATTAATCCATCCATATGTGAGGTAAGAACTTTGAATAGAGAGTGATCTGAAGAAATGAGCTAAGGAGTTAGTAGCAGAACATAAGTAAAAAGAGGATAAGGTCATATTAGTTAGAAGATCAAATCATAATAGCCTAGCAAGAGTAGCGTGTACGCATATTCGAGGAGGAGTAAGAGACTCCCTAAGACCAAGAGAAATAGGGAACGAGGTACGAGAGAACGAGTCACAAAAGAGAGTGTAGCATACAAGTATATAAGGTACTCCTCAGACCTAAGAAAGAAAGATGTATACGAGTTATAAAATAAATGAATTGAGTAGCATAGCGAGATAGTCGAATGAGAGCTAAGGTAGTACAAGACCCTCTAAAGGTAACATAGTAGATAATGAGAATATAATTATGAACCGTGAACTACCGAAAGATTTGGATGAGTTATGACTTATGGACATATGTACTTAACCACAGATTGTTTGCTTTTTTTTTATATATGCACTTGCCTTCGGGGCTTTTGACACTGCCTTTGGGGCCATGATACAAATTTCCTTTGGGGCTATAAGGACGTGTGCTTGCGTTCAGGGCTATACAGATATAGATTGACTTTCGGGCCATTCAGATACACTCACCTTCGGGGCCATGCACTTACACACCGGATCCCTTATGAGGCCGGAATATTGTGTTTCGATTGTATGCTAGATCGTAACGTAATAATGATCAGAAATCAAAGATAGTAAAGATAGTACATAAAGTCTAGACAGAATAGGTCATATAGATAAATAAAGGGTCGAGACGATCCAAGCTATAGCAACCAGGTAAGTTAACCGAGAGGTTGTGGTTAGTCAACTTCCGTCCCTTTCTTTTAGTAGAGACTTCTAGCATATTTACTCATATTCTTCAGCTTCAGAGTTTATATATATTTAGATTTCTTTCGGCCTTACATACATGGTAAATTTCTTTTTATTGACATCCCATTGCTGGGGCACTATATTTCATGCTTGCAGATGCAGGTAATCAGTTCGATGAGTTCACCTAGTAGAGCAAATTGGGATTCAACGAAGGATCGGTAAGGCTCCATCTCTTTCGGAGTGCATCCAAGTCTAGAGGTCAGGTATCAGGCTTTTGTATAGACTATGGGTAGGCCAGGGAACTGTCCCTACCGCACATGATGTTATCTATCTTTAGAGGCTTTGTAGACACAGGTTAGGTACATTTTGTCAGTGGCCTTGTCATCCCTCATTTTATATTTTATTATGTTTGTCAGTATAAATGTTTACAGAGACTTCCTCAGCCCACAGTAGCCTTTAGTTAGATCAAGTTTGGCCTTATGGGCCTAGTTAGATGTTGCTTTTACAGTATGGCCTCAAGGGCTTAACTTTCCTACAAGGCTCAGACATTCGAATTCAGCTTGGTATGTTCGGACCTAGAAAGGTACGGAGTACCAGGCACACCCCCTAGGTTGGGCTGTGACAATGGAGTTTCAACCACCAACCCCCACACCCGAAGTTTAAAAAGTCTCTATAAAATTTTCTTAAGGTAAAAGCTTGTTTATAAGTAAATATATGATGCTAATCATGCGTAGTGCAAAAATATGAAGAACTTACCGAGTTATAGTGTTTGAGTTGTTGTATCAATTGGAGAACTCTTCCTCGTTCCTTGATTTTTACACTGCTTCTCGAGTTATGATTCGGGTATATTGGGAGTTTGAAGGATAGTAGGGGTAGGGAGTAGTTTTGTGAGAAGTGGAGTGAAATTGTGGGTGGGGGGTTTGGAAAAGTGTTTTTGGTAGTGTAATATTTGAGAGGAAGTATGGGAAAAGAGGGGAAATGATCTGTGTTGTGACTCTTGAAATCTACCAAATTCCTCTTCCGCGTATTATCATCCGCACCTGTGAGTGCGCAGGATCAGGCACTTGAGCCGGCCGTGAGATATTTTTCCCTTCCCAAGTTTTTCGCTTCGGCGGTATAGTCTATGCATGCATAGGTGCTCCCCTGCGCATTTATCTTCGGCCTCTGTGGATAATTCCCCTGTTGAAATTTATCATTTGTACGATGTCTTCGGAAACCCTCTTCCTCTTGAGGAGTAATTATTCAGCACGGTTTGACTGGAAATCCACAATTTGGTTCTTATATATCTCTTACGAAGTGTCAGGCCACCACGATTATTTTATATTGTATGTTCCTTTGCCAGAATCAAATTACCAAGCCTGCAAGGGTGGATGATGTTGCAACTTTAGTGGTACCGATATGACGTAGTGTAATGTACGGTGGTGTTAACGATGGCATAACGCTTTTCTATGATTTTTTTTTCAAGCCTAAGCTCTCAAGAGAATCTATTCCCAAGAGGGATATGATTATAGTAAGTTGTTTCCATTGACTAGTTCGAGTTTCTCGTAATGAGAACTACTTTATAAATCAAAGTTGGTGTCATAGGGTCTTGGTTATGTGATGTAATGTCATTTTTGGTCGTTGTTAATACGTGTTTGAGGAGAATTCTTCATGGGGCTATGTCCCTAGTCGTTACCGATTTTTGTGAGTTTCCATTTCGTTGATCCCAGTTCGAGGATGAATGATTGTTTAATTGGTATCTGATGTAATGATCTGTTTGGTCATTATTAACTATCCGTCTGATTTTCTAACATATTCTTCTTCTGGGTACTCGCCGATAGCTATTATGCATGGAATTTATGGGTAAGAGTAACCATTAACTCTTTGGAAGGAAGACTAATCAATTTGAAGAATTTCTGGAAGTCCAATTTTTGCTCTAGCGAGGTAGTGTCTCCCCAGCGTGACCGCGCCAACGAGGTTTTGTCCACACCAGCTGAGGTGCTAGATCCGCATCTGTGGAGTTTTCACACTTCTTTGCTGAGATGAGGTGTCAAGTGCCTATGCCTCATCGGTCTTCTTTTCTGCCAAAGTGTGACTACGCATGCGGAGATGGGTCCGCAAGAGCGGAATCACTGTTCTGGCAGTGTGTTAAATGCCCTAAAAAGCCCACTTCCCAAAAATATTGCATCTTGAAGTTGGGGTTGGTCTAGGGAGCATTTCTTGATATTTGGGATTAAATTCTTCTTAGGAGGTAAAATTTTCACCCTTCTTGATTGTGTTTCATAATTATAGATCCCTAGTCTTGGGGTAGATTATAAATTGAGAAAAATGAGTTATAAACTTTGTGGTAGAATAAGAGATGATGAGTCTTCTATTAAAGAGTGTAATACGAATTAGTTACCTTGATATTATGAATAAGTATTAGATTTTGTTGGATGACTATGTTGTAGTGGTTAATTTAAGTATGGAATACCCTTTCAATTTAGGGGAAAATCCAGGTTTTGTAAAATTGGGACTTTTTCTAAATCATGCAATTAGAGGTTCAATTGGGGTTGATTTTCCAATTAACTTAAGGATATAACTGGTTATCATGTTTTAAAGCCCATTTAGTAATAAAGTTTAGATTTTGACATCGTGGGCCCGAGGTGAATTTTAGGTGTCTTTTGTATAGTAAAGGACTAAGTCCTTGTATGTGTAATGGTTTAATATTAACGTATAATATATGCGTGTTAGACTATATTTTCCATGAGGCACTGTAAAAGGGAAAGGGTTGAGGGGCATTGGACATGTTTGAGGGTCTCACTCAAGTGGTTATGATGAACACTTGAGTTGGTACCGGTGTTGAACTGTGATGATGGGTGATTTGGGGAATCAGCCTTAAGCTGATTCTGAATGCTATTGATTGGGCTCGTCGCCTTATTTGCTATTGTTGTGCTTATTCATCACACATGCTTGATATGATATATTGATTGTACTTGGATTACGTATTATGGAACTCTAAAACAAGGTAATATTCTCTTATACTTGGTTGCATCTTGTACATTCTGATTTCTTGCCTTATATTGTCATTTTAATTCATACACTCATGGTTTTGATGATATTGATATGAGAGGTATGAAAATGTTGTTGATCCAAGAGATGATGATGATGATGATGATACTAGAGCCACAAAGCAGGGATCCGATGGAAAATTTCCAATGATGATGATACGCGGGGGAACGGGTTGAACGCCTGCAATAGTGATTACAACGAAGAGTTAGGCTGCTTTAATAAATTCTGGATGTGTGTATGGACTTCGCGGATACCCCGTGCGTGTGGTGTTCAAAGAATTTGAATGCCTGTATACTGGAGGATAAAGGTACCTGGCATATGCATTGCATTCATATCATACATACATTATTTCATTGATTCTATGTTGATTGGAAAAGTGTTTGGCATGATTATTGGAATTTGGTTGAATACTCTAATGGAATGGATTTGATGGTTTGGATTGATCTTATTGGACTGGGTTGGTGGCCATGTTTGTCTTGATTCATAGTGTGTTTGGTCCTGCGATTACAATTTGTGAGTCCAAGGAATTGAGATTAAATTATTGTCTGTATTCTGTGATGTTTGATCGATAATTAAAAAAACTAAGTGAGTATATGGGTTGTTGATGGTTAAATTAACTTATTTCGTAAGGGGTCTAGTGAGGGATAGGTTTGGCATAGATTCATTGAGTTGTGGTTGAGTAGTCCTTGCTTGTATTTCTTATGTGTGTGGAACTTCTTCCTGGATAAAAAAATGTGTATGGTATTGATAATTACTTAGGTTGTGTGAATAAAGTCAAATTAACTCTTGTGTATCTTGTATGTAATCGTATGGAGTCTCACTTGATGGTCAAGGACTGGGAATAATATGATATTTACGAAGTATCTTGACCTTAAAGTTATGTTTGTTGAATGCTTCTCAAATATTAGGTTAAGGAACAAAGTGTCAGTTATCTAATGGGTTGTCAAAGTGGTATGTGGAGTCAAACATGATTATGATTAATAAACATTTACGTCACTTAAGTGTTTCCTTGTTTATTAAGTCCCTACGTGTTTTGGGTGAATTATTTGACTGATAACCTTGATGTGTCTTGGGTGATTTAAGTGATTGATCACCTTTATGTATTTTTGGGTGAATTGTATGATTGACAAACCTTTATGGAATTTTAGGTGAACTATAGAAATTCGTACACCCTTATGTGAGTATGTGACTTATGTGTTTATTGAACTACCTAGAATAGGCCCTTATGTAAGAGTCAACTTGATATTTATCTCTATTTACATATCCTCCGTCGTTGTCGGCCTATGATGCCTATGAGGGTACATTATGTACTCATGTTATGCTTGTTGCATCTTTTACATGAATGCGGGCATTCGGTCTATTCAGGTTGCAGTTTGGAGCACGGGAAGATTGAAGCGGACTACTTATTCTGGTGGCCTTGGTTTTCATCTCAGATAGTCTGCCCCTATTCATTTAGGTGACATTCTTCTATTTCAGTCATCTTTTGTATCTTACCCTTCTTGTATAAGTCAGACCAGGTTTAGGGAAAAGTGTGTTTTGTAAGGATTTAATGGAAGGTTTATGTTAAATAATAGAGTATGTATGTTTTGCAATCTTTCCTTCATTTCCGCAACAACCACTAAGTTGTTGTAAAACTGTTTTTGGATTGGTTTTCCTACCGGAGGTTAGTGTAAGTACCACCACGACGCCTGTGATTTGGATCATGACAATAACTCCTGAACACAACTTGAACAAAACAACTCATTGCATGTATTGATACAGTCTTATCATGTCTATGTGCTCTTGATTTTTGGACCCTCCTGTTTATATCAGCTGCAAAGATGTTGTACTTAGCCCTGTCTGCTTGCTTCTAGTTCAGTTTTCTCCTTCTGAATGAAATATTAGACTCTCAAGAGTTACAAGATGGTTAAAGTAGTTTCATAGTACCATGTATAGGTGATTACATGCATCAACTTGTGTATCCATGCCATGATTGTTAACGTAAGGTTGAACCACCTAGCCTGATATTTAATTGGATAGAACATGACAATTGAATTACTCTGGTTTAACCTCTATCTTATTAAAATTGGAGGTCCTATGTTATTGTGCCAATGTGTAATGTGTGTCATTTCTAAAAAAAAAGTAGAATTATGTTAGCTCTGTGCTTTCCCTTTAGCCTTGTAATGCATAATACATGGACTGCCGCTAGATCCATGAAATAGCTTTAGAAGTGTCTAGTTTGATTCTGATAACCTGTTTCCTTATCCTACATAATGCATGAACCAGTCCATTTTTAACCTAATAAAGCCTTAAAGGTTGTTTGAAGACTGCTGTGTAATTTGTATGCTTTAATGTTATGGGATGAGCCCTGAACTAAATGAAAAGCCAGTCATAATAGTAGCTTTAAGTTGTTAAAGTGATTAGATGTGGCCCTAAGGTTTGATTCTAGAAGGCACATGACTAACTAGTTTAAGATCAATTTGTCAATCTTTAAATATGATTATGTGAATGAATGAGTTGTTTTTCTTTGTATGTTGAGTGAGTTTAGAAGATAAGACCTGCCTAAATACTAGCCTAAGGTAAGAAAGCATGTTAGCCCTGCCTAGGATGCCCTCAACCTGCTTAACTTTGTTTTTTTCTTTCCTATTTGGTTTAACTGTTAAACTGTGCAAGAGAACAATTAGAGATAATGTATTCAACATAGGATATGTTCCTCCATGGCCATGCTGCTTTTGTGTGATGATTCTGGTTCACATGGTATGAATTTGTAGTTTGGAAGGTGTCATGAGTGTGTCTATCCCCCTGTATAGAAATGTTAGTTCTTTGTCTTGTTGCATACACTTAGGTTTGATCATTTAACTGCAATTGATATCCATGTTGGGATATCTACCTTGAAAGGATGTTTTAAGAAAAAAAGAATTGGGGACCTATTCTTGCTCAAGAATATACATGTATATTGCAGTTGTTTCTCCATGTCTTCTCTATTGTGTTGTATGTTTTGTGTCTTTGTGATACACAAAGGGGGTATGTTGGTTGTATACCAGGTATATTTGGTATATCAATCGAGTATACCTTCGTGTATATCAATTTGGCTATTCTAGTGATACACCTATTGGGCTTTTCCCAATTCTTCCATATGTCTAAATTGTTTTATATGTTTGTCTATTACATAGACTGGGCTCAGCCCGTATTCCTCTATTATCCTTGATTCATTTTCTTGTTAAAAGTGTTGTTGTTTGGGCTAGGCCCATAGGTCTTATGTTTATTGCATGTGCTTCACTGCTTGACTTAGAGATGGGCTTAGCCTATCTTATTTGCTTGTGATGTACATAAATATTAAATTGTCTTTGCTATTTTGACTTGGGCCATGTTTATTTTTAGACTGCTCTTGTTATTGTTTAAATTATCTACATGGTGTGTGATAGTTTCGGGTACATTCTAACTTACATTTTTCCCCCTCCTCGTTCCCTCCAACACACCACGATGGGTCATTTGCGCCATTGCCTCTCGAAAGCTGTTGGGCCAAAGGCCCAACCTTTCATTATTTGTTGAGTCTGAGGCTATGTAGTAGCGCATGAAGGCCCAGCTATGGGTGAAAATAGCCAACTGGTGGACTTCTGTAGGCACACCAGCCTAAACCCATCTCCTTTATATTTGATATATTTGTATTATATGTAATACTTGTATAAAATACATATTTTGATAGTATTGGAATCATTGATAGGCAAAACGATACGTACATCGTTTAGTTTA
Source organism: Anisodus tanguticus (assembly GCA_034509755.1). Taxonomy (NCBI): domain Eukaryota; kingdom Viridiplantae; phylum Streptophyta; class Magnoliopsida; order Solanales; family Solanaceae; genus Anisodus; species Anisodus tanguticus. The sequence goes on along the minus strand of CM067552.1, from coordinate 19,393,420 downwards.
GCATAGCCATGAAATTGATTTCAAATGAATTAAAAAGGACTTATACATTTTTTAACATGAAATAAATCTTGAAGGTCAAAATTGGACTGATTTCAAATTAATTGAATTACTTCTTTCAAATAGGCTGGTTCACCGAACTAGGCTAGATTGATAAAGGATTTGGGCTGCTACTTTAAGGAAAAATGGGTCGAAAGCTTGGATTACAAAATGATTTGCTAAAACCAGATTTATGCGGGTTGAGTTGAATATCTAAAATAGTTTTATGGGTCAGGTCCAACAAGTATTGTTGTCTTAAAATAATAAAAAATAAAACCTTTGAAATATTTGGAATTAGGGTAGGTAGTTCGGGAATGTGTAAATATGAGTAGACCTTTAACATAGCATGAAAACTAAAAAAACATTGTATTCGTTCTTAAACTTTAACATGGCATTCCAAATGAATTATACTCCTTTGTTTTAAAAGATATATTTTTAGAAAAAAAATGTATAAGGAACATTTGTACAATTTACTGGATTAAATAAGTAGAGTTCTACTCAAATTAAGCCTTGAGTGTACTTTAGTCTCAAAGTAAATTAATGAAATTAGCACTTTACTAACCATTTTAAGCGGAGTTTAACTCCTTGGTTTCCGAAAGTCCTTTTTGTGAGTTTGAAATAAATGAATGACATGTTAATCACTTTTTGCGGGAAATGAACACTTTTAAGCAGTTTATGAAACAAAAAATATGCTATGGAATTCGAAGGTCAATCGTATTCTATGGATCCTTAATATCAAGGTGTCTAACACCTTCCCCGGGGGATCACCAAATTTTCTGAATAAACCCTTTTGACTTGGTTTTCCTAATTTACCTATAAATTAAGTTGCTACTCTAAAACTATATTATCCGACTTAGAGAACCAACAATCTCTTAGTAGCTTTTATGCCTCCACGTAGAAGTTAACCGTAACAGATGGTGACTCTGTTGGGGATATACTTAGGTTCTAACCATAAGGTTTCAATACAACATGTTCTAATTGATATAAATTGCTTATGTGTTTAGTTTCCGCAAAAAATATTGTCATTCATGCATTTCATTATTCCGCCAAATGGCACGCGCACACACTCGCGTCAGTGCACAAAGACGATTATACGATCTTGCAATCATCCTCCAATAAAAACTAAATTACTTTCTTTGGAACACGTTGAAGATAGAGTTGGTTTGCGGTTGTCCAACAGTCGACAACTGTTCACCCTGAGTAATCCGCTCGGGTCTTTGTTATTCGAAAACCACTCTAGTTTACCTAGGATAGAGAGAAGCCAAATCCCTACTGAACTAGCGCATGCTTACATAGACAGGTTTGGATATTTTAGACGTATTTGGATCCATTAGGGTGACTACCTCGTGTCTTGACAGTCTATAACCCGACGACACTGCATCCAACTACCTGCTATGTGGAAACATGGTTGTGCCTTATGTGATAAACGATTGTCCATTCGGGGGATACTAATCATGCTCTCATGCTCTGTTTTGTAGATGTATACCAACCTAAAGTTCAATATGGTTTTTGAAGCACCCCGAGTTGCTAATATTTTGGTGGTCATGAATAGATGCCCCACAACAAAGAGAAGTCACGAACTGTCTAGAACACCTACTCACTTATGACCATGAAAGGGAGTAGAGAATTATTAGAAGTCCTCACTGGATATATTGGGACTGTGATAGGATGGTATTTAGGTTCGGATATTTTGAGATGACCCCAACCTTTGAGAAAATCCAGGATTTCATAGATAGAAATAGGACGTGTATGAGAAGGAGGAAGAAAACCCGGCCATAAAATTCTAGTACCACATAAACCTACTCCTGATGAGATAATGAAATATTTATCCCTATCCGGTACCAATTGAATATTCGGTCCAACCTTAGCTTTTAGGGAGCTTTACAACCGCTTCGGGTCCAAAAGAGAGTACCTCGAACACTCCGTTGAGTTTCAGTCTTACGTCGATTGGGAAGCCACCCGACCCTTAGCCTTTGCCATATACCTACTAGGAACTATGGTTTTTCCCAAAAATCGACACCTTGCCATAGATAATCATGTCATTTATGTCACCCGTGCTATCTTTTATGGCATAACCTCAAATGGAGAAACCAAATACTTTGACCTAGTCCCTGTTATCCTAGCTGACATATACCGCGCTTTAAGTCAATGTCGAAACCTACATAGGTATTTCTAGGGGTGTAACCTACTAGTACAATGGTGGATTATCAAACACCTCAAAAACTATGAGGGTCCTTCATACTTAGACCCAGAATGTAGAAAGGATAACCTTCAAGCCATTTATCCAGATTTTGGGAACCAAACCAAAGAGGTGTGGGCCTTTATCTTTTCGAGACTCTGAGAGGATAACATATATGTGGAGATTCCATAACTTTATATCTGAGACTATCGTGGTTAGAAGTAGAAAATTTCCTATCTTGCCACTTATGGGGATCTGGGAAATTCACCCATATACACTTATTAGGGTCCTAAGACAGTTTGGTAGGAGACAAGTGATACCCCAAGTAGGGAACATGGAAGAGTATGTGGTCGACTAGGAAGAGGATAGGATCAAAATGGTTGTCGACATCATCCGAGAGTGAATAGTCGAGTGAGATGGGGTCCAGAGACTCTAGCTGAGGATAAGTTCTGTCTGGGTTGTGACGAAGATTATGTCAACTAGTTCAGAGCGCATTTGCAAGGTATCCTCACTCCGGGGCCAAATTCCTATCAGTGTATCCATGACAAGGATTCTAAAGCCGAAATCAAGGCACGCCGTATCCAGAGACAGGCTAATGACTGAGATGTTAGGTACTTAGAGAAAATAAAGCATAACCAGGCCATCATAGCCAGTTTAATTGAAGAGTTAGACTTCACTCATGAATGATTAGAGGATTTTGATGCTCGAATGAGGAGAGAAATGGACGAGACTAAACCTATGACCTTCATAGAGAAAGGGTTCTGGATTTATTCATTGCTTATGTCTACTCACCTCAGGATTCAGACCGCCCTTCGAAGGGCCAAGAAAGCTCGGACAGACAGAGCTTCATCATCCACCACTGGAGGCGACTTCTACTGATCTTTTATTTATTGCTTTATCAATTATTGTAACCCCACTGGGGAAACCTTTATTAATGAAATATGATTATGGGGGCAATGGTTTAAACCTACATTTGTTACAATTATGTTTCAAATGATTAGAAACCTTGGTGCAAAAAGATTTAGGAACGTGAATATTACAATTGTTAATTATATGATTATGTGATATAACTACTTCTATGCCTTCATGTGTTCCATCCAAACTCTTGATTGGTTCCACATTCCGTACACCAACCCAAAAAATATATAAGGAAATACTAAAATATCACTAAAATTTTCACCTCTTTAAAGGTTGATTTGCTACTAATGGATACTCTAGTTATCCAAAGTGGCACATCAATGGTGGTTGATCTGATTAGCGATGAGGAAATCAAAGAATCGCTTCGGATAAAGCTTCACAAAATAGAGAAGAATATTAACTTGTCTAAAGCCAAAATGAAAGAGGTTGACCAAATACTGGACTTAGTAGGAAACCTTCCGGAAGACACTGCCGAACAAAAATGACACTGTCAAGACCTCCAAAATGAGGTCAATGACTGCATCTCATTGTTGAAAATGACTAAGTGAGAGTCTGAATTACCCGAGGATGACCAGGTGCCATATGACGGGGAATCAAATGGTCACCCGAAGGAATTACCTCGAATGTTGCCCAAGCTTCCAACTACTACGGGATGCCACAAGGACCATCTCGAACACCATCCCCTATCTAGTGGGCAATTGCTCTCAAAGACCACACTTCACCCTTCAAAGTCGCACCAAGGCCGGTGCGGAGCATCAAAGTGTAAGAAGGATTAAAAGATATTGAAGCGTCGTGTTTCCACGATGTCCTCCCAACTTATGCACCCATCTACGCCCACAAGAGGTTCCCTATACAAAAGAATCAGCCTGGCCACACCGCAGATGAGTGTCTGGCCCTTAAGAAAAGGATCATAAGATTGATTGATGAAAAGGTTATCCATAACTTGTGGGGCACACATTCCCTACTGGTTTATGACCCCATTATGCATGTGAAGGAATCACCATTGACACTCAAGTTTGAAAGAGTCAAAGCTGATAAACGTAAAATGGCCAAAGCCATGTACAAGTAAGCCAGGAAGAGGGATGCCCAACTAATATCTTCCCATGAAACGGTCAAAGCCACATAAATCTCCAGCTCCTTGACAATTGCACAAGAGCCCGTACAGACGAAGTAACTGCTAAACCAATAGAGCAAAAAAACATAATGCTCAGCATCATCGACCGGAAGAGTAGTTGGGGGAACCCATTGTTGTTTACTTACTCACCATCATAACTCTTTTATGAGTAGTTGGAGAACCAATTGCTATAAGTTAGAGTTTCACTTCCGGTCCAAATCGCTTAGTTAAGGAATCAATTTGTAATCTAATTTTGTCAGCCGATAAAACGGCAAACACTTCGGACGGTAACAGATTTGGAACAGACTATGATCACACGGGCATATTTATATATTTGTCGACATGGAGACTTTTGTCGAATGTTGATTGGAGTCCCATAGGAAGCACACAAATCACTATTATTGTGCGCGATGACTGATGAAAATTGAGTTAGACTAGTACTCTTGAACTTATTTTTATCAAGTAGTGAACTTTATTAGTAATTTATATTTTTATGAAATTCGTTTTATGTTTTGGTTTTATGGATTTTATCCGACATGAATTTTATAGTGTTTATCAAATTATTATTATTCAAATTAACGTATTTGGCAGTTATTGCATAGTGATAGCCGTTCTCCAATTGATTAATTTACATGTAGTGCATTATCCTTGTACTTACTTTATCATGGTTTATCAATTTTTATGAGTTTATTTATCAACTTGTTAGTCTGCCTCTCCGACTTGAACAAACATTGGTATTCCTTTAAAAGGTCAAAGAAAAAAAGAAGAGATGAAGGACGTTTATTCTGTCTTTTAATTGGGTTATCATAGTAATTATTGGTATCTCTAATAGTTATAGTAGTTACGGGTATTTTAGTAAACTTACATGTTATTATACAATATCATACAATCAAATCAAATAATAAATATGTTATTAAACCACGACAAACGATATAGTATATCCAAACATTTTATTCATTAATACAATATAGTATATTACAATAACATACTATACCACACAATATTGTACATTAATGAACCATGGGAAACAACCATCTAAACATAGGGTAAACGATTTTCCAAAAATGTTAGTATTGAGTATGAATTGAGGAATAGAAAATTATTGAAAGAAATAACCCCCTCCTTATTTTCATTAATGAATGAGTATATATACAATTTATAATTTTCATAATATTGAAAATCCTATTCCTATTCTACTCTCAAAATCCTATTCTATAAATACAAGAATTCTACAATTATGGTAAGTGTGCAATGGTAATTAAATACAAATACTATGTTGCCAAATATACTTCAAACCGTGATATACTTGGCATATATATCACTGACTGATTTGCCTTGTATGTCCGTGATATACACGGTATACACAAGGCATGTATATGCCATGTATATCGTGTATACCACGGTATACTTTCACACCCCTGCAATCATAGCGGGCGGTCGTTGTACGCTGAGACTGTCCCTAAAATCTTCAAATAGAACAGAGGGAAGACCCTTAGTAAATATGTCTGCAATTTAGTATCTAGAAGGGACATGTAAGATGCATACTTGCCCACGAGCTACCTTTTCTCGAACGAAGTGGATATCCATCTCGATATGTTTAGTGCGCTAATGTTGAACGAGATTACCAGAAAGATAGACGGCACTAATATTATCACAATAAATCAAGGTAGCTTTCTGAATGGGATAATGAAGCTCTAAAAGAATGATTACATAACCAACATGATTTAGATACCACATTGGTTACCCCTCGATACTCGGCCTCTACACTGGAGCGTGAAAATGTAGACTGGCGCTTTGCAGACCATGAGAATAATTAAATACAAATATGTTGCCAAATATACTCCAAACTGTGATATACTTGGCATATATATCACGGACTGATTTTCCTTATATGTCCGTGATATACACGGTATACACAAGACATGTATATGACGTGTATACCACAGTATACTTTCAATTATAGCACAAGTTAATCATCCTTCTAATTTCTTATAACTGGAAAAGAGTACTGAATTATGTATTTATAATTAAGCAGTTTAGATTTTACCATTATTACAGAGTATAGACCTTCTGTGTACAATGTTGCAGAACAAAATTCACAAAATAGAAGTCTTTGAATATGTACTTTACACGTCCATCATGCAATTTACTAGAAAACGCGTGCTTCATGAATTAATACACTATCGACCTTCTCCAACAGTGATCGTCAACTCATTATTGGAGTCTGCAGTGTATGGCTTATAAGAAGATGAGGAAGACGTGCTAGCCGTGTTTCTCCGTGTGACAAAAGCTGGTTGATTAGGTCTTGGAAGAGCCATGCTTTCACTCCCAAGCATAATGATCACATTTGACATGGTGGGGCGATCACCTGAATCTTCTTGCACACACAGAAGTGCAACGTTAATGCACTTTAATGCTTCATTTTCAATGCATGTTTCCACTAGTATTGGATCCATCATGTCCAATGCCTTGTTTTCCATCCACACTTTCCAAGCCTGTAGTTATACATTGAGTCAATAATAATATTCCATGAATTAGAAGCAACATATACTTTGAGTCAATAATAATATTCCATGAATTAGAAGCAACAGACTCTCAGTACTGTCTATTTTATATGACACTGTTTGCATTTTAGTTTGCTGCAAAAGAATGACATATTTCTATATTTGAAAACTTTTTAACTTAAACGACATTCTCTTATAGCCACTTAAAATGTTGTGTAGACCATATATAGATCTAAGGGTGCTTGCGATGTGTGGCAAAAAAAAAATCCTTTTCTTTTTCATAACCAGTAAAATACGCCGTACAAAATGAAATTGAAGGAAATATTGGTACATACATGACCCAAGAGGTTTCTGGCTTCAAAAGGTTCCAGGTTTCTCTTCCCACTGATGATTTCCAGAACTACTACCCCAAAGGCAAAAACATCAGACTTGATTGAAAAGAGTCCTTCCAACGCATATTCTGGTGACAAATAGCCACTGTGATAACAAGAAATGGTCAAAATATCCATGAGTAACTTAATCATGAGTATCAACACAATAAGGTGTAAGAAAAATAAGCAGAGTGTACGAATACGGTTTGAAAAGTAATTTTCTAGAGTTTTGAATAGCAAATCTGTTCCACTGTACAAAAACAATTCTAGAGAGCTAAAATTGTAATTGTATACTTACTATGTTCCAACAATCTTTTGCGTGTTAGCCTCTATACTTTTTCCTTCAACAATCCTCGCCAAGCCAAAATCTGATATTTTGGCATTCATCTCTTCATCTAGTAAAATATTGCTCGCCTTTAGATCTCTATGAATTATGCGTAACCTTGAGTCATGGTGTAGATAAAGAAGCCCACGAGCAATGCCCAAGATAATATCGAAGCGGATCTTCCAATCCAATAACTGGCTCAAAGTATGATCTTGCAAGGTCAATGTAGGATAATTTCAGAACAATTATCAAGACGACAACTATTAATTTGCATAAAACCTATAGCTGAGTTTTCCAGAGTAGAAGGGCCAGAAGACTAGTTAGGAGACTCACCAAATATAAAGGTGTCTAAGCTTTTATTAGGCATGTATTCGTATAATAAAATCTTTTCGTTTGCCTCGATGCAGTAGCCCAAAAGTCTGACTAGATTTCTGTGTTGAAGCTTGGCAATTAACATTACTTCGTTTTTAAATTCTTCAGCTCCTTGACCAGAATAACTTGACAACCTTTTCACTGCCATTTCTTGTCCTTGAGGGAACTTACCCTGTACAATATTTCGTAGCACTTTCACAATGATAACAGACTATTTTCAAAATGGTTATAATATTACTCCATCTATCCCAACTTATGTAGCACGTCTTCTTTTTTAATCTGTATTTAAAAACAATTTAACTATCAACTTCTCATTTTCTTAATTAGATGATTTATAGCCACAAAAGAGTGGAACGGAGGGAGTAGTAAACTAGAAGTGAGAACCAACCTTGTAAACAGGGCCAAATCCCCCTCGACCAAGCTTGTTTGCATCTGAGAAGTTGTCAGTAGCGGCTAGTATGCTTTTTAAGTTGAAAAAGGGGACATCAATCTGCTTCTTATCATCGTCAGTTATCAAATATTTGCATGAACTTTCGTTCTCGGGCAGCCTATTCCCTAAAAGCATTTCCTTAGCTTCACATGACATAAAGTAAGTTCTAAATTAGCAGCAAATTCACAATATATATCCAGCAGCAGGAAGATGATATAGCTGAGTTTGCTCCAACGTTAATTACCTTTCCTTTTTGCTACCTTTTGTCTATGATAAATTAGATAGACAATAAAACACATGATTATAATTCCAGTAATTAGACTGACTGAAATAATAAGGTCTTTGCGTTTCTGTGATGCTGACTTTTTCTCGCTCCATGCTCCTAACGCTGGATGCTCTGAAACAAAAGAAATTGAATCTTTCTTAGGTGAGTAAAATGAAGTATATAACCATATTGTTGCTGGTTGTGGTAGTGAAAGGGCTGAAACAAGTGCATTTTCAAAAAACAATCCCATCGATAGTCTAATGTACTACCTCCGTTTCATTGGCGTTGTTTGATTGGATACGTAATTTAAGAAAGAAAGAGTTTTGGCACATATCAAAAGTAGTCTTAGAACTTGTTAAACATGCCATGACATTTTTTTGGTTATAAGAACATAACATTAAGGTAAAATGAGAAGTTCAAAGTCAAACAATTTCTAAATATAAGAATGTTTCATTCTTTTTAAACGTGCTGACTAAAAAGCAAAAGGTGTCATTACCTTTTAACCAAACTAACGTTCTTATGAAAGAAAAAGCATTCATTAACTACCAAAAAGGAGGGGTGGGGAAGGAAGAAAGTGATCCATACCGTTGGTACAATTTAATATGGAACCATCCCATTTGTAGTATTGATTGCACATACACCTTCTCTGTCCTTGTCCTGTATTGTTGCAACTTGAATTTGGCCAATCCTCACAGTCTACCAAAGTAGTGCATGTAGGTTCTGGTGGCAGTTCCCACATGATCTGCATTTCATTACTAACTTTTTGTAATTTACTATTGTCACAGTTTATCTGATGAAAGGGCAATGACTTGTTGATCCATACAACTTGAGTCACGGGCTTTTTGGTATCACAAACATTTTCTGCATCCACCTGTATAACAAATGTTCGGTTTTCCTTGACAATGTCAATGACAGGATAGGAGCCATTCAATGTCCGGAAATTTACTTCTCCAGTTGAGTTATTACAAGAGAAACTATAATACAAAGGATCACCACAATGTGGTTGACTGCTCAATGGATAGGGTATAACGTTTGGGCCGCAAGGCAAGCAATCTCTCCTTGTTACTTCTGCAAAATGAAACTTATAGATATTACCCTCAGTTATCCACTTTGTAGTCTGTACTTAATGATGTATTCACATTTTCCTTTCTCTAATTATTTTCGGGGTTGAGCGGTGAAGTGAGAAGGAAAGAAATGGCAAAAGAGGGCCTGATTGATTAATAATATTTGTACAAGATTATGTAGGCTGTCTAACGAAGTCTAAAATAGTACCCACTCAGTTCTAATTTACGTGGTAAGAGAAAAAAACAAATTTTGAAACATGTGATTTAAATTAATTCAGATATTTGTGTAGCTATAAATCATTTCATTAAAAATAAAATGAGAAGTTTAAACTAAAAAAGTATAACATTCTTTGAACAAAATAAAAATATAACATATAAATTGGAACAGAAGGAGTTCAGAAACCTTGAATTGGGAATACCATAGAAGACTTCTAGTAGGTAAGCAGAGGAGAATATCTGAATAGACAACAGAGAAATGTGACTCTGATATTTGATTATCAGAATGATGAACCGCGAATAATATGTATGCTTATCAAGTTGAAAAGACTCACATTTTACAACAGACATGTTATACTGACGTAATACCATTTATGATATTTAGACAAATTGGAATGTTGCAATCGTATGTGGTGTATATGAGGGGAACCAATAGCAGGATGTGCTATGGGTGTTCTCAGAAGCTTGAGATGATAAAGTTCATTAAGACTAAGTGTTTGAAATATTTTGGAGAGAAATGGACGTAGGAATCCAAAATGAAAACAAGTTGTTGTAAGAATTTAAAAGGGAAAATAAAGAAGTAGAGAATCAGGCGTAGGATTAGGCAAAATTGTGAAAGGGAAGTACCAATATCAGAAATTTCTACGCGGACAGAGAGATTGAAGCCATCAGTATAGTTCTCCTGAAGGTTATTGAGATCACTGGTCCAAATTGAGCATCTGTATACCGTATTCGAGCTAGAAGATCCTCTCAGTGGTTCTTTATGTTCTTCACCATACGAATAAGCGACGCACTGACAGTAGTTTAGACACTCCCTTCTGCAATCATCTTCACTCTTAGCCTCAGAATATGACCGGTACGGCTTCTCAAATTTCATAGAATACATATTCAAGAACGTGCCAAATTCTGATTTCTTGTCGCAAGTACTATCCAACTTTTTCGAACAACCATCCAGAAAATTCCCGGCCATCCAATCGTCTGGAGAAGCAGGATCGAATCCTGGCAAACACTTGCACCGTGACATTTTCTTACTGTTGCAAATGCCAAATTTCCCACAAGTATTAAACACGCCGCATGGACCTTGCGGTTCTGACCACCGAAGAAACCACCCACTGTTGTCATACCACTTAAATAATTGTATTTCTCCAGAGGAATTCATCAATAGCCTTGTGTAACTATAGTCAATATTTGGGGAAGACTCCTTACTGAAGTTGGTTAACATGTCTGCCACAATGGAGGGAAGTTCACTGAAACTAAAGGGGTTAGCAGAAGCAGCAGGAGCTGAGCCTTTCCAGTGGAGGACCAACCTTTGGAATATGGTGTACTCGGAATTGCCTTCTTGATTTAGTCGAAACATGTAGTTTCCAGGGCTGGGGTCCTTTTGGGCAATCCTCCAAGCAGTCAACTTCAGCCTGTCGTCCATTTTCATACCAGGAAGGAAGGTATCAGTGGGGTTGTCAAAACTTTGCCATAGTCTCTTGCCTGACAAATCATCAATTAAAACCAAATTTCCTGAATCCAAGAGCTTTGCTGTATGCTTCAAATTCGAAGATGAACTTGTGACTAGATCTGTTGAGAAATAAGAGTTCCTCGTTGAGTCCAACACTTTGAGATTACCATCATCATCAATAGCCATAACCAAAACTTCAGCTGATATGGGAATTGATTTGTTCTTGTTGGCAACCCACACAACGGTTTCGGGACTCACCTTGTACCATATGCCTACATAATCTTTTGATTCACCATCATCAGATTTAGTTGTAAAGAATCCCAGTTCGAATATCTCTCCAGCTGACACAAGAGTTTCCCGTTTAGATATTACATTGTCAGCGGTTATGGTGTCCCTAGAATCACAGTTGAAGTAACTCAGGCACAGCAAGAATGCAAACAAGAGGATACTAGCAAACTGCATAAGGCTAGCTTATAAAACAATAATGGCTAAGATATTAATAATTAGTGGTGCTTGATGGACTTACTGAAACGATTGCTCAAAGTGGGAGCAATGATTCAATATGATTCTGCTCAAGAATTATTGGTCCCCCTATTCCAAATTTCTTGCTTTTTGGCTGCTTGGCAATTGACCAAGTCAACTTGTTAAGTCTTCTTTCTTGTCTTATTCACATTTTGCTTAATGTTATGTCCTGTTGTGTAAGTATATTCCTTAGACAATGGTAAATTTTTCTTACCGACATAAATGGTGAAATGTGATTCTGCATACGACAGTATCCATCTAAGTCAACTGATTGAGTCTTCTTTAATTAACTTCTTCTCCGTCTTGTTTTTCCTTTAATCTCAGTCCTGTTGTGAGAAGTGTTGGAAATTTACTAATGTGTAATTAAGTTTATCCCGTTATTTATGACTCGAACAAATGGGCCCCGCACGTCGGAAATATCGTTTCCACACATGTGCAATCTTAGTGCCAAGTAAATTTCGTTAATGAAAGAGATATTGGTACGTAAGTGAAATGTTTGAGACAAAGAATGATGGATGGTTATTTGCTAAATGACAAGTGTTCCACGTTGGTAAACGAAGGAAGGATTGTGCGAGGTGTAAGATGGAACGGGTAGGAAAAGGGTTGCGGCGCCTCCCGGACTAGGCCGCGGCGCCCCCTAGCAGCGTCGCGGCGCGTGACTGGCAGTAACTTTCGTCGGCTTTCTGGAGCCGCGGCACCGCGGCGCTTCCCAGGCAGTGTTTGCTCGACGAAATCCTAAAGGTTTGGCTGTTGATGGGGCTTCAATGACATTGAAACCACCCAATAATTGCCTTTACTTGGACTATTATGTTGCTGCATTACTTGGGGGTTAAATGTCATCCATTACATGGCAATTGATTGCCATTGTGGGGCACTTGAAGAGGCCATCTTGCACACCTATAAATTGAAGCCTCTATAGATGAACATGAGAACATATATGCATATATGAACAGAAAAACAAGTTCACAACACCACAAAGAGATCAGACTTTCCTGATATCAATCATTCTCTTAGCAATCTTCATTATTCGTCTTCTTCGGTGAAATCATTTGTGTAGGCTTTGCACACTTGATAGTTTGTTGTTTCATCTTGGGAGACTATTGTCCACACTTCTGTAAAGCCTATATACAGGGGCAATCTTGTCTTAAAGACAGAGAGTCATCTCTCGACTCAGCCGGTGGTGTTGTGTTTATCTAAATGATTGCTAATTATTTCAGGTGTAACTTAACAGACGAAGGAATCTAACCGTTCGTATTCTCAGCGGATCTACTAGCCACAAGTGTAGCAGTTCATGTTCTTGTATTTCCGAATACAAGTTCTATATTTGAAGTTCCATTCAAGATCAAGATATTGACAACCTGTTGTTGTCCTCATTGTTGTTTATCCTTTCGATCACTGTAATAGTTATTTACTATTCCTGTTGTTGCTTTACATAATCCAACAATTTTAAGACAATATTGTATTAGTGATTTGAAAGATGTTGGTCGACAAGTGTGTGACCAAATCTGGTTATGGTTCTCTCTTTGACGACAGTTACAAGTCTGTTTCCGTCAAAGGAGGGATCTCTGAATATGATGTTGAGATTCAAGATACTGCTGATAGTCATGCTAGTACGGCTAAATATCAAGGACGAGTTGGTGTCACCGCTCCCGAGGGTGGTGGAAACAAGCGCCTACGAGAGGCTGAGGATGTCAATTGGGACAAGAGGAGAAGGCTGAAGATGATGTTCTATCATGTAGCAAAAGGCCAATATATGTCCCAGACAAAGGATCTGAATTATGGTAAGGATGATGTGGACACTCAGTCTAACTGAAGTGGGCCAGAATCCAAAAGGTCTAAGTTAATCCTTCCTTATCAATAATATGTTTAGTTAAATATCTGAATAAAAGTGTGTAAAAGCAAGGCTGGGAATATGAAAGTGTTTTCATTAAAACTTATATTCCCTACACTCTAAAATCAGATATTGAATCTCCTTCCTTCCGGGTTAAAGATTGGAATATTATAAACAAAACTTAAAAGATTCGTTCTTTTGGGTGTAATTATTAAACGTGTGTAAAGTATGTTCGCATATATGAATGAGAGAGATCCACTGACTGTGCGAAAACTGTTACCACTCTTAAGTCAGCGCCAAGAATTGTCTAGGCACCAATCTCAAGGGAAGAAGACTAAAATATAATGGCTTATCTTAAGACGTTGAACCTGTCACACTATCTGACAGAAGATCATTCATTTGATAGAATGATATTGGACACTCAATCGTACAAAGCCTACGGGCGACTGGAGTGGGCCAGAATATATTTGATAAGATGATATTGGACACTCAGTCATACAAAGCCTACGGGCTACTGGAGTGGGCCAGAATTCAATTGACAGAAAAGTAATAGACACCTAGTGAGGTGGGCCAGAGTTTTCCAGGTCTTAAATGATCTGAAGGCCAAAAGAAAGGCAGAAAAGTAATTGGACACTCAGTTTGTCAAAGCAACTGGAGTGGTCCAGAGTATCCAAATCACATATGATCCGGTTATGCCCTAACCACGAGCAAGAGGTTGTTCATGTGAAACAACACCACCTCTAAAGTAGAAGGGGTTGGAGAGGTTGTCCTCAAAAGGACTTCAGGGAGTGGGATCACTCTAAAATAAGGTGATACATGTCCCAAACTTGGTTTAAGGGACGTTGTTGGTCAAGCTGGTTTGAGACTAGTCCGACAGGTCTGTAATAACTAAGAATGGTACAGAATGTCTGTAGCTAGATGAATGATATATTTGTAATCCGTGCATCTATGCCATCATAGATTAAGACACGTCAAATAGAAAGTCATTCAAAAGCTAACAAAGTTGAGATTGTTGCCTTATGTCGACATAAAACCCTCAAAATAAATGTGAGGTAGGCGAAGAGGCAAAATCACCTTTTCGAGTTTCATCAAAGGAATAGCAAAAGAAACACCGCTCCTCTAGAACTTAGTCACACCTACATGGGTGATTTGAAGTTTATACAAAATTGATGGGGGAGACAAGTACTTTGTGACCTTTGTTGATGATAGTACAACGTATTGAATCCTTTGTTTGTAGAAAAGCAAAGATGAAGTTGTTGAAGTGGATAAGCGCTACAAAACAGAAGTTGAAAATCAGCTAAGCCTACGGATTAAGGAATTCGTAGTGATAAAGGGGGAGAATGTGAAGCATCATTCATTAAACGACTGCTCATTACTCACCTCAGTCTAACGGTGTTAGCCAAGCACAAAGTCGTACCTCCAAAATCTGTAGGGGAAGGCGATCCTTACCGCTAATGTGACTCTCAACAGAACTACGCATAAGAATAAGGATAACTCTCCGTATGAAACATAGAAAGGATCTCACATACAAATATTGTGATGTGGGGTGGCTTGGTAGAGGTTGGAATACCGAAATAGGTCTAGTTGGATCTAAGACTGTAAATTGCATATCCATTGGATCTGTAAATAACAGTAGTGCTTATCGCCTCGTGGTGTCAAAGAATGTTGAATTCTTTGAAGATAACTTTCCTTGAGAAGGGAAAAAGAAGTAATTGCTCGAGGTTAACAAGAACTCGCGAGTGCCTGACTGCCCGGAACCAGACGTTCCAGAGCTACAGAACTCGGAAGTTGCTGATTATCCGGAACTTAATATTCCAGATCTACAAAACTTAGAGATTCTAGATGTTGAACCGAGACGGAGCAAAGATGGGACAAAGACTTGTTCCATGCCTTCTAGCTTGTATGCTTGAAAACTAACCATGGACAATTAACAAATAATTGTCATCTCCAGAAGCACTGCTTTGGAAAGAAGCTACATAAAGAGAAATAGATTCTATCATATAGAACCATACTTGTGTAATGGTTGATCTTCCTCTGGGAAAAGAACATTTGGGTTGTGAAAGTGGATACTTAAAAGTGAGTACAAAGTAGATGGATCTACTTACGAGTATAAGGCCTCGAATACTTGTACATGTGCTCCCCTATGAATAACTTAACATCCAGGGCCATTGTAGTCTTACGTGACATAGATATTGAAACAGCCTTCCTAACCAGAGAGTTGGAAGGAGAGGATCAGAGCTGGTTTGCTGGACTGTTGGCCTTCTTCCTGAACTTTCATTTTGGTCCCTGAAATGTTTACATTTTGGTCCTGCAAGTTTCAGATAAAACAAAAACAATGAATCTGACAACAGAAACATCGACTCTGAAGTTAGAAAGCCAACAGTTGGGAAAACCAACAGTCTGAAAATGGAAGTCTTATTGAAACAAATGCCTCAATATGAAAGATATGGGTATCACAGATGACATCTTAGGAATTGTAATTTCTAAGACATCTAACGGACTAGTCTAACTCCAAACTTAGTTGTGAGATAGTTGACAGTCTCGTTGAAGCCACTAATAGATATGAATCATAGAACTGATTGGAATCATGGTGCACCCATAGACAATGAGCGATATGTGCAGGTCACATGTAGTTCAATGTATTGTACACACTACAACCGACCTGGTATCGGCTTACAAAGCAAATCAGTTGAACTTAGGTTCACTCATGATTCTGGAAATGATCGATAGAAGGCGTTAAGTCGGATATGATGATATCTGAAATATTCGCTTATCTACGGATTATGGTATTCTGAATGTCCAGCGATTCTGGGAGAACACAGTGATGCAAACTGGACATCAGATATGAAGAACACCAAAGCCACAAGTAAATGTGTATGGTGGGTCTTGGAAAATCCTCTAAGCAAACTTGCATCGGCCGATTCGTGATAAAATCGGAGTTTATCACTTTTAACAAAGTATGAAAGAAGTTGAGTAACTTCACGACTTCTTAGAGGACGTCCCTTATTGGGAGAAACCTGTGCCTTCAGCGGTTTTAGACTGTGGCTAGCCGGTCGGCTTCAGGAAAGGCATGGATGACGGCGTCTGGACATATCTGTTGGATATGTCAGAGACATAAAGTCGTATGGCAGTTTATCATCATGGGTATCACTTCCTTGATTACTAATCAAATGATATAGCGGACCCTATAACTAAGGAACTACCCGAAGATCAAGAGTTCTGCCTGTCTAGGGGAATGGGCTTAAAACCCAAACAATACAAACCTTTGAGGTTGTAACCCAACCATACTGACTGGAGATCCCAAGAATTTGGTTCAATGGGAAAACTATGCTGCAAAAGATCAGTTGAGCGCTTCGATGGAAGAAAGAGCACTTCGGATTATGATTTCTGTTAAGAAACATGAATCCAAAGCCGTTCCCATGATAGACATTAAAGTGCTACCTGCTTGGTGGGTAAAGGTTAAGCTTCCAAACCTTTAACGATCCTCAAACGGTTGGGGTTAAGGTTGGGGAAACTTTTAATGATTCCTAACACATGTGAAGTGGGGTATAGCAGGATACCTTGTAGGAGATCACCTATTTAAGTGCGAGGACAGGCCACCTCAAAGAATGCACTTAAGAACCAAGTGTGTCCACGGCCACAACGGACAGAACAAAAGAAGAAACGAATAAATGGGAGGTATTGTGTTGGTACTGTTGTCTTGGATTACATTAAACACTGACGGTTCAATACATCACGTTCACCGCACAGTAAGTAAGTTCGATGGTATTCAACTAGGGAAGGTTCAAAGCGGAAGCTACCTCTCCTGATGCAATATTTTTTAGCTGAAAGTATACACCTTGTGTGTGCACCAAAATCTCTTTCAAGAGGGGATTGTTGGAAATTTACTAATGTGGAATTAAGTTTATCTCGTTATTTATGACTCGAATAATTGGGCCCCGCACGTCGGAAATATTGTTTCCACACACGTGCATTCTTAGTGCCAAGTATCTTAAATTTCGTTAATGAAAGAGATATTGGTACGTAAGTGAAATGTTTGAGACATAGAACGATGGATGGTTATTTGCTAAATGACAAGTGTTCCACGTTGGTAAACGAAGGAAGGATTGTGCGAGGTGTAAGATGGAACGGGTCGGAAAAGGGTCGCGGAGCCGAGAAGGGCTGCGGTGCGTGACTGGCAATAACTTTCGTCGGGTTTCTGGAGCCGCGGTGCTTCCCAGACTGTGTTTGCTCGACGGAATCCCAAAGTTTTGGCTGTTGAGGGGGCTTCAATGGCATTTAAACCACCCAATAATGGCCTTTACTTGGACCATTATGTTGATGCATTACTTTGGGGTTAAATGTCATCCATTACATGGCAATTCATTATCATTATGAGGCACTTGAAGAGGCCATCTTGACCACCTATAAATTGAAGCCTTGACTCAATTCTATAGATGAACATGAGAACATATATGCACATATGAACAGAAAAACAAGTTCACAACACCATAAAGAGATCAGATTTTCCTGATATCAATCATTCTCTTAGCAATCTTCATTATTCGTGTACTTCGCTGAGATCATTTGTGTAGGCTTTGCATACTTGATAGTTTATTGTTTCATCTTGGGAGACTATTGTCCACACTTCCGTAAAGCCTATACACGGGGGAAATCTTGTCTTAAAGACAGAGAGCAATCTCTCGACTCAGCCGGTGGTGTTGTGTTTATCTAATTGGTTGCTAAGTGTTTCAGGTGTAACTTAACAGACGAAGCACTCTAACCGTTTGTATTCTCAGCGGATCTACTAGCCACAAGTGTAGCAGTTCATGTTCTTGTATTTCCGAATACAAGTTCTATATTTGAAGTTTCATTCAAGATCAAGATATTGACAACTTATTGTTGTCCTCATTGTTATTTATCCTTTCGATCACTGTAATAGTTATTTACTATTCCTGTTGTTGCTTTACATATTCCAACAAGAAGTTAATCTCTAGAGATTTCTAAATCTAGCCAACTAACAACTTGTGTTATGTGATTCTCCATACTAAGGAATCTATGGTGGAAATGGCTAAATAACTGATGGCTAAAGCGACTTCTTGGAGTTGCATGAAAATTGGTAAGTTTTCTGCTGTCCCCCACCCCCACCCATCCCTCCTCCCTCCTCCCCACCTCTTTTTTCCTTTTTTTTTTATTTTTCATGTCTGCTATAAAGAATCTAATTAGTGGAAGAAGCTTTTTTTTTTAGTTTTCACTCAGTGTTCCGTACCCGCATTGGAGCGTGATTATATTCGGATTCGCGCCGTGTAGAACCCATTTTTGGGAAAGCGCTCCCTACCAAGAATTTTTCCATACCTAGGGCCCAAACCCGAGACCTTTGGTTAGGGGAGCAACTTCATCCACTGCACCACATTCTTTGGTGGTGAGTGGCAGAAGCAAGGTTTTTTCAATTGGTTATTTTCACTACAGAGATTCAAAATATATAAAGATAAACAAATACACCAAGATGTCAAGAGTATATAATTTTGTAGTATAATATTAAATTTTTTAATTAAACTTTGAGTAATTATTATAGATGAAAGAATACGTACCCTTTCCATTACTTAATTTCACTTGATTAGTCATTAACCCGCAATCCGTAACTCGTAACCAACATAACCAAATCCAAATTCCTTAATAGGCCACTTTGAAACTTAAATTGGCCAACAGGCCACCTAATATTTTTTGATTTATTTTTCTATATTAGGGTTTCCAAAAAGGGCCCAGGGTCAATTTCATAATTTTTAAATGTTTAAAGTTTTGAAATTATACACTTAAGTCTCTCTGACAGGTATTAAAATATACGAAAGTTCTTCTCTCTTCTCCTAAAGTATGAATATGCCTCTCTTTCTGTCTTCCTCTTTTCTATCAAGATCTCAATCTCTCCACTCAATTTTTCTCTCTCTAGAGCTCGGAAGATCTCCAATCGTCGTCCCCAGGCATGTTAATTAATTTTGCATTAGTGGCGAAGCATTTTAAGCTCCATATTACTTATATAAAAGTTTTTATTTTTTTCGAACTTGATAAATCCTAGTGTTCATAAAGTTTTGAATTTTTTCAAATATTTGGAACTTTTGCCTTTATTTATTGAAATATGTGTTATTTCTACTTATTTTGCTTGTTTCAATCGTGCTTTTTTCTGTTTTTGTGTTTGCAAATTTATCTTGGTCTATTACTAGACTTGAAACTTTAACCTTTTGTGATGGTCGAAATATGTCTTATTTCTACTTATTTTGCTTGTTTCAATACTGTTTTTTATGTTTCTTCAAATTTATCACGGTCAACTAATAGACTTGTTGTCAATTATATTATTTTTAGGGAAAATGTGCAAATATACCCCTCAACTTTGCGATTTAGAGCATATATACACCCGTTAAAAAGTGATGGATATATACCCCTGTCGTTATAAAATTGTGCAAATATACCCTTTTTGCTGACGTAATTTTTTTAATAATCATTTATCTTATTTTTGAATTAAAAAGAATATCACGAGGCTTTAAAAAAAAGTCTACCCATTTTTTTAGTAGACATATTTTTCTAAAGCCACATGATAATTTTTTCTTAGTTGGTCGGGTCTAATTCATTTTAAAAAATGGATAGTCTTATTTTTTTAAAGTCACATAGATATTTTTTTAAAACAAATCAGACCCGATCTACCAGAAAAAACTATGTGGCTTTAGAAAAATATGTTTCCAAAAAAAATGGGTAGACTTTTTTTTAAAGCTACGAAATACTTTTTAAATTAAAAAATAAGCTAAATGATTGTTTAGAAAATTTCTGTCGCGAAAAGGGTATATTTGCACTATTTGTATAACGGTAGGGTTATATATCCATCACTTTTTTAACGGGGGTATATCTGCTCTAAATCAAAAAGTTGTGTGGTATATTTGCACCTTTCCCCTTCTTTTTATATTGTGATTGGTCAACACTACTCTATTGTTTACATGTAGATCACGTACAGTGGATGAAAATGCACATTCTCTATGTGTAATCATTGAAAGGCTCGGGAAAGAGATGATGATCTGACCACTATCTTCCTATCCCCTAATAGACTATTGTTTTAATGTAATTTTTTGTAAAACTTTTATTTATGAAAAGAGAATGGATGAGTTTGATCAAGAAAAGAGACAATGGGGGAGTTTGATCAATAAAAGAGACAATGGGGGAGTTTGATCAAGAAAAAATACAATGGACGAGTTTGAACTTTGGGTCGATTTTATATAGGAAAAGATGTATTATTATAGTTATAAATTTAAGATTTTTTTTATTTCATTATCGTTGTAAAAAAGTTTATGGTCTATCAGTCGAAATAAAGCTAAGTGTGTTGGGTCAATTATAAGTCAAATCGAAAATAAACTACCTTGATCTATAATAATTCACTGCTTAAGAAAATTTTAGACAATTTTGATCGGTGATAAACTATAGAAATAAAAGTGATTGTTGGAAAGTGAAGCATGCTGAATTTGCACTAGTCAAACGGGAAAAAAATTTAAAAAAAAAATTCAACCCCTAACCCCCAAACCCCAAATTGCACAAATTTAAGGGGGTGTGGATAAGTATACCATAAACTGACTGTCGTCAATAGCTAACAGTTATCATTTAGGCTCGACTTCACGCATGGTATTATCCACATGTTATATATATATATATATATCAAGGACAATATTTGTTTAAAAGACATAAATAAATAAAATAAAATAAAAGGACATGCCATTATTTAAATGTTATAATAACACTTTAATACATCATATGAGAGTCATCGTCTATTGAACACATGATCAAAAGAGTTTTAGGATAAGTAATGGTATTTAAAAGGTCAATATTTATCTAAAAAAGACACAAATAAATGAAATAAAATAAAAAAGGACATACCATGTTCTAAAACTCTTTTGATCATGTGTTCAATTGATGTGGACTCTCACATGATGCATTAAAGTGTTATTATAATGTTTAAATATTATCAAGTTTTTATTTATTTTATTTTATTTATTTATGACTTTTTTAGACAAATATTGGCTTTTTAAGTACCATTACTTGTCCTAAAACTTTTTTGATCATGTGCTCAATGGATGGAGACTCTCATATGATGTATTAAAGTGTTATTATAATATTTAAATAGTATCAAGTCTTTTTATTTATTTTATTTTATTTATGACATTTTAGTCAAATATTGACCTTTTAAGTACCATTACTTGACCAAAACCTCTTTTGATCATGTGTTCAATGGACGAAGACTCTCATATGATGTATTAAAGTGTTATTATAATATTTAAATAGTGGCATGTCCTATTATTTATTTTATTTTATTTATTTATTAAAGTCCCTTAGATTTGTGCAATTAGGGGTTTGGAATTGGGGTTTGTTGTTTCATTTCTTTTAATTTTTTTGTTTGTTACACTCTTCGTCATCACTATCAGGATCATCCTGTCACCTTGCTCATAAAAATCAAATTCCAACATTTTGAGGTTTCCTCTCATCCACCCATGTAATCACCATCTATTATAATATATTCTGCAATCGATGTCATAATAAATCTATAATAGGCTATGGCTATAGTCTATAACTGTAATCGAAGCCATAATAAATTATTCGGACTGATTTTCCAATGAAAAGCTAAATTTTTTGCCGAAAATGGGATCTGAAAAGTGGAAAAAATCGGGAGCTTTTGAAGGAAAATATTTAATTTTTTATTTCTTTTTGAGATAATTAAAATGGAGGGAAATATTTAGTTTTCTATTTCTTTTTGGGTAATTAAAATGTTGGGGGTTGGGGGCCAAAATGTATTTTTTTAAACTTTGGGACTAGGATTGACAACTTGTGGGATTGACAATGCTAACGTCATAAATGGTGATTCTTTTGCCAATACTTTGAGACTTGTGGGACAAGTATAAGTATTCAAAATGGCCTTACGTAACTTGATATGTTTTTAGCAAAATGAGGTGAACAAATTTATTTGTTATCAGCGAGCTTGATATGTGTTTTGTTAATTTAACCAATTCCAAATCCCTTATAGTCTGTTTCCAAATCCCTGATATACAAGACATGATCATCAGTCCATTCTGCTTAGTATCACAAGATGTATAATTAATTATTTAAGCACTAACAATTATGAAGAACTTACAGCTATTACATCAGTGCAGTTGTAAATTGTATGATAAAGGATCTCCCAAGCAGCTTCACTTTTATCATTCACTTAACCATAACGTCAGTGAGAATAGGATTTCAACCAAATAAATTCTTATACGAGGATCAGGAGTAAGAATCAATGTTGCATTTAAATGTTCAACAAAAATTCAAAAATATGAAGCAATAAAAAGAGATTTAGAGATTTAAACACAGGGGAGGTCAGTGAATGCGAGTTTAAGAGACAAATCCACTGTTGTAGGCGCTTATGAGAAGTTTTAATCAGTACATTGTCCCTCCTTGCCTTTTTATCACTATTATAAATATGTTAAAAATTTACTAATGTGGAATTAAGTTTATCCCATTATTTATGACTCGAATAATTGGGGCCCCGCACGTCGGAAACGTCGTTTCCACACACGTCCACACGTAGTGCCAAGTATCGCAAATTTCATTAGTGAAAGAGATATTGGTACGTAAGTAATACGTTTGAGACATAGAATGATGGACGGTTATTGGCCAAATGACAAAGTATTCCACGTTGGTAAACGACAGAAGAAGTGTTCGAAGTGTAAGATGAAACGAGTCGAAAGTTGCCGCGGAGCCGCGAAGGGCCGCGGCGCAGCCCCGTCGGAGCCGAGGCAAAGGAGCGTCGCGGCGCCTCCCAGGCAGCGCCGCAGTGCTAATTGGGTCTTCAGTCACTGGAGCCGCGGCGCTAATTATGTAAAGAAACATAGGCGAACTGTCAAACATCTCAAACTTTCTCAACACATCCTCTATATAGTGAGCACTTTGGATAGTGATTTATGTAAAGAAACATCAATCCAAGGTCGTTCCCGCAATAGACAATGAGTGCTATCTGCAGTGTGGGTAAAGGTTAAGTTTCCAAAACCTTTAATGATCCTTAACGGTTGAGGTTAGGTTTGGGAAAACTTTTAATGGTTCCTAACATTTGTAAAGTGGGGTATAGCAGGATACCTTGTAGGAGACCACCTATTTAAGTGCGAGGATAGGCCATCTCAAATGAACGCACTTAAGAATCCAAGAAGTGTCCACGGCCACAACAGACAAAACATTACGAAGAACGGAGTAAGGGAAGTTGTTGTGTTGGTATCGCTGACTTGACTTACACAAAACACTGACGGTTCAAGACAGCACATTCACCACGCAATAAGTAATTCCGATGGTATTCAACTATGAAAGGTTCAAAGTTGAAGCTAGCTCTCCTAATGCAACATTAGTCCGCTAAAAGATTGCTGGAAAAGGCACCATGTGAGTGCGCCAAAATCTATTTCAAGAGGGAATTGATGGAAATTTACTAATTTGGAATTAAGTTTATCCCATTATTTATGACTCGAACAATTGGGGCCCCGCACGTCGGAAACGTCATTTCCACACACTTGCACACGTAGTGCCAAGTATCGCAAATTTCATTAGTGAAAGAGATATTGGTACGTACGTAATACGCTTGAGACATAGAATGATGGATGGTTATTGGCCAAATGACAAATTATTCCACGTTGGTAAACGAAGGAAGAAGTGTACGAAGTGTAAGATGAAATGAGTCGGAAGTCACCGCGGAGCAGAGAAGGGCCGCGGCCTAGCCCCGTCGGAGCCGAGGCGCCGGAGCACCGCGGTGCTTTCCATGCAGCGCCATGGCGCTAATTGGGTCTTCAGTCGCTGGAGCCGCGACGCTAATTCGCAGAGTCGCAACGCTTCGGAGGCAGAATGCTGCGATGGGAAGATGGAAAGTTCTGACTTTTGGGCTGGCTTTGGAGCATTGAATCTCCATTATTTGACACATGAATTCAGCCATTATTTGGCTGAATGTAACCCCTCTCAATAAGTGTCATTACATGGCTATTGAAGGTCATTAATTGGCTAGTTGAGGGATCATCTCCTTACACTATAAATTGAGGCCTTTGGCTCAATTGTTTAACACACTAAGAAAAATACTAAAGTATTTTCTGACATATTCTTCTTCCTCTCTAGCAAGTTTACTATACTCAAAGCTCTTCAAGAGTAACACTTGAGTTTCCTTTGCTCATTTGTTAAGTTGTTGTTGTATCTTGGGAGACTATTGCCCGACAATGTAAAAGGATATATACGGGAAAATCTTGTCTTAAAGACAGAGTGTCATCACTTGACTCAGCAAATCACAAGCAGTTTGTAATGATTTTTATTCCAGTTTTGTTATAATCTTTAGTTTATCCTTTCTAGCAATTTGTAATATTTACTTACTTCCTATTTCCTGCAATTGTTGTAACCCACAAAATATAGATGTTCTTTTACTTTATAAAGGAGAAAATAAGATAAGTAGGTAGCTCCAGTGGCAAGAACACCCTACTTCCGTTAATTTGAACAAGTTGCGATTTAGATGAGGTGAACAAATTAAATTCCCAATAACAGAATTACAAAAAACATATCTAGATCACCTCAATGGTGGGTTATGAACAAATTAAGATGAGTACGCATCTTAATTAACCCACTTTATGGGATTTTGAACATAAATACTCCCTAAAAAAAGTTACAATACTACCTTTTGCGCAGGAAATTCCTGCGCAATAGGACGTAACAGTAACGTCACCGTTAAGTCTTATTGCGTAGGAATTTATTGCGTAATATGGGTTAATATAAACTCTAAAGACTTAGCCATTTTCAAGTCACTCTTCACTGACAGAAGGAGTATACACGTG
The DNA here is from genome assembly GCA_034509755.1 of Anisodus tanguticus. Lineage (NCBI taxonomy): Eukaryota > Viridiplantae > Streptophyta > Magnoliopsida > Solanales > Solanaceae > Anisodus > Anisodus tanguticus. Next base: position 19,367,986 of record CM067552.1, on the reverse strand, counting down.
ATAAACACGTGTATCCGAGTTCAAGTTTTAGTGTAAACTTACCATAGTTGAAGAATTCTTGTACAAGTGTAATTAGGATTTATTGTTATAATAGTAATAGGACTTTCCATTTATTGTTATAGTAGGATTAGGATTTTCCATAATTAGCGATTGTATATTGTATATAAATACCTCTTCATTAATGATAATAATCAAGGGATTATTTCTTTCATTGTATCAGAAGTCTAGGGCTAAAATACCTTCTCACAAAAACACTTTCGTTGCCTTTTTCTCCCGTCTCGAATTCCATGATTCATCCTCGATTTCCGTGCAATTTCTTCCTCTCTTCCCAAATTTTCTTCGAACTCCCTAATTCACCTATTGTTCTTTTGTTATGTCTACATCAAAGAACATGTTTCATCCTGCCTTTACAGTCTCCAACATCAAGAACCACATCTCTATTGCTCTTGAGATGGAAAACGTCCAATACGCGATGTGGGCGGAATTATTCAAAGTTCACGCACGCTCGCATCAAGTCCTTCATCACATCATCCCCTCGGTCACTGGCAAGGAAAAGGTGCCTACCCCCGAGGATGATCCTACGTTATGGATGACACTTGATGCTACCATTCTCTAGTGGATTTATTCCACTATCTCTACAGACCTCTTGCAGACGATTATTAAACCCGATGATACGGCGATGGAAACTTGGAATAGGGTGTGTGATATATTCCAAGATAACAAAAATTCTCGTGATGTCACGCTTGAGCAGGAATTTTCCCATGTCAACATGGAAGATTTTTCGAACGTCTTAGCCTAATGTAAAAGGCTGAAGAAATTGGCGGATCAACTCTGAAACGTTGGTGCACCCGTTACCAATGATCATCTTGTTCTTCAGATGGTTGCAAGCCTATCTGAGGCCTATAATGGAGTTGGGACACTACTTCGTCAAAGTAATCCTCTCCCGCCATTTTATCAGGCCCATTCCATGCTCACATTGAAAGAAGTTGGTTTGGCTAAAAAGGCAGCTACCGATGCAAATTCCTTAATAATGATGGACATGTCAGACAACCCTCACTCATTCTCTGAAAATTCAAGCAAAAACCTTACCAACGGTGGCGGAAAAAGGGTCAAAATTGTAAAAATAATGGCAAGAACCGCGGTGGCAGTCGTTGTGGTAACATCGGCGGTGGTGGTGGCTAGAACAGTGGCGGCGGTAGCAGTGGGGCTTAGAAAAGTAGATCGCATACCAACTGGCCGCAGCCATGGGCCTCCTGGTCATGGGGTTGGGCCAGTGGCCATTGGCCCAATAATCCTTATTATCCACCAACACCATATCCTAGAAACTGGGCCCAATTCCAGTCGGCTTCCAGGCCCAGTTTCCCGAATAGTGCACTATGATACAGTGTTGGGCCGTGGTAGCAGGCCTTCACTACTATGGGCCCGGCTCTAGTCCCGACACCTACGAATATTGAGGTTGCAATGCATACACTCGGATTACATCTCCCGAACCCGAATTGGTACATGGACACCAGAGCCACTTCTCATATGACGTCCGCACAAGGTAATCTCTCGTCTTATTACAATTTCAGCAAAAATTATGGCATTATTGTTGGTAATGGCAACTCAATTCCAATTCGCGGTTATGGTCATACGAATTTGTCTCCCCCACATCCACCTCTTGTCTTAAAAAATGTTCCTCATGCCCCTAACTTAGTTAAAATTTTGGTGTCTGTCCGAAAATTCACCACTGATAATTGGGTTTCTGTTAAATTTGATCCTTTTGGATATTCTGTGAAGGATTTCATGACGGAGATACTTATAATGAGATGCAATAGTATGAGGAGTTGTATCCACTCACCACAATTTTCACGAGTCAAGCCACACCTTCTACCTTTGCCGCTCTTGCTCCTTCCTTGTTGCATGCACGTTTTGGACATCCGAGGTCATATATTATTTCTTCTCTACATAAAAATAATTTTATTTACTTGTAAAGGTATGTGTAGTACTCAACTTTGTCCTTCTTGTCCATTAGGTAAACATGTTAGATTACCATTTGTAGCCTCTACTTCTCGTACTTCGATGTATTTTGACATTATTCATAGTGATTTATGGAAGTTCTTTGGGCCATCGTTATTATGTCTTATTTTTGGATGATTATTCTAATTTTTTGTGGACCTTTCCTTTATCCAAAAAATCTCAGGTTTTTTCCACCTTAAAATTTAGAGCATTCATCCGTACCCAATTCGAACGGAAAATTAAAAATATTCAATGTGATAATGGCAGGGAATATGATAATGGGCCGTTTCGAGAGTTTTGTGACACTAATGTCATATCTTTTCAGTTTTCTTGTCCATATACGTCCTCATAAAATGGGAAGGCCGAGAGAAAAATTTGTTTCATAAATAATATTGTTTGTACCTTACTCGCCCATGCTTCATTACCATCTTCTTTTTAGCATCATGCATTTCAAATGGCTACATATCTACTTAACATCCTCCCTCATAAAGGATTAGCATATCAATCCCCACTTAAAATTCTTTACAATAAAGATCCTTCATTTTCTCATCTTAGGGTGTTTTGGTGTTTATGCTATCCACTTTTAACGTCTATTACAATTAACAAACTTCAAGCTCGTTCTACCACTTGTGTGTTTTTGGTTTATCCATCTAATCATTATGATTACAAATGTTTTGATTTATCCTATAACAAAATCATCATTAGTCGACATGTTATCTTTGGTGAAACCCAATTTCCGTTTACTAAATTATGTAGTTTTGTGTCTAGTTCATATACTTTTTTGGATGACGGGATCTCACCGTATATTATCCATCATTTGTTTGAGATGTCCCGTGACCCGATTCCGCCAGCAGGTCCACTGCTTGCTGGCCCACAAATTGCCGATCTAGAGTCTCGGCCCAGTCCAGTGTCTCGGCCATGTCCCGGTAATGGTATTGTTCCAGCGACACGACCCACTACTTATAGCAGGTCTGATCATTCATTGTTCATCTATCGGCGTGGTACTTCTCTGGCATACATTCTGTTATATGTTGATGATAATATATTGACTACCTCATCGGATATTCTACACAAATCTATCATGTCCCTTCTCAGTTCAAAATTTGATATGAAAGTCTTGGGGCCCTTAAGCTATTTTTTGGCATAGCAGTCACTCGTCAGGCAGATGGTCTATTTTTATCTCAAAAAAAGTATACAACAGAGATTATTGAGAGATCTGGCATGTCATCTTGTAAGTCTACTTCTACTCCGATGGATACCAAACCAAAGCTGAGTGCTACGTCTAGCACCCTATATGAGGATCCCACCCACTATCGTAGTCTTGTATGAGCACTTCAGTATCTGACTTTCACGAGTCTGATATTACTTATGTAGTGCAGCAGGTGTGTTTGTTTATGCATAATCCATGGATTGAGCACATACATGCGCTCAAACGCATTATACGATACATACAGGGAACACTTGATTATGAATTGCATTTATATCCGTCCGTCGTTTCTACTCTCGTATCTTACACAAATGTTGATTGGGGTGATTGTCCTGATACCAGATGCTCGACCTCTGGTTATTGTATGTTTCTGGGTGATAACTTGGTCTTTTGGTCTGCAAAACGCCAGGCAACATTATCGCGATCTAGTGCAGAGGCCGAGTATCGAGGGGTAGCCAATATGGTGTCTGAAACATGTTGGCTGCTTAATCTTCTATTAGAACTTCACTTTTCTATTCAGAAAGCTACATTGGTCTACTGTGATAATGTTAGTGTAGTCTATCTTTATGGAAATCCGATCCAACATCAGCGCACTAATCATATCGAGATGGATATTCACTTTGTTCGCGAAAAGGTAGCTCGTGGATAAGTACATGTCTTGCATGTCCCTTCCAGGTACCAAATTGCTGACATCTTTACTAAGGGTCTTCTCTCAGTTCTATCTGAAGATTTTAGGGACAGTCTCAGCGTGCGACAACAACCCGATATGATTGCGGGGGTGTGACAGAATGAGTATACACGTGTATCCGAGTTCAAGTTTTAGTGTAAACTTACCATAGTTGAAGAATTCTTGTACAAGTGTAATTAGGATTTATTGTTATAATAGGAATAGGACTTTCCATTTATTGTTATAGTAGGAATTGGATTTTCCATAATTAGGGATTGTATATTGTATATAAATACCTCTTCATTAATGAGAATAATCAAGGGATTACTTCTTTCATTCACCTTCTCAATTTTCACTCTTTTACCATACTTTAGTCCTCCGAAAATCATGTCTCAAAACTCCAAAACGTCAAACTTTGCTATAGAATTCGATGTTTGTGAATGCGGTTATTATTGTAAGCTAAGAACATAAAGGACCCAAGATAATTCAGGTCGTTGTTTTTGGCGTTGTAAAGCGCCCGAAGTAAGTGTTTTTACAAGTTTTTAGGGTTTAGAGTTTTTCACATTATCTACATATTTTACTTTCAAAAACTGATTTTCTTATAATGTTTATAGGATATGAATGGTTGCAAACATTTTCGAAGGGAAGATGACATTCCCGTGGATAAAACGGTGACGGTGAAGTTTAAAAAGCCTCTTGTTGATAGAGATACCGCGACTTCACGTATCACTAGAGATACCGTGAAGTTTGACTTGCAGTTTATACTTATGGAAGCTCAAAAAACTGATCTTCTGGAGGGCTTGCTAAAAGAATCCGAAGAAAAACAAAGTTTTTTAAAGAATAACATTAAAGACACTCAACACGAGAAAAATGCTTTGAAAGAAAAATTGAAATTTTGGAAGATTATTTGTGCTATCTTGTTGTTGTTTATTTTTTCTGTGTATTTTTTTATTAAGTTTGTTATTATAATGTATTTTGTTATTATGTATTTTCGGTTTAGTTTGTTATTTATGTATTTTGTTTTTACTAGTTGCACGTTTTCATGTATTATGTATTTTCTATATTTTTTTAATGTATTATGATCATAACCTTTTATGTACTAATTTATTTGTGTTTTCTTTAAAATTGTGAATTGTTGAACTTTTTATGTATTATTAACTCTAAGAAGCTTATATAAATTAATAATAGACTATAAAAATCAAAGCAAACTAAAACATAGTAATTTTCTTCAAATTGATGACTTCATCATAAATTTAAAATAGAAATTAAATCATGAGTCCAGAACTTAAATGACCCAAAAACTAAGCAAGTGAACCAAAATAACCCCTAATCATCATCAGAATAAAAGTCCTCAATATCGTCCTCAGAATAATATTTTGGGTTTCTTAAGACATATCTTTTTTCTGTAGATATTAGTTCTCTACCCGTTGATGATGCTTGTTCTTCGACCAAATTTAGCATGTAAAATCTACAATGTCTTGCTATCATTCTGTTGTTTTCTTTTCTAATCCTCCATACGAAAACCTCGCAAGAGTGTGGATCAATTCGAGACATGGTCATTGAGAACCTTGTTGGGATTTGAGCGTTGAGATTTTCAAGGTCACGAACAAGACGTTCTAATTCGGCATCCCGATATGCCAATTCTCGGCGTAACCCGCAATAATATTCTCATGGATTTGAATATTTCACATTACAAAAATCATCATTACGCTCTATAAGAAGGTGGAGTTTCAAATCGTCTATCTTGAATTCATTGTTATCAAGAAAACTCGAATCACCTGAATAGCTGGTATGATTTGAGCTATCATCACCACTGCTATTCGAATCATTTGAAAGAAATACCGACCAATCTACATTTCAACTACTCGACATTACATATGTTGTAGTTTAATAATAAATGAAAGGCTACTTATATAGTTGCAAACACCTAAGTACCCTTGGGGTCGTTATTATGACCCTACCTACCTACTTTATTATAAAAAAATATTAATAGGATCACGGATATTCATATTCATCGGACATCTCACAATCTGAATCCCACTTGGATCTGAATCTAACGTAACCATGTTGACCATATTCTATTCTGAGACAATGTATTTTCACCCGATTATTCTCTTTGCAAAAATGATTTAGAGCACAATTGAACTCTTGTGGTGTACCATGAGGCATTGACGTAGCACGACTTTTTAAACATTTGAGTTTGAATTCCCTCAAGTTTTGTTCTAGCATTTCAGCCTCGCTAACATGTCAATTCTACTCAGCTCTCATTGTATTATTGTATTCTCTATTATATTTATGGTTCAGGTTATTTGAGTAACTAAAATCATCCTCATCTAGTTCCCGTGTCCTACCCATTGCTTCGAATATGTCTGCTGGGAAAAATATGTAATAGAACCAATATCAGAAAATTGATTTCAGAATGACATAATAACTCGTTTTAATGTGAACGCTAGTTGTTCGTCATTCATGTTATATACTACTACTTGATTTGACAACACTATGCTCGCTTTTGACCGCTTCATATGACACACTTATATTGCGCAACTTTTACATGCGCAAAATATGAGTTTTTGGAATGACATCCTTGATTTGACAACACTATGCTCGCTTTTGACCGCTTTATATGACACATTTATATTGCGCAACTTTTACATGCGCAAAATATGAGTTTTCGGAATGACATCCTTGATTTAAAAATACTATGCTCGCGTTTGACCGCTTTATATGACATACTTTTATTGCGCAAAATATGAGTTTTCGGAATGACATTCTTGATTTGACAACACTATGCTCGCTTTTGACTCCTTTATATGACACACTTATATTGCGCGACTTATACATGCGCAAAATATGACACACTTATATAATGAAACTTTTATATAACTCGTTTGGTTAAGAACTTCTATATAACTCATTCGGTTAAAAACTCACATTTTAAAAATACCTAAAAAACTTACATTCAATAGTTGGTTCAAAAATAGACAAAAAGGCGAGGGTAGCTTAAGAAGGCCTCATGGTAGGATAGAAATAAACATAATTGAATTATATTTTGAAAAAGAGATATTAGGATGTTATACGTATTTATCTGATGAAAAATGGTATGGTGTTCTTCGTCCCTTTGAAATCAATCAATTTGTATCAATGTTTTAAAAGTTGTTGGACACATAATTGATGGTGACGCACTCTCCTCAAAATTTGAAGGAACTATAATTTGGGGTGAAAAGCTTCAATGGGTTCAATTATATTCGAAAAGGTGTGATTATGAGGTATTATGTCGCTGACATAGTTTAGTTGTGCCACAAGCATTGTCTGCTACATATCAGACCTCCAAATTCAAGGATGAACTACTGGTTATCCAACACTTGATGAAAGAAATTTCATAAATGCAGAAAGAACTAGATATGTATCATGCTTTGGACGATCTTAATTTTTGAGGAGCAAATGAAGAAGATCATTGGAAACTGTTAGAAAATAAAAATCCTCATCGACGCTCTTCTTATCCAGTTTATCCAATAATTCAAGAATGGATAGTTCTTTCAAAATATGTACCACAAACATTAGATTCTGGAGTGTTTTATTGTTGTATTATCCAAGCGAGTGCTCCTAATGAGGATAGTTTGGATCTAGACTATAACGAGGATGATGGAAAAGAAATGAAGGGAAAGAAGATGAAGATGAGAATGCAAGTAAGGAGGATGATGAAAATAAAGACGACGATGAGGTGGTTCAGGAAAGTGACGAAGATTAAATGACTTTTCTAATTTTTGTATGTTATAAAATTATTCAATAGAATTTCTTGATGATAAAATGCCTAATTCAAGATGCTTCATTAAAAAAATAATACATCATTCATTACAAGAAGAAAAACACTTAAGGTTCGTAATTCAAGACAATTCGAATACATCAAGAAGAATTAAAATACATTCATAAAATCATGAGGTTCTTCAACCATGAGAGGCTCTTTCACTGCGAGAGCTTCTTTCACCGCTAGAGGTACTTGCGCCACCACGGCCCCGTAGGTTACACAAACGCTTATCATGACCAAACTCCTTACATGTCGAGCACCTTCGAGAGTATATCCTATCTAAAACATTCATTTGATTAGGAATACAAATTCGTGCGTTAACACGCAATTTACGGATATACTCTTAGTTAGCAATCATTGAAAATGGATTGTTTGGCCAATAAGACTGATCACCACGTTGGTAGAAACGACTGACATACATTTTACTATAACTTTTGACGTTGTATTTTGATGCCACATAATTTGATACCATTTTTCCAATTGCCTCAAAACACTTGATGGCAAGAGAACACGGCATGTGGTATGATTGTCACTTACTAAAATTACATGTTTTTGTCATCTCGTAAAAGGTATGAATGTTTCCTCCCCGACCTTAGTAAGAATTTGTCCTAACTTCAAACACATGTTTAGCATGGTTATACTCTACTATCTTGTGTAGGTCACATAATTTTTTCTATGACGCTCGAACATTTTTGTAGGATTTGGCATCCATTTTTAACCATCTGCTAATATGGCTTTGGCATGTCTTGTTCTAGCCACAAACTGCTCCATAACTTGCTTGTAAGTCATTCTCGCCATTGCAGTAACGGGCAGCCCCCGTGCAGATTTTACCAAACCATTGAATGACTCCGAGCTATTTGTTGTTAGCATCCCCCATCTCCTGCCTTCATTCGCATGTAATGTTTATTTGTCAACGTCGAGTGCCTTCAACCAATCATATGCTTCCGACTTCACTGCCTTGATCATCTCCATCCGCACATGAAACTTTTTTTCTCTATGCTCTAATGCAGCCACCCACATCAATTTGTTTAGTGTGATATTTCTAAAGATCATTTGAAAATTTGTCTTTATGTGCCTTAAATAAAAGCGATGGTAAGTAAACGGAGGCTGCCACCCTGCCAAATGAAACATATTGTTCAATATGATGTGAATCGATCAGATAGCACGCATATGCCCATATGATCCTTAATAACATATCGCCTCAAATGTGCCAAAAACATCCCTCGTGTATTGTTGCTCTCGTTAGCGGCAATGGCGAAAGTAAGATGGAATATCGACCCATTGGCATTCATTCCTACTGAAATCAGTAGCTTGATGTCGTATATCCCGTACACATGTGTGTCATCTATGGATATGACTGACAGGCAATGAGCAAAACCATCAATGCATGATTTGAATGTCCAAAACACAAAATTAAAAATATTACCAGCCACACCAGGTTGAGTGTCGAGCTTCCACTCTACAGCAGTACCAGGATTGAACTTTTGTAGAGCGGCAACTGCTAGAAAGAGCCCTACCATGTATCATAAATCATCCCAAAGCGCGCCTACGCCCGAGATATTCCTTTCTCTTGCTTACCATTTTATGATATACTCTCTCAACGTTTCTAATGCATTTTTTAATGGAAAACTTGGACAAGTTTAAACAAATAATATTTAGCAATGATGTCAAAATTATAATGAATTTGGTCGAATAGGGTACCTTGGGGTTTTGACAATGTCAGCAAGTAACACTTGAGCAATCATATTTGTATCTAAATTAAAATGATATGCTCGATTCTCTTCCATATCATAAGTGTGACGTGGGTGAAATTTTGTGATAGTCCATATACTATCATGAGTAATAATACCTCGAAGCATCCATTACAACTTTGATGTTGTTATCTGCAAATCAGTCTCCATATCTTTTGGGTTGAATCATCAACCCTAAACTCCCTCATTTCCTTGAAGCTATAAATTTTGACGGTCATTTTCAATGTTTTTTGGATTCGAACATCATGTTTTGCAAGGTGAACTTTATCATTTACAAGATCGACCGGTTCTTTCCTCAAATTTTGGCAAATTTGATCATCTTCTCTAGTGAAGACAAAGGCATCAGTATGACCTTAAAGATTGTCAGGATATGAAATCACGTCAGAATGCCACTAAATTGAACTTTTTGTCATCGGTTCGTGCTGGTGAATTGGGCTTCCTACCAACAGTTGTTGCTGGTGTGGCCAACTTTGCATCATTTCTACTAACTAGTATTCCTGCCTATGAGGACGAACATCAACCTCATTATCTGATATATTTACGTTATCATCATCGGATACCTCTGAATTTGGTATGTCATCGCTATCACTCGATCATGTTTCTATATGATTTGGATAATCATCACCATCTAGTAAAGGCCTCTTCCTACATGAAAAATAGGTAACATATTTTAAATACCAACATCAAAATATATGTGAATTATTTAATATCTATGTGATGAACCTATCAATAATGAACAATATTGTCAGAGTTTGAACAAAGATCAACTGCACCGAAATCAGCGTTTGGTACCACTGACGGGTTTTGTGAATAATTTTCACTACATAGGTAGTTCAAGTATTATAAATACTAAACATCAAAATACTTATATTATATAATTAATAAAAGTATACCTACCGATAATAATCAATTGCACCGAACTGAGAGGATTGCCCAATATTACTCATATCAGGTGTATAACCCCTAAAAAAATACAAAAAAAATATTACTATTACCATACGTATAATAAACATGTGCTACTACATAATATAATAATTAAAAATAGATATTTACCAATTTTTCCCGTAATTTTAACTAAATTGTTGGCTTAGAGTCTCCTGCGGCACTTGATCACTCAAAATGTCTCCATAAGAACTCAAGTCCGTATAAGTGTTTCCATGAATAGGATGGACTTGAGGGACTTCCTGACGAGTCCTGACCAAGACTTCACTATGGCTGTGAGATATTTTTTCAAAATACATTTGAAGAACGATGAGGGCGGTTAACCCCCTATATTTTTTCGACGCCTTCAAATATTCCCTCAAAGATTCATCATCAATGATATTCCACTCCCCATAAAGAACTAAACCTTGTGGTGCAATGGATATTAAATATTTGCCTATTACAGATAATCCATACTCACAATTACTTTTCATTCTTTTGTGTATGGCATTGAGTAATATTTTGTATTCCGAGGTAGTTGGAAATTTAACATGGTATTGTGGTTTAAAACTATAACGAACAGTATTATTATCATGAAGAATCTCTCCATCTCAAAATAAAGAAACCTTAACAGTTGAAGGAGGAGAGGCCATTTTTTATGAACTTTGGAGTTGGTTTTTTTTTCAAGAACTTGAAAAAAGATGACTTAAACTTATGAAATGGATGAGTAGACCTCATCCAAAATTCATATTAAATAGCAAAAATGGATGAGTTGTCATAGTGTCATGTCAAATCAAGTATAAATGGGTAGATGAATAATTGATCGTAAAAACAATTATTTATTGCGTAACTGGACTAAAAGCGAACATTTAAAAAACGTGGGCTGCTAGTAAAATAATACTACTTATTGCGCATGAAATTCCTGCGCAAAAGGTAGTATTGTAACTTTTTTTTAGTGAGTATTTTGGATCAAAATCACATTTTTTGGGTCAATTAAGTTGCGGACTTTGGAGAGTCCGGAACTTAATTGACCCACATTGTGGGCTTCTAAACAAAAATAACGACCCCAAAAAAAGTTACACTAATGCCTTTTGCGCACAAAATTAGTGCGCAATAGGACTTAACTGTAACGGTCATAGTTAAGTCCTGTTGCGCACTAATTTTGTGCACAATAGGGGTTTAATAAACGGGCTCGATCTCTTTCTTCCCCACATCGATCCCCGCCCTTATTTTTTTTAAATCACCATTGTTGCACAAAACCCGAGGTCCCACTTTTCAAAAGTGTCATTTTCGTGTTATTTTTTAACCCAAAAGTCAATATTCTCGGTATATTGAAGTCAAAGAACAAGTTTTGAAGCTTGGATTTTGGAATAAAGCACCATAGAACTCGATTTCAAAAATCAAAAACAATCTTTAATCTAAACATCATTATTTTAGGATTAAAAATATTATTAATATAATATTAGTTAGTTAATTGTAGTTTGTATAATAATTAATGAATAATTATTAATTAGAAATAGTTAATCCTTAGTTTAGGATTGAACATCCTTAGTTTAGGATTAAAAATCATTAATATAATATTAGTTAGTTAATTGTAGTTAGTATAATAATTAATTAAAAATTATTAATTAGAAATAGTTAATCCTTAGTTTAGAACTGAACATCCTTAGTTCAGGATTAATATAATATTAGTTAGTTAATTGTAGTTAGTATAATGATTAATTAAAAATTATTAATTCACAAATTTAGATAGTTAATATAATTTCCCGTTAAAGGATTAGTTAGTTAGTATAATTTTTCGATAAAGGATTACATAATTAATATTACATGTTAATGATTAATTAAAAAATTATTAATACAAATACTACACCTCCATGGATCCCAACCTTCATATGGGGCCCTTTGATCTATCAGTACTTCATCTACAGGCTACTCATAGGTCCCAGCTATTATGGGATGGGTGGTGGATTCCAGTACGTTGTTCCGTCCCCGTAGAGTGGAACATGCATGGAATATTTTAGGGGCTCGACCCCTACATCCTCACATCTTAGATATACTTTATAGAGGCGGTATCTACCATTACGTCGTTGCTGGTTGGATACAGCATGATAGGGCTCTTGTGACGGCCATGGTTGAGCGATGGCGACCGAAAATCCACACATTTCATTTCCGCACTGGTGAGGCCACTATCACGTTTTAGGATGTGGAGGTCATGTATGGACTATAAGTAGATGGACGCCCAGTATACATTGAGGAACCTCAGCTGCCGCCGTCGTATCGGGAGGACTTGACTAAGCTCACTGATTACGTGCCTCAGCAGGGTGACATCGATGGTAATATATTTAAGTGTGTGTAATTTTATTCTAAATATAGATTTTTAAAATGATGACTAATAAAATATTTTTAATGACCCTTTCAGATATAGGTGTGGTCTAGGATGAGGCCTTTTCAGCCAGTAGTTGCTCACCCTTAGCCTGACTTCATTGCTGAGGGCATGCCTTACGAGCGAAAATGGATGGGAGGTGTAGTCCGAGATATGGATACGCACCACAGGCTTCTTCCGTTCATGGATCAGCTAGATCGTATGACGACGGACATGGTAAGTTTGTTTGATATTACATTATTATCTTATTTTTTAACTATTTTGTCTTTAATTGTTTACTAATTCATTTTTTACAGTATTTTATATGGAGGTCGTATGATCAAATTTTGGATCAGTTGCTAGCGTTTTGCAGGGCTGGTGAGCACATGTGGAGGTCGCGGTGTTCGTTGATAAACATGGATATCATTGAGGATCACGCGCCCCACCGTTTCCTACGATAGTTTTGGCATGTAAAGGATATACCTGAGCCAGCTCTTTGGGAGCACGACCACTATACGCGGGACGATCATGCGACCGACACTCCTACATACCGAGCCTTTATGCAGGAGCAGATCCAGCATTGGGATCAGAGGATGGGGACGCTAGTGGTGGTCGGACATACCACTCCGATCCTAGAGTACATAGAGTGGTACCGGCAAATCACACGAAGCTTGATTGGAAACCCCGAGATGCGTCATCCAGATGACTGAGGATATGCAGCACTCGCGGGATAGTATGAGGTGTTGGTAAGTTTACTCTACTTAAACTTAATTAATCGTCTTATATATTACGTTAAAAATTTATTCAATCATTAATATTTGCAAAGAAATACAGCTACGAACTGTACAGACGATGCGCTGGGTGGGCATGGACCATATGGCTTTGCCTGAGACAATGGGATTTGCAGCCCGGATAGTTGAGCTAGCCGATAGTGGTATGCGACAATCGCAAGAGCTCGGACATATCTATGAGCATGTTCTAGAGGTCCCGTATCATGCAGCGGGTGGTCGTGGTCGTGGTCGTGGTCATGCTCGTGCTCGTAGTGGCGGTGGTGATAGAGGTGGTAGTGGCAGAAGGGGGTGTCAGAGGGGGTGGAACAAGAGGGGCTGGCGATGGAGGCCTCCGTCTAGTAGATGAGCTTGACGAGCATGCTACCGTTCCCACTTCATCTTAGCAGCATCCGTTGACTTCAGATAGTCCGACGACTTCTTACCGACCGTCGACACCTGTATATATGTCGGTGTAGCTATATTCAAATCACATAGACTGGGCATCAGTGTCTGCGCAGCCGCCAGTTCGTGATTCACAGGGTGAGCGGTGAGTTCGTGATCCATATGGTGGCAAGGAGCTGGAATACGACAACACATTCATAGACTTTGAAATGTTTCAGAGCCTAGAGGTAAGTGTTTAAAATAATTATTTTAACAATTTAAAATACTTATATTTATTATTTCATAATTTTCCATATCTTAGGATCCATCTCCGGCGCCATCTATAGCTCCGGCTCCGGGGCCCATTCAGGAGCCCTCTAATGAGCCATTTCAGGAGCCTATCGACACACAGGTTTGATTTTTTACCAAAAGATAATATATTATTAAATCTAAATCAAAATTAATACTAATTATTTATATATTATTTTAGGTTCATCCTTCTGCGCCTGTGGACCCGTCTCCTGACACTATTGATGAGATTCTGACCGTACATAGTAGTTCACACAATTCCAAGAAGAAACATATTATGCTCAAGGGCGCAAGGAAGGAAATGGAGGATGATCATGGCTTGGAGCGTCCTGCGATCAGGAGGAAAGGGGATGGAGATGATGGTGATGGTGGTGGGGATCGCCTTAGGCCTAAGGTTACTCTAAAGGCTCTCATATGTGGGACCCATTAGACATTGTGTATATGTAAATAAATTGTACAGTTTATGTTAATACTATATTTTTTTCATATTATTTCTTAATGATAATTAGTTATCTTAGTCTTTATTATTGTTTATTAATAACTTGATATATTCAAAATTAATTATGAAATAAATCTTGATATATTCGAAATTAAGTAATGTCTTGACTAAATAATAAAATGCTTAAATCAAAACCTTATAAAATAAAACACTTAAACCTAACGATAACAAGTTTCCAAACAAAACTTATTTCGGGGCACTTTACAACCCCTAAAACGATGATCCAAACGTTTAGTATACTTGATGTATTGAGCCTACATTATTGTTCGAAGAAAAAGATATCATGTTCTATATAAAATATTGATGTTCCGGAGTTTTGAGACATAACTAATCTTTGGTCAAAGTATAAAAAATTGTTTGGATGTATTTTGAACCGCGTATGTACTTTTTTTTATCATCTCTTTAACTACGTTTTTATTCTTTGAAATACCTGCTTTATTTGTGTATTGCGCTATTTATCACTCTCAACTTGAATGTGTCGTAATTTTTACTAAGTCTAAGCACAAAGTCATAGTGGTAGAAAAAACGAATCGTCTGAAATCATTGCAACAGAAGCAATCAACACATTTATTAACAGTGTGACTATAACATTAACTTGATTGTTTAAGTTATAACATATTTCTCACCAAAATTTTATCGAAATATTTTTCTCCTTATCAAACTCACAATATTAACAAGATTGAACACTTCAAAGTTGAGATTCTATTTTATGAAAAATGTGTCAAGAATCAATATATAATAAATCAAAAGTACTTTGCAACATCACACATGCTGAAAATATTTAATATATCAAAGTTTTGGATCAATATATTTAGGTACTTCCGTCTAAGCTATGACAAAAATATAAAATTGACTTCATAACAAATAGAGCAACACTTTTATTTCTATATAACCATCCCCTAATGAAAATACCATCCCTCAAGGGTATTCTTATGAAACATAAATGTTGCGAAAGGGCATCGGAAAAATATAGGGTATGAGTTCATTTCACTCGATGTCAGAATTTTTTAATTTATGAACTTATCATTTTTGTAACACCTAGTACATCTCAACGTGTGTACGACTAAGTTGAAGTCGAGAGTGATAGATACCCATGATATACACGGAATATACATCGTGTATATCACGGGCTGCCTTAATAATATTGGGTTGTTAAACCCGTGATATACACGGTGTATACATACAGTGTATATCACGGTTTAGTGGCCTATTTTAGGTAATGTTTGGTTGTAATTATTATTATACACTTACCATAATTGTATAGTTAGTGTCCAAGTAGAATAAGGTTTTAGGAGTAGAATAGGAATAGGATTTTCCTAATATGGAAAACTGTAAATTGTATATATACTCTTTCAATTAATGAAAATAATAAAGGGATTATTTCTTTCATGGTATCAGATGTCTAGGTCTAAAATTCTCTCCAATTTCCGCCCACTTTTGCATTGATTTCTGAGCCTCTCTTCTCGGTTTTCATGCTCCGACGGTAACTTCCCTCTCCCCCAATTTTTCTTCCCAATCCCTACATCACGTTTTGCGTTGCTATTATGGCTAAGAACACATTACACCATGCCCTTACTATTTCTAACATCAAGAATCACATCCTTATCATTCTTGAAATAGAAAACGTCCAATACGCGACGTGGGCTGAACTGTTCAAAGTTCACGCATGCTCTCATCAAGTCCTCCATCACATTATCCCCGCGGATCCTGCAGATACAGAGGTGCCCAAACCCGAGGATGATCCTAAGTTATGGACGACCCTTGATGCTACCGTTCTTCAGTGGATTTACTCTACTAACTCTACCGACCTGTTGCAAATGATTATCGAACCAAACGCTACGGCGATGGATGCTTGGAATAGAGTGCGTGATATACTCCAAGATATTCAAAATTCTCGTGATGTTACCCTTGAGCAGGAATTCTTCCACGTCAATATGGAAGACTTCCCTAACGTTTCAGCATACTGCAAAAGGTTGAAAGAATTGGCGGACCAACTCTGTAACGTTGGTGCGCCCATTACAAACGATCGTCTTGTCCTTCAAATGGTTGCAGGCCTGTCTGAGGCCTATAGTGGCGTTGGTACGCTTCTTCGTCAAAGCATTCCTCTTCCGTAATTTTATCAAGCCCGTTCTATGCTCACGCTCGAAGAAGTAGGCTTAGCTAAGAAAGTGGCCACTGGGTCACCTTCTGTCATCATGGTGACCGAGTCTGACTTTTCTCCATCCGTCCCCAACAATTCTGACCAAAACCGCAACAACGGTGGTGGCAAAAAGGGTTAGAATCGCAAAAATAATGGTAAAAACTGTGGTGGAAACCGAGGTGGAAATAACGGGGGTGGCAATGGGCGGTAAGCCAACTGAACACAGCCCTGGGGCCCATGGCCGTGCAACTGGGCCCAATAGCCCTTATTACCCGTCATATAACACTAACCCGAACTGGGCCCAGTTTCCGCCATCCAGCAGGACTAGTTCTTCAGGCCCATAGTGGAACCCGAAAGGACATTCTGGGTCCGGCATCAAGCCGGCGTGCTTGGGTCTCGGCCCCACCAGGCCCACCATGCAGCGGGCCCCAGCCCTACTAACATTAAAGACGCGATGCACACACTTGGATTAAATCCTCCGGACCTGAATTGGTACATGGACACCGGAGCCACTACCCACATGACGTCCGACCAAGGTACTCTCTCGTCTTATTCCAATTTGAGCAACAATCGTGGCATAATTGTTGGTAATGGAAATTAAATTCCAATTCGTGGTTACGGTCATAAAACTTTGCCCCCCCCCCCTCTTGTCTTGAAAAATGCCCTTCATGCCCCTAACTTAATTTAAAATTTGGTGTGTATCCGTAAATTCACCACCGATAATTGGGTTTCTGTTAATTTTGATCCTTTTGGGTTTTCTTTGAAGGATTTCAAGACGGAAATTCCTCTCATGAGATGTGATAGTAGGGGAGATCTTTATCATATCACGCCCACATCCAATCTCTCGAGTCAAGCCTTGCCATCTACTATTGCGGCTCTCGCTCCTTCCTTATGGCATGCACGTTTGGGTCACCCTGGGTCATCTATTATTTCTTCTTTACAAAAAAGAATTTTATTTCTTGTAAGGTTACGCGTAGTACTTCAATTTGTCAATCTTGTCCTCTAGGAAAACTTGTTAGATTACAGTTTGCAGACTCTACTTCTCGTACTTTAATGTCATTTGATATTATTCATAGTGATTTATGAACATCTCATGTTCTCAGTTCTTTGGGCCATTGTTATTATATTCCATTTTTGGATGACTATTCTAATGTTTTGTGGACTTTTCCATTAGCGAAAAAATCTCAAGTGTTTTCCACCTTTTTAAAATTTAGAGCTTTCATCTGTACCCAGTTCGACCGGGAAATCAAAAATATTCAATGTGATAATGGAAAAGAATATGATAATGGGTTATTTCGGGATTTTAGTGATACTAATGAAATAAATTTTCGTTTCTCTTGTCCTCATACGTCATCACAAAATGGGAAAGCCAGACGCAAAATTCGTACCATTAATAACATTGTCCGCACTTTATTGGTCCATGCTTTCGTCCCCCCTTCCTTTTGGCATCATGCTCTACAAATGGCTACATATCTTCTTAACATACTTCCTACCAAAGGTTTGGCATATTCTACCCCTCTTCAAATATTATATAATAAGACTCCTTCGTATTCACATCTTAGGGTCTTTGGGTGCTTGTGTTATTCACTTTTTCCGTCCACCACAATTAACAAACTTCAGGCCCATTCTACCCCTTGTGTGATTCTGGGTTATCCGTCTAAACATCATGGTTATAAATGTTTTGATTTATCCTCTAATAAAATCATCATTAGTCGTCAAGTTGTTTTTTATGAAATCCAATTTCCATTTGCTAACGTGAGTAGTCTCATGCCTAGTTCGTATAATGTTTTGGATGACGCCGTCTCTCCATATATTATCCATAATTTATCGGACTTACCCCACACCCACAGTCCGCCAGTTAGCCCACTGCCCGCTGGACCTCCTACCACTATCTCGGGTCCAGAAACTAGGCCAAATATTCAGCCCAGTTCTGGCCCTACCATTTCGGGTCCAGTCCCTATTTCAGCATCCCGTGTTGGGCCAGCAGGCCCACTGCTTGCTAGCCCGTCCGTCACCCTTCCGCCTTTGTCACAAAATTCACCTAATTCTCCCACAAGTCACAGAATGGTCACTCGGAGTCAACGGGGTATTTTTAAACCAAAAAGGCATTTTAATTTAAATTCTAATGTTCTTAAATCCTCCATGCCCCCTAACCCAGTGTTCGCATTAAATGACCCGAATTGGAAATTGACTATGACCGACGAATATGATGCTCTTATTGCAAATAAGACGTGGGAGTTGGTACCCCATCCTTCTAGTGTTAATATTATTCGATCTATGTGGATTTTTACTCATAAGGATAATTCTGACGGTTCTTTTTTGAGGCATAAGGCTCGTCTTGTAGGTGATGGTAAGACTCAACAGTTTGGCATGGATTGTGGTGAGACGTTTAGTCCGATGGTCAAACCGGTTACCATTCGCACTATTCTCAGTCTGGCTCTTTCCAAAGCATGGCTCATTCATCAGTTAGATGTGAAGAATGCTTTCATACATGGTGATCTTAAGGAGACCGTTTACATGCATCAGCCCTTGAGGTTTCGAGATCCCAAATATCCTCATCATGTCTGTTTATTGAAGAAGTCCTTGTATGGGCTTAAGTAGGCCCCACAGGCTTGGTATAAGAGATTTGCAGACTACGTTTCGTTTATTGAGTTTTCTCACAGCAGGTCTGATAATTCATTATTCATTATTCATTATTCATCGTGGTTCTTTCCTGGCTTATATTCTATTATATGTTGATGATATTATCTTGACTGCCTCTACTGGTGCTTTGCGCAAGTCATGACCATGCTCAATTCTGAGTTTGCTATGAAGACTTGGGGCCCTTGAGTTACTTTTTGGGGATTGCTGTCACTCGTCATGCAGGTGCGTTATTCTTATCATAACTAAATTATGCAACTGAGATCATTGAGCGAGCTGGTATGTCCTCATGCAAGTCAACTTCCACTCCAGTTGATACTAAATCCAAGCTAGGTGATGCAGCTGTCTCGCCGTACGAGGACCCGACTCACTATCACAGTCTTACAGGGGCTCTTCGGTATCTTACTTTCACGAGGCTAGATATTACGTATATCGTACAGCAGGTGTGCATATTTATGCATTATCCCAGGGTTGAGCACATGAATGAGCTCAAACGCATTATTCGATACATCCAGGGGACACTTGACTATGGCTTACATTTATATCCTTCATCGACATCTACACTTGTCTCGTATACTGATGCTGATTAGGGTGGTTGTCCCGATACCAGACGTTCCACACTCGACTATTATATGTTTCTTGGTATTAGCTTGGTCTCGTGGTCTGCAAAGCGTCAGTCTACATTATCACGCTCTAGTGCAGAGGCCGAGTATATGGTGGTAGCCAGTATGGTCTCTGAATCTTGTTAGTTACGTAATCTTCTTCTAGAGCTTTATTGTCCCATTCAGAAAGCTAATTTGATTTATTGTGATAATATTAGTGTCATCTACCATTTTGGTAATCCGGTTCAACACCAACGCACTAAACACATCGAGATGGATATTCACTTTGTTTGCGAAAAGGTAGCTCATAGATTAGTACGCATCTGTCATGTCCCTTCCAGGTATCAAATTGCAGACATCTTTACTAAGGGTCTCCCCTCGACCCTTTTTGAAGATTTTAAGACAGTCTCATCGTACGAAGACCGCCCGCTATGACTGCAGGGGTGTGATACATACTCGTGATATACACAGAATATACACCGTGTATATCACGGGTTGTCTTAGTAATATTGGGTTGTTAAACCCGTGATATACACGGTGTATACATACCGTGTATATCATGATTTAGTGGCCTATTTTAGGTAATGTTTGGTTGTAATTATTATTGTACACTTACCATAACTTTATAGTTAGTGTCCGAGTAGAATAAGATTTTAGGAGTATAATAGAAATAGGATTTTCCTATTATGGAAAACTGTAAATTATATATATACTCTTTCAATTAATGAAAATAATCAAGGGATTATTTCTTTCAAAGAGCTTACTTGAACATGGAGGAGAGATTATAGTTGATACCTAAGGGTCCAAATGTATATAAATGATAAGTCTAGTTAAGGTAAATGAGATTCATAAATGAATAGAACCATCGGACAAAGGTAGACGACCTACTAGCTTCACCTATGCATTTCACCTACTTGCTTAGACGCCCTATGTGCTTGAGCTACTTGCTTACCCATCATACTCGCTCAAGCTACTTGCTTATACGTCCTACTTGCTTGAGCTAATTACTTCCTGTCCTACTTGTTAAATAAAGACTACACACATGTTTAGAGGGATTTAGTAACCTACTTGTTAAAGTAGGTTACAAGTAGGTGCATCACCTACTTTATAAAGGAAATGTTCAACTTTTTTTTAAACAAAAGAAATGGAAAAAAGGGTTTGTCTTAGGGCCATATAAAACCAAGACTTGTTTTATTTCTCTCATTTTCATTCTCTCTCTGAAACGATCCGCCTCAACCAGACTAGTCATGAATGTTCCATTCTTCTCCCTTTTTCTATAGCTCATAGTTCAAGTAAAGGAAAATCCCTCTTCTCCCCTGCATAGCTCAAGTATATGAAGTGAACTCTTCTCCTTAGAGTTTTCAGGGTTGTCTCTACAAATAGCTCATGTTAAGGTAAGCAATTTTAAGATTGAACTTGAATCCCCCCCTTCTCCATTATCATGTGGTGTTGTATTAATGTTCCTTGATTTTAGTTGGTTGAAAGTAGCTTTAAAAGATAGCAGATAGAGGAGTTTCAAGGTTGGGACTACAAGGTAAGACGTTGCCCCTATTTCTCTTTATAAGCTCATTTGAGCATTCTAGATGTATTTTTAGTTGAAATTCACGGAACGGTGATCGGAAGTCGTGAGTTTGAATTTTTTTTATTTTTTTATTATTTTAATGGTATTAAGTTTGGGAGCGGTCTGGTAGCTCGTGATGAGCTTGTGTGTTGTTAAAAAGAGGCCGAGTGTGAAGTAAACCATCGAATTATAACCTCGAGAGCTCAGCATTCCTTGATTGCTTACAAATATTGTTGGTATAGATGTAGCATGTTATTTAGGGGTTGTTTTAGCATTCAAGTTGTTCCTATCATATTATGTTGTTTATGAGTTGTTTTAGTATTCATTTAGGGGTTATTTTATATGTTAAAAATGTGGGGGTACAGCTGCCCCCATGAAGAGGGCAGTGTGATCATGTTAGGGAATGAAAATTGAGGGATGTAGCGATACACCAAGTGTGAGGTTGTGCGGGCTTGCTGCCCATCTTGTGTTATGTCCTACTACTTTATGGGCCCCACGTTGGTGATTAGTTACTAATGGTAGCTTTGTTATACTATTTTGGTGGTAGATTAACGTTCCAAATGAAGGGTCAAGTCGTCATGCTTTTTCAGACGAAACTTTAGGTACGTAAGGCTATCTCTTTCATTTTCCACTATAGCACAACATGCGTTCATTGTTTTTTTACATGAGTAATGAAGTCTAGAAATTATGAAAGCCTATTAACTCCACGCCATAAGCTCATTAAGTTAAATAAGAGTTATGTCATGTATTTCAGTACTACTACCCCACTCAGTTGTTCCATTTGTAGAATCAAACTTCTAGAACCGTCATCAACGAGTCATAGTGTTTCATTAAACTGAATTGTATATAATAGTTGTTCCAAGTCCTTTATCCTTATAAGCTCATTTGGGTGACAATATATCGTGTTATGTCATAGACCTTCTACTTGTATAAGAATCGTTCTTCTCTTACCGTCAAAGTCCAGGAGTATGAAAGCATGGCAATCCCGGGTTATCAATTTCATAAATCATATTAAAGCCATGTCATGTGCGTACGAATGTGCTTACGACCGTGGTAGCTGCGAGCCTCCTGGTCTTGCTCTCTCATCTTTTTCCTCCGCCTTCCTCTTGTAATTGACCCTTTCTTTTCTATCGGTATCCCTAATCAAGAAATTACTCACCACTAGTAAGATTATGCCACGACCAAACCTCGGGGGTGACACCGGTAAAGGTTCCAGCTTGTAGCTTGGATTCTGAATTCTAAAACATCTGCTCAATGGGTATTTATAGAAGTGTAAAGGCGGTGTGGCTACAATTAGTGTAAAGGCGGTTTGGCTACAATTAGTATTTGATATGAACTCTATTGAAATTGGTGTTCTCCCACAGAAAGTCAAATTACAAAGCGGATAATATTTGTCTCTGGTATGCAAGCTTGTCAATTTAACTCCTCCGAGGATTCCAACTAGATGTGGTAGTCTTTAATGGGATTTGACTTGTGGCAGGAGAATACATTTGGAAACAATTTTCCTTAATTATGTTGAAGAACTCCATACTATAGCTGGCCAGTGGGCCGGGATCGGGTCCGTCAAGTCTGGACAGGTGGGATCGGGTAGGGGCACTTTTTTTTTAACTTAATTTAAAAAATAACATATATATATATATATATAAACTCAATAATTAAACAAGATAGTGTAATAAAAACATCTCAAGGTTATTTTTGTGCCTCTTATATTATTTAATATACATATGATTTTTTTGTAATACAAATATAATTGTCAACATTGCAATTTTGTGGTGTTATTCAAAAGTTGCAAATTACCTAGTAAAATTGTAATTAAAAAAATTACATTTTGAAAAAAACTTGTTCTAGTTTCTTGATAATTTCCTGTGGTTCTTCGGTTGGAATTGATATTTGTTGGTCAAATTGCTCCACGTCGCTTCCACCACATTCGGATAAGATTTCGTTGTAGTTTTCGTCTTCTTCTTCGTTGATCTCCAGTTAACTGTACCTTCACCGCTCCGCTCGTATCCAATCTCTGAATAATACTACAATCTCCAAGCTGTCTCCGACTAATGAGTGTCTGTGCTCTCCTATTTGATATCCGCTGGCAGAAAAAGCACTTTCAGACGCCGTTAATGACGCTTGAATGTTCAAAACATCTCGGACCATCATTGAAAGTGTCGAAAAGGTCTTCTCATTCCCCCTCCAGTATTTCAGCAAGTCTTCACGTCCTTCTTCATTGAGAACTACTTGGTACGGTACAGAACCCTGCAAAACAAAAATATCAAACAGGTTGTGTTGAAGAAGAAGAAGATGGTATGGAAGCCGTTAGGTTGCTAGCACTTTCTTGTTGGTAAAACCTATATACTTTTTTGCATTCGTCTTCTATGCTAGACAACACTTCTTCTTTAGTTTGTTCAATTGGTGGTGGGTGATTTGGATTTTGGGACTTGGAGGTGATAGTACTACTATACAATCGTAAATAGTTTGAATAAGTGATTTAGTACCGTCTGTTTTAATAGACGGATTTAATACAACACCAATAATATAAATAGTGGGAATACGAATAAATTTTTTTTTTATTTTGATAAACATTTTTTAATAGCTGCCTTATAAGCTGGTTTATCCATGTATTTATTAAGCAGTAAAAATATTAGAGCTATTTAAAAAACCATAGTTGAAATAGTAGGATAATATATACCGGAAAATTCTTTTGTTGCTTGAAAAAAATTCTCTAAAAATACAATAAGTTCGGAAATATTTCCCCAATCGCTATCTACAACCATATCAGCTGGATTTTGATTATGAGAGTTAAAAAATAAAGTTATAGGTTTTCTATAGTCATAAGCAACAAGTAGTTGCTCGTATAAAGAATTCCACCTAGTGGGTACTTCTTCTGGAATTTTTCTATAAGGTCGTTGGCAATCGTGACAAGTTTTTTTATATTATTTTCTTCGTTGTATTCTAATATTTTTAAAAATAAAGTTTATAGCAAATTATATTTTACTAAGAATGTCTTCAAAAAGTGATAGATCATCCTTTACAATTAAGTTATATATATGGCACGCACATTTTATATGAAAATGATCTGAAAAAGATGGAGTTAAACTATTTTTTAAAATTGTAATAGCGTAATTGTTAGAAGAAGCGTTATCTAATGTAATAGTCAAAATTTTATCAGTTATTCCGTAATAATCGCACACTTGATAAATATTTTCTGCAATAAAAGTACCAGTGTGACTATCATCTATATATCTATACGCTAAGATACGTTTTTGCATAGACCATTTATAATCTATCCAATGACAAGTTACCGTTAAATAATCATGGTCGTTAGTACTACGGCCTATATCAGAAGTAATAGCCATTTTGCCATTACAATGATATAATGAATAACGTAAATATTGTTGATATTCATGTGTGAATTTAAATACATCTCTCTTAACAGTTGATCTAGGAAAACCGTTAAAAGCAGGATTATACATATATCTAATGTAATGAATAAAATCGGGAGATGAAGGAAATGAAAAAGGCAAACCCTCCACATCAACTAATTTTGTTATTGCTTCCCTATCTCTATGTTTATCGTATTTAGGGCCTACAATTCCTCTTGTCATAGGGTTAATTTGACCATGTACTTGTTCCAGGATAATATGTGAACCTTGTCCCGATGGAGCGGTCGTTTGCGCACCCAGTTTTGAAGCCTCGTATTGGGCATACCTAGCAGGATGAGACCTTGATACGTGTCTCATTAAACCCCCCGTCCCACCTTGACCTTTTCCAGTTTTAAATTTTAAAACATCTTTACAAATTTTACATCTAGCTACTTGATTCTCTACGTTCCTATCAAAAAATATCCATGCATCTGATTTAAATGGTCGTTTTGCTGGACCTCGTCTCATACTAGGGGGAATATGAGGCATTTCAGTTGAAGGTGCACTAGTGGGTGTGTTGTCATCTACATTAGTGGGTGTATCATCTAGATCATCGTCTAAATTAAAGTCTTCTTAAGTTCCAGAAAATAGCTCCTCGTCTAAATTTAATGGTATTGTAGAAAAATATTCAGTATCAACAAAATCATCATGTGTAGGAATAGGATTCTGTCTAGAAATAGGATGACTAGAAGAAGTACACTTGCCCTTGTTGCCCCTACTAGAAGAAGCATGACCCCTACCCGTAAGCATACGTTTAAATCCTTGCATTATAAATTTATAATTATACTAATAAATAATTAAAGTAAATGAAATTAAGTGCGCTAAATAAAATAAACAGACAATAATAATTTAAGGAATGAACGAATGTACCAAACGTTGACGTAACGTCGACGTGTAATCAAGAGGTTGAAAATTGAAACTTTGCTCGATGGAAGATCCTCAAGCTAGTTGCCAACTTCACTCCCAAATGAATAAATAAAATTGAATATTTAGTAGACAATGTAGACTTGTAGAGAGATAGATTGAGAGATTGTATGAAGATTTGTGAGAAAGATGAAGAGAAAATGAGGTATTTATAGTTGGGAAATTGAGTTAAAGTGTAAATATAATAACTTATGAGTTAAAAATAAATATTAAGGGGGTAGGGGGTTGGGGGAGGGGGATGCCAAAAATGGTCGTTGGTGCAACGGTTATTTGTGCAAAGGGGGCGTTTCGGGCGGGACCGGATCGGGCCTGGCGGGATTGGGGCGAAGGCCGAGACGGGTCGGGATGAGACCATGTCCCGTCCCAATTCGAGTCTCGATACCGCAAAAAAAAAAATCGAGTGTCGGGGCGGGTCCGGGCCGACCCGGCCCACTGGCCAGCCATACTCCAGACAAGTTCTTTTTTTAAGCCCTACAAAAAATGCAACTTCTATATGTACTTCAAGTCTAATATTGGTGGTTGATAATTCTACATTCGATAATCCTTAAAGTAGGGGTCGTTTGTGAACCATGAAATTTTGTTAAATTTAACTTTATAAGAAATTTGGATTATATTAAGTCCCCGATATATTAATCCAAATAAATAAAAGAAAAAAAAATATTGTGTGGCCACCGGAAAAACGAAAATGGCCAAAAAGCCTCATTTTAGCTAAATGATATGAAATAGTTCTTAGGTCCAAAATATAAATAAATTTAGTCAAATCCTACTTTCACTTTCTATTTTATTCTTTTTACCCTCTCACTGGACAACCACCTAAGCTTTACTGGATGCTGCCCCGTTTCTCCGGCGAACCCCAATGCCCGGAGAATCGACGCCGACGAATCTCCGGCAAACTGCAACATGACAAATCTCTGGCGACGAATTTCATATCATCTTTCAGCTCCTTGGTTTCAAATCATCAGATTCGTAAATCACTACTGAAAACTTTAAATTTCGGTGAAAATCTGAAACTTTATTTGCTTTTTGGTAATCAAGATTGCGTTTTCAGTGTCTAATTTTTTGTTTTAGCAGGAATGACCTCTAAGGCAACAATAAATGATCCCGCAAAGTGTGAGTTTAGCTTTGATTTTTGCAGAAGGAATGGGATGTTGGTGATCTGTAGTTGTTAGGTGTTTGGTAGTGTGATTTGTTTTAGTTCTGGTTAAGTTTGTGGAGTGGTCATTTAATTTTTTCAAGGTGATGTTTGTATATCCTCTCCTATGTTTGGGATACCTAGGATTCTATTTTCTTCTTTCTACTGATAGTGATAAAAGCACGATGTTCTTCAATCTTGGTTATTCAATTGAATAAATGACTTCGTTCTCCTTCTCTCCTCAAAACTGGTATTACCATCGTCGGCTGATTTTTTCTACGACTATACAAATGAGTTTTGGAGATCATCTTCACGTTAGAAATGAATTGATGAATATGTATGGGAAGATTGGGTGAATGGATATTGCAAGTAAAGTGTTTGATAGAATATTTGTGAGAACTCAAACCGTATCATTGTTGTATAATATATGCATAATTAGTGAGTATACTTTGATTATACATTAATTATACAAGAATGATACATTTTTATACATATATTGTAGGGATACATATTATATACAATAATAATACGATTTCTATACATATGATAAATTTTCTATATATATACAAAAGTGATACATATATTTATACAACAATGATACAATTTCTATACATATGCTGAAATTAGTTGAAAAAAGGCTACAACATGAAATTATTTTGAAAAGGCTAAAAATGTCTTTTAAATTTTTTGGGTCATTCGGTGTCAATTGTTTCACCGGGTTGGGTAGTTGTGTCCTTTTCCCATACGTAAATGGACTGATGTAATTAAACTGATTATTTAAGTCCAAAATTCAATTTCATTGGGTTATTTCATTTAATTGGCCTACAAATGATGAGCCCATTTTGGCAAATGTCATTTTATCCTACATGCTCAAATTGATGCCACGTGTCAAATGATGTGGCATGCCTAGTCAAATGAAGGATCATGCCACATGTCAAATGACACAGTATGTCTAGTCAAATCAAAGGCCAATGAAAATGTGTCACGTGTGCAAGTGACATATTTTGATCAATCAAAGATTGTCATAACAACTTCAATCTGATTGGTCGAAAGGAGTTCATCCTTATCACAACTCCTCCATCCTACAACTTAAATAGGGGCCCTCATAATTCAGAAAGGGGACTAGAAATTCTAACAAGAAGCCAGAGAGGGCTCGTGGATCAAACACCGCAGATTTCTCTACAAGCTACAAGCTACAAGCATTCAAGCACTCAAGTATTTATCAACAAGTTCTAGAGATCAAGACGAAGATTCGAGATCAAGATTCAAGCTCTTGAATCCAAGTACAAGTTCAAGATCCAGCTCAAAAGCACTTGAATTTATTATCGAAAAGAAGAATTAGCGGATTCATAGAGATTGTAACATTCACTATATTTGAAATCAAATACTACGATTAATGTGATATTTTCTTGTCTTGATTCTTGTTTTGACGCCGAATTTTATTATCTACACTCGTCCATTATAAATTATTTCTCTTACTTTTCGTTTGAGAGAAATGAGATGATTTCACAACCCTTTGATTCTTTTAGCCCTTGAAAGCAAATAGTATTAATGATTTTTCACATATAATATAAGGATTCTCTTGAAAGAGTTTATCTTTCTCTTGTTCAATTAGACATAAGATATTTTTTTCTAGATTTTCTTCTG
Source organism: Anisodus tanguticus (assembly GCA_034509755.1). Lineage (NCBI taxonomy): Eukaryota > Viridiplantae > Streptophyta > Magnoliopsida > Solanales > Solanaceae > Anisodus > Anisodus tanguticus. Next base: position 19,339,257 of record CM067552.1, on the reverse strand, counting down.
TCACACTTTGCCTGATATCTTCTTAAATGTGAGCAATTTGTAATGCAACTATCATATTTCATCTAACCACATTCATCACTAAGAAATTTTAGCCTCAGTTCCTCCTTTTTCTTCTTAATGAATACACTAAAAGTTGAACTTTCTTAATTCAGAATTACCATGACAATTACTTAAACAATAATGAAAGATAAAAAAAACGTGTTACTTTCATAAATGAAATACAATAAATAATACAACACTGCATAGTTGCAAATTCTTAAAGCATTGAAATAATTTAACTAGGTTAACGTTGTTCAACTTAGCTGTTGAGCGAAAAGTTCAAGAAACGGTTGGAAATTTACTAAATGTGGAATTAAGTATATCCCATTATTTATGACTCAAACAATTGGGGCCCCGCACGTCGGAAGCGTCGTTTCCACACACGTGCACACGTAGTGCCAAGTATCGCAAATTTCATTAGTGAAAGAGATATTGGTACGTATGTAATACGTTTGAGACATAGAATTTTGGATGGTTATTGGACAAATAACAAAGTATTCCACATTGGTAAACGAAGGAAGAAGTGTAAGATGAAATGAGTCGGATTTCACCGCAATGCCGTGGAGGGCCGCGGTGCCACACCGCCGGAGCGTCGCGGCGCTAATTGGTTGGCCAGTCACTGGAGCCGCGGCGCTAATTCACAGAGCTGCGGCGCTTCGGAGGCAGAATGCTGCGACGGGAAGTTGGAAAGTTCTGACCTTTGGGCTGGTTTTGGAGCATTGATTCTCCATTACTTGGCACATGAATTCAGACATTATTTGGCTGAATGTAACCTCTAAATTAAGTGTCATTACATGGCTATTGAAGGTCATTAGTTGGCTAGTTGAGGGGTCTTCTCCTTACACTATAAATTGAGGCCTTTGGCTCAATTGAACACACTCAACACTTAGAAAATACTCCAGATTTTCTGAATTCATCTTCTTCCTCTCTAGCAAAGTTACTATACTCAAAGTTCTTCAAGAGTAACACTTGAGTTTCCTTTGCTCATTTGTTAAGTTTTTGTTGTATCTTGGGAGACTATTGCCCAATACCGTAAAATGAGATATACGGGGCAATCTTGTCTTAAAGACAGAATGTCACCACTCGACTCAGTAAATCACACAAGCAGTTTGTTAAGATCCTTGATTTCCAGTTTATTGTAATATTTAGTTTATCCTTTCTTACTATAGTAATAGTTACTTACTTCCCGTTCCCTGCAACTATTGTATCCCAACAAGTTTAGTAAGTACCTAGAAAGATGACTGGAAGAGATCAAACTGCTTCTGATTCTGCTGCTGCTACTACTCAAGGCAATCCCTCTGCCTTTCCCACTACTCAAGGCACACCCAATGCCTTTCCGGTTGATCAAGGCTCATCCAACGCCTTTACCGGCCGCTCAAGGGAAAGTTGTCATTCCTCCACCCACTGGATTTCACCATGAACGCCCTGAAAAGTTCATGGGCTCAAACTTCAAGATATGGCAACAGAAGATGTTATTTATCTGACTGTTATGGGAATGGCACATTTCCTAACAGAAGATCCTCCACAAGCTGGAGATGAAATGGATCATTCGCCTTCTGAAACGGCTGAAGGGGGCCTAGGTATCCATGTCATTAATGGCATGAAGATGGTTCTTGATGCATGGAGTCATAGTGATTTCATGTGTAAGAATTACATATTGAACTGCTTGTCAGACCCTCTCTACACGGTGTATTGCACCGTAGGCACTGCCAAAGAGTTGTGGGAGAAGCTGCAAAAGAAGTACAACACACAAGATGCAGGTACTAAGAAATTCATCATTGGGAAATTTTTGAAAATAGTGGATAGTAAAACAGTGATGTCCCAAGTCCAGGAATTCCAAATGATTCTACATCACCTGGATTTGGAAGGTATGAAACCAAATGAGCAGTTTTTGGTTGCATCACTGATTGAAAAGTTACCTCATTCGTGGAATGAGTTTATGAGTTACTTAAAACTCAAGACAAAGGAGATGACCTTTGACGAACTTATTATAAAACTCCAAATTCAGAAAGATAATAAGAAGGCCTTGCCTAGGGGTAAACAACCCGCTAAGGCAAAGGCAAATCTGGCTGAGGCCAAAGGGAACCCAAGCAAGAAGCGCAAGTTCCAGAAAGACGGCAAGACCCAAGCAGCGGAGAAGTTCAAAGGAAACTGTCACCACTGTGGGAAACCTGGTCACATGATCAAGGACTGCCGCAAGCTCAAGACTGAGCAACAAGAGAAGGCCAAGGCTAAGGGCAAGGCACAGGTTAACGTTGTCAAATACCAATTTCTAGACAACATGATTGAGGAGTTCTCAGCAATGGTGCTAGAAGCAAACCTAGTTGAGAATCCCATGCAATGGTGGATGGACACAGGTGCTACAAGACACATCTGTTCTAATAGAGATGCCTTCTCCACTTATACACCGGTTACAAACAAGAAGCTGTTCATGGGCAACAACGCTTCCTCTGACGTGTTGGGGGGTAGGAAAGGTAGTCCTAAAGATGACTTCTGGAAAGGAGCTCACTCTGAAGGAAGTGATGCATGTTCCTAAGATTAGAAGAAATTTAATTTCAGGTTATTTATTGGTTAATGCTGGTTTTAGGCTAGTGTTTGAGTCCAATAAATTTATAGTCACTAAGAATGGAACGTTTGTGGGAAGAGGATTCGTCTGTGAAGGCATCTTCAAAGTTAACGCCATGTCTGTATTACGTACAAGCAATAATATTGAAGCTTCTTCTTACTTGTTTGAGTCCTCTAATTTATGACATCATAGATTAGGACATGTCAACTACAAGTCCATCCAAAGGTTGGTAAAGTTGGAGTTGTTTCCGTCTATCGACGTAAACCCTCAACATAAGTGTGAGGTGTGCGTAGAGGCAAAACTCACAAAGCTTCCTTTTCGATTCGTCGAAAGGAATACCGCTCCTCTAAAACTTATTCACACAGATATATGTGATTTGAAATTTGCACAAACTAGAGGGGGGAACAAGTATTTTGTGACATTCATTGATGATAGCACAAGGCATTGTTACCTTTACTTGTTGAAAAGTAAGGATGAAGCCTTTGAAGCATTCCGCCGTTACAAAGCAGAAGTTGAGAACCAACTAAGCATGCAGATTAAATCCATTCGTAGCGATAGAAGGGGAGAATATGTAGCGCCATTTGAGGAATATTGTGCCCAATCATGCATTGTTCATTAAACGACGGCTCCATACTCACCTCAATCGAACGGTATGGTGGAATGTAAGAACCGCACATTGAAGGAAATTATGAATGCCTTGCTCATCAATTCTGATCTTCCCCAAAACATGTGGGGAGAAGATGTCCTTACCGCTAATACGATTCTTAACAGAGTGACATATAAGGGTAAGGACAAAACTCCATATGAATCATGGAAATGAAAGAAACCCACTTATAAATATTTAAAAGTGTGGGGTTGTCTGGCAAAGATCAAAGTATCCAAGCCAAAGCACGTCAAGATTGGGCCTAAGACTGTAGATTACATATTCATCGGATATGCAAATAACTGTAGTGATTATCGCTTCTTAGTGCATAAGTCAGATATTCCAGATATCCACGGGGGTACAATCATGGAATTAAGGAATGCAAAATTCTTTGAAGATACCTTTCCGAGAAAGGAAAAAGACATAACCTCTCGCAAACGAAGTTATGAACAAAGCTCTCAGGAACCGGGAGTCGTTGACAGATCGGATCTAGATGGTCCAGATCTAGTGGATCTCGAAGTGGCTGATTATTCGGAATCTAGTATTCCAGATTCTCAAAACTTGGAGGCTCCAAAGATGGAACTAAGGCGAAGTAAAAGGGCCAGGAAGGATAAATCCTTCGGTCCTAACTTTGTAGCTTATATGGTTGATGATGAACCAAGGACAATTGCTGAAGCATTGTTAACTCCAGAGGCACCGCTCTAGAAAGAAGTTATTGAGAGTGAAATAAGCTTCATTCTGCATAACCATACTTGGGAGTTGGTTGATCTTCCTCCGAGAAATAAACCGTTGGGTTGTAAGTGGATACTCAAACGGAAGTATAAAGCAGATGAGTCCTTTAGATAAGTACAAGGTCAGATTGGTAGTCAAGCGCTATCGACAAAAGAAAGGCCTTGACTACTTTGACACGTACTCCCCGATGTCTAGAATGACGTCCTTACGAGTATTCATTGCGATTGCAGTGTTGCGTGACCTTGAGATACATAAAATAAATGTCAAGACAGCCTTCCTAAATGGTGATTTGGAAGAAGAAATCTATATGGAACAACCCGAGGGGTATGTGGTTCTAGGGGCAAGAGAAGAAAGTCTGTCGGCTTGTCAAATCTCTGCATGAGCTGAAACAAGCCCCGAAGCAATGGCACGAAAAAATTGATAGTACTCTACTATCGAAGGGTTTCGCCATTAATGAGTGTGACAAATGTGCCTACATGAAAGGTAACTCTGACTCGTTCGTTATGTTATGCCTGTATATAGATGATATGTTGATCACATAGAGAAGTCCTAGCATAATTCTAGAGACTAAGAGCATGTTGAAACAATGCTTTGACATGAATGATATGGGTATCGCAGATGTCATCTTAGGGATAAAAATCTCTTAGACGTCTGACGGATTGGTCTTATCTCAGTCTCACTACATCGAGGATGTTTTGAGAAAGTTCGAGTTGTTTGACAGTTCGCCTATAAAGTCACCAATGATAGAAATCAAAAGCTTGATAAAAATCGTGGTGCACCCATATGCCAGGAGCAATATGCACATGTGATTGGTAGTTTGATGTATATAACAAACTGCACCCGACCTGATATTGCTTATACAGTCAACAAGTTGGCTAGATTTACCCGTAATCCGAGTAATGATCACTGGAAGGCATTGAATCGGGTACTACAATACCTGAAATACACACTTACTTATGGGTTGCATTATTCGAGATATGATGTACTAGAGGGGTACAGTGATGCAAACTGGATATCTGACATAGAGAACACCAAGTCCACCAGTGGGTATATATTTACAATTGGTGGTGGGGCTGTCTTGGAAATCCTCTAAGAAGACTTGCATCGCCCGATCCCCCGATGGAATCGGAGTTTATCGCTTTAGACAAAGTAGGAGAAGAAGCTGAGTGGCTTCATGACTTCTTAGATGATGTTCCTTATTGGAACAAACCCGTACCTTCTGTAATAATCCACTGCGACAGCCAGTCAGCTCTAGGAAGGGCATGGAATTCTATGTACAATGGCAAGTCTCGTCATATTCGACGGAGACATAAGACCGTTAGGCAGCTGATCACCACGAGTATAATATACATTGATTACATAAAATCAAAGGATAACATAGCAGACCCACTGACAAAGGGCTTACCCAAGGACCAGATGTTCTGCATGTCTAGGGGAATGGGCTTAAACCCCAAAGTATAAGGACCAATACGGTGGTAACCCAACCTTACTGACTGGAGATCCCAGGAATTAGGTTCAATGGGAAAACTAAACTGTAAAGGTTCAGTTGAGCGCTTCGGTGGAAGCATGAGCACTTCGAATAGTGATTTCTGTAAAGAAACACAAAATCCAAAGTCGTTCCCACGATAGACTATAAGTGTTATCTGCAGTGTGGGTAAAGGTTAAGTTTCCAAAACCTTTAATGATTCTCACCGGTTGAGGTTAGGTTTGGGGAAACTTTTAATGGTTTCCAACACTTGTAAAGTGGGGTATAGCAGGATACCTTGTAGGAGACCACCTATTTAAGTGCGAGGACAAACCGCCTCAAGTGAACGCACTTAAGAATCCAAGAAGTGTCCACGGCCACAACGGATAAAACATTATGAAGAACTGAGTAAATGAAGTTGTTGTGTTGGTACCATTGACTTGGCTTACACTAATCACTGACGGTTCAAGACATCATGTTCACTGCGCAGTAAGTAATTCCGATGGTATTTAACTATGAAAGGTTCAAAGCGTATGCTACCTATCCCGATGCAACATCGGTCCGCTGAAAGATTGCTGGAAAAGGCACCAAGTGTGTGCGTCAAAATCTCTTTCAAGAGGGGATTGTTGGAAATTTACTAAATGTGGAATTAAGTATATCCCATTATTTATGACCCAAACAATTGGGGTCTCGCACGTCGGAAACGTCGTTTCCACACACGTGCACACGTAGTGCCAAGTATCGCAAATTTCATTAGTGAAAGAGATATTGGTACGTATGTAATACGTTTGAGACATAGAATTCTGGATGGTTATTGGACAAATAACAAAGTATTCCACATTGGTAAACGAAGGAAGAAGTGTACGAAGTGTAAGATGAAATGAGTCGGATTTCGCCGCAGAGCCGTGGAGGGCCGCGGTGCCACACCGTCGGAGCCGCGACGCCGGAGCGCCGCGGCGCTAATTTGTTGGCTAGTCACTGGAGTCGCGGCGCTTCGGAGGTAGAATGCTGCGACGGAAAGTTGGAAAGTTCTGACCTTTGGGCTGGTTTTGGAGCATTGATTCTCCATTACTTGGCACATGAATTCAGTCATTATTTGGCTAAATGTAACCTCTCAATTAAGTGTCATAACATGGCTATTGAAGGCTATTAGTTGGCTAGTTGATGGGTTTTTTCCTTACACTATAAATTGAGGCCTTTGGCTCAATTGAACACACTCAACATTTAGAAAATACTCCAGATTTTCTGAATTCATCTTCTTCCTCTCTAGCAAAGTTACTATACTCAAAGTTCTTCAAGAGTAACACTTGAGTTTCCTTTGCTCATTTGTTAAGTTGTTGTTGTATCTTGGAGACTATTGTCCAACACCGTAAAAGGAGATATACAGGGCAATCTTGTCTTAAAGACAGAATGTCATTACACGACTCAGCAAATCACTCAAGCAGTTTGTTAAGTTCTTGATTTTCAGTTTATTGTAATATTTAGTTTATCATTTCTTATTATTGTAATAGTTACATACTTCCGTTCCTTGCAACAATTGTATCCCAACAGAAAGTAGTGACAATTTTGGTGCATCGGGAGAAAAAAGTGAGAGAGATAAGGTACATATTTAATCATCTGGAAAATCATATATAAGTGTTTCATGTTTCTACATTACTATCTTATTTGAAGAAATCAATATGTAAAAAAGAAAGAAGAAAAGAAACCGCCCGAATTGAATAAATCAAGTGAAGGATCTAATTCAATTTCAAAAAAGTCTAGCTTGAATGAAAATATTTCCTTGTCTGAAATATAATATATTGTTGGAAATTTGCCTTTGGCGGGAGTTGCGACCGACCAACTTTAACGGCTTAAACACTAGTGTAACGTATGTTGGAGAATCCGGTTCTTCACACATGCATGATCTACTAAGTACGTAGATAACCGTAGGGCCAAGAATCATCAAATTTCATTGAGAAATGAAAGAGATATTGGTTCACGAAGTAAGGTGTTTGAAGCATGGAAAGTGTGGTATTGTGTGTAATTCTCCCTCATCGGTAGAGGAAGAAAGAATTGTTGTGTATATAAGATTCGAAATTGGTTTGGGGTTTGGGACCCCAAGGGGTATCCCATGTGTTTAAAGGAGGGAGGACCTAGATGTGCTTCGGTTCGAGGAAAGACCACACGCGCGCCGCCGCCCGCCCGTCCCGTCCGGTCCGGTTCCGGTTCCGAGTTCCGGGTTCTCGGGTTCACGGGTCACGGGTCGTGGGGCGTGGGTCTTCGATATTATCTTTTTGGGCCGAGAAAACTTTGCCGAAGTACAATTTGATCCCGAAGTTTCGGATATACGATTTGGACCGAATTCTTTCGGATGTGCGCTTTGGTCCCCGAAGTTTCAAGATGTACGAGTTTGGTCCCCGAAGTTTCCGAAAATCGAATTTCGACGGTCAAAAACAGAAATGCCAAGCACTCAATTCAGCCATTTATTTTGGCTGAATTACTCCTCCTATAATGGCCAAAACAGTTGGTCTTTCTCCCATTTATGTTGGTGACTTTACTACCTCCATAATGGCCATTATTTGGCTATTATGGAGGCGATTTTCAGCGATGTACCCCTCCCTCTCCTATATAAACACCCCATTACACCATTGTTGAGCGAAAAGACATATGCACGAAAATACATAAACAGATGCGAAAAACGAAGGCACGAAAATACACAACCGAAATAGTTTTCTTCCTACAACTTCCAAGCATCATTTCGTTACTCAATATTCTTCACGGTAGCTCTTGAGTTTCCTTTGCTCAAGGGTTCCATTGCTGTTTTATCTTGGGAGACAAATTGTCCAGGACGTATAAAGGATACATACGGGGCAATATTGTCTTAAGGACAGAGTGCTACACTCGACTCAGCAAAAACCAATTTATATTTTTCCGTCTTCTATAAAACTGGAATTTCCAGTTTTTACTTGTGTAACTATTGTAATTTTCAGATTCCATGTTGAATTATTGAATCTTTGTTTATCCTTTCGAATACTTGTAATAGTTAAATACTTCCCGTACTGCTTTATAAAGTACCATAGAGCAAAACTCCCAACATCTTAAGACAATATTTGTATTGTATTACTATTAGTGTTCGAAAGATGTCGGTCAAAAGTTGTGTGACCAAATCTGGATATGGAAATGGTTTTTTGGTAGAAGAGAGTGATGATGATGAACGTGTTCATGGTGCCACCGCTACCAAGACTGGTGGGAACAAGCGCTCTCGAGAGCCTGAGGATGTCAACTGGGACAAGAGGAGAAGACTGGAGATGATATTCTATCTTGTAGCAGAAGGCCTATATCTGTCCCAGACAAAGGATCCGAATAATGGTGAGAAGGAAATGGACACTTAGTCTGATGAAGTGACTGAAGTGAGCCAGAATCCGAAATTGGGATAAGTATTTTTCTCACTTGTCAAGAATAAGGATTAAATGATAAGTAGTTTTATTTTTACTTGTCAAGAATAAAGATTAAATTATGTCTGATTAAAAATGGATTAAAGTAAGGAGGAATATGAAAATAATTTATATTCCTTATGCTTTAACAAATCAGAAGTTTAATCTCATCTTCTTTTCCGTTTAAAGATTGGATTTTGTAAACGACTTAAGAAGATCCGTTCTTTTAAGTGTAATTACTAAAGTGTGTAAAGTATGGTCGCATATACTATGGAGAAAGATCCACTAACTGTGCGAAAACTTTTACCACTCTTAAGTAAGCGCCAAGAATTATCTGGGCACCAATCATAACGGAAGAAGACTAAAAGCTAAAGACGTTGAGCACGTCATACTATTTGACGAGAAGATCCTTCATAGGATGATATTGGACACTCAGTCATACAAAGCCTCCGGGCGACTAGAGTGGGCCAAAATTCATTTGATAGGATGATATTGGACACTCGATCATACAAAGCCTCCGGGTGACTGGAGTGGGCCAAAATTCCTTTGATATGATGATATTGGACACTTAGTCATATAAAGCCTGCGGGCGGCCGGAGTGGGGCAAAAATTCATTTCATAGGAAAAGTAATGGACACCTAGTAAGGTGGGCCGAGTTTCCGGTCCCGAATGATCCGAAGGCCTAAAGAAAGGCGAGAAAGAAATTGGACACTCGATCCGCCAAAGCAACCGGAGTAGGCCGAGTATCTAGATCACAAATGATCCGGTTACGCCCTAACCACGGGCAAGAGGTTGTTCATGTGAAGCAACGCCACCTCTAAAGTAGAAGGGGTCGGGAGAGGTTGTCCTCAATAGGACTTCAAGGAATGAGATCACTCTAAAAGAGGTGATACATGTTCCTAACTTGGTTAAAGGACGTTGTTGGTCAAATCGATTTGAGACTAGTCCAACAGTCCGTAATAACTAAGAGTGGTACAATATGTCTATAGCCAAATGAATGATATATTGTAATCCGTGCATCTATGACATCATAGATTAAGACACGTTAAATAGCAAGTCATTCAAAAGCTAACGATGTTGAGATTGTTACCTACGTCGACATAAACCCTCAAAATGAATGTGAGGTAGACGAAGAGGCAAAATCACCTTTCCAAATTCCGTCAAGGGAATAGCGAAAGAAGCACCGCTCCTCTAGAACTTAGTCACACCTACTTGGGTGATTTGAAGTTTATACAAAATAGAGGGGGAGACAAGTACGTTGTGATCTTCATTGATGATGGTACAACGTATGGAATCCTTTGTTTATTGAAAAGCAAAGATGAAGTTGTTGAAGACTACAAAGCGAAGTTGAAAATCAACTAAGCCTACGGATTGAGAAATTCGTAGTGATAGAGGGGAGAATGTGAAGCATCGTTCATTAAACGAATGTTCATTTCTCACCTCGCCTAACGGTGTTAGCCAAGCACGAAGTCGTACGCCCAAATTATGAGGGGTAACTTGGTAAAAGATGGGCTACTAAAACAGTCAAGTTCGACCTAAGATCGTAGATTGCATATCCACCGGATCCGCAAATAACGAAGAGTGTTGATCGCCTCTTGGCGTCAAAGAATGCTGAATTCTTTGGAGATAACTTTCCTTGGAAAAGGAAAAAGGAGTAATTGCTCAAGGTTAACAAGAACCCGCGAGGGCTCGACTCCCGGACTAGACGTTCCGTATCTTCATGACTCGAAAGTTGCTTTGTCTATCCGGAACTTAATATTCCGGATCTGCAGAACTCGGTATTCTAGATGTTGAACCAAGACGGAGCAAAGAGGGGACAAAGACTTGTTCCAGTCCTTCTAGCTTGTATGGTTGAGAACGAACCATGGACAATTAACAAATAATTGTTATCTCCAAAAGCGCCGCTTTGGAAAGAAGCTAAAGGGAGAAATAGATTCCATATATAGAACCATACGTGTGTAATAGTTAATCTTCCTCCGGAAAAGAACCTTTGGGTTGTAAAAAGTGCTCCCCAGTGAGTAGCTTCACATCCAGGGCCATTGTAATCTTACATGGCATGGGTGTTGAAACACCTTCCAAATCGGAGAGTTGGAAGAAGAGGATCGAATTGGTTTTCTTTGAATCGTTGGGCTTCTTCCCGAACTTTCATTTTGGTCCCCGAAATGTTAACATTTTGGTCCCGAAAGTCTCGGATAAAACGAAACAATGAATCGATCACGAAAACATTGACTCTTAAGTTAGAAAGCCAACAAATTGGAAAACCAACGGTCTTAGAGTGAAAATCATATTGAAACAAAGTCTCGATATGAAAGATATGAGTATCACAGATGACATCTTAGGAATTGGATTTCTAAGACATCTAACGGACGGTCGATAGTTGACAGAGTCTCGTTGAAGCCACCAATGGATATGAATCATAGAACCGATTGGGTGCACCCATAGACAAGGAGCGATATGCTCGGTCACGTGTAGTTCAATGTATTGTACACACTACAACCGACTTGGTATCGTCCAACAAACAGATCGGTTGAACTAAGGTTCACCGATGATCTTAATACATGATCAATAGAAGGCGTTAAGTCGGATATGACGATATCCGAATTATTCGCTTATCTACGGATTATAGTATTCGGATGTCCAGCGGTTACGAGAGAACACAAAGATGCAAACCGGACATCGGATCCGAAGAACACCAAAGCCACAAGTAAATGTGTATGGTGGTTCTTGGAAAATCCTCTAAGCAAACTTGCATCGACCGATTCATGATGGTATCGGAGTTTATCGCTTTATACAAAGCATGAAAGAAGTTGAGTAACTTCACGACTCATTAGAGGACGTCCCTTATTGGGAGAAACCCGTGCCTTCGACGCAGCTTCTACACCGTGGCTAGCCGGTCGACTTTAGGAAGGGCACGGATGACGGCGTCTGGACATATCTGTCATGATCTATCGGAGACATAAGACCGTATGGCGCTTGATCATCACGGGTGTCACTTCCTTATTTACTAACTAAGGGACTACCCGAGATCAAGTGTTCTTTGTCTAGGGGAATGGGCTTAAAATCCAAAATATACGAACCAATACGGTGGAAACCCAACCTTACGAACCGGAGATCCCGGTAATTTGGTTCAATGGGAAAACTAAGTTGTAAAGGTTCGGTTGATCGCTTCGGTCGAAGCATGAGCACTTCGGATAGTGATTTCGAAAAGAAACACCAAATCCAAAGCCGTTCCCGCGATAGACGTTAAGTGCTATCTCGCAGTATGGGTAAAGGTTAAGTTTTTCAAAACTGTAATGATCCTCAACAGCCGAGGTTAGGTCTTTGGGAAACTTTTAATGGTTCCTAACACTTGTGAAGTGGGGTATAGCAGGATACCTTGTAGGAGACCACCTATTTAAGTGCGAGGACGGGCCGCCTCAAATTGAACGCACTTAAGAATCCAAGACGTTGTCCATGGCCAAAACGGACAAAATATTACGAAGAAGAGAGTAAGGGAATTTGTTGTGTTGGTACCGTTGTCTTGGCTTACACTAGACACCGACGACGGTTAAAGACATCACGTTCACCGCGCGTAAGTAAGTCCGATGGTATTCAACTATGGAAGGTTCAAAGCCGAGCTACTACCTCCTTATGCAACATCGGTCCGCCGAAATATTGCTTTGAAATGAAAAGACACCATGTGAGTGCGCCAAAATCTCTTTCAAGAGGGGATTGTTGGAAATTTGCCTTTGGCGGGAGTTGCGACCGACCAACTTTAACGGCTTAAACACTAGTGTAACGTATGTTGGAGAATCCGGTTCTTCACACATGCATGATCTACTAAGTACGTAGATAACCGTAGGGCCAAGAATCGTCAAATTTCATTGAGAAATGAAAGAGATATTGGTTCACGAAGTAAGGTGTTTGAAGCATGGAAAGTGTGGTATTGTGTGTAATTCTCCCTCATCGGTAGAGGAAGAAAGAATTGTTGTGTATATAAGATTCGAAATTGGTTTGGGGTTTGGGACCCCAAGGGGTATCCCATGTGTTTAAAGGAGGGAGGACCTAGATGTGCTTCGGTTCGAGGAAAGACCACACGCGCGCCGCCGCCGCGCCCGTCCCGTCCGGTCCGGTCCGGTCCGTCCGGTTCCGGTTCCGAGTTCGGGTTCTCGGGTTCACGGGTTCACGGGTCACGGGTCACGGGTCGTGGGGCGTGGGTCTTCGATATTATCTTTTTGGGCCGAAAACTTTGCCGAAGTACGCTTTGATCCCGAAGTTTCGGATATACGATTTGGACCGAAATTCTTTCGGATGTGCGCTTTGGTCCCCGAAGTTTCAAGATGTACGGTTTGGTCCCCGAAGTTTCCGAAAAATCGAAATTTCGACGGTCAAAAACGAAATGCCAAGCACTCAATTCACCATTTATTTTGGCTGAATTACTCCTCCTATAATGGCCAAAACAGTTGGTCTTTCTCCCATTTATGTTGGTGACTTTACTACCTCCATAATGGCCATTATTTGGCTATTATGGAGGCGATTTCAGCGAAATGACCCCTCCCTCTCCTATATAAACACCCCATTACACCATTGTTGAGCGAGAAAGACATATGCACGAAAATACATAAACAGATGCGAAAAAACGATTGCACGAAAATACACAACCGAAATAGTTTTCTTCCTACAACTTCCAAGCATCATTTCGTTACTCAATATTCTTCACGGTAGCTCTTGAGTTTCCTTTGCTCAAGGGTTCCATTGTTGTTTTATCTTGGGAGACAAATTGTCCAGGACGTATAAAGGATACATACGGGGCAATATTGTCTTAAGGACAGAAGTGCTACACTCGACTCAAAGAAAAACCAATTTATATTTTTCCGTCTTCTATAAAACTGGAATTTCCAGTTTTTACTTGTGTAACTATTGTAATTTTCGATTCCATGTTGAATTATTGAATCTTTGTTTATCCTTTCGAATACTTGTAATAGTTAAATACTTCCTGTACTGCTTTATAAAGTACCATAGAGCAAAACTCCCAAAATATATAAATATAGGGGACACGTAATAATGGATTGATTCTGTACGATTGATTTTAGGTAAGATACGAGATATTCCGTACGATTGCAGTAGCATGTTTAAACAGAATTTGATATCACATTTATCAATATTTATCCAATACGCTGAATTTAATGCCAGATATTCATTACACGGTTTGACAATGATTCGCCACCTTTGTTTCCAAAAAAAAGGTGGAACTCCCACCCCACGAGCCCCCACATCCCGGTCCGACAGGTTTGTGAAGAAAGTAAATCATGGTTACTCAATTGATTCGCCACCTTTGTTGAATGACAAAGATATGGGTTTGCTTGTATAAAAATATTTTAAAATGTATTTCTTGTGTATATCAGTGAATGAGAATGATATACAGTCCCGCTAATTGGCTATTGAGATGATGATGAACAAGAATGAGTGCTGGAATCAACGTGCTTTTTAAAATAGATGTTTTTGTGTATCATTATGAATAACGCTACCAATTATACGAATATGTATATCAATAAGTAAATAACTTTGCATATATGTTGTTGTACATCTTAATGAAAAACATATTATACAAAATGTGTATATCATAGAGTGAATACATATGTATATCTACATGTTGAAACTATCAGTTAAATCTTTTATTTATATATATGTGTTGTTGTATATTAGTAGGAAGAACTTTGTAACCCAATACGTATATCAGATAATTAAAAACTATGTTTATAAAAAATGAGTAAACGACACACATACTTTTTTCATAGTTATTTTGTATATCATTATGAATAATCGTGTATCATAGGTCAATAAAATGATTAAAATGGGTACTTATTTATTTTTTATAATTTTGACTTTAAATAAAAATCACTAAAATGTAATTAAAAAATCACTTAAATAGATTGCGTGACTTTCTGAGTGAAACACTAAAAGTTGAGTAACTTTCTAGTTAGAAATCAAAGTTGAGTGATTTTATGAGTAAAACACTACTAGTTTATTGATTTTTTGAGTAAAACATTCATAGTTGAGTGGCATATTATTTCAAAAAATGTTTAAAAATTCTTATACAAAACACCTGCTCATGCTCCTGCTCCTGCTCCCTCCGTTCCGTTTCAAAATATTTGCATTATTTCTCCAATAGTTTGTTTGGGAAAGAATAATGCATTTTAAAATTTGAAACCAAGTATAATTTATTTATTGCCGCAGCTATTACAATTTAAACTTTATTGCCACAAACTTTAATATTTCTTTTTGAATTTTATGTGCAATCACACTATATCATAAAAATTGAAAGAAAATGCTATAATGTCATATAAATTGAAAGAAAATAATATAATATCATATAAATTAAAAGAAAATATTATAAATACTACTTGAGAAAAAAAATTGTTTGGGCGGTGTCTAATAGCGTATAAGAATGTATATTTAATCGTATAAAGTTACAAAAAAGTTTAGCACAGTGGACTTTTGTTGAGCGAAGCCCAAATAGTATAAACCCTAGCATCCCATTGTAAGTTGTTCTCACAACCCTCGATGGAGGCAGCAATAGCAAGAACAGTGAAGGATGTTTCCCCTCATGACTTTGTCAAGGCTTATGCCTCTCACCTCAAGCTCTCCGGCAAGGTATCTCTTTCTTTTACAAACAACAACTTTCTAAAGTGTTGTGTTTCAAATAGTGACTTGCAAAGTGATCCAACCATAAAGCTTTTGCTTCTTTGAATCTCAACTTTTAGGAGTTGGATTTAATATCATTATCTTCTTAATTTGGATTTGTAATTACTTTTTATAATAGTATCAATTTTTCTGTTATATTACTGAATCCATATATGCTTTCTATTCCTGATAAAAAAATGTATATATGTTTGATTTTTTTTAATTTTCTGTAATGTTGATCCCTTCAAGCCCTTAGGGGTCATTTGGTATGCGTGGTATGTGATACCCCACGATTAGTTTGAAATTAATTTTCTACTCTGTTTTGGTGGAAGGTATAAATTAATCCTGAGATACATTTATACCTTCTACCAAACGGTATAAAATGAAGCCCAAACTTAATTGTGTATATTCCATCAATTAAGGTGGAATAATTTAGTCCGTGTACCAAAGGGGACTTTGTTGCGTTTTTGCGCCCTTTTATTTAAAAACACCTTAGTTTGCTTTGTTATATTGAAGAGCAATATTTGCTCTGTGAAGTAGACATTTTGCCTTATCATTAGTATGGAGTCTGCTGTATGCCTCTTTGTTTCTTTGCTAACTCGAGAGACCTAGCATAGGGTATATTGTTAATTCCAGCCAATGTTGCCACTGCAATTTATTTTTTTATTTGTAACTTGTCTATTCTTGCTTATTACCTTTGGTTTGTGCAGATGGAGCTTCCTGAGTGGACTGACATCGTCAAGACTGGTAAGCTCAAGGAGCTTGCCCCATATGACCCTGATTGGTACTACATTAGAGCTGGTATGTTTCATCTCCATGATCACAAGAAGGAACTTATCTATGGTAATTATCGTTCTTTCTAACTTCTCTTTATTATTTTGATGTATGGCAGCTTCTATGGCAAGGAAGATCTATTTGAGGGGTGGTATTGGTATTGGTGGATTCCGTAGAATCTGCGGTGGTAACCAGAGGAATGGCAGCTGTCCACGTCATTTCTGCAAAAGCAGTGGTTCAGTTGCACGCCACATCCTTCAGCAATTGCAGACCATGAACATCATTGACTTTGAGGCTAAGGGGTAAGTAACCTTTTCTCGTGTAATTGCTGCAGACTTTGATGTGTCTCCTTATTTTGTAGTGGTTGTAGGAAATGAAGTTCATTGATTAGCCAGAAACCTGTTTGGTATCTTAACTTTGGCTAGTTTTTAGGTGGCAGAGATAAACATAGTTCACGATAACAGTGATGGGTTTTCTCCTGCATTTCTGAGTTTATTGTCCCATAATCGAATATGACACACTTGTTAACATAAATATGTGTTTAATCATTTTGTGGAGCCAGCAAAAATTTTGCTTAGTTCAGGAAAGAAATTGTAAGGACTCTGACTATTCTGCTGAGAATAAGAGTTTCGCTCAGGTGGTAATAATTGTGTTTAATTATTCTCAAAGAAGTAATATATGTGTTTAATTATTCTCAAAGAAGTAATATTTCTGTTTAATTATTCTCAAAGAAGTAATATTTGTGTTTTTAATCATTTTATGGAGCAAGCAAAACTCTCTTTTTATTCCAGAAAAGGTGTGAAAGACAATGGTAAAGAGTACTACCCTTTGAAAATGAGAATGAGAATGTGATGTCTGATTTATTGTACAAGGAAATGATAAGGGGGCTGACTTTTCCTTTGAAAATAAGAACACTTAAATGAATGAAGATGTAGTGCTCCCCCTTATTCTGTAGGGGGAGACATCCTAATTACTGGCGATGATTTTTTTACTTGTTATTATCTGTCTAATTTCATTCTCTCTCTCTATCTAGTGGAAGGAGAATCACATCCAATGGCCAGCGAGATCTTGACCAAGTTGCTGGAAGAATTGCTGTTGCTGTTTAAGAGAGATGAGTTCAGGCAATCTAATGATTACATGAGTTAGCTTAAACTTATTGTTTCAGTTTGGACTTATATAGATTTAGCGTATTGTTCAATCACTTTTGTGGATGTTGTGCCTTTTCTGAACTTTGCGACTTTTTTCAGTATCAAGTTTTGCCCTTTCAGTAGCCTGAGGTGTATGGCGGTGTATCTTCCTTACATTCAGTAGATACTTAGAATCAGCGGTTTTCCCTAATTGATTAAATTCAAATGCCAAGTTGGGGTTATATTTTCCTAGGGACGGCCAGTGGGCCGGGGCGGGGTGGGACCAGTCCCGGCGGGGCGTGGGGAGGGTTGGGATTGGCGGGACAGGAATAGGCCCCGTCCTGTCCCACATCCTGCTGGAATGGGGATGGGTTTTGGGAGGCGGGTCGGGTCGGGTCGGTAGGGGATTTTTTTTTAAAACACTTCAATAATTGAACAAGATGATGTAAGACTGTTTTTGTGTCTTTTATATTATTTAATAGAAATGTAATTTTTTTGTAATACAATTTCAAAATTGCAACTTTGTTTCGTTGTTCAAAATGTACAAATCACATATTAAAATTGTAATTAAAAAAATTACATAGTTAACTATACTTTTTTTTAATTTCTTCACAATGTCTTAAGGATTTTCGGTTGGAATTGAAAGTTGGTCAAATTGTTTGACGTCATGTTCCCTTGGACAAGATTTTATTATAGTAGTAGTCGTCTTCTTTGTTGATCTCTGGTTGGCCGCACTTTTTACGCTCCGCTCGAATTCAATCTCTGAATAGAACTGCAATCTCCAAGGTGTCTCCGGCCAATGAGTGTCTGTGCTCTCCTATTTGAAATCTTCTAGCAGAAAAAGCGATTTCAGACGTTGTTGATGACGCTTGAATGTTCACATCTCGGGTCATCTTTGATAGTGTCGGAAATGTCTTCGCGTTCTCCCTCCAGTATCTCAGCGAGTCTTCATGTCCATCTTCATTGACAATTGATTCGTACGGTACACGCTTCAAAACATAAACATCAAATTATCAATTATTCCATTATAATAACAAATTTCATGAATATTTTGTGCAATAAAAGTTTCAGTGTGTCTATCATCAATATATCTATATGCTAAAATATGTTTTTGCATAGACCAAGTCTGATCTATCCAATGACATGTAACGGTTAAATAATCATTACCGTTAGTACTACGGCCTATATCAGAAGTGAGAGCCACTTTGCCATTAAAATGATATAATGCATAACGTAAATAATATTGATATTCATGTGCAAATTTAAAAACGTCTCTTCTAACATTTGATCTAGAAAAACCGTTAAAAGTAAGATTATACGTTTCTCTAACGTAATGAATAAAACCAGGAGAGGAAGAAAATGCAAAAGGCAAATCCTCCACCGCAACTAATTTTGCTATATTTTCCATATCTTTGTGTTTATCATATTTAGGACCTATAATTTCCCCTGTCGTCGGGTTAATTCGACCATGTACTTGATCGGAGACACTATGTGAACCTTGTCCCAACTCAGAGAGCATTGACACACCTGATGTTTCAGCCTGGTATTGATTCCACCTAGCTGTGTGCTCGCCTTGTACATGTCTCAATAAACCTCTCGTCTCACCTTGACCTTTTCCGATTTTAAATTTATAAACATTTTGACAAATTTTACATCTAACTACTTGATTCTCTTTGTCCCTATCAAAAAAATATCATGCATGTGGTTTTTAATTTTCGTTATTTGGGGCCTCGACTCATACTAGGGAGAATAGGAGGCAATCCAGTTTCAGTTTGAGGCTGATACTCAGTCTGAGCCTGAGGTTGAGGTGCACTAGTGGGTGTGTCATCTACATTATCGTCAAAATTAAAGTCTGGTTCAGATGCAGAATATACCTTAACATCTAATGATATATCATTAAAAAAAAGCAGTTTCATCTATATGAGTGAAATCAATCAAATCATTGTGACTAGGAATAAGATTACTAGAAGAAGTACACTTACCCTTGTTACCCCTACTAGAAGAAGCACTTTTACCCTTAATTATACGTCCAAGGCGTTCCATTATAATTATACAAATAAATAATTAAAGTAAATAAAATTAAGCACGATAATTAAATTAAGTAACAATAATAATTTAAAGAAGGAACGAATGTATCAAACGCCGACGTGTAATCTAGGTTGAAAATTGAAACTTTGCTCGATGGATGATCCTCAAGCTAGTTGCCAACTTCACTCCCAATTTTTGGACTTTGATATAAATTAGCAAATAAAATATAAAATTTAGTAGGCGATGTAGAGAGATTAGATTAGAGAGATGGTAGGAAGATTTGTGAGAAAAATGAAGTATTTATAGTTGAGAAATAGGGTTAAAGTGTAAATATACTAACTTAGGGGTTAAAAATAAATATTAAGGGGTAGAGGGTTTATGGGGTTGGGTGGGGTGGGGGGCATTTTAGCCGTTATACCCGTTGCACAACGGCTAAAATCGAAAATGGTCTTTGTGCAACAGCTATTTTTGCAAAGATGGCGGGCGGGTCGGGATGGGGTGGGTCGGATCGGGATCAGGACGAGTCCTGGTCCCGTCCCGAGTTCAAACCTCGACACCTTTTTTTTTTTAAGGAGGATCGGGGTGGGGCGGGATCGGACTGACCCGACCCACTGGCCAACCTTATATTTTTCTAGTTGACTGAAGAATTTGTGAGTTGATGCACTTCTCTTATGGTCAATAAGGGACACATAAGAGAAGTGTCCAAACTCTGTTTTTGGCAAAGTTTATGTGATTGCTGGAGTTGTCTGTTAGGAATTTCATCATAAGTAGATTATAAACATTTTAGAATTTAACACAAATCTTTGTTTGGTTTGTAACAAGGTTATCCTGAGATTGGGAATATACCCAGTATGCGGTAGAACTTAAATTTTGGTAGAAATTTTATAAAGTATTAGCCAACATCAATAATTAAACATTGGACAAATGATTCTAAATTTTAACTAATCTCAGGAACTTTTTTGTTTTGGATATTCACTTGTAGTGTAACATATTTCAACAAAGTTCAGCATCTCGAGCTATAAGAGCTAAATCATCCTTGGCTATTATTGTAACGATCAAATCCTAATAAAGTAGCGGTAGCTTGTTCAAACCATAAAGTTTTGGAGTTTTTAAGCTTATAAACTTAATTAGTTTCTCCATGCGTGTTGTATACCTAATTTTGTAATATAATATTATTAAAATAAAATTTTAACTAAATAATTATATATGAAATTCAAAAGGGCCGGGAAAATTTGGTTAATATTTTTAATGTGTGTATCCGCGATAATCTCATTTCTTTCGACGGAGAGGGGGTCCACCTTCTATTTCTACATCCAGGATTCGAGATGAATGGGATTGGTCTAACGTCTCGCTCGGATGTAAGACTCCCGCCGCTGACAGATGTCCCATGCCACCTTTCGATCTATTTATTCAGATGCAATTAATCCTTGCTTACGGTTCATACGATTTTTCATGCATGTCTTCATCATTTTTCATTCACGTGGGGGATTGTTGGGTTAAGTTAGTGTGAATGAAAAATATAAAATTTTGAGCAAAATTTTTTAAAAAAAATTAAAGGGAAAATACAAAAATTTGAGCAAAATTTTTTTTAAGAGGAGCTTTGTCACTCATTGGTTGTAAGAATTCATTTGTTTTCATTAAGATTAAGACGTCTGAATGTGAATGAAAATCTGAATGATTAAGATGTCGTCTCTAAATCTGAACAGTGAATGATTAAGACTGTTTATTTTTCAACATCTGAATGTGCATAATGTATTTATTTAAACATAATAAATTTATAATTCAAATTAAAAAATAAATATAAATTTTAAAAAGTAAAATTATTATTTGATAAAAAAATTAAAATATTTATGTTTCTAGTGATGGCGGAGATGTTTTGTAGTGGTGGTGATGGTGGTGATAGTTATGATAGTGGAGGTGGTTTGTGTGCGATGGTGGCTGTTGATAGCGATGGTGATTGTGATGGCGGAGTTAGTTGACGTTAGTGATTGGTGGTTTTGTTGGTGGTAGTTGACGACATTGTTAGTTATAATGGTAGATGTGATTGTTAGTAAAGATTGGTTGCAGTGGTGGTAGTGGCGGCGGTAATGACGACGGTGGTTGTTGATAATTATAATGATGGAGGTGATACGTGTAGTAGTGACTGACAGTAATTATTATCAACGGTGGTGGTTGCCAGTGATGGTTGTGATAACAGAGGTGGTTAATGACAGTGGGGGTGGGGTGAATGGGTAGGGGGTACGTAGGTGGTGAAGGTGGTAGTAAGGGTGGGGTTGAGAGAGTGAAAGTGGTGGTTATGATGACAGAGGTGGGTCAGGAAGAAGGTTGGGAGGATTGTGGTAGTTGTGATGGAAAATGTGGTTAGTGGTAGTGGTGTAAGGAGGGGAGAGATGGGGTGAGGGTGGGTGTAGTTGGGAGGGTGGGCGGGTAGAGCTGGTTGTTGTGGACAGAGTAGTGGTAAAAATTATCCATATAAAATATCTCTTAATAATTCTGGCAAAATAAGTGTTTAAATTTTAATTTAAACAAATGTACTTAATGACCTTAGGTCTGAACCATTTATATCCAGACTTCCATTAAGTGCAAACAGATGAGGCGTTAGTGTGCTTAAATATAGAAGCACTTCTTCTAGGTCTTAAAGAGTTGAGAAGATAGTCTCCTCTCGCGTCGTCACTGTTTCTTGGCTTCGACTTTGGGTTCGAGTTTCGATTCGAATTTGGTCAAATGATAAATTGCTAAAAAATTTAGATCAAATTTATTTTTCATTTCTGTTATTTCTTTTTCCATTACTAGATATTATTTTCTAGTAGAATTTAATTTAAAATTGGCGGAAATATTTCCAATGATAATTTTGGGAAAAGGCACAAGGTCTTTCCGAACAAGCACCTTTTTGAATCTGTTTCAGAATAGGTATCTTCGCACCATTGGAACTCCAAATTGTGGCTATAAATACAACGGCATTGCTCAATATTATACTTCAAATTTATGAACTTCTTCTTCATATTTCTGACAAATAAAAAATTGAGTCTGAGAAAGTAATTCAACATCTCATATACAGTAAGAAGATTAAATTTCTTAAGAACACAGTGAATTCTATGGCCCTGAATATTTTATGCTTTTCTGCTTTTTCTATTTTTATCGATTTACTAATTTGCTATTTGAACATAGTTACCAACCACTCCATTGTAAGTGTTGGCATTTCTATATTTAAAATAAAACACTGAATTGGATCGACAATTCTTTAATCATTTTTGACTCAACTAATTTTGATTAAAAGAACTTTGATTTTCATGGGAGGGAATTATAGATAATTGTTGGAAATAAAGCAGTACGAAAATAGTAAATAACTATTACAAGTGCTTCGAAAGGATAAACCATAAAGATTACAATAGCAACAAGCTTGTAGTAAATAAGAATCGTAACAACAACAAGCTTTTTGAGTTCTTGAATCAGTCTTGAATCTTTATACCAATTTGCAGAAAGCTTTTTGAATCTTGATAACCTGAAATCAAGACATACTAAATCTGGAAGTGTTACAACTGTGCTGAGTCGAGTGATGACACTCTGTCTTTAAGACAAGATTGCCCCGTATATATGCTTTTACATTAGCGGGCAATAGTCTCCCAAGATAAAACAGCAAACTATCATTTGTGCAAAGCAAACACAAGTGATTCTAGCGAAGAAAACAAATAACAAAAGATTGCTAAGAGGAGAGGGTTTGCAACAAGAATTTCAGAATTGTTGTTCTTGAAAAATGTGTGTAGAATTGAGCCAAAGGCCTCAATTTATAGTAGTGTAAGAATGACCTATTCAAGTGCCCATGTAATGGCTATTTAAATGTCATGTAATGTCCCTTTAATTCACCAAATAATGCAGCCAAATAATGGCTGATTTATGGAGGAAAAACTGCCATTTTAAAGCTCTAAAACCTCTCCATAATCAGTCAAACTTTTGGAATTCCGTCCGGGTGGTGTGGCGGCCCTTTCCGGTGCCGCGGCCCTTCCCGACATGTAACATCTTACACTTTGCACAATCCTTCCTTCGTTTATCGACGTGGAACACTTGTTATTTAGCCAATAACTGTCCATTATTCTATGTCTCAACCATTTACTTACGTAGCAATATCTCTTTCACTAACAAAATTTACGATACTTGACACTACGAGTGCACGTGTGTGGAAATGACATTTTTGACGTGCGGGGCCTCAATTATTCAAGTCATAAATAATGGGATAAACTTAATTCCACATTAGTATATTTCCAACAATCCCCTCTTGAAAGAGATTTTGGTGCACACACAAGGTGCCTACTTTGGTGTTCTTCATGTTCGATGTCCAGTTTGCATCATTGTGTTCTCCCAGAACCGCTGGACATCCAAAATACCATAATCCATAGATAAGCGAATATTTCAGATATTGTCATATCCGATTTAACGCCTTCTATCGATCATTTCCAGAATCACGAGTGAACCTTAGTTCGATTGATCTACTTTGTAAGCCGATACCATGTCGGTTGTAGTGTGTAGAATACATTGAACTATACGTGACCTGCGCATATCGCTCCTGGTATATGGGTGCACCATGATTCCAATCAATTCTATGATTCATATCCATTGGTGGATTCAACGAGACCGTCAACTATCTCACAAATAAGTTTGGAATTAGACCAGTTCGTTAGATGTCTTAGAATCCCCAATTCCTACGATGTCATATGTGACACCCATATCCTTCATGTCGAAACATTGTTTCAACATGTTCTTAGTCTCTAGGATCAAGCTAGGACTGCTTCCCGTGATTAACATGTCATCTACGTACATGTATATCATGACGAACGAATTAGAGTTACCTTTCATGTAAACACATTTGTCACACTCATTAATAGAGAAACCCTTCGATAGTAGGGTACTATCAAATTTTTTGTGTCATTACTTCGGAGCTTGTTTCAGCCCGTACAGAGATTTGACAAGTTGACAGACTTTCTTCTCTTGCCCTGGAGCCACATACTCCTCTAGTTGTTCCATATAAATTTCTTCTTCCAAATCACCATTTAGGAAGGTTGTCTTGACATCCATTTGATGTATCTCAAGGTCACGCAACGCTGCGATCGCAATGAATACTACTATGGATGTCATTATAGTTCATTATAGACACTGGGGAGTACGTGTCAAAATAGTCAAGGCATTCCTTCTGTCGATAACCCTTGACTGGATTTATACTTATCTATAGACCCATATACTTTATACTTCCGTTTGAGTATCCATTTACATCCCAATGGTTTATTTCCCGTAGGAAGATCAACCAACTCCTACCTGTGGTTTTGCAGGATGGAGTCTATTTCACTCTCAATAGCTTCTTTTCAGAATGATGCTTCTGGAGTAGACAATGCTTCATCAACTCCTCGGTTCGTTATCGACCATATAAGCTACAAAGTCAGGACCAAAAGTCTTATCCTTTCATATCGAGACTTTGTTTCAATATGACTTCCACTTTCAGACTGTTGGTTTTCCAACTGTTGGCTTTCTTATTTTAGAGTCAATGTTTCTGTTTCGTCAGAACCTTCCAGGACCAAAATTTAAACATTTCAAGGACCAAAAGGAAAGTTCAGGAAGAAGCCCAAAAGTCCAACAAACCAACGATGATCCTCCCCTTCCAACTCTCCGGTTAGGAAGGCTGTCTCAACATCCATGTCACGTAAGACTGCAATGGCCCTGGATGTTAAGCTATTCCCAGGGGAGCACATGTCCAAGTAGTCGAGGCCTTATACTCGTCAGTAGATCCATCTACTTTGTACTCAATTTGAGTATCCACTTTTACAACCCAAATATTCTTTTCCCGGAGGAAGGTCAACCATTGCACAAGTATGGTTCTATTTGATGGAATCTATTTCTCTCTCTGTAGCTTCTTTTCATAGCAGTGCTTCTGGAGATGATAATTATTTGTTAATTGTCCATGGTTCATTCTTAACCATGCAAGCTAGTAGGCTTAGAACAAGTCTATGTCCTCTCTTTGCTCCATCTCGGTTCAACATCTAGAATCCCTGAGTTCTGTAGATCTGGAACATAAAGTTCCAGATAGTTAGCAACTTCCGAGTCCTGTAGATCTGGAACGTCTAGTTCCGGACAATTAGGCACTCACGAGTTCTTGTTAACCTCGAGCAATTTTTTTTTCTTCTCAAGAAAAGTTATCTTCAAAGAACTCAACATTCTTTGACACCAAGAGGCGATAAGAACTACTGTTATTTACAGATCCAGTGGATATGCAATCTACAATCTTTACCTATTTCGGTATTCCAACCTCTACCAAGCCACCCCACATCACAATATTTGTAGGTGAGATCATTTCCATGTTTCACATGAAGGGTTATCCTTATGCAGAGTTCTGTTGAGAATCGCATTAGCGGTAAGGATCGCCTTGCCCTACATATTTTGGGCTTACAGCTTTGCGCTTGGATAACACCGTTAGACTGAGGTGAGTAAGGAGCAGTCACTTGATGAACGATGTTTCACATTCTCCTCCTCTATCACTACGAATTCCTCAATCCGTAGGCTTAGTTGATTTTCAACTTTTGATTTGTAGCGCTTATCCGCTTCAACAGCTTCATCTTTGCTTTTCAACAGACAAAGGATGCAATACGTTGTACCATCATCTATGAAGGTCATAAAGTACTTGTCTCCCCCCTCTATTTTGTACAAACTTTAATTCACCCATGTAGGTGTGACTAAGTTCTAGAGGAGCAGTGCTTCTATCGCTATTCCTTTGACGGAATGGAAAGGTAATTTTGCCTCTTCGCCTACCTTACATTCATTTTGAGGGTTTATGTCGATAGAAGGCAACAATCTCAACTTAGTTAGCTTTTGAATGACTTTCTAGATAACGTGTCTTAATCTATGATGGCATAGATGAACATATTATAAATATATCTTTCATTTGGCTACAGACATACTGTACCGTTCTTAGTTAATACAAACCTGTTGGACTAGTCTCAAACCAGCTTGACCAACAGCGTCCCTGAAACCAAGTTTGGGACATGTATCACCTCTTTTAGAGTGATCCCATTCCTGAAGTCCTTTTGAGGACAGCCTCTCCAACCCTTTCTACTTTAGAGGTGGCGTTGCTTCACATGAACAACCTCTTGCCCGTGGTTAGGGTGTAACCGGATAATATGTGATTTGGATACTCTGGCCCACTCTAGTTGCCTTTGCAGACTGAGTGTCCAATTTCTTTTCTGCCTTTCTTTTGGCCTTCAGATCATTTAAGACCTGAAAACTCTGGCCCACTCCAGTCGCCCGTAGGCTTTGTACGACTGAGTGTCTAATACCATCCTATCAAATTAAGGATCTTCTGTCAGATAGTATGACAGGTTCAACGTCTTACGATAAGTCATTATCTTAAAGTCTTCTTCCCTTGAGATTGGTGCCCAGACAATTCTTGGCGCTTGCTTAAAGTGGTAATATTTTTCGCACAGTCAGTGGATATCTCTCCTTCGTATGTGCGAACATACTTTACACACTTTAATAATTACACCTAAAAGAACGGATCTTTTAAGTTTTGTTATCCAGCACCAATCTTTAACCGGGAAGGAGGGAGATTCAATTTCTAATTTTATAGTGTAGGGAATATAATTTTTTAATGAAAACACTTTCATATTCCTAGCCTTGATTTACACACTTTAATCAGACATCATTTAATCTCATTATTAACAAGGAAGGATAATTAACTTAGACCTTTTTCGATTTTGGCCCACTTCAGTCAAACTGAGTGTCCATTTTCTCCTTACCATAATTCGGATCCTTTGTCTGGGACAAATATAGGCCTTCTGCTACAAGATAGAACAACATCTTCAACCTTCTCCTCTTGTCCTAGTTGACATCATCAGCCTCTCGTGGGCGCTTGTTTCCACCACTCTCGGGAGCGGTGACACTATCAATACTTTGACCGTCAACAGCATGATCAACATAAGCGCTCTGAACCTCAGCATCAGAATCATTGTCTAGTTTGTTGGCAGAAACAGTGTTACTGTCAATAGAACTGTTAATGGAACAATCTTCAACCCGAAAACCACAACCATAGCCAGATTTGGTCACACAACTGTTGACCGACATCTTTCGAACACTAATACAATCTTATCTTAAAATTGTTGGAAATAAAGCAGTACGAGAATAGTAAATAACTATTACAAGTGCTTTGAAAGGATAAACTATAAAAATTACAATAGCAACAAGCTTGTAGTAAATAAGAATTGTGACAGTAATAAGTTTTTTGAGTTCTTAAATCAGTCTTGAATCTTTATACCAATTTGTAGAAAGCTCTTTGAATCTTGATAACCTGAATCTGGAAGTGTTACAACTGTGCTGAGTCGAGTGATGACACTCTGTCTTTAAGACAAGATTGCCCCGTATATATGCTTTTACGTTAGCGGGCAATAGTCTCCCAAGATAAAACAACTGTGCAAAGCAAACACAAGTGATTCTAGCGAAGAAAAAAAATAACAAAAGATTGCTAAGAGGAGAGGGTTTGCAACAAGAATTTCAGAATTGTTGTTCTTGAAAAGTGTGTGTAAAATTGAGCCAAATGCCTCAATTTATAGTAGTGTAAGAATGGCCTATTCAAGTGCCCATGTAATGGCCATTTAAATGCCATGTAATGACCCTTTAATTCACCAATTAATGCAGCCAAATAATGACTTATTTATGGAGGAAAAACTGCCATTTTAATGCTCCAAAACCTCTCCGTAATCAGCCAAACTTTTGGAATTCCGTCCGGGTGGTGCCGCGGCCCTTCCCGACCCGTACCATCTTACACTTTGCACAATCCTTCCTTCGTTTACCGACGTGGAACACTTGTTATTTAGCCAATAACCGTCCATTATTTTATGTCTCAAACATTTACTTACGTACCAATATCTCTTTCACTAATGAAATTCACGATACTTGACACTACGAGTGCACGTGTGTGGAAATGACATTTCCGACGTGCGGAGCACCAGTTGTTCGAGTAATAAATAATGGGATAAACTTTATTCCACATTAGTAAATTTTCAACAATAACTTCTCTTAACAATGAATCAAATGGCGCTTCTCCTTTAAACAGAAATTATGCGTTGCAAATTTAAATTAATCGGTAAACCTTATTACTACACTAGAGGGAAAAAAATGAAGAAATCTAATGAATATAAATAAAAGAAATGTTTTACACTTTCTTTTGGTGGACCAATTATTTCTGAAGACTATATTACTCTTCCTTATTGAATTTTTTTCTTTTTCTTTCCTCTTTTTGAACGGGCGGAGTGAGGAAGGAGGCTGTATTAGACAGAAATGTTGCAATGACTCAATATGGTGTCTGTTACACCCCTAGACTCGACATGGCGGACGTGTGGCGGAAACAATGTTAAGGGCTTGTGTTGTGCCCTTGGCATTGTATTATGTGAAATTCGTGCAACGTAAGGCTAAGGCAATGTTCTTGTGGGTGTACAAGGAAGCTTGATGAAGGGCAGTGGCACGAAGATGCGCATGACATTGATATTGCATGCGTGCAAGGCAGTGGGATGACTAGAAAAAATGTGTATGATGGCACGGGTTGAAGGAAGACAAGGCAGGCCTTGACAAAGGATGGTGGCACGGGCAGACGCATGGCAACAATAGGGCATGCGTGTAGTGTGGCTAAGTCGAAGGGCAGTGGCATGCGGTCAAGGCATAACACTGGTGGGGAAATGGTCGAAGGCTAGAGGTGTGCGAAGCGGTGGCATTGCATCGACAAAAGCATTGGCAAAACATGCGTGAGTGTTGGCACGGGCCTGGTCGATGGCAACAAGGGCGCGATACATGCGTGAGGCGTAGGCATCGCGTGGGCAAGAAAAAGAAGGAAAATGCGGCAAAGAGATGGGGCGAAGCTAAGAAGATGAGGCAAAGGCAGATCACACGCGAGGCGCATGACTAAGGTGACGGTTAAGTCTGTGTGCGCGACACATGCGACAGTTTCATCATGTGCGCAACACACACTACGGTTACGGGGGGCTGGTGCGTGAAGCGGACATGAGACGCGAGTTTGCTGAGTGGGGTGAAATGCTCCTAAGTTGTGCCTAAGTGTTTCCTTGTTTTATGGCTGGCATGTGCCATGCACACCTCTATGTCCCCTTGTAACTGCTTTGGGCAGATTTCCCCCTCCGTTTAAGTTGTATTTCGGCTAAGGCTTTAGACATCCACAATATCCTAAATATCCGTAAATTGTAATAGACTAAGGAGCAAGTCTTAGTCTTAGAGATCAGCGAGCAAGTGTTGGTCTCGACACCCAACAATGTGCATCGATCTATCTAGAGGCCAAAGTCTGTGTGGTCCGTCTAGAGGTCAAAGTGTGGGTCAGTTTTGTAGCTCCTTGTAGATGAGAGTCCTTTGTATTATTGAGAATAATAAAAGGTTGGGCATTGTTGCCCGTAAACGTGTGTGTTCCGTTCATTCCTTAAAGTCCCTAAAATATTCTAAGTGTGAGAAACGAGTTTGAGTGAAACATGCTGAAGTTGGTTGTGTTTGCCGACTGCCATGCAGGGTGAACTCGAAAAAAAATCGACCCTAATAACTTGTCTTCATCAGACATATTCTGAATGTCCAACATCAAGGAAGTGAACTCCTTGATATAATCACGAACATAACCGGTTTGTCTAAGCCTTTTCAAACGGTCTCTAGCAATCCAAGAAGCATTGTTAGACAAAAATTGGTCTCTCATTTCCTTCTTCAACTTTGCCCACGAATCAATATGTGGTCTGCCCGCACTCGCATCATCTGCATCATGTGTTCGCCACCATAATTTTGCATCACATACCAAGTACATGGTAGTAATGTTCACCTTGTCGGTCTCGGCAACACGGGCAATTGAGAAGTGCTGCTCCATGTCCCAAAGGAAATTCTCCAATTCTTTTGCACTCCTAGACTCGGTAAAGGCCTTAGGTTCCGAAATCCTCACCTTCGTGTTGCGGTCGTTGCTGCCAAGGCCAGTAGATGCCACGGCCTTGCGCAAGACCACCACATCTATTTGCAAATTTTCATTGGCATTCTTTAGATCCACGACCAGAATGTTAGTCGCATCACGGTCCTTCACCAACTCTGCGATTCGAACATTTACAATGTTCTTAAAAGCAGCCAACTCAGTGTTTATGCCATGAATCTGGCTGAGAATGTCAACCAAACCCTCGGCATCGTCAGTAATGCCCACCAACGCCTCCAACAGTTCGATCCTTCCCCGCAATTCAGTGCTTGAACTTCTGCCAGCCATCGTACACAACGTAGGCAACCTGCTCTGATACCACTTGATACATGGTCAATTTTTTTTCGAGTTCACCCTGCATGGCAGTCGGCAAACATAACCAATTTTAGCCTGTTTCACTAAAACTCGTTTCTCACACTTGGAATATTTTAGGGACATTAAGGAATGAACGGAACACACACGTTTACGGGCAACAATTCCTAACCTTTTATTATTCTCAATAATACAAAGGACTTTCGTCTACAAGGTGACTACAAAATTGACCCACACTTCGACCTCTAGACGGACCACACAGACTTTTGCCTCTAGACGGATCAATGCACACTGTTGGGTGTCGATACCAATACTTGCTCGCTGATCTCTAAGACTAACACTTGCTCTTTAGTCTATTACAATTTCTGGATATTTAGGATGTTATGGATGTCTAAAGCCTTAGCCGAAATACAACTTAAATAGAGGGGGAAATCTCTCGAAGGCAGTTACAAGGGGACATAGGGGCGTGCATGGCACATGCCAGCCATAAAATAAGAGAACACTTAGGCACAACTTAGGAGCACATCGCCCCACTCATCAAACTCGTGTCTCACGTCCGCTTCGCACACCAGCCGCCCGTAACCATCGTGTATGCTACGCACATGATGAAACTGTCGCATGTGCTGCACACACGGACGTAACCATCGCCTTAGTCATGCGCTTCGCGTGTGATCTGCCTTTGCCTCAGCTTCTTAGCTTCGCCCCAACACTTAGCCGCATTTTCCTTCTTTTTCTTGCCCACGCGATGCCTATGCCTCGCGCATGTATCGCGCCCTTGTTGTCATCGACCATGCCCGTGCCAACACTCACGCCTGTTTTGTCGATGCGATGCCACTGCTTTGCACACCTCTAGCCTTCGACCATTTTCCCACCAGTGCCATGCCTTGACCGACTGCCCTTCGACTTAGCCACACTGCACGTATGCCCTATTGTGGCCATGCGTCTACCCGTGCCACCATCCTTTGTCAAGGCATGCCTTGTCCTCTTTCAACCCGTGCCATTATTCACGTTTGTTTGAGTCATCCCACTGCCTTGCACGCATGCATTATCAATGTCATGTGCATCTTCGTGCCACTACCTTTCATCAAGCTTCCTCGGTCCATCACACCACGATATAAGAACCACAGTATTTATCCGCATACTTCCTCATGCGATTCTGCCAGCGTCTCAACTTTCCAAAATAGTAAGGCAAGCATCCGTTCCCTATCCCATACTTTCTCACATCCACTTCTAATTTGATTTATTATCTTAACACATAATGGGTCATTGGCAGCAAATGATCTAATTTTCTTAACAAAATCAGACCCATAGAGCCTGCGCTCTCGCAACTGAGACCATACCTCACTCCCGTTTTGAAGTTGTTCAACTAACAAATGACTTACTCCGCTCCTTCATGGTTGTCAACTTCCCACAATGCATCATTTTGGGTTAGATGAAGGTTTCCCCACTGTGTATACTAAATCGACCCTGTGTCAAGTGGTATCATAGCAGGCTGCCTACGTTGCGTACAATGGCTGGCGGAAGTTCAAGCACTAAATTGCGGGGAAGGATCGAATGGTTGGAGGCGTTGGTGGGCATTACTGACGATGCCGAGGGCCTGGTTGATGTTCTCAGCCAGATTCATGGCATACATACTGAGTTGGCTGCTTTTAAGAACATTGTGAATGTTCGAATCACGGAGTTGGTGAAGGACCGTGATGCGGCTAACATTTTGGTCGTGGGTCTAAAAAATGCAAATGAAAATTTGCAAATGGAGGTGGTGGTCTTGCGCAAGGCAGTGTCGTCTACTGGCCTTGGCAGCGATGACCGCAACACGAAGGTGAGGATTTCGGAACCTAAGGCCTTTACCGGGTCTAGGAGTGCAAAAGAATTGGAAAATTTCCTTTGGGACATGGAGCAACACTTCTCAATTGCCCGTGTTGCCGAGACCGACAAGGTGAACATTACTACAATGTACTTGGCGGGTGATGCGAAATTATGGTGGTGAACACGTGATGCAGATGATGCGAGTGCGGGCTGACCACAGATTGATTCGTGGGCAAAATTGAAAAAGGAAATGGGAGACCAATTTTTCCTAGCGATGCTTCTTGGATTGCTAGAGACCATTTGAAAAGGCTTAGCCAAACCCATTTTGTTCTTGATTATATGAAGGAGTTCACTTCCTTGATGTTGGACATTCAGAATATGTCCGATGAAGACAAGTTATTCAACTTTGTCTCTGGAATGCAGGCATGGGCACAAAATGAAGTGAGGAGGCAGAACGTGAAGGATCTCCCGAGTGCGATTGCAGTAGCAGACTCGTTGGTTGACTACCGTTCAACCAACATTCCGACTGAAATTCCTTCGTCTTCTAAGCATAAAGAGAAGGCAAAAACAAAGGGAGAGTGGCAGAGTGAAGAGGGTAAAATAGTGGATGATGTTGGAAACTCTAAAAACAAGAGGAATCCGGCTACTGATAAATGTTGCTAAATTTGTGGAGGGCCTCATTTGGCCAGGATTTGTCCAAGTCGGGGACGAGTGAATGCAATGACGGTTGGAAACGTTCCACCAGAGGAGGAGGAATGGGATGTGGTTGCTGCCTTGGTTAATCCGCTGGGTTTACTCTTGAAAAATCAGGTTTCACTAGTAGACACAGTGGGAGAACCTTCATCTAACCCGAAATGATGCATTGTGGGAAGTTGACAACCATGAAGGAGCGGAGTAAGTCATTTGTTAGTTGAACAACTTCAAAATGGGAGTGGGGTATGGTCTCGGTTGCGAGAGTACAAGCTCTATGGGGTCTGATTTTGTGAAAAAAATTAGATCATTTGCTGCCAATGACCCATTATATGTTAAGATAATGAGTCAAGTTCGAAGTGGATGTGAGGAAGTATGGGATAGGGAACAGATGCTTGCCTTACTATTTCAGAAAGTTGAGACGCTGGCAAAACCTCATGAAGAAGTATGCGGATAAACACCGTGGTTCTTATATCGTGGTGTGATGGACCGTGGAAGTGGTTCATGATGTAGGCGATAGTGCTTACAAATTGAGATTGCAGATAGGTTGAAGACTTGCAAGAAGTGGCCACTTGGGAGAGTTCTTCATTGGGGCAACTCAACAAATAGATGGAGGAGTCACCTTAAAATCGCTTCGATGAGGGCGTCGAGTTCAATTGGTGTGGGTGGTTTGTTACACCCCTAGACTCGGCATGGCGGACGTGAGGCGGAAATAATGTTAAGGGCTTGTGTTGTGACCTTGGCATTGGCTTATGTGAAATTAGTGCAACGTAAGGCTAAGGCAAGGTTCTTGTGGGTGTACAAGGAAGCTTGATGAAGGGTAGTGGCACGAAGATGCGCATGACATTGATAGTGCATGCGTGCAAGGCAGTGGGATGACTCGAACAAGCGTGAATGATGGCACAGATTGAACGAGGACAAGGCAGGCCTTGACAAATGATGGTGGCACGGGCAGATGTATGGCAACAATAGGGCATGCGTGTAGTGTGACTAAGTCGAAGGGCAGTGACATGCGGTCAAGGCATGGCACTGGTGGGAAAATGGTCGAAGGCTAGAGGTGTGCGAAGCGGTGGCATCGCATTGACAGAAGCATCAGCAAAATAGGCGTGAGTGTTGGCACAGGCCTGGTCGATGGCAACAAGGGCGCGATACATGCGCGAGGCGTAGGCATCGCGTGTGTAAGAAAAAGAAGGAAAATGCGGCTAAGTGTTGGGGCGAAGCTGAGGCAAAGGCAGATCACACGCGAGGCGCATGACTAAGGCGACAGTTACGTCTGTGTACGCGGCGCACATGCGACGGTTTCATCATGTGCGCAACACACACAACGTTTACGGGCGGCTAGTGTGCGAAGCGAACGTGAGGCGCGAGTTTTCTGAGTGGTGCGAGGTGCTCCTAAGTTGTGCTTAAGTGTTTCCTTGTTTTATGGATGGCATGTGCCATGCATGCCCCTATGTCCCCTTGTAACTGCCTTGGGCAGATTTCTTCCTCTATTTAAGTTGTATTTCGGCTAAGGCTTTAGACATCCACAACATCCTAAATATTCAGAAATTGTAATAGACTAAGGAGCAAGTCTTAGTCTTAGAGATCAACGAGCAAGTGTTGGTCTCGACACCCAACATTGTGCATCGATCTGTCTAGAGGCCAAAGTCTGTGTGGTCCGTCTAAAGGTCGAAGTGTGGGTCAGTTTTGTAGTCTCCTTGTAGACGAGAGTCCTTTGTATTATTGAGAATAATAGAAGGTTGGGCATTGTTGCCCGTAAACGTGTTCATTCCTTAAAGTCCCAAAAATATTCTAAGTGTGAGAAACAAGTTTGAGTGAAATAGGCTGAAGTTGGCTGTGTTTGCCGACTGCCGTGCAGGGTGAACTAGAAAAAAAATGACCCTGTATCAGGGTCCATGGCGTGTTGCTTCACTAAAGATTAAAGAAGCTCCCTACCTACGTACGAACGAGTCATTTGCACCTTTTCCCTATTTTGTGCTGGTTTTTAAGTTTTTCCCTTCAAATGAATTGGTCTTTTAACTTTTATCTTTCAAAATTAAATTTATGTCTATAGGGCATAAGTTATGCATCATAATATCTAAGTTATGCAAAGAACGTATACCTCTATAAACATAATTTCAAAGGACAAATTAAAGAACGACCCATTTAAAGGACAAAATTAAAGACCAGTTAATTTAAAGGGTCACCATGTAATTACTTGCCGACGAACCGGTGTGGTAGACTCAATTACTAATTTCACACACCAAGTCAAGAAATTGCACGATTTTCACTTCAAATGATTGGTCTTTAATTTTTCTCCCTTAAATTGAATGAATGCCTTCTAAGACATATCTTTTACGGAATCTACCACAATTTTTACAAATCTCGTATAAAATTTATGCATTCATTTGAGGCGCAAAATTTAAAGAACCCTCCAAAATAGAGGGAAAAGTGCGAATGACCCCGAAAGTCACATGTCACTCCACGTGTAATAATTATAATCTCCAAAACTAGAAATACCCTATAACGAGGAGTTAGAATGTTGTAAAAAAAAAAAAAATGAAGGAAACCCAAGACAGCAAGTTAAGAACATTAACCCATTAAATATTACCTTAATTATTTTTAATTCTCAATTTGCTCAAAGCGGCATAGGTCAGATTTGCTTTGTTTGCTTCACTTTTGGTTTGATTCCCATTTGTTTCTCCATCGGTTAAGGTTTTGCAGCGACAACACTCTCCGAAAGAAATTCCATCTCTTCTTATTTTCTTCATTTGGTAATGCGCCAACGCACTTTTTGAAGTTTTTTCTGTTTGGATTGAGATGTTGTTGGTATGGGTTTTCCTCTTACCATTTGTTTCTGGTTCTAGGGAATCCTTCATTTACCTTAAAACCCAAATTATTTACCCAATGCAGGTTAATCTGCTTACCTTTTGTGGTCAGGCCCTTTTCGTACCCGCACGCATAGCGGGATAGTGCACCAGTCTGCCATTTTTTTTATTGTTAGAATGTTATAATCTAAACTGAGTGAAATGGATATAGATGATTCGTATACTGACCCAACTAGTATGGCATTGAGGGTTAGTTTGATTGATATCTTTTTAGGTAGTACGTAGTACTATCTTTCTGCTTGACCAATTTATTTATGTTTTTTAAAGCCATATTTTCCGTTATATCTTGATTTGATTAGAGAAGCAACTAGCAAGTATATCTCTTGGAATTATGACTGAGAATATTGAAGACTGAAGATCATATTTTTTTTGGCCTTTTCTTTTCCCTGGTGGTGGTAGGGGTTTATATATTTTAACTGTAACACACTATGCAATACCATGGTTGTATTCCGCTGGTTAGTGACACACACAAAAACATGGATCTATATTGTACTTACTGTTTGGGGAAGAAAACTAATATTTGTTTGACTATGGGTTTTTCAAACATCTTCTAAATACTTTATGGGTGTGTTTGCTATGAAAGAAAATGTTTCCCGTGGAAAATGTTTTCCAAGAGAACAAGTGGGTTCTTACTCATTTTCTAGTGGTTGGTAAGTAAGGGAAAAAAATGTTAGCCCAAGAGCATTTATATGTAATCTAGCAAAACACTATGGGTGTGGGATGGTCAAGGGTGGGGGTTGGGGGCGTTGGGTGGGTGGGGAGGAAACAATAAACTTGGAATTTCACTTATGGAACTTGTTTTCGCTACTTCAATTAGGGAAGTCATTTTTCTCATTTTTAAGTTTTAAGAACTTATTTTCCTAGAGAAAATGTTTTCCAAAACATTTTGGACAACCAAACATGGGAAAATTAGAAAACATATTCTGGATAATGTTTTCCTACCAAACACTCCTTATACTACGATAAAGTTGTGCATTTGTAGTACTTCATGTGTAATTTCTAACTATGTAAGTAAAAATAATATTTGCGAAATCACTGTCCAAAGTGAAACCAAAGTAGATGCTTTTAGCTCATATTCTGTAACCCATCATTCTTTTTAGAAGAGAGGGAGTGATAAACTACTTCTCGTTCTGTTATAATTCCAAAGGGAGGGTAATGTTACAGTAACTTAGGGGATTATTTTTGCAGACTTGTTTGATGTACATATTATTTTCCTTACTTTGCAGGGTATATTTTTGTCTTTGCTACCTTCATCAAAAGGTTTAAAGCCCTTTGAGAGAGGGCAACAAAATGAGCAGGATTGGAAATTTGGAGTGTACAACCACCATCACCTGAGTACTTCACTGGAACATATGTGATTATTGGGGAAACAAGGTAACCGACCTCAGGGAACTCATAACCAGCTTGTGGGGCTTCAAATGGTTGTTTCAGTAGAAGTTGCATGATGCAGTTATATGTTAGGTTAATGCCCTTTCTGGCTGTTAACTTGTTACTTTAGGATATGTTCTGCAGATGTTTGTGTACATTATGGGAATATAGAATTTAAGAAATGGAAGATTATCGAGAATTAGAGATTTCGCTTCCTAGCTGGATCAGCAAAAATCCATCCGAGATGGCTGAATCGTGGTTCTTCATTCTCTCTTGTTTCATTGCTGGTTTAGTTGGAATCGTCACTATCTTTTATACAGCTTTCCAGTGGAGAAGGAATGTAAACATTAGTTGGATGAAAGCCATAGCTAGGTCCAAGAAAAATCCGAAAGCCAAGCATAAGGTCCCTGTAGCTCTTCATACGTGGACTTTGGAATCCGTATCTCGAGGGAAAAGTTTAAATTGCTGTGTCTGCTTACAGTCCATGTCTCCATCTCAAACTCTTGGACCGATGGTGTCGTCAGAGAGTTTTTTTAATTGCTGCAACACTTGTGGTGCAGCAGCTCATCTTAATTGCTCATCGAGTGCTCTTAAGGATTGCAAATGTGTATCAATGTTTGGATATAAGCACGTGGTACATCAGTGGGCAGTTCGGTGGACAGAGGTAGCAGACCAACCAGATGAATCCTGTTTCTGCAGCTACTGTGAAGAGCAGTGCAGCAGTTCATTTCTTCGGGGTTCCCCTGTATGGTGTTGCTTATGGTGTCAGCGCCTGGTTCACGTTGATTGCCATGCTAATATGTTCAATGAAACAGGTGATATTTGTGACTTAGGCCCTTTCAGAAGGCTTATTTTATCACCTCTTCATATTAAAGAGTTAACTAGGACATCCTCTGGTGGACTGCTGAGTACTATTGCACAAGGAGCCAATGAGATTGCATCTTCAGTACGTGCTAGTATTAGAAGTCAAAGCAAGAAATACAAACACAAACACAATAACAAAAAACATGGAAATGAGGTCTCTGCTGACACAGGCAGTGGTGACACTATTGGTGACACAACCACTGAAAGCACTGCAGATACTTATCAAGTAAATGGTACTTGCAGAGTAGAGGAAAATTGTAATGGTGGTATACAGAGTGAGGCTGTAGATCAGCAGCAAGGAAGTGTTCTGAAAAAGCTGGTATCTATACCCAGCTTCAAGAGGAGTTCTTCAATCAATCAGAAGGATGAGTCTCAGTTAATACGGATGAAACAGAAATATGAATTGACTGATTTGCCTCCAGATGCTAGGCCTCTGCTAGTTTTCCTAAACAAGAAAAGTGGAGCTCAGCAAGGAGATTCACTTAGGCAGCGGTTGAACATTTTGTTAAATCCTGTGCAGGTCAGGTCATTTAGAGCATCATTCCTTAGCTAGTCACTTTTCTTTGGCCTGATTACATGGACATGTGTTCGCCCTATACCTGTGCATGTATGAAGATTTGGGAATCAGTAGAACTGTTACTACCATGGGAATATGACTTGGTTGACAAATTAGGGTTTACCATATAAAAAAGAAGTTTTGAACCGCGGGCCACTGGGCTTGGTGATATCACATATACTTTATTAGGATAACTGTTTGAGCACATTCCAATTGATAATGATTACAATTCACCAATAGACATATAGGCTGATGTTTTAATAGACTAGTATAACATAAGGCATTTGTCAAAGGAGATTCGTCAATCTTCATTTTCAGTTGAATTGACTTGAGGATTATAAAATTTGGCTTATACAGGTATCTATCATGTGAAAGGGAGAGAGTTAAGATAAAAAGAAGTTTAGTTTTCCTCTTTTACGGAGTTTTAATGTAGAATAGCTAATTCTTGAGTTCTACTTACTATGCCAGCTTGACTGTAGCTCCAATCGTAATGATTATCATGGAAGGTGATTAATATTTTCCTATTAACTCTTGTAGTGTAGTCTACCTTTCAGTAGATTCAACAATTTTATGTCCATGAGTGTGTCCTGATCTGATGTTGCATGGATATGCTAATTAGGTCTTTGAGTTGAGTTCAACAGAAAGACCCGAAATAGGTCTTTATCTATTCAGAAAGGTCCCTCACTTTCGGATTCTCATTTGTGGAGGAGATGGAACTGTTGGTTGGGTTTTAAATGCTATAGATAAACAAAACTTTGTTTCACCCCCACCAGTAGCAATACTTCCTGCTGGGACGGGAAATGATTTGGCTCGAGTTCTTTCCTGGGGAGGTGGTCTGGGTTCAGTTGAGAGGCAAGGAGGTCTTTGCACACTTTTGCATGATATAGAACAAGCAGCAGTAACCATCCTTGATCGTTGGAAAGTTTCAATCTTGAATCAACAGGGAGAGCTGCTTCAACCTCCAAAGTTCTTGAACAACTACCTTGGTATGTTGACTTATCTTTTTCATGTCATATATAAAATTAATATCTAAATTATCTCCAGTGAGCTGAATAAATGTTGAATGTTTTGCTTGGAAATACTATGATGAGCATCTCACTTTCTTAGATATAGAATTTGATGACTCTTGTTAACTGATATTCCAGGTGTTGGTTGTGATGCAAAAGTTGCATTGGAAATCCATAATATGAGGGAGGAAAACCCTGAAAAGTTTTACAATCAGGTAATGTAGATATCTTTTTGTTTTTCGAGGATATGAAGCATGGCAATTTGGTAAGTGGGTATCAATTCCAAACAAGTTGGGGTCGGCTATATGAATCTTCACTGACAATGTTTCTTCATTTAAGTCAAACTCATGTCATCATCACACCAAATACAACTAAATGTGAATTATAAGTTAAATATATATAAATAAGAGTAATATTATTATTACAATTATTATTATTAAAAGTTCTCTATATTTTACTGCATAAATCTATGATTAGGACTGAGTTCAAGCCATGGAAACAACCTCTTGCAGAAATGTGAGGTAAGACTGCTTATAATAGACCCTTGTGGTCCGGCCCTTCCCTGGACCCCGCACATAGCGGGAGCTTAGTACACCGGGCTACCCCCTTTTTTTTAAATCTATGATTAGGCCAAAATACTCCTAGAAAAGCAATAGGTTCAAAATCAACGCACTAACAAGAGTCCTATTCCCACATCCCAACTAGTAGATATCTTATATATGGATCTTTGTCTTTTGTTGTGCCCTGTCTTTAGCCAAGTCTGCATTGATTCCAATAAAGTATAGGTTTTTCTAGACAACTTCCTTCTATGTGACTTTAGGTCTAACTCGCCTCCTTCGTTCGCTATAGTTTCACATCTACGGACTAGTGCTTTTGTGAGTCCGCTTGACATGACCAAACCATCCCATGTAACTTGATATGATACCAAATAGGTCTATAGCTTCAAAACATTTTCTTTGATAACTGATATGTTTGATGGAAGACCTTATACCTTTTTATATCCTACAATGGTAAAATTACTCTCAACTCATGTGATGCGAAAACAAACAAATTTGTGCCTTGTAAACCTTATTGCAAGTTTGGCTCTTTCTTTTATGCTATACTTTCAAAGAATTTTTAGTTTCTTTTGAGGGTACTTTGGCCTAATTACAATGTGTTGAAATTTATGACCATCTCATCTAAAAGCTTAAGTTGTTAGAGAGAGCTTAATTTCATCACGTGAGATCAGATTCTTTTTCATGGACCAAGAATGTGGATATCTCTTTTGATAATGGTTCGAGGTGAGACTCGAATCCAGGACCTCTGCTTGCTCTGACAGGTTGAGGTGTGTTACCATCCCATGTTGTTTATCTCCTTATATGGTCGTCAGCTATCTATCCTCACCTCATAAGCTAGACTTTGAGGTTGAGTCAGGTCCAAAGTTCATTGCTTGACACAATACTCAATTTTGAAGGCATTTCTTTCATAGTTGCACTATTTTATCCATTGATGCATTAGTTCCATGCTTGTGCTGCTTGTTCAAATAGAACAATTGTTAGGCCATTTGTTAATCGGGCTGTTTAACATAGAGTCACATGCCATTAGTAGTTTGCGCTTCAATTTTCTCAGATGGGTAGACAAGTCTTCTAGAGGACATAATCTTTAGATGAAATAAGAAACTCACCTAGATGTTCTGGACGTGACTTCTCTCTCTAATATCCAGACCTGAATGCTTTCTTGTTAACATGAATTTCTATTCATCGATAATTTTGTAAAAACTATATTGTGTGTTGCACACTGTTTCTAGGCTAATTAGCTTTTTCAGACGTCGGCCTCCTCCTTGACGTTTCTGATTGTCACTGAATTTGTTCTCGACGTGTTCATTCGAGCTTTCTTCATGGGTTATTCGTGCTACCTGCTGATCTACTCTGCTTAACAATTGCTTCATATTGCGTTCCTGTTAAAACTTGTATCGTAAACATTGGCATTTCATATTTTATATGCACATTATTGATAATGATTTATCCTTTGTGTTATTATATTAATCTCTTCTAGAGATTCTAGGTCCTCCATTACTTCGGGGCAACCTGTATTAATTAAAAAAAAGGGCAGCTCGGTGCACTAAGCTTCCGTTATGCGCGGGGTCCGGGGAAGGGCCGGACCACAAGGGTCAATAATTGAAAATTTAGAGACTTGAGTGTCAATGACATGGTGTATACTAGCCATTAACTTTTACACTTTTGCTTGTTTAATATGAATTCTTTTTGGGAAGTTCATTAGGTAGGTTGTGCTTTGCTCTTTCCAAAAAGTAGGTTAAGTTGACAAACCCTTACAAAAATCCGCCTGTTGTAAGTTGGCTACTTAATAAACACTCTCGTCTGAGGTGGTTCTTGTGGACGCTAATGAATATTTAAAATTTAATCGTCTATCATGTTTATCTCTTATGTATTTATGTGTTTTTAGGGGCCGTTTGGTTTGGGTTATAGAGGAGATAATCTCCACATAAAAATCAGCATAACCTTATACCATATTTGATAGGTGTAAGGTCTGCGTACATTCTACCCTCCCAGACCCACCTGTGGGATACACTGGGTATGTTGTTGTATACTAATACTCCATCTGTTTCAATTTATGTGGCACCGTTTGACTAGACACAAAATTTAAGAAAGAAAGACTTTTGAAATTTGTGGTCTAAAATAAATCTTAGACATTTGTGTGGCTATAAATTATTTCATTAAGGGTAAAATGAGAATTTTAAAGTAAAGTTGTTTCTAATTACGGAAATATGACATTCTTTTTGGGACAGACTAAAAAGGAAAGTGTGCAACATAAATTGGGACAGAGCGAGTATGTAATACATCTAACTAAATATTCAGCAAGAAATAACCTAAGCATTATAATCCCTAGATAACTAAATCCCCGCATAACTTTTTTTTTAGAAACTGGTAATGCTAAACTAATCCTCGAATAACTAATCCCTCCATAATTACAACAATAACATACCCAGTGTAGTCCCACAAATAGGGTCTGGGGAGGATAGGATGTACGCAAACCTTACCCCTACCTTTAATCGCTGCATAATTAGTTCCTGTATAACTAATCTCTACGTAAGTTGTGTACATAACTTATCTCTGAACCAAATGACAGCTTAGAGATTGAGCTTCATGATTGTTTGATTCATTTAGGAGGATTTTGTTTATTGATTACTTAAGTCGTGGAGATGAGGGTGAGGAGATGCGTGTCTATTTTTGAGAACCAGTTTGGATTCATGCCGGGGCGTTCGACTACTGAAGCCATTCATCTTATTAGAAGGTTGGTGGAGCAGTATAAGGAGAGGAAGAGAGACTTGCATATGGTTTTCATCGACCGCGAGAAGGCATACGACAAAGTTCTTAGGGAGGTTCTATGGAGATGTTTGGAGGTTAGAGGTGTACCTATGGCGTACACTAGGGTGATCAATGATATATATGATGGAGCTAAGACTAGGGTACAGATAGTAGGAGGAGACTCGGAACACTTTCCAGTGATGATGGGGTTGCACCAGGGATCAACTCTTAGCCTATTCCTATTTGCCTTGGTGATGGACGAACTGACGCGACAAATCCAAGGGGAGGTGTCATGATGTATGTTATTCGCAGACGACATAGTCTTGATTGATGAGACTCGTAGCGGAGTGAACGCCAAGTTAAAGGTTTGGAGATAGACTTTGGAATTTAAAGTGTTCAGGTTGAGTAGGACATTTCCCTTACTAGTCAAGTGATAAGGTAGGGCGCTATTCGATGAAGAAAACAAAAGACAGAATATTTGGAGTGCAAGTTCAGCGGGAGCGACCCTGAGATAGGCGTGGAGGTGAGGCTTGGTACTCAGGTCATTCCAAAGAAAGGAAGCTTCAAATACCTCGAGTCTATTATCCAAGGGAATGGAGAGATTGATGACGATGTTACACATCGTATTAAGGCAGAGTGAATGAAATGGAGGCTCGCATCTGGAGTCTTGTGCGACAAAAAGGTGCTACCAAAACTTACAAGCAAGTTCTATGGGGTGTTGGTTAGACCGACTATGTTGTATGGGGCGGAGTGTTGGCCAGTCAAGACTTCGCACATCCAAAAGATGGAAGTTGCGGAGATGAGGATGCTGAGATGAATGTGTGGTCATATAAGGAGAGATATGATTAGAAATGATATCCGGGACAGAGTGGGAATGGCCTCGGTGGAGGATAAGATGCGGGAAGCGAGGTTGAGATGGTTCATGTATGTGTAGAGGAGAGATACAGATGCCTCAGTGCGGAGGTTGGCTATGAACGGGTTCAGGAGGGGGTAGAGGTAGGCCGAAGAAGCATTGGGGAGAGGTGATTAGACGGGATGTGGCGCATGTGCAACTTACTGAGGACGTGACCTTAGATAAAGGGGTGTGGAGGACACAGATTAGAGTAGTAGGTAGTCGAGCGTAGTCCTACTTACGCTTATAAAATGATAGTTGTAGAGTTATTACTGTAGGCCCGATTGCTTTATAGTCCTCTGTAGTTTGATTTCTGCTGCTATGTGTTCTTTAGTGTACTTTGTTTATCTTATTTATCTGCGTTAGCTACTGCATCCTTTTGTCAGAATGCGTTACCATGACGTATTCGATTTTGTTATCATCATGTTTATACTGCTTTAATTTCTTGTCTGGGTCTGACCATTTCTCTTGCTTTGCTTGTGATTATGCTTTGTCTTGAGCCGAGGGTGTCCCTGAAACAGCCGCTCTACCTACCAAGGTAGAGTTAAGGTCTGCGTACACTCTACCCTCCCCAGACCCACGTTGTTGGATTTCACTGTGTATGTTGTTGTATTACTCAAGTCATATATGTATCTATGTGTATTTCTGCCAGTGCTGACAATATTTGGCGACATTGTTGCAGTTCATGAATAAAGTTATTTATGCCAGAGAAGGCGCCAAGAGTATCATGGATAGGA
This sequence comes from Anisodus tanguticus, assembly GCA_034509755.1. NCBI lineage: Eukaryota > Viridiplantae > Streptophyta > Magnoliopsida > Solanales > Solanaceae > Anisodus > Anisodus tanguticus. Next base: position 19,294,428 of record CM067552.1, on the reverse strand, counting down.
CATTTGAAGATTTTCCGTGGCAAGTTCGTGTGGAGGTTGATGGCGTTGAGATTGAGGTTCCTGAGGTAACTTGTCAAATGCAAAGCTACAAAATCCTTGTGAAAAGTTCATATGTTTTTGAACTTCTACTTTTAGTTATTTAACATGCTGACTTCTTGTCATATATACACAAATATATTCATTTTTGCAACTTCCTTATTAATATTTTTGCACCTTTTGTGCACGGATTGTGGTTGATGTTTTAGTCAGTTATCTTGTCTGGAGACTACTTAAAATACAATTACTAGTTAATTGATCAGATGTGAAATGATCTTGCTCCTTCCCTTTCTAGGATGCAGAAGGTGTTCTTGTAGCTAATATTGGGAGCTACATGGGCGGAGTAGACTTGTGGCAGAATGAAGATGAAAGCTATGATAATCTTGATCCTCAATCCATGCATGATAAGATGCTGGAGGTTGTTAGCATTTCTGGTACCTGGCATCTTGGGAAGCTGCAGGTATATTCTAGAGGATTCCAGAGATGATGTTAATGTAGTAACAATAATCATCATTTTGAAGCTTTGTTTCCTGGAGATGTGTCAACACTGTTTTTAGTGATGTTAATCACTTAGCTGTTATTTTGTGTTCATATCCCAAGGTGGAATCTGATCAATAATATATCTGGTAGTACAGTAGTTCTGTGGCAAGAGTTGTTGCAGATATAGTTTTAGGTGTAAGTAAACGGAGAAGGACAACAGTTGATCATTGTTTGTTGATGGGTTATTTTGAATTGTGATCAACTGCTACTCTTTGAATCTGATTAAACAAACCCAGTTGTTTCTGACACAGTCGTTATGGTTTATTTGATCTTTTTGCTTTTAAATGTTATTTCTGCGATAAAAGCATTGTTGTTGCAATCAGGTGGGGCTTTCCAAAGCTCGGAGGCTTGCACAAGGGAAAGTGATAAAAATTCAACTTTTTGCTGCATTTCCTGTTCAAGTAGATGGAGAACCTTGGAATCAGCAACCCTGTACATTGACGATAACACATCATGGACAGGTCTCCTTCCTTAAAATTCAACAGTGCTTAAATTTTTGTCCACTGAAGCATGGGTCTGAGACCGTTGTATTTGGCATGCCTGCATTACTGTCTAATAATTACCATAATGTCACGGGTTTAAAGAGCTCTTGCGATTTGGAAATGGTGGGAATGGGAAATATTAATTTTATCATTCATTTCTTCTGCTGCGTGTCTTTACTGTATGGAAGCTATTAGTGTTCTTTTTTAAAGGTCAGTATTATATATATAGCATGAGATGTGCTTGAAATAATTACAAAAGGAATCCAGTTTTCACATCAGTCTAACAGCATGGATTCAAGTGTCTAGAAGAGAAGTTTTTTTTGATAAACGGTCACAAGAAAGAAGGGATTCTGCATCACCAACCAATTCCTCTTTGCACCAGAAAGAAACAAAAGTATACAATTGTTTTTAGCTTCGGTGTAGAACTGGTTGCATCTTCAAAGCATCTTGCATTTCTCTCTTTCCGAAATAGTCCACCAAATGACCAAATAGTTGCTGGGATAGCCTCCACCATTTCTGCTGCTCTCTTGACATACCCTACCATACCAACTTCTCATCATATCAGTGATGTCTTCGGCATAGTCCATTTGTATCTCAGCATATTTAAAAATGGGTCCCGCAGCTGGGAGACAACAGGGCAATGCAAAAACAAAGGGTTGATGGTTTCTGGATAAATTCCACAAAAGTAGTACTTTTTGCAAAGTTGAAAAATCCCTTTTCTGCAAGATTATCCTATGTCAAGCGTGTTTTTTTGTTGCTAGCCGCACATAACATTCAACTTTCAGTGGTGCCTTAGATCTCCATATGTTCCTCCAAGGCCATGAGTTAGCATTCTGTGAGTCAGCAACTAAAAGTCTATAATATGAGTTACAGCAGTATTGGATCCAGAGTTGTGCAGTGGAAGCTATTAGTGTTTTCTGATGTAAAATGATGTTTAGGCTGTTATGGTGTATTGTATTTCTTTGTCATTTCTCTTGTTTCCTTGTGTTTCTCCTTTCTCCTTTGGTGGTGACATTTCAGACAACTAAACAACTACTGCTGCTGGTACTACATACACCCACCCACCCTCACACATATGGAACTTGTCTTTTGGACTAAGACTGGATTAAATGGAATAACATGGACTCATATAGTCAACTTCAGCTAGATTGGGATTGAGGCTGCATTATTGTGCATCTAACACTTATGATTTGTAGGCCTTTATGCTGAAGAGAGCAGCGGAAGAACCTCTGGGCCATGCAGCAGCCATAATTGCAGAGGTGCTTGAGAATGCTGAATCCAATCAAGTAATTAATACATCACAGAAGCGGGCACTTCTTCAAGAAATGGCAATCAGACTGTCTTAGCTGTGTTTCTTACAAGATTCGGCACTGCTCTTTTAGCTTGCTACAGTCCGGGTAAGTTTTTGTGTACAGTAGTCTTGTATAAAACAATCCTTTGCTTCATCGCATGGGTTTCTCTACTTCATATGTAAAATATCTAACATCTTGGAATGCTTCTAGCTGAAGCTTGTTCGTATAATGAACTCTACAGTGTAAAGACTTTAAAATGAGGTAAATTTTACAGCGGCATGTTTTATTTACATCACGTTTGAGGTTACCAACAACTTTTATTCTGGATGGACATAGTGTTTCTTTTTAAATTTTATCACGTTGGGTCATTTGGGAACCCACACTAACTGTGTGAGCACATGTGCCACTAAATTTACATTTTTTTTGCGTGGATTCCTTCATACGGGCTGGTCTTTAATTTTGGCCCCTCAATTCGTTGATCTTTAGTTTTTATCTCTACTTCTCATTTAATGAAAATTTGTGGGCCAAAATACCCTTTATTCGCGGGTTTACTAAATCAGAGGTTCTGGGATCGAATCCCAGCAGAGACAAAAATAAAAATAAAAATAAAAATCGCAAGACAAGATTTTCATAAAATTATTCCTATTCGGCCAAAGTTATATAGAGATTATGACTTTGAGACATATTTTCTATTGAACTAGCCGGACAAGGCATAATCTTAAAATTTTCAACGAAATTTTACTTTCATGTATAGTTACATAGAAACCATGTTCCTTAATGCATAATCTCTATATAACTTTGGTCGAATAGGCATAATTTATATGAAATTTTGACTTGTGATTTTTTTTCTTTTTGACTCTGCTTGAATTCGAACCCACTCAGAGATATTATTGATCATTTTTATGCGAAGTGTAAAATTAAGTCTTGATTGTTAGAAATTGATTATCTGACTTCTTCCAAAGACAGATTTCTGTATCAATCAAATCCACAACTCGAAAGTTTTCTATTGTATTTCTCATATTACGTATTAGATTCTTTTACTATAATCAATTCTAATTTTGTATGGTGATTTATCTACCAGTTAAACCTACGGGTGGCCAGTGGGCCGGGCTCGGGACAGTCGGGCCGGCTTTGGCGGGATCGGGTCGGGGCGGGACAGGGGGAGGGGCGGGATTTGCCGAAGTCTCGCCCCGATCCTGATCCCATCGGAATCTGGTTGGGTCGGGATTGAGTCGGATCGAAATCAGGATTGGAATCCCGGGAATTTTTTTTTTTTTTTTGCACTTAATTAAAAAATAACATATGTATAAAAAACTGAATAATTAAACAAGACAAGATAGTGTAATAAAAACATCCCAAGACTGTTTTTGTGTCTCTTATATTATTTAATAGACATGATTTTTTTGTAATACAAATACAATTGTCAAAATTGCAACTTTGTGGTGTTGTTCAAAAGTTGCAAATTACATAGTGAAATTGCAATTAAAAAAATTACATTCTGAAAAAACATGTTCTAGTTTCTTGATAATTTCTTGTGGTTCTTCGGTTGGAATTGATATTTGTTGGTCAAATTGCTCCACGTCGCTTCCACCACCTTCGGATAAGATTTTGTTGTAGTTTTCGTCTTCTTCGTTGATCTCCGGTTGATCGTACCTTCTCCGCTCTGCTCGTATCCAATCTCTGAATAATACTACAATCTCCAAGCTGTCTCCGGCTAATGAGTGTCTGTGCTCTCCTATTTGATATCTGTCGGCAGAAAAGCGCTTTCAGACGCTGTTGATGACGTTTGAATGTTCAAAACATCTCGGGCCATCATTAAAAGTGTCAGAAAGGTCTTCTCATTCTCCCTCCAGTATTTTAGCAAGTCTTCACGTCCTTCTTCATTGAGAACTACTTGGTACGGTGCAGAACCCTACAAAATAAAAATATCAAACTCGCTAATTTGGTTAGTAGCGGTATGACCACACATTATATTTCTGAGGCTTTCAATACTAGCCGCAGAAAAAACATGTCTTTTGTGAGGTTGTGTTGAAGAAGAAGAAGATGGTATGGAAGCCGGTAGGTTACTAGCACTTTCTTGTTGGTAAAACCTATATATTTTTTTGCATTCGTCTTCTACGCTAGACAACGCTTCTTTAGTTTGTTCAATAGGTGGTGAGTGATTTGGATTTTTGGGACTTGGAGGTGGTAGTACTTCTATACAATCGTAAATAGTTTCAATAAGTGATTTAGTACCGTCTATTTTAATAGTCGGATTTAATACAACACCAATAATATAAATAGTGGGAATAGGAATAATTTTTTTTTTGATAAACATTTTTTAATAGCTGCCTTATAAGCTGATTTTTTCATATATTCACTAAGCAATAAAAATATTAAAGTTATATAAAACAACATAGTTGAAATAGTAGGATAATATATACTAGAAAATTCTTTTGTTGCTTGAAAAAATTTCTCTAAAAATACAATAATTTCGGAAATTTTTCCCCAATCGCTATCTACAACCATATCAGCTGAATTTTGATTATGAGAGTTAAAGAATAAAGTTATAGATTTTTTTATAGTCATAAGCAACAATTAGTTGCTCTTATAAAGAATTCCATCTAGTGGGTACTTCTTATTGTCTTTGAAATGGAGAACGTCCAATACGCAACGTGAGCATAAATTTTTAAAATTCACGCCAGGTCTCATATAGTTCTCCATCACATCGTCAAATCGGAAAAAGGCAAGGAGAAAATGCCTTCCACCGATGATGAAATAGAGTTGTGTGCAACCCTTTCATATTATTAAACTCATTTACTTAATTAATTTTCTCAAAATAAGTTATTTAACAAGTTTTCAAAAATTTGGGGACTAACTGAAGACCCCAAGTAATTCTATCCTTTTTTGCTGAAGAAGACTATATTTTTTCTCGCTGAAGAAGACTATTCGAACATCGATTATGGAATTGTTTGATTCAGAATCAGCTTTTGGAGATCATCTCTTTGAGTTCTTAAAAAGATTGAACAAATAATTTTAATGCCATACAAAATATGCTTTATGTTGCGGCGGTTTGATATTGTGCTTCAATATTTCTACAGGAATATGCTTATTTTGAGGATTACTGTACATCCTCATGAAAAAATTTATTTATATTCTCAAAAGATTATAAATTAATATTTAGAAAGTATTTCATTAATGACTGTTAAAATTTAAAAATATCTATCTATCTATATCTATTCTATATTATAATTAAAAACAAGAAGGGTCTTAGAAATGTTGTTTGAACTTTTTGCCCTTCAATAAAGACTCTACAACAGACACAATAGTCATTCACTATTTCTTAATATTTAAAAATAATTATTTAATTATTTACCTAATATTTAGGTATTTGAAATCAACTAGATAATTATTTAATTATTTTCCTATTATTTAGGAATTCAAATCAACTAAGTTTGGTAATCACAATTAATACTTTTATGGTCGATGAAATTCTAATATCTATATTTAGGAATTTGATTCCCACGCCAAAAGTAACAATTTACGTAATTCCACGTTGGAAATAAATTTATGCACCTTTGGTCTCTATAAAAGATTTGATGCGCCATAATTCATCTCCTTCAGGCTTCATTCCGTGAATTCTCCTTCTTTTTTCGTTAAGGTACGTGCATTGGGTCTACATTATATGTTTTCCTGTCTTAAGTAGTGTCTTTGTTTATGATGGTTGGATATTGATTTATTTGTTTTTATATACTTTGTTAAACTTTCTTGGCTTCGTAATGGCTTAGAGTATGATAGAATATACACCGTATATTCCTTTGATATTATTAGTGATTTTGTACATCGGTAATTATGTTAGTAATCTTTTGAATTAGGAAAATATTTATTTGATTTTCGTAATTATAGGCTAGGTTTGCTATTGTATATTATGTATATAAATCACTTACATTAATGAAAATAATCAAGAGATTATTCTCTTTCAGAGTATCAGCAGTCTACGGAAAAATTCTTTCCTTGTCCACCACAATTCCGCCGCCATTGGTCTCTCTCGGCCATCCCTTCATCCCTCCTTTTTTTTTCTTCAGAAACCCTAATTCTCCTCTTGTTCCTCAATCATGTCTAACACAAAGAATTCCTTTCATCCTGCCCTTGCAGTCTCTAACATCAAGAACAACATCCCTATTGTCCTTGAAATAGAGAACGTCCAATACGCAACCTGGGCAGAACTTTTTAAAATTAATGCCAGGTCTCATAGAGTCCTCCATCACATCGTCAAACCGAAAAAATGCAAGGAGAAGGTGCCTTCCACCGATGATGCAATAGAGTTGTGGGCAACTCTTGATGCTATGGTTCTTCAATGAATTTATTCCACCATCTCTATGGACCTCTTACAGACAATTATCAAACCCGACGCCACGACAATGGAAGCTTGGAATAGGTTGCGTGATATATTCCAAGATAACAAAAATTTTCGTGCCGTAACCCTTGAGCAATAATTCTTTCACATAAATATGAAGGATTTTTCGAGTGCCTCAGCCTATTATGAAAGGCTCAAGGAGTTGTCAGATCGACTTAAGAACAGCGGCACACCCATGACAAATGCTAGTCTCGTTCTTCAGATGGTTGCAAGCCTCTCCGAGGTGTATAATGGGGTTGAAACTCTTCTTTATCAAAGCAACCCTCTCCCGCCGTTCTACCAAGCACGTTCCATGCTCACCTTAGAAGAAGCAGGATTGGCTAAAAATATGACAACCGGAGTCAATTCCGCCATAATGGTGGCTATATCCCGCGAAACCGATAACACTCAATCATTCTCCAAAAATTATGGTCAAAACTGTAACAACGGGGGTGGCAAAAAGGGTCAAAACCATGGAAACAATCGCGGTGGCGGAGGCAAGGGTGGTGGCTGTGGCGTCAACGACGGTGGTAGTGGCGGAAGTGGAGGCGGAGGTGGCGGTCAATAGAGGGCTGGACCACTAGCGGCACCAGTGGCGGCAGTGGCAGACGTGGAGGCGAAAGTGGCGGTCAGTAGGGTGTCGGGCCACAACACCCTTGGCAGCAGACCTGGACATCGGGGCAATGGTCATGGGGCCTGCCTTGGGCAAGTGGGCAGTGGCCCATGCCACTCTGCCCGTATCCATCAACAAACTGGACCAGGCCCAATGGACAACAACGACAACAGCAATGTCAGACTAGGCCTTAGAATAACTAGTCCTGGCAGCAGCCTGGCCTGCTTGGGCCTTGGCCTCAGCAAGCCCACCTTTGTCTTCAACCCACACGGATATCGATGAGGCAATTCATACACTTGAGTTAAATCCTCCTGATGCTAATTGGTACATGGACACCGGTGCTATTTCTCATATGACATACGCGCTAGGTAATCTCTCATCTTATTTCAATTTGAGCAAAAATCATGGCATAATTGTTGGTAATGGTAATTCAACCATCTCGATATCAATTCTATGTAGATTTTTAATCATAAAGAAAAATCTGATGGTTGTTTTGAGAGGTATAAGGCCCGTCTTGTAGGTGATGGCAAAACTTAAAAGGTTGGCATGGATTGTGGAGAGACATTTAGTCCGGTGGTCAAACCGGCAACTATTCGCACTGTTCTCAATCTGGCTCTCTCAAAAGCGTGGCCCATTCATCAGCTGGACGAGAAAAATGCGTTCTTACACGGTGAACTCAAGGAAACCATATACATGCATCAGCCCTTGGTCTTCAGGGATCCCGATCATCCTAACCATGTGTGTTTGCTGAAGAAGTCCTGTCCTTGTATGGGATAAAACAGGCCCCTCGGGCCTGGTACAAAAGGTTTGCAGATTATGTGTCTACTCTTGGGTTTTCTCACAGCAGGTCTGATCATTCTCTGTTCATCTACCGTCATAGTATTTCTATGGCATACATTCTGTTAAATGTGGATGATATTATATTGACTGCTTCATCTCACAAACTACACAAGTCTATCATATCCCTTCTCAGCTCCGAATTTGCTATGAAGGAAGGACTCGGGGCCATTGAGTTTTTTTTGGGTATTGCTGTCACTCGTCATGCATGTGGTCTATTTCTATTTCAAAGGAAGTATGCAACAGAGATTATTGAACGGGCTGGGATGTCATCCTGTAAGTCATCTCCTACTCCGGTTAATACTACATCGAAGCTGAGTGCTACTTCTAGCACACCATAAAAAGATCCCTCCCACTATTGTAGTCTTGTAGGGGTTCTTCAATATCTCACGTTTACAAGGCCCGATATTACTTATGCAGTGCAGTAAGTGTGTTTATTCATGCATGATCCGAGGGAAGAACACATGCACGCTCTCAAACGCATTGTGCGTTACATTCAGGGCAATCTTGATTACGGTTTACACTTATATCCATCATTAGTATCTACTCTCATGTCTTATACATATGCTGATTGGGGTGGATGTGCAGATACTAGGCGTTCGGCATCTGATTATTATATGTTTCTTGGTGATAAATTGGTCTCTTGATCGGCTAAAAGCCAGGCTACTTTGGTCGCGATCCGGCATGGAGGCCGAATATTAGGGAGGGGGGGGGGGGGGTAGCCAATGTGGTGTCTGGAGTCATGTTGGTTGCATAACCTCCTCTTAAAGCTTCATTTTCCTATTCGAAAAGCTACCTTGATCTACTGCGATAATGTTAATGCGATATATCTCTCGGGGAATCTTGTCCAACATCAGCGCACTAAACATATCGAGATGGATATTCACTTTGTTCGTGAAAAGGTAGCTCGTGGACAAGTACGTGTCTTGCATGTCCCCTCACGTTATCAAATTGCTGACATGTTTACCAAGGCCCTTCCCTAAGTTCTATTTGAAAATTTTAGGAACAGTCTCAGCGTACGACAACCGCCCGCTATGATTGCGGGGGTGTGATAGAATATACACCGTATATTTCTTTGATATTATTAGTGATCTTGTACATCAGTAATTATGGTAGTAATATTTTGTATTAGAAAAATGTATATTTGATTTCCTTAATTATAGGCTAAGTTTACTATTGTATATTTTGTATATAAACCAATTACATTAATGAAAATAATCAAGAGATTATTCTCTTTCAGAGTATTTAGTCCAAACATTTTGGGTATACACTACATGCAATCATGTAATGGAAGTATCACCTTTCTAATTGAACTATTTTAGCTTCAATATGTTTGTTGTCTTTGCAAAATTATTAGACCTTCTTACTCGCTTCAAACGCGAAATTTTAGAGAAACTTTTAGTAGGAACTCGCGGTCCGTGATGTTTTTAACGGAAAATTGCTATCCAGAACACCGCTATAACATTTCTGATGAACTTTTTATAGAGATTCCTAAGCGACGAGCCAAATTTTGATGGGATGCACATCTATAAGAAATTAATGATTTTCTGGCAATGACATTATTGTGGTTGATTATAATAGTAAGAAATTTAAAGTTAAATTATGATAAATCTAAAACACTGAATTCTTTATACACTAAAAATGAAAGCATGTGATGATGTCTGAATGCATACGAAATTTACAAAAGAAACTTTTTTATCACTCGCGGTCCGTAATGTTTTTGGATGGATGGTCGCTGCCAAAAAACCGCTTTAACATTGTCAGCAAACTTTTCATCGAAAATATCTAAACAATGAGCCAAATTTCAACGACATATTTATCTGTTATGTGATGACTCTTTTCGATGCTTCCCTTAACCCTAAATAAGTTCTTGCGATTATTATTTAGAATATTCATCTAAAAATGTTTATCCCGGCTTACTAGAATACATTAGGAGCTCTAGGACATTGATGAGCCATCAGGTGAAAAAAATAATGATTTTTGAAGGTTATTTACGTCAAGCAATCTTATGCATGAAAAACGAGACGTAATCACGCGTTTTTATAGAATTGTCTTTTTTTGTTGGTAGACGCTTACATACACGTGTTGCACACGTATACTAACGAAGGGCCTTAGAAATATTGATTGAACTTTTTGTTCATCATTAAAAGACTCTACAACAAACAAATTGTCATTTACTATTTTCCTAATATTTAAAAGTTTAAAATCAACCCTATACGAAGTTCTAAATATTTGAGAGTTTGAAATCAATTAAAATTGTAAACATATAAATCTTTTCCATACTCATACTCATCATTGCCTAACTAAGTAGAAACACGTTATATGATGAGAATCTGTCTATGAGGGGATTAATATTTTCATGATATTTGATGGAGTTGCACTTTTTTCCACATCTCAACGAGTGAAGCAGAGATAATTTTGTTGAATTAGTTCGTATAACGATCTATGCGGTATTCATTTATTCAATTTCTTTTTATACTAAAATTCCTTCACTTTTCAGAAAAATTCGACCACTTTTTGTGTTAATGTTATGCTAGGCCACAACCCAGACAAATTGTAGACAATTAAGTGTGTTACCTAATAAGAAAATATTATTACCAATTATGTTTAATTAAATTCTAAATTTAATATATTACCCCTAATATAAGAATCTATTTTTTTTTGGTAAAAAGAAAAACTCGTGGTTAGAAGTTTCATGATGTAGTAATAACTTAATCAAGTAATTGTCATTTATTAAAATTAGCCAATACCACTATGGTTGTTGGTAAAAATGCTATTTCCAATTAATTTATTTAAAATATATTATATTAATCATGGAATAAGAAAGCAAAATAAAATATTTACTTAAAAAGAAACAAATTGTAGTTAATAGTTATATGATATCACAACAATAAAATTAAGTTGCCATTTATTGAAATTAACCAACAATATATGGTTGTTGGTAAAAAGATGTTGCAAAATTCCATACTTTGTTGTAGTGTTTATAAATTTTTTTACTTAATTACCTATATTCTTCTTTTGTTTCCCTGAGTTTTAGGTTCTATATATGGAAGTTCCAGATAGGAAGAAGTGGTGGCCACTTTTTTGTTTTCATGCCGGAGAGTTCTTAACAATATTTATGTTATGAAAGGTTGCTTACTTGGAGATGATGAATCAGGCCCTCGAAAACACTGGAAATCCCCATTCCGAATATTCTTTTTACCGGTATTTCTTAAATAATTAATTAAATTATGTTTCCAATGTTAACTTAACCAGAAGTAAATTACTGGAATTGGTCTTATTACATAATGAGATGATTTCTCTGTTTTAGATCAAAGCACATGATTTTTTTCGATAAGGTAGTATTTACTTGGTACTATTTATTTGAATGTTTCCAATTGTAATATAATATTCTTGTTTGTATTATTTAAGGTGGGGATAACTATGAAAAAAAAGTGCTCTTTTTATTTTTGGAAAAACAAAAAACTGCCATACTTAACGTTTTTTTATTGAATACAACTTCTGTTTGTTTAAGATAGGATTCAGTTTAGGTTTTTACACTAATTAATGCTACTTATGTTGTGTCTTATTTTGTTTAGGTTTAAAATTCACTTTAGTAAGGAGAGAACTGTCTTATTTTAATTTTGTTTAGGTTTATAATTCACTTTAAGTATTCCGTTTTAACAAAACTCTCGTAGGCAACAAATGAGAAATATTAGGTTTAGGAATATTTAGAAATTAAAATTAATTTAGACTTAAAATTCTTTTATCAATTAGTGTTACTTCCGTTAATTTTCTAGAATTTTAAAACCAAAACAATTTAGATTAGAAAGGAGATGAACACTCCTATTAATAAAGAAGTCCGTACTCCACATTTTTAAACATGAAATCCTGATAGAGTCGATGATTGTAGAGGTAAATTTGCTTGTGGGTTGAGGTAAATTTTTATACTTTTAGTTTGTTCTAGAAGTTAGTATTTATAAATGATCGTGTATTCTTGATAAACAGTTGCATATTTTTGAAAAGTTATCAGTTGTGATTTTTGTTACAATGTCTAATATATGGTTATCAATTTATAATTGACTTATTTATAAATAGAGTAATTGGGTATCTTGCAAATATGAAGATTTTATATGGATTAGTTATATAATATTTGTACTAATAGATGTTTTATTGTATGATATAATGACATGTTAGGTTAATGTAGACGATATTTTTGGTGTATGATCCTTTTATCGATTTGACTACTCTATCATGACCAAACTCTTATACAATTCACATAAATATTTTCTTAAGTGCAACATAGTTGTTCATGTGAAAAAATGTATTGTGGCAAATACAGTCCACATTAGCTATTGTTTGACAATGTGCTTTATTTAATGTAATCGTAAAACATAATCCTATTAAAAATTATCTGATAAGGGAACATAACATAGGCTAAGAACGTCGTTATAGAAAGATATTAGGTGAGATACAACAACATAATATATTTATCTCTCATATAGAGTACTAAAATATCTATAGTTCCAAATAATATGTAATTAATATAACTAAATTCACATTGATTATATGTTCAGTAAATATTGATGAGAATTGCATCATTTTTTAGACAATTGCATATATTTTAATGAGAAACATAAATTATATATTGATTCACACGATGCACACGTGCAACACACATACATTTAAGACTAGTATTATATTAAAGTACGAATGGTCTTAGAAATGTTGATTGAACTATTTACCCTTCATTAAAAGACTCTACAATAGACAAAATTGTCATTACTATTTTTCTCAATTATTATATAGTTATATTTATAAATTTTATCCACCTTAAATTGTTAGTTTTAGGATTAGAGTTCCTTACCAATCAATATTACTTAAGTTGTCTTTTCTTTATTTAGGTTTAACATTCACTAAGGCTTCTCTGCCAAAACTGCCGCAGGCAACAATTGTTTAAAATTAGGTTTTTGTTCATTAACTAATACTACCACTTTAGGTTTAGTTTTCAATTATAGCTCAATTTCTTTGAGAGAAAACAATTAATTAATCAGGGAGTTCCTTATCCTTGTCACGGTTTTCTTGAAATTCAGTGCGCAAAGCTTCATTCTATATTCTTTAACATAAAATTTTGGTAGTGTCTATGACTGCAGAAATAAATTTGCTTTTAATTTGAGGTAAGCTTTCTAAATATTTTAATCTGTTCTTGAAGTTACAATTTTGTTTGATCTGGAAAAACTCTTATATTTACTTCTTCATTCCATATTTTTAACATAAAATCTTGATAGTGTCAATGTGCAGAAATACATTTGATTGTGATTTGAGGTAACCTTTCTAAACTTTTAATATGTTCTTGAAGTTACAATTTTGTTTCATCTGGCAATACTCTTATATTTACTATTTCATTCCATATTCTTTAACATAAAAATTTAATAGTGTCTATGACCGCAGAAATAAATTTGCTTGTGGTTTGAGATAAGCTTTCTACTTTTTAAATATGTTCTTGAAATTATACGACGATCGTATATCTTTGATAGACTATCGTAATTGAGAAGTTGTCAGTTGTGACTATTGTTTATAATAATATTTCATATGCAATTAATAATTTGAAATTGACTTATTTACAATTTTGTACAGGTTATTTTATTATTGGATTCCGTCACAAAAAGAGTTGCTCATATTTTGTACCTCTTTTAATTAATTGTATTGTATATGTTACATGATTTAAAAATGTATTATTAAGAATAGACATTTGCAATCGGCGTTCTTGCATCTGGCAGAAATTTTGATAGTTGCATCTGACTGAAATATGTAGGAATTTCTAATTTTTATTACTTTAAAATTCTACTTATATAAATCGTTAATTAAATCAGATGAAAAGAACTATAATTACTTTCATATTATGTATTTTGAGTGTATACATATAGGTGTGAAAATGCAAGATGGGGTGAATTGTAATTTTTCGATAATTAGTCGACTACCTCAAAATGTTAGTCGACTGGGACCAGATATAGTGCAGGAAATAAAGGCTTAAAGTAAATGACACCAGATGTTTTTATATTGATTCAGATTTAATGTGAATCCTAATCCAGTCCCCTTGAGTTGCAAGGGTGTTCTATGTAGCTCTTTTAAAGGTGGGGTTGATACAATGATTGTCTGAATGGAGTTCCTACGTCTACACTCAAACACTCGTAATTTTTTGATACAATGCCTCACCAATTATACTATATATCTTCTCACTTTTTTGTTTACACTATAAAACACTCGGAATTACAATGCTTGTTAAAAGTAAAGTAGATAGCTTGAGAAGTTGAGACGAAAGTATGTCTTTCTTCGTCTATGGAGTCTCCTTTATATAGTGCGAGGATGTGGTCATTTGACTCCTTTGACAGAGATGACAATCCAAGAGAATTGATCCTTGAAAAAAGGAATTGGTGATCCTATTTCCAAGAATAAGGTTAGAGATTCCAATGTAATTTGATATTCCATGATATCTTTTCTTGTTTGAGTGGATCTTGTTCGACTAATTAGAATATCTTCTAGACATGTTGGTTGAACCTTCCTTTGTTGACGCTTGCTGGTAATCAATCATTTATTGCGTCTTCCTTTGATTGAATTCTTGGTACTAGCTTCCATAAATATGCAGATTTGCATATCTATTACAGCGCCACATATTCTCTTTTCCTTGTTAACTTGATTCTTGCGTCTGAGCTTTACTTCCACTAGTTAGCAGGTTGTATGGCGGGACGTCTGGGCTTGAGTCTTAAGTTGTTTGGATGACTGCATAGTCGGTGACATGGGCTTGATTGAATCTATTTGAGTCTTGTGCGTCTTTGAATATTTTCTGCATACATATATAAGTCATCATTAAAATTCTAACACTAACAAGCTGGAGTGGACATATACTAAACTGCTGATGATATCCAATAACATATGTATCTAATTAGATTTATATTTAGTTATAAATTTTAAAGAATAAGGGAATGTTATACCTATAAATCCTTTTCTTGTTGAATTGTTAACTATAATTCAATTATACTGAATTATGTTACTTGCTTTTTAAAAATAGATATCAACATATCGTGCTTTTGTATCGATCATTACAGAATTGATACTCAAAAAAATATAATAACCTTTTATCTTACCATTCAAGGAAATAATAAAATATTTTAAACACAATTTAGTTAAATCATACAGACTTTTGATTGACAGTTGTTTAACTATTGAGTAGCAAAGCAGTAAGTTTGAACTTTGAATTGATGAGAAGAGTTTGTTTCCAACTTTGTCTCACTTCCTTTTTTTTAAATTTATGTTAGATGGTTAGAAAAATCCTATTTCCAACTTTTTATCTCTTTATTTTTATTTTGTTAGAATAAATTACATTATTTTTAGACTAAGATATCAAACGTAATGTAAATAAATATACTACATATCAATTAGTTGTATTGTTTATCTAATTATGAATCCTTATATTTTTTTAAATATAATGAAACTAATAAATATTCTACTTGAGTTGAAAACGCATCTATAATAAGACTTTTTTTATGATCTAATAAAACCTTGCTTTATTGATCTGAGTAAATGTTTTTGCACTAACCTAATATTTAGCAGGTTACTTTGTATATAGTCTCGATTCATATTTTGTAAGTCTTTTAATAATTTCAAATGCATATTTTGAATATTATTTATGTTATTTTGTTTTAAAAATATAGATTTTCATCGATCAGGGTACACGTGCAACACTTTGCCTTTTAGAAAAAGATTTCACACCAGATAAAATGATCCTTTAATTATTTTTCTAATATTTACGACTTTAAAATTAATAAAAAATTTACTTATTAAATCTTTTTTATTTAAACTACTATGTAGGAAAAACTTTAAATTAATATCAATTAAAAACTTACCTTACATAAACTCCTTTCCTACTCAATCAGCATTTCTCTATTATTTCTTTATTATGACAAATAATAGTCGATTTTCGAGTAAAAGAGTAAGAACTAGAGAAGATTTACCACGACTTGATGACCACTAAAAAGAGAGCAGTAGAAAATAACATGAAAAAAGAGAAGTAACTCTCAGGAATAGAAACAATTTTTTTCTAAACGACTTATAATATCTGTTTACACCTAAATTTTACCCTCCAATAATTTTAGTCAATTATTCAAAATTTTTGACTCACAGACAGAGTGGAGTATACTTTTTACAAGACAAAAAGGACTTTACAAAATTATTCCGGAAATATTTTGTCATTTCATTTGATAAAATATCATCTAGTATATTTATTTTATATCATATCCTATTTTTCACATTATTTTAATCATTAATTGCAATTTTAGAATTTTAAAGATAATTGTAAAATTAATTGTCTTAAAATTCACAATTTAAAGAAATCAATATTTTACTCCGTCAAAATTCAGGAAGATTGTTTAATTGAGTAGAATAGTTAAATTAAATCTCAATTTTAAATCATTTTTTGTTTTAATTTAAAAGGATTTTTGCACAATCTAGGAATTTTTATCACTGATTAATGTCAAAATTAGGCTTAAATTGAAGTTCTTGATTTAATTAGGTTATATTTGAATTATGTTGGCCATTTTTAATTTTAAAAAGTGGCCAAAAAATTGTGGCCATTATTTTCTTTTTCAATTAAAAAACGCAATGGGCCTCATTTGAGATTCAAACCCTTTGGTGAAACCCAGACCTAACTCAATTAGTCCGTCATAATTAAACCCTTTTTATTTCATGTGTTTAAGAGTGAAGAAAGCAAGCTCCCTTCGACCTTTAGGCTGCCTCCACACAAAGCAATGTCATTTTCCTTTTTAACTTTTACTTAATTCGTGTTTTATGATTTGTATTTTGTATTTAGTAGTTGATTAATGTGCTCAATTAGTATTTAGTACTGACGGTTGCTTATTCTAGGTAGATTATGCATAACTTGATCATAATATGAGTTTATTTTCCTATGAACAACTATTAGTAGTTAAATGATGTCTTAAGAGTTGATATTCACCTATGAACATGCTTCTAGGATTATAAAAAATGAATCAAGGCATATGGATAGTTAAGATACATTGGTATTTAGCCTAATTCGTCCAAAGAATTATGACTTAGTCCTAAAATATTGTTACAATCATTAGGATCATTAGTAGCCTAAAGTGAAAGAAAATACCCTGTCTTAACAAGTTGTGCATGTTCAATAACTTTAATATGAATGTGGTATCTGTTTTGTATATCTGTTGGGTTTAAACGAGGAGCTGAGATTAAACCATGATACTGAAAATGACCTTAACTTCATCATAAGTGGAGCTTATAGATTCTATGGTAGTTTAAATGGACTGTTACACCTAAATGTTTAACTATTGGTACTTTAAGAGATCATATAGGGACTGTTTAAATTAAACTTAGGTTTGACTGGGTTGAAATGATGTTGTTTTGATATAATGTTAAAAGAAATTGTTTTAACTTATGAATTCTGTCATGTGGAATTGAACTCAGCTACTTATGTTTAAGGATATACTGTTTCTAATGATGCTTAGTGTGTGGTATATGTGAAGAATGTGATGTATGTGGACTCATGATACCTTTAGAATGCTTTTCTTAACCTGTTTTAAGTTGCATGATCAACTGTGGGTATGTTGGAGGGTGTTGGGATTGGTGATGAAAGAAAGGTCGTGAACTTAAGCTTCCAAAATGAGCCGCGAGGTAATTTACTCGGAGTGCCAAAGATTGTCGACCGTCCTAGGGTGACATGCCTATTATGGAATGGAATATGGAGTGGAGCTGGAGATTGGACGTGAAGATCCAAGAAGGAACATGTTTATTTTCGGCTTTTATGTAGGTCTTGACCGAGAGCACTATCTTTTAGCTTATTTTTAATTCCTAGCTTAACTACTAGTTCTCCTTAAGACATAATTACTATGTCGTGTAATAGAATAAGGTGACAAGGCCAAGAACCATCTAAGGAGGTAATTCATGAACTAACTAGTTCATGCACTTATCTACATGGATGACACAAAAGGGTGACCTAGAAAACATGAAGAGTTGGTTGTTCCCTTTCCCATTCTCGGCCGAACCTAGCATCCAAAGAGATAATTCATGAACTAGCTAGTTCATGCACTTATCTACATGGATGACACAAAAGGGTGGTCTAGATAACATGAAGAGTTGGGTAATTCCCCCCCCCCCCCCCCCCCCCCCCAATAGGCCGAACCAATTCCCCTTTCTCATTCGGCCGAATGGTACATTGTTTGTGTCTTTCTTGTTGCCTCTTCTAGAAGGTCTAGCATTAGTATAAATAGGGCATGTAGTTGATGTAAATAGACATTGAAGATTTATGAAATATATTTGAGTTTTGCTCAACTCTGTTAAGTTATTCAACTTTTGTGTTAGTTAATTTAGTTGGTCCTTTTGTGGTCCGAACCTCAATCCTTTTATGGGTCAACCCCTCGGTGTAAGTTTAGTTAGAACTTTTGTGATATAACTACACCCAAGTCAAGGTTCTATCCGGCCTTTTGGCCTACCTCACTTGGTTTGCACCCGAGCTTGTCCTTAGCAACCTCGTGTCCAATTCTTGTCCCAATTCGGCCCACCTCACTTGGTTTGCACCCGAGCTTGTCCATAGCAATCTCGTGTCCAATCCTTGTCCAAATAACTTCATCCTTTTCACCACCATTAACTACAACATTTCCCCAACCCACACACAAATTGTTATTAACCGAAACACCCCAAAACTACCCGAACAACCCCCACTATTTTCCTCGTCGTCCCGGTCGAGTCCCTAAACCATCAATCTGCTATCCCGATCAGTTTCCTCTACCTTATCACTGCCCAACCACCACAAACCAGACACCAACATAACCCTTAACGTATCTAGAACATCCCCACAAAACTCCTTAACCCATTTCCACCCCAAACTACTCATGCAACCCCCACAACATCCAAACAGTTTGTAAAACACGAGAACCCGACAACCTCCTTTTGAGTCCATTTTCGTGTCAACCCATTTTCACCCAAACTCCGACCAACCTACCCTCACAAACCCCTCCTTATATACATTAATTGGTATATGATAATTTAGTTGATTGTATTTATAATATGCCAACTTTGTCAACTGATTGTCATGTCTTTAGATGTGTCTCAAGTGTAGATTGTCTTAAGAGATCTTAGCTTATGTTTAGGGATCGTATTAGGTTTGGTCTGGTATTTGTCAATTTAAATCATAATAACATGTTAATTAAAGTATGTGGTATGTGTATAACGGTATAAGAACCATGTTAAGAATAGTCTTTTACATGTCGTAGTACTACTTTGTCTAGTTTGCGTGTTTCGGCTTTCTCTTTTAAGTCATGCTATACATGCGCATAAATGCACTTGTCTGCCTTCAGTTAGTGTTGAGTGAATACTAGATCTTTCTTGGGCTTCTATTTGGTCAAATATGTGTCAATGAGTGCTTAGGAAGAATTGTTTGCATTCACTCATGTGTCCATGTCATCACTGTCTATGTGTAAGCCAATTCACCTAGTTTAAATACATGTGTAGGTAAAGAACAAAGCTCAAAATTTTTGTGCCAATTGTTGTGTGTCGCTAATAATTTTTTAAAGATCAAATTAGACTAACTTCAGCATGCTAGTTCAAAGAGTACACTCAAAAGGGTCTTCCAGACTTCTACATGATTAGCCAATTCCAAATGCCTTACATGTTTGCATCAATATTTAGTACCTGTTAAATCTGACTCATGTTTAGGCCAATCGCATGCTAGTTATAAGGTTTAGAACATTCACCTTGACTATGGTTTAGAAATGATTTTTTATTGTTTTTAAATAAACCCTTTTAACTTGGTTTTCCTAATTTACCTATAAATTAGGTGGTGACTCTAAAAAATATTATCCGACTTAGAGCACCAACAACCTCTTAATAGCTTTTATGTATTCTCCTAAAAGTGAATCGTAACAGATGGCGATTCCGCTTGGGATAAACCTAGGTTCTAACCATAAGAGTTCCAATACAACATATTTTAATTGCTATAAATTGCTTCCATGTTGAAGTTTCCGCAATTATATCTGTCATTCATGCATTTCATACTCTGCTAAATGACATGCACACACACTTGCATAAGTGCACAAAGATGATTATGTGGATTTCGCGATCATCCTGCAATAAAAAACCAAAAACATTTCTTTGAAACACGTTGAAGACGGAATTGGTTCGCGGTCGTCTAACATTCGACAATGGTTCACCCTGAACAGTCCTTTCGGATCTCTTAGTCATTTACTAAACCACTCTAGTATAACTATGAGAGAGCGAAGCTAAATCCCTACTGAACTAGCGCATTTTGACCTAGACGAGTTCAAATATTATAGACGTATCTGGACCCATTAGGCTGACTACCTCGTGTATTGACGGTGTACGACTCGACATCACTGCATCAACTATTTGCTATGTGGAAGCATTTAATTGTGCCTTATGTAATGAATTATTATCCTTTGGGAAGGGGAGAGAAATTAATCGTGCTTTGTTTTATAGATGCATACCAACCTGAAATTCGATGTGGTTTTAGACGCACCCGAGTTGCTGAAATTTTGGTGGTCGTGGCTAGATGCCCCACAACAAAGAGAAGTAACGACCTATCTAGGACACCCACCCTCACTTATGACCATGAAAGGAAATAAGGAACTCTTAGAAGTCCTTACCGGATATTGGAATTGTGATAGAATAGTGTTTAGGTTCAGAGATTTTGAGATGATCCCGACCTTAGAGGAGATCCGGGATTGCATAGATAGCAATGGGACCTGTATGAGAAGGAAGAAACCCGACCACAACCTTCTAGTACCCCATAAGCCTACTCCCAACGAGATAATGAAGTTCCTATCCCTAGCTAGCGCTAATTAGATATTTGGTCCAACTGTAGCCTTTAGGGATCTTTAATTCAGATTTTGGTCCAAACGAGGATATATAGAACACTCCGTAGAGTTCTGGTCTTATGCTAGTTGTAAAGCCACCCGCCCCCTAGCCTTCGCTATATTCCTACTAGGAACCATGGTCATTTCCAAAGATAGGCATCAAGCCATAGATACCCGTGTCATTTTTGTCACCCATGCTATCTTTTATGGCATAACCTCAAATGGGGAAACCAGGTATTATGACCTAGTCCCTATCATCCTAGCCGACATATACCGAGCCTTAGGTTAATGCCGAAAACTACATAGGTACTTTCAAGGGTGTAACCTCCTAGTACAATGGTGGATCATCAAACATCTTAACAAAACCGAGGGACCTTCATACCTAGATCCGAAATGTAGGAAAGATAACTTTCAAGTCACTTGCCCAAATTTCGAGAACCAAACCAAAGATGGTAGACTTTTATCTTTTCTAGACTCTAAGAGGAAAACATCCAGTGGAGATTCTCTGACTTTATATCCGAGACCATAGTTCTGAGAGGTAGAAATGTCCTTTCCTGCCACTTATGAGGATTCGTGGAATCTATTAGGGCCCTAAGATAGTTCAATAGAAGATAAGTGATACCCCAAGTAGGGAACATGGGGGAGTACGTGGTCGACTACGAGAGAGATAAAATCAAAGGGGTTACTGACATCATCTAGGAGTGGAATGGTCGAGTGAAGTGGGGTCCAGAGACTCTAGACGAGGATGTGTTTTGCCCGGGTTGTGATGAAGACTATGTAGATTGGTTGAGAGCACACTTGTAAAATACCCTTACTCTGGGGCCCAACTGTTATCAGTGTAGTCAGGACAGGAAAACGACCGAGATCAAGGCACGCCGTATTTAGAGACAGGTTAATGATCGAGATGCTAGGTACTTAGAGAAGATGGAGCATGACCAGACCGTCATAGCTAAGTTGACTAATGAGTTAGACTTCACTCATGAGTGCCTAGAGGACTTAGATGCTCGCATGAGGAGAGCTACATACAAGACTGCACTAATGACCTTCATAGAGAAATGTTACTGGGTTGATTCATTGATGATGTCTACTCACCTCCAGATTCTGATAGCCCTTCGAAAGGCCAAGAAAGTTCGGACAGACAAAGCTTCATCATCTGCCACTGGAGGCGACTTCTTCTGATTTTCATTTATTGCTTCATATTTCGTAAACCCACTGGGGAAATTCTAAATATTAATGAAAATGATTATGGGGCAATGGTTCAAGTCAACATTTAGCACAATTATGCTTCAAACGATTAGAAAACCATGGAGCAACGAGGTTTAGGAATGCATATATATTGCTAATTAAACATTACTATGTGATTACGTGATATAACTACTTATGTGTTTTCATGTATTCCGTTTGAACTCTTGATTGGTTCCATATACCAGACACCAACCAAAAGAAAAACACAGGAAAATACCAAAACTAAACTAAATTTGCATCTCTTTTAAAGGTTGATTTGCTATCAATGGACACTCTAGACAACCAAAGTGACATGTCACCAACCGTCGACTTGGTTAGCGATGAAGAGATTGTGGAGTCACTTCGGGCAAAGATTCACAAGATCTACGCAAAAATTGACTTGGCTAAAGCAAATATAAAAGAGGTCGACCAAATTCTAGAGTTCGTAAGGAACCTCACAAAAGAGATCGCCGAGCGGAAGCGCCACTACTAAAACCTCCGCAACGAGGCCAAAGAGATATTTAATGATTATATCCCTTTGTTCAAGACACCAAAAAGGGAATCTCAGTTGTCCGAGAAAGATCATGTGCCATACGCTGGGGAATCGAGTGGGTTGCCTGAAGAAGTTGCCCTAAACGCCGACGAAGCTGTCAACTACACGGAAAGCCACAAGGTCCATCCCGTACATCATCTCCCATGTGGTGGGTAATTTCCTTCAAAGCATACACTTCACCTTTCAGAGTCGTTCCTCGGCCGGTGTAAAACATTGAGGTCTATGAAGGAGTGCTAGCTGCCGGAGCGTTGTGTTTCAATCTCGACGTCCTCCCAACATGTGCACCCATTTATGCCCATAAGAGGTGCCTCTTCCATAAGAACCAACTTGGATACACCATAGACACGTGCCTGACCTTCAAAAGGAGAATCACGAGATTGATTGATGAAAGGGTTATCCGTAACCTATGGGGCCCATATTCCCTACTAGTTTACGACCCCATCATGCTTGGTGAAGGAATCACCATTGATACCCAATTTTTTGCTACGACTTCACGATCTTTGAAGACTCGTACACAAGCCTCTTCTCTACTTTGGTCAGCACCGGCAAGGTCCGGCCAATCAAGTCTAATTGGAAATCCTCCGCCAGTAGTTCCAGGATGAAGATCTGCCTCTTTACTCAGGGGCATAAAGATATGACATTGAAGAATGTGAGGCCTTCAAGTTTGAACTGGGGCATCTAGTCAACACAGGTCAGATCTGGGTTGTTCTACCCCGCCGCTACTATGAAAGCTATCGGGAAAATGCACAGTCATAAGGACGATGACTCGCCATGGCTTCAAGGAGATGTCATCTTTTGGGTCGTTTAGGCGTCCCCTTTTATTTTTAATCAAAATGTTATCCTCTCTCTCTTTTGTAAAAGAAACTACGTCCGACCTGATGTCCTCTAGAGGGATACGTAGGAAGCCCTTATCGGGCCTGATCTGGGAAAATGGTTCAAGTAGATTGAAATTAGGGATAATTTCTATATAACCCAAACTACGGAAGGGCCTGATTTCCCACGGAGGGATATGTAGAAAGTCTACATAAGACTCGACCCCTATATTATATAAATTATAATCCCTCCTATTTAGAAGAGTTTCTTGGTTTCATTGATATCATGGTAGCAAATTAACCATAG
This sequence comes from Anisodus tanguticus, assembly GCA_034509755.1. NCBI lineage: Eukaryota > Viridiplantae > Streptophyta > Magnoliopsida > Solanales > Solanaceae > Anisodus > Anisodus tanguticus. Next base: position 19,270,479 of record CM067552.1, on the reverse strand, counting down.
ACCTTCAAACCAAAATCTTCAAAACCAAATTGCCAAAATGACCAAAATACCCCCCGAAATGGAAAATAAATCAAGAGTTCGGATCGAATACATGAATCTATGTGTTTTATATGTAATTTATCTGTGATATCTTGTATTTATTATTTTCCACTAACGTTACTAATGTCATTTGCCTTTGAGTTTTTCTTTTCTTAAAGAGGGGTTGATCCGTGCTGTATCACAGTGATATACTTCACCAGATCGAAAGCCGCAACAACAACCCTTAACGAGCAAAACCAAGAAAAAATGTTTGGTACTCTGAAAGACACGCGTAACAAAGATGCTCTGGTTATAAAGGATCCGTCGCCTCAAGACCTTCAGAATCCGATACCTCACGAAGACTTGCTGTTCAGAAAGATCGCGGACCTCCAGGAACAGGTCGCGAAGAATGAAGCCATCAACACTACCAGAAAGGCAACCACTGAAACAAGAAGGCATCCACCGCCTTTTCCATAAATAAGCTCGCCCATACCTGAGCACTTTCCAGCCACTAATACCCACGCTAGTACCTCGTACCAAACCTCACCTCCAATAAATATTACCCACACAGCTGGGACTTCTCGCTCTGTATCTTCTTATCAGGCACCACCTACTTATGATGATCCTAGCATACATTGAAATACCACCACTCATACAACACCCAGAGCTGATGGCACTCCTAGAAGCCGCCCAACGCACCCTATAATATCTTTCCATACCCCAATTACCCCAATTGACTTTTCACCTGAGCTTGACCATTATGAATAAATAGAAAAAGCATGGAGGCCCGAACAAGACATAAGGGATAGGGAAATGAAGCAGAAGATGATAGATCTGCTCGAGAAATCTAACAGATGACCTCGAAAATCTACAGGCCTAAGCTATGATGACTTATGCATGCATCCAAACCTAGACTTGCCTGAAGGCCTCAACGTATTGAAGTTTGAACTCTTCAATGGGACAAGGAATCCCAAGTCTCATCTACGAGCATATTGCAACCAATTAGTCTGGATCAAGAGAAACCATGCTATGATCATGAGACTATTTAGTCGAAGCCTCACAGGAGAAGCGTCAGAATGGTTCACAGCCCCTACACCAATGAGACACTTGGGAAGACATGGCCAGTGGCCTTTATGGAAATATTTTGCTTTAATGTGGAAACCGTGCCCGACCGTTACTACTTGGAGAAAATCAAGAAAAAATCTACTGAGAACTATTGCGAGTGTGCGAGTACATAGGGGGTCAAAGCTGTCCGAGTATAGTCGCCGATGAGCGAGGAAGAACTAGTCTCCGTCTTTATCCGATCACAAGAATCGGATTTTTATGATTATATGTTTTCTATGGCCAGGAGGCCATTCTCTGAATTGATAAAGTTGGGAGAGGCGATGGAAGATGGCCTCAAATTTTGAAAAATCATTAGCATAGCCAATAAAGCTAGCCTAGCAAGCAATACTGGGTCGTAAGGAAGAAAAAGGAGGATGTGGCAAATGTCTCCCACACCCCTATCCCAAGAAGTCGAAAGAAGGAAGGATCAAAGTCTTCTTCGACATATACCAGTCCCCACCTCCAAGAAACTATATGACATCTACATACAGCCTTGTGCCATTATTTTACCCACAACCCAAATATCAAACACTAGCTCCAGCCTATTAAGCTCCATAGACAAACTACTAAAAACCAATACCCACTTACCAAGCTCCACAATTAAACTATCAAAGGCCCGCGCCCGCCGACCAAGCACTCCAGAACTATCAAAATTACAGAAATCAGATGTATGATTTATCGCATCTGAACTTTGAAAAGAAGCCTCCATGGACATTCAGTCCACTTCTCGAAACTCAAACCAAATTGTTTGAGAGACTGAATGCTGTCGGAATGATCCACACTATTTCGCAAAAACTTGCTAACCCTAGGAGATATTTCTTTCGTTCCGACCAGACTTGCACATATCACTCTGAAAGGAACATGCACAGTATAGAGGGCTGTCTCAATCTGAAACATGAGATACAAGACTTGATTGATAAAAGTCATATTGGAAATGACAACGCCAAGTGTGAGCACCAACCCCTTGCCCAATCACAGTACTAATCATGTTCACATGGTCGAGCGGGAAGAAGATTGAGCCATATGCAGGCCGTTAATCCAAGAGTCCACAAAGAGCCTAGAATGAGCAGTAGCCTTTCTTACCCTCTAGGAATGACCTAATTTCAAAGTGCTAATCATAGTACAAATCGTGGCTCAAGTATCACAGTATATAGTCCGAGCCCCAATGAAAGAGTTTATCGTCCAAGTAGCAGTGGATCAGGAAATGATAAGGTCAGGGAGATGCTACCGAAGAACTAGCATATGGATCACCCAGTAGAGAAGGAAACCAAAGAAGGTCCACAACTGAGGGAGGGGCCAAATATTTTTGGTACAGAATGCAACCAAAAGAATATTCAATCATTAAACATTTAAAGAAGACACCGACCCAAATATCGGTAATGACACTGCTCTTGAGTTCATCACAATATCGTCAGGCCTTAATGAAAGTACTGGACGAAGCACACATCCAAGTAGAAACAAGCCGCGAAACATTGGCTGGTATGGTAGGCCATATTATTGGGGCCCACCAGATTTCCTTCACTCTAGATGAGTTACCAAAGGAAGGAACAACCCACAACAAGGCTCTTTACATCCCTATAAAATGTAGGGACAAAGTTGTAGCTCGAGTATTGGTTAACAACGGGGAAGATCTCAACATATGCCCCGAATCTACACTTAAGTAGCTGAGTTATGATACTTGGAAGTACACTAGAGTCATACCAACATGAGAGCTTTTAATGGAGCACAGCATGATCCTCTCGGCAAAATAGACCTCAACATACAAATGGGGCCTACCAAATTGACGGTTGAGTTTCAGGTCATGGCAATCACCGTGAATCACAATTTATTATTAAACAGGCCTTGGATACACATGGCAGAAGAAGTACCTTCATCCCTTCACCAATAATTGAAGTTCATATGGGAGAATCATGAAGTAGTAGTTCACAAAGTGTGTAGCATTCATAACTACCCTAATAACTCCATACCCGTAATAGTGGAAATCCCCAAGGACACGAATTTCCATGTGGTAGAACTCATGGGAGCTACCCACAAAGGGGACGATGAAGAGAGCCCTATGCCACCAGTTTACAAGATAATTGATGCCACTATGCTTCAAAGCTGGTTTGAACCCGATAAAGGTTTAGGTAGAGAGCTCTAGGGTATTAAGGAACCGGTGTCAATCTTGGGAAATGATTACCATGTTGTCCTGGGGTACATCCCATACTCCGAGGAAGCCTCAGAAGCTGATTAAAAAAGAAGGGGTCCTCCACAGTTAAGCAAGCCCTTTCTGGATCTATACCAGTCATTTCCAGTCAAAATGCCCATACACAATGGCGGAGACATAGAAGAGGGGTTGGGGATGTTGTTCTAAGAAAAAGAGTGTGATGTGATACTCGAGGAATGCTTTGAAGCACCCACCATCCGCAATGTTGATCCAGGTGAGCAATTGTCCAACTCGACCTCTACCCCACTTTTGGCCCCTCGGTAGAGAATGAATTTAAATTTCTTTTCAAAAATCGATGAAAGTCGGCTAAGGCTTGTGCATTCAAAAATTAATGTATTTTTATACACTAACCATGCTTTGACTTGTTTTTAAGTAATAATAATAAAATAACTCATATTGTCATGATATGCCGCGAGACGAGTGAGTCGAGTGATACCGAAGAAAGGGAATATGAGGAGTACGATGAAGAAACCGAGCTACATGAGGATATTGTCGATGAAGAAGATAAGTATGAAAATAGGCAGAAGCCTAATTTGGATGAAACCAAAGAAATTAACCTCGGGGACAAGGAAATAGTTAAAGAAACTAGGATAAGCATTTTGAAGTGCCCCGAAAAGAAGAACTAATGAACCTGCTAAGGGAATACATCGACATATTTGTGTAGTCATACGCGGATATGTCAGGGTTAAGCACAAACATAGTAGCCAACAAGATACCTATTAATGAGGGTTTCACCCTTGTCAAGCAGAAGATTCGATAATTCAAGCCATATCTGAGCATAAGAATCAAAGATGAGGTAGAGAAATAGATAAAGTCGGGGGTAGTGGAAGTAACTCCGTCCCCCACATGGTTGGCCAACATCATGCATATACCCAATAAAGATGGAAAGATTCGAATATGTATAGACTACCATGATCTCACTCGAGCTAGTCCCAAGGACAACTTTCCACTTCTGAACATCCACATATTCATCGACAATTATTCTAAGCACGAGTGATAGTCATTTGTAGATTGCTTCGCCGGTTACCGTCGGATCTTGATGAGTGAAAAAGATGCATAGAAAATAATATTTATTACCCCATGAGGAGTATACCACTACTGTATAATGTCGTTCGGCCTCAAGTACACTGGTGAAACTTACATGAGAGTGATGACCACCATCTTCCACGACATGATGCACAAAGAGATAGAAGTCTATGTGGACGATATCATAATCAAGCCGTGAGAAAGATTCAACCACATCATGAACTTGGGAAAGTTATTTGACAGACTCTAAAAGTTCAATTTAAAGCTGAATCCAGCCAAATGTGCATTTGGAGTGCATGCCGGAAAACTGTTAGGATTCATAGTCAGTTGCAAGGGCATAGAACTAGACCCTTCAAATATCAAAGCCATTCAAGAATTTCCACTTCCAGAAACCAAAAAGGGAATCATAAGATTTCTGGGAAGGTTGAACTACATTGGACACTTCATAGCGCAATCTAAGATAATCATGGAGCCCATCCTCAAGTTGCTAAAAAGGATGCACCCACCAAATGGACGAATGAGTGCCAAAAGGCATTTGACACCATCAAAAGATATCTCTCCAATCCGTCAGTCTTGGTATCTCCCAGACTGGGGAGCCCACTGTTACTGTATTTGTCAATATTAGATAATGCATTCGGATACATATTGGCGCAACACGATGAAACTGGGAAGAAAAAGTGAGTCATCTACTATCTCAGTAAAAGGTTCTCCGTCTGTGAGTCGAGGTACACCTTGGTGGAGAAAACATGTTGTGCCCTAACATAGGCTGCACAAAAGCTGAGACACTATTTATTGGCTTATACTACTTACCTCATCTCCAAGATAGATCCTTTGAAGTACATCTTTCGCCAACCCATGCCTATAGGGAAATTAGCCAAGTGGAAAATGCTTCTAAGAGAATTCAACATCACGTATGTGGTCCAGAAAGCTTTTAAGGGGAAAGCATTGGTCGATTTGTTAGCAGAAAGTCCGGTCGATGAAGAGTTTGAACCATTGAGGACGTATTTCTCGAATGAGGAAGTGATGATAATTGAAGAAGACACGATCGAAACCTACTCATGATGGAGAATGTTCTTCGACGGTACAGTCAATTACAAAGGTTCAGGAATCAGAGTAATTTTGGTCTCAAGAACGGGTCAACACTACCCAATAGTAACAAAGATCAACTTCCGATGTACGAACAACATAGCAGAGTACGAAGCCTGCATCTGGGTCTTTGCATGGCCATCGACATGAATATTCAAGAATTGTTGGTAATAGGAGACTCAAATCTACTAATTCACTAAGTCCAAGGAGAATGTGCTACTAAGAATGAGAAGATCCTGCCATATGTAAACCTCGCACAAAGATTGTGCAAAAGGTTCAGAAAGATCGAGTTCTGACACACGCCAAGATCTCAAAATGAATTCACCAATGCTCTCACAACCATAACATCCATGATACAACATTCTGAAAGCAGTCATATTGACCTGTTAAAGATCAGCATTAGGGAAGAACACACTTATTGTTCCCACGTAGAAGCGGAACCCGATGGTAAATCATGGTACACAAACATAAGCACATATATGGAAAAGGGAGAACATCACAACCAACCAAAAGAATACCATCAGATGCTAATGGTTTCTTTTTTAACAAATGAGTACTCTATTGGAGGACGCTCGATCTAGGGTTATTCAGATGTGTCAATGATGCAGAGACCACAAAACTGTTAGAAGAGGTACATGCCGGGATTTGTAGTCCTCATATGAATGGGTTTGTCCTGATCAGGGTCTTACCAAGAGAACTCAACATCATGAGCTCACCCTGGCCATTTGTAGCTTGGGACATGGACGTCATCGGGCCCATAGAGCCACTCGCATCCAACGGACATCACTTCATTTTGGTCGACATAGATTACTTCACAAAATGGGACGAAGATACTTCTCACAAATCTGTGACAAAGAAAGTGGTGGCGGACTTCATGCGAAACAATATCATATTCTGATTCGGCATCCATGAGTCGATCATACCTGATAATGGAGAAAATTTGAATAGTCATCTAATGAAGGATATTTGTGAACAATTTTGCATAACACATCAGAATGCAACCTCCTACAAGCCATATATGAACGGAGCCGTAGAGGCTGCTAACAAGAATATCAAGAGGATACTATGAAAAATGACAGACAACTACCAATATTAGCATGAGAAGTTTCCCTACACATTGCTGGGATACTGAATGACAACTCAGACTTCAATATGAGCAACTACATACTTGTTTGTCTGCGGTACTGAAGCAGTAATACCGGCTGAGGTAGAGATACTATCACTTAGAATCATACAAGAAGTAGAGTTAGACAACACAGAGTGGGTCTGGAAAAGATACGAGCAACTGGCTCTAATTGACGAGAAAATGATGGTCACCATATATCACAATCAACTATACCATAAGAGAATGACACGCGCTTTCAATAAACATGTTAGAGCCAGAATATTTTAAATAGAACAATTGGTACTTAAGCACATTTTCCACACCAAGATGAGTACAAAGGAAAATTCGCACCCAACTGTCAAGGGCCCTACATGGTGCGCAAGGTACTATTAGGGGAAGCTATAATCCTTGCAGAAATGGACGTCCAAGAGTGGCCCAAAACAACCAAGTTAGACGCAATAAAGAGATACTATGCGTAAAGACACGCTTTTCAGTTTGTAATCATATTTTCTTTGCTTGTAATTGCACTTTTCTAATTGTAATCACATTAGAAAAACCAAATGACATTTTCTTTGTAATATGAACAACACGATGACCTGTTTCCCGACGTGGGATATGTAGGAGTCCATTTAGGACTCGGTTGCATTATTATAATAAAATTCAGCCATTTTTATTCCAAACTACGTTTGACCTGATTCCCGAGATGGGATAAGTAGGCGCTCTCCGAGCTTGATCGCACCAAATAAAAAATAAAGAAACCTCTATGAAGCCTCTAAGACACAAAGATTCGAAGATTGCCTCACAAAATACCAGGATCTCCGACTTGCAATTGAGGCAAATGTTTTGAGAAGATCTAAAAAATCCGACCAACAAATTCGGCACCAGAGTCAGCTGACCTTAAACACTCAAACTGGGGCAGAATTTTTGAGAAGGTCCCAAAAAATTCCATCAATAAATCCGGCACAAGTCAGCCGATCTTAAACATTCAACTGGGGCAGAATATTTGAGAGGAACTAAAAAATTCCTTCACGATGATTCAACACGAGAGTTCGCCACAAGACAGTCTTCATCTAAGGTAAAATTTTTGAGGGGGTCTAGAAAATTTCATCAGGATGAACGAGAGCACACCCAGAGCGCCAAGGATGGTCAATGAACCTCACTCGAAGTATATATGTCATGACATTGAGTTAATCATTTTTAATATGATAAAATGCTTTAGTCAAAAAACCATTTTATGATCAACGTTTTCCAAATACTCTTATCAAAATCTAACTTAAATTCATTTGTCGTAATACCGAGCCCAAAGGGGGTCGATACTTGAAAAGCAAAGAAATGATGCAGCCTGAGTCGACGACACGAATCGACCCCATAAAAATTAATGATTTTTATGTGGTTGCAGGTTCCCAAAATAGCGTCAGGAGGAGGATGACTTTTTTCTACTAACTTGTTTGGTCATGATGAATCAGGTACAACAAAGAAGAAAATCCGACATCGGAAGATGATGACCGGGTCATGAGAGCCATGAAAAGAGCAACGCGCCACAAAGGCGACATAATCCATCCATTAGAGCCAGAAAAGGACAAGACGACTATCTGACCGATGGGGTCCCAGCCGACCAAAGGACAAAAAGATACCATCCGGCCATGAGAGCCATGAAAAGACAAAACTACCATCTGATCAAGAGGGTTATAATCGACAAAAGGATGAAGGAAAGAAAATGCAGCCGAGAGGGCCATATTTTTAATATGCAATAAATGAGCCAACGGTGTCGCAGGTGACATTCACTCAACAAAAATATGCGCGAGCCAACGGTGTCGCGGGTGGAATTCGCTTATAAAAAATGCACGAGTCAACGGTGTCACATGTGGCATTCGCTCAACAAAAATGCATGAGCCAATGGTGTCGTAGGTGGCATTCGCTCAACAAAAAAAATGCATGAGCCAATGGTGTTGCAGGTGACATTCGCTCAACAAAAATATGCGCGAGCCAACAGTGTCGCAGGGTGACGTTCACTTAACAAAATAATACATGAGCCAACGGTGTTGGAGGTGAGATTCACTCAATAAAACAAAATGCACGAGCCAATGGTGTCGTAGGTGGCATTCGCTCAACAAAATTATACACGAGCCAATGGTGTCACATGTGACATTAACTCAAATGCACGAGCCAACGGTATCACATGTGACAACGAGCCAACAGTGTTACAAGTAACATTCACTCAAAAGAAATATGCATGAGCCAATAGTATCACAGGTGGCATTCACACAACTCAATAAAATTGCACGAGCTGATGGTGTCTGAAGAGGCATCCGCTGAAAACAACATTCAACCAAGGAAGTCACACGAGCTAGACGGTGTCGGAGGTATCACCCACTCAAAAGTATCCCCCTAGAAGGGCACCATAAACAAAGACAAAAATGTATGATAAATAAAAATAATCAACACGTCAGATCCTAACATATGGAAATATGTTGGAAGCTACCGGAGGAGGGAAGCAAGCAGACCAAATTCAGACGCAAGTGGAGCAAATGTGGAACTTGTTCTTGGGCAGCCAGTCAAAATAATGTACCAACAAGATTTAATCTCTTTGTACATGAGTTTGAAGACCACTCCGTACCGAACTCACTCACAAATCATGAAGATTTTTATTTATAGAAAAACTCATAACCGGTCGGGCATACACCGAAAGGTTTTTCAAAATTGTCAAAGGCATTCTCGCATAAGAGATATCCTTTTCGGGCCATTGAGTTGAACTACATGTGACCTGATTCTCGAAAACTGGGGATATGTAGGCTAACTCAATGCCCGAGGATCGGTCACATTCCAACAAAATCGTTCCAGAACTTTCTCGTTTTGGGACTTTGCTTTATTTAGTTGCTTTCTAGAAGTTTAATTGAGTCGAACTACAAATGGCCTAAATTCTCATATATCCTGAGATATGTAGGAAATCCAGAGACCAGGGTCCGGACATATTTTTACAAAATTGCATAAAACGAGAAGTGTTTCTCCATTGGTCGGCCAAAAACTAGGTCAATCAAATTTCGCTGCTCAAGGATAGTCTTTCCATCCCCGAACAACGAAGGACTAGTTGTTGACACCTAATATTTATCCTTCAATAATTTGAGTCAATTATACAAAATTCTCAAGTCACAGACGGAGTGAAGTATATTTTTTACAATATAAAAAGGACTTTAAAAAATTATTTCAAAAATATTTTGTCATTTCATTTGAAAAAATATCATCTACTATATTTATTGTATATCATATCCTATTTTCACATTATTTTAATCATTACTTATAATTTTAGAATTTTAAAAGATACTTGTGAAATTAATTGTCTTAAAATCCACAATTTAAGGAAATCAATATTTTAATCCATCAAAATTCAGGAGGATTGGTTAATTGAGTAGAATATTTAAATTAAATATCAATTTTAAATAATTTTTTGTTTTAATTTAAAAGGAGTTTTTCACAATCTAGGAATTTTTATCTCTGATTAATGTTAATATTAAGCTTAAATTGAAGCTCTTGATTTAATTGGGTTATATTTGAATTATGGTGGACATTTTTAATTTTAAAAAGTGGGCACAAAAATGTGGCCATTATTCTCTTTTTCAATTAAAAACGCATTGGGCCTCCCCGCCTTTTTTGAAATCGGTCAGGTTTGGCCCAAAAGGACCATGACCCGACCCAACCCAACTCTCAGGCGTAAATCCAACGAGCCCACCCCCCAAATCCCATTTGTCCTCTTTGTCAAAGCCCTAGGTGTTCCTCTCTTTCTGATGCTGCCTCACCAGAAAAGGAAAGGTTTCAGACGCATGCCTGTGGCTCTAGAGCTGTCGAGCCATTTCGGGCAAAAGCATTTAATGATATTGCCCTCTCTCACCCCACGCCATTTCAACCCAACCCCTCAAAGGTAAGGTTACCCTCTATTTTACTGATGTTCTGCGATTTCTTAATAGTATTTGTCTTATTGATTTTCAAACGATGGATTTTGATTGGTTGGGTTCATTTTGAAGGGATTTCCCCCTATTTTTCTCATCCCACACCGGTGTAAATCCCCAATTTCTAAGGTTTGGGTGTTCTATAAATTGAACCCCATTTCCTCATTGTTAACAATCCGAACTTGAAATCACTAGCATTCATATTTTGAGAGCCATTTTCAAGTTAAAAGTAGACTAGTTTTTCTTAATTTAAGATCCAAACCCTTTGGTGGAACCCAGACCAAGCTCAATTAGTCCGTCATAATTAAAATCTTTTTATTTCGTGTGTTTGCGATTGTTGGAGTTTCAAGAGTGAAGAAATCAAGCTCTCTTCGACCTTTAGGTTGCCTCCAAATAAAGTTATGTCATTTTCCTTTTTAATTTTTGCTTAATTTGTGTTTATTATTTGTATTTTGTGTTTAGTAGTTGATTAATATGCTCAATTAGTATTTAGTACTGACGGTTGCTTATTCTAGTTAGATTATGCATAACTTGATCATAATATGAGTTTATTTGCCTCTGAATGACTATTAGTAGTTAAATGATGTCTTACAAGTTGATATTAACCTGTGAACATGCTTCTAGGATTATAAAAAATGAATCAAGGCATAGGGATAGTTAAGATACATTGGTATTTAGCCTAATCAATCTAAGGAAGTATGACTTAGTCCTAAAACATTGTTACAATCATTAGGATCATTTAGTAGTGTCACACTCCAAACTGGGAGAGGGGGTATGGCTGGCACCCGGTGCCATACTGTCCTGAGCATACCACTCTAAAACGCAACCTATAATCTGAATAGAAATTGTGGCAGACTAAGGCCATAACAACATGAATATACAAGACATCATCTGGACGTCACAACAAGAAGAGTACAACAACTCCAAACACTATATACAATATGATACAAGAACAGCAAGGTCGTCGTACAGATCAACTGAATATGCCAACCAAATCTACAAACCTCTATGAAAAACATAATTGTGATATGGCCAGGACATGGCCCCGACCTACCCATCAACTGTATATATACCAAACTCATCTCATGACTCTGACTTGGTAGCTTCGGATGAAGTGAAGCTCACCACTCGATTTGCAGAACTCAACCAGCTCCTATTGGGGAGGTCGATTGTGCCTCTATCTGAATCTGCAGCATGACATGTAGCACACCCGGCAAATGGGACGTTAGTAGAAATGAAATGTACTGGTATATAAAACATGAATAGTAATATGAAAATATAAGCTGTAAAAAGAAGCATAAAGCAAACTGATATGGTGATAACATGTATGCCACATAGGGTGAACAATGAAACTGTATTGAACTCTTAGTATAGAAACTTTGGTTTGCAATCTGCCCTCGACTTATGACCCGAGGTGTAATATGTCACTTCCCTCAGGTATACTCTGAGGTGTATGTATGGATGCACATATAAGTGCCTACCCGACTGACTATAGCGCGGTGCGATGTGTATAATATACATGTATAACTTTCCACCAGATGGTCGCAACGGTAGTGTAAATAATATATGTATCTCTGTATATAACTGCCCATCGGCATAGGTTTGGTGGTGTGGATATTGTACTGTGATAACTATGGTTCTTGGCCTCTTTGAAACTCATAAACTCTTTGACTTTGCTTTGACGCGACTCTTGGTCGACTTAATGACTAACTCCTTAGAACCTTCTTTTTAAGGTCTATGAAGTTAAGAGACAAACAAGATACACATAATATAATAGCGATATCAAAGGTATATTCAATGAATGACAACAACCTGTGAATAAGACTCGACTTTAAGGTAACCACAACTTTCATCCATTAACTTTGGTTTGATCTTTTCTTTTTCTTTTCAACGACAACTTATCGATATACAAGACTGTAACTTGAGAGACTCCATCAGGAAGGAGTATGGTCTCAACCGAATGATCAGTAATGAATGTGGAATACAATAATAACATGAGAATTCTTCATGACAATGGATAATAGACATATGAATAGAATTATTCTGTCGATGTTTCTTTTGAAAATGATAAATATTTGGGATGTCATGCCTTTGAAAGAAGGAAATATCCTTACATACCTGCATTGCTTTGCTACCAACGCCTTGCGAACACTCGAGAGCTTTACGAATGATTATCTACATAATATAAGTTATTCGGGTCAATACTACGACACTTTTTCGATCACCTAAAATGCATGTTTCTCATCTATGATGTACAAGGTTAGTAATATGCCATCACTCCACTGAGCAGTGTCTGCCATATTTGTGCTATGATCATCATCTGTACAGGGTGTATAAAACAAGTTCACTACTATAAGGTAGATACAAGGGTATCGTATCGCACGAGTATTACACGAACCTGATGTCCGGACTATGGGAGAACATCTAGATCTCATGCCTTTCTTAGCCGCCCATATCATTACGTCTATGCCATTGTTTTTCCATAGTACTTTAAAGAATGCAATCTTATGATTCTGAAACTTTTGGACTTAGTGATAAATGATAGTAGTCGAGACCTCTTTATTGGGTAGGTCTTCAACAATATGAACTTTCTCGATAGGCAAAATGTGAGAGATACCTTCTATATATACTTTGGTGATATTAGTACGTAAAAATTGAATGAGCTTCCTCTAATCCCGGAGATAATTTTAAACTCATAGGTCAATTGGTTAGATACTTGAGTGATCTTATACGATCTACTGAATTGGAGGGTAAGCTTGCATTTCTAATCGAATCTCATCATGCCTTTTATAGGCAAAATCTTATAAAAAAGTTAATGAACCATTAATGGTATTCGTAAGCTCTTGATATCACATATCGGCAAGTGATTTCTGGCAATCCTGAATGGTTAATGTATTTTCTGAAAGGACTTCACTTCTTCCACCACCCTGGGAACTGACGGGACCTATACCGATTTAAATAATTCTTATATTCTTATGTTAATGTAGTAGATCAATGACTTATGCTTCCGACCATACCAAGTCTTATAGGAATTCATCTCGATGATAATATAATAACAACCATAATATACACCTCCTAACAGGGTAGACGATCATCCTATTCTTCTTATAGATCAAGTATACTTTCATGTATCGTACCCTTTAGTGTTTGGATCATGCGCTCGGCCCGACCACTTGTTTGGGAGCAAACTACAATGGTTCTCTCTGTGCCTCTACACTTTTCTTTGCAACTACATCCTCCCCACTTGGAGTACTAGATACTAAAATGTCCCGGAATCTTATGACATTTTATCGATGGACGGCTAGCGAAATCCTCTATTATGCGAATATATCTTATTTTAGTAAGAACAGGGTCAACCTGCAAATCTTTTGATTATTCACTGTTGAAAGAAATATTTATGATAATTACATGTACGAACCCATACTGAGCTTTATCCTTAACCCACACTATCTTTTCTTGGTGGGAGTCTGAATTATGTATACTAGGCCTTTTTGCCCTCTAATGCTTTGTCTTTCCATGCTAACCACTGGGATGTTATTATAACACCACGTAGTTCTGTATGTTGAGATTCGTCATATGTTATTCCTCCTAGTCTTGGACATAAAAGGATTATCTTGGAGGTTATACGATATTAGACATGCCTATTGTTACATCCCGTGCTTCCAATCAACATATACATGACTAAGTTGAGGTTGACGGATGCTCTGAAATGTGGGAAATAATAACTTATGAAAAAATGGCTTGAAATGAGTTCTAGGTTGCTGCAACTTGTTGGACTGTTATGAGGTCATTTTGATAGTGTATTATGGATAAAAATCAGTATGTATAACCTGAGTATGTTGTGGTTGTCATTATTGAAGTGTATTCAAGTTCTAGCTAAGTTGTATGGATAGAAAAGTGCAAATTAGCATTTGGTTGTTGTGGGAGATGGTGTGGACTGTTTTGGTAATGTATTATGATGGATATAAGGTTGGATATTGATTTAATATGTTTTCTGACATTCTCAACATGTTGGTCTTGTTTTTTGATTTGAGGAAAGTGAAAATAATAAGGGGATGTGCTGTCCAAATTTTTGTAGACAAGCTAGACACTCATTTGTGCAAACGGGTTGAATCGACGTCGTGTGGTTAAGTAAACAACAAAGGTATGTTAAGGCTACTCTTTCTTCTTTTGGCATGATCAGAATGAAACAAACGTAAATGAACAATATCCATAACGACTCCACTCTTAGATATGTTAGTGGCTGGTGTTCTTGACTTCTATATAATGATAGTGATCTTATCTTATGGCTTGTTGATTCTTCAAAGTAAGTTATGTTGATGATGTTAGTTCCATAATATTAATCGGAGGAGCAATGACCTTACGTCACTCCGATAGACTCAGAGTGTCCTACTATCATTCATGCATCATATACATGTATACACCATGACCTCACAGACGTTATATATGCTATGCTATATGATATATATATGGGGTATGGGAAATATTATGACATTTTATACGTACAACCACCTGATCAGCTCGTATATGATGATGATGATTATGCCCACAGAGGCTAATATGATATGATGGGATGCCCACAGAGGCTTGATGGCATTATACACACATATATGTATGACCAGGAGTTATATACGCACATGTATGATACTTATGCATATTATGGCCCTCAGAGGCATTATGTGCAGGTTGATTCTCTCTTGTCTCATGTTTCTCATGTATCTATTGTGATATTTTCATGCCTTACATACTCGGTACATTATTCGTACTGACGCCCCTTTTGCCTGAGGGATGTTGCGTTTCATGCCTATAGGTTCAGGTAAATAGGGCGACGGACCGCACTAGTAGGTTGCTTATTCAGCTCATATTAGACCACTCTATTTGTTCCAGAGTTGCAGTCTAGTATTGGTACGATATTTTTGATATGCATATGGGTATGGCGCCCGACCTTATGATGTCACGTACTCCAGTAGAGGCTTGTAGATAGTTATGATGCAGTCAGACATTATGTGGCCTCATCGGCTTATGGTTTTGTTGTATAGTCATCTATGGTAGCCTTGTCGGCTCGTACGACCATGTCCAGTATCTATGTATGTACATAAATACCTTGTCAGTCTTGCACCTTTTTAGCTTATTATTTCTATGAGTCAGCGGGTTACCTCGTGATGGCCCTCATGGCCCATGCTTATTTACGATTATGTGGTAAATCTATGTCTAGTAGTGCTCGGCGCGTAAGGTCCGGATGCCCGTCATGGCCCTTCGATTTAGGTCGTGACAAACTTTGTATTAGAGCCAGGTTTGTCTATGGAGTCTGCAAGCTAAGGACTAAAGGAGTAGCCTCTGTGAAAGTTTTATGGCGGAATAAGAATGTAGAAGAGATGACATGGGAGGTGGAATAGGAGATGAAGCACAAATATCCTTACCTATTTTAGGCCAATGTCGGGGTTTCGAGAGAAGCATAAGGTTAGTTCTACTTCAAATTATTATAATTGATGCTTGATGACTATGTGAGGTCTGATATTATGTATGTTGTGATGTATGGCCTTACGAGGCAAGTTTGGATATCTTCTACGTGTTTACAAAGATTCTGATGGTCCCATTTATTGGAGAGACTACGTCAAAATTTTTAGAAAGACATAAGGATTGTTTGTATACTTTTGTACGCCCCACATTCGATGACGAATGTTTCTAAGGGGGGAGGAATGTTACACCTCGTAGTTCTATATGTTGAAATTCGTCATATGTTAGTCCTCTTAGTCTTGGACATCAGGATTATCTTTGAGGTTATATGATACTAGACATGCCTATTGTTACATCACGTTCTTCCATTCAACATATACATGACTAAGTTGTGGTTGATGGATGCTCCGAAACGTGGGAAATAAGACGGGTAAAAAAAATGAATGATTAAGTTGCTTGCTTACCCGATGTGCCTGCTTCACCAACTTACTTTCTGTCCTACTAGCTTGAGCTACTTAACACTCGTCGTGATTATTATGTAAGGACGTGACACTTGTAAAGTTGAAAGGACCAGCATGTATCATCTACTAATGAAGCTAGCAAGTGACATGTAGGTGATCCACCTACTTGAAATGAGAGGCCCAAATTAAAAAGGCAATGGGTGGCCCAAATTAAAGGGCTGTTTTGTGGCCTAAATTAAAAGATAAAGAGAGGTCCATTGGGGCAAGAGGGTGGTCGACCATAATGGGGTAAGATAAGGCCAAAAATCTGGCCACTCTCACCCATATTCATCCAAAGAAAGTTCAGCAACTCTCTCTTTATCTTTCACCCCAAACAACCCCTTTGTTTTTTTCTATTAGGGTTCTAAGTGGAAAAGGGATTTAAGTTTCATTCCTTTCCTATGGTATGACATGATTTTCAGGTATTTTATATTCTCTCCTAAGCTCTCAAATGTTGTCTATACAAAACATCCCAAGGTAGCCCCTCTCCTCCAAGGTTAAACCACATACTCTTCATTAAAAGTATTGTAGAAGTGGTGGAGGTCATTTGTTTGACATTGTTGCTAAGTTGTGAGAACTCTCAAGTTAAAAGAGACTTCTAGGGTTTCTTCTTGTTGTATAAGGTAACAAATCTTCTCTTCTTCATGTGTTTGAGTTTATTGAAGTCTTAGCTAAGTTGTGAAAATAAGAACTTGTGAAGAAATGGCCTGAAATGAGTTCTAGGTTACTGCAACTTGTTGGAATGTTATGAGGTCGTTTTGATAGTGTGTTATGGTTTAAAATCAGTATGTATAACCTGAGTATCTTGTGGTTGTCATTATTGAAGTGTATTCAAGTTCTAGCTAAGTTGTATGGTTGGAAAGTGCAAATTAGCACTTGGTTGTTGTGGGAGATGGTGTGGACTATTTTGGTGATGTATTGTGATGGATATAAGGTTGGTTATTGATTTAATATGTTTGCTGACTTTCTCGACATGTTGGTATTGTTTTTTTATTTGAGGAAAGTTAAAATAATAAGGGGAGGTGTTGTCCAAATTTTCGTAGACAAGCTAGTCACTCATTTGTGTTGAATTCTAGCTTCCGTAAGCTTAGTAATGGTCCCTTATCATTTTATTTGTAGATTAAATTGCTAACGGACTGAACCGACGTCGCATGGTTAAGTAAACAATAAAGGTATGTTAAGGATACTCTTCCTTCTTTTGGCATGATAAGCATGAAACGAACGTAAATGAACAATATCCATAACGACTCCACTCTTAGATATGTTAGTGGCTGATGTTCTTGACTTCTATATAATGATAGTGATCTTATCTAATGGATTGTTGATTCTTCAAAGTAAGTTATGTTGATGATGTTAGTTCCATAATGTTAATCGAAGGAGCAACGACCTTACGTCACGCCGATAGACTCAGAGTGTCCTAGTATCATTGATGCATTATATACATGTATATACCATGACCTCACAGGAATTATATACGCTATGCTATATGATATGTATATGAGGTATGAGAAAGGTTATGGCGTTATATATGCACCACCACCTGATCAGCTGGTATATGATGCTGATTATATCCACAGAGGCCGATATGATATGATGGGATGCCCACAGAGGCTTGATGGCATTATATATGCATATATATGAATGACCAGGAGTTATATACGCACATGTATGATACTTATGCATATTATGTCCTTCAGAGGCATTCTGTGTAGGTTGATTCTCTCTTGTCTCATGTTGCTCATGTATCTATTGTGCTATTTTCATGTCTTACATACTCGGTACATTATTGGTACTGACGCCCATTTTTCCTGGGAGACGCTGTTTTTCATGCCTACAGGTTCAGGTAGACAGGTCAACGAACCACATTAGTAGGTTGCCTATTCAGCTCATATTGGACCACTCTAATTGTTCCAGAGTTTCAATCTAGTCTTGGTACGATATGTTTTATATGCATATGGGTATGACGGGGACCTGTCCCGACCTTATGATCTCACATACTCCAGTAGAGGCTTGTAGACAGTTATGATGCAGTCAGACATTATGTGGCCTCCTCGACCTATGTTTTTATTGTATAGTCATCTATGGTAGCCTTATCGGCTCATACAGTCATGTCCAGCATCTATGTATGTACATATATGCCTTGTCGGTTTTGCACCTTTTCTGCTTATTATTTTTATGAGTCAGCAGGTTACCTCGTGATAACCCTCATGTCCCATGCTTATTTATGAGTATGTGGTGAATGAATGTCTAGTGGTGCTTGGCGAGTAAGGTCTAGATGCCCGTCATGGCCTTCCGGTTTGGGTCAGGACAGCTATGCCAAAACTCGGCACTTCTCTACTTACCATTATTACATTAGTTCCTATCTTTGGTATCGTAATACATCCTCCCCGACTCTAGATGAGCCTAATAGTGGGAGTAAGGCACCTCCACTCTTAATCTTATCTTGTAACCCAGCGAAACTTGGGACACACGATTGACATAGTACTAGAGAACTCTATCTCATTTTAACTCTAGCATTGGCTCTATTACCACATAACCCTATCTTCCGATGGTATCAACTTCCAACTCTCCCTTTGTTATTTCTTTTTCTTTTTCCATCGGGGTGACACTAACATTCTCCACGTATCACTTTGTTATCATTGGAGCATTGAAATTGGACATTTAGACTGCTATAGGTTAAAGATCTTTTGCTAGTCCTTATTGCTTTTGTGAAAGTGCAATGGAATGATCGTCCTATTGAGGAGGCTACTTAGGAGACAGAGGCTGATATATGGAGCTGATATCCTCACTTTCTTACTACTTCCGGTACATCTTTCTTTTTTCATTTAGGTCCATTCTAGGTCAAACATTTGTTTAATAGGCAACTGATGTAACGACCAATCTGGGGTTTGTGACGTGCGAGGATGGGTAGCATATATCTCAAGGTACATTTATGTAATTTTAGGAAGAAAACCCCAAAATGAAGAGTTTAGAAATGATAAGTTTGACCCAACGTTGACTTTCTGGTATATTGGTTCATTTATGAGTTCCGTCACTTTCTAAAGTTTCGAAGGGTCATTTATGACTTAGTCGAGTCATTGGTTCAGTTCCCAAGGCATTCAGATGTACTTTATGGCTTTATTTGTAAAATTGTGAAATTTAGATGTTTGGGGTGATTTCGTAGAAAGGTATGTCTTAGCTCGATCATATGAGAAATCTGAGTGCGTGAATGAGTTGGTATCACCGTTTACCTTGGGGTAACATGTTTGGTTTGTATCCGGGAGGTCTTGGGAGTGTTTTAGATGTTTGGTAGTGAATTAGCTAGTTTCCTAGTTGTTGGTTTCTGGTGTGCCACACTAACGACCTTCTAGCTGCCTCTGTGGATCTGCCTCTATGGAGGTTGGCTCGCACATGCGGGCCTTGTGTAAATTTGAGGTTTCCGGTGGGCATTTCCTCGGGGAGGCGATCTACCTCTGCGGAGTCTTTCCCGCTCCTGTGTCCATCCGATATTTTAAGTTATTCTGCCTCGATGGCCTTTTTTCCGCCGAAGCATCTTTGCCTTAGCGATGTTGAATCCTCCAAAGAGGAATCGCTGTTTCAGAATCATAATTTAATACACAAAAATGATTTCACTATTCCCAAAATATTCTCTTGGGATTAGAGCTCAACAAGGAGGGGTTCCTTATGTATTCCATCATTGTTCTTCTTGGAGGTAAAGATTACATCCCTTCTATCTTATTAAGTATCATTTGGGTCTTCTAATCCTATTAAAATTTCTAATTTGGGGAAGATTATAGCTTATGTTTCCATGCTAGATAAGAGACTAAATCAACAACAACAACAACATACCCAGTGAAATCCCACATAAGAGACTATAAATCATGATTTGGAAATGGATTAAGATTTATATTGTTGTGATTTTGTAATATAGTGTTGCGTAATGATAGAAGATGATATGTTGATGGTTAATTAGATATTGAAAACCCTTTTGAAATTAGGGTAGCATACTATAGAAGATTATAGCTTATGTTCATTAAGATTCTACCTAGGGGTTTGGAATTGAGACTTTTTGCCTAATCAGAAATTGAGGGCCCAAAAGTGATTAGTTTTCAAATTAATTTAGTGATATGATTCTCTAGTATGTTATCATGTTTTTTGATTAATAAATTTTGGATTTTGCTACCGTGGGCTCGAGGTCAATTTTAAGGATATCTTTGGATTATTTTAAGGACTAAGTCCTTATGATTGTATTAGATTATTTATTAATGTAGAATCTATATGTTAGACTACGAGTACTACGAGATGCTTCGCAAGGGAAAGGCTTTTGTTCAGGGTTCAAGTTCGTGGCTAATGCTCTGCTCTGAGGTAGGTTACAATTTATCCTTCTTAGAGTCTGATAGAAGTACGTATTAGTTATAGATATTGAGGGGTATTGGGCGTATTTTTGGGTCCCACCTTAGCGGTTTTAATAAACTCTTGAGTGGGTACCGTGTTGAACTGTGATGATAGGTGATTCGCGAAACCAGCCTTAGGTTGATTTCGACTGCTGTTATTTGGGATTGTCGCCATTATGCGGGCTTGTCGCCATTGTTGATAATTGTTGTGTTTATTCATCACATTGCTTTCGATATGATAGACTGCTTTACGTGGAATTATGTGTCAATAAGTTTCTGAAAGCATGTGATATTCGTCTCTTATACTTGATTGCATCTCATACATCCTGATTACTTTCCTTGTAATTGTTATTGCATTCATACACTCATGGTTCTGATGATATTGAAAGTGGAGTAGTATGAAAATGTTGTGGGTTCAATGAGACCGGAAATGTAAGAATACTTTATGAGATGGTTAGAAACAGTGAGATGATAGAAATGATTAATGTGACTCCAAAGTGGTCTTGGGCTCTAGCCAGAGACATGTGTTGAAATCCGGCTGACTAGGAGCGGTGTATGGACAACGTGTGTCCCTCATGGGTCACAGTTCATAGAATTTGAATGCGTATATACCAATTGTGAAAAGTTAAATGGTTTTGCATTCATATCATACATTCATTTATACATTGATTATTTATTATTTCGTGACATGATTAAGTTGGTTATTGGAACTGGAGTGACTTCATGATGACTAGATCTTGTGGATTACTTCATAACACCTGGATTGTTGGTTATTGAACTCTTATGTGAACAAGGTGACTTATATGATTCTTGAACTGCTTAGTATAGGATTTCTTGAGAGTTAACTCGATGTTTATTTCTATTACGTATCTTCCGTCATTGTCGGCCTATGATGCCTACGAGGGTACATTGTGTACTCATATTACACTTGCTGCATTTTTTTTGATGCAGATACATATCCATCTTCCAGCTCCGGACCACGTGGTTGAGTCCATCCTGGAGATCTAGTGTTCGGGGTGAGCCCGCATCATTTCAGCATGCCTTGGACACTTTCTTCCACTTTTGCTCTTATATTTGTTCATGAGATAGTTTTAGACTTTCAAGACTATGTTACTCTTTTATTAGTGCTCTTGTATAACAGACCAGATCTTTGGGGGATGTAATAATTAGATATTCAGACTTGTTCCTTTTATTTATGATTATGATCAGATAGCTTATAATTGGTTCTCTTATTTCCGCTTATTTATTTATTATATGCTTTAATCAGAAAAGTGGTTCGCCTACCGGTGAGAAAGTGTAGATGGAACCACGACATCTGAAAGGGGTCGTGACACAAGCTCTATCCAATCCTTGAAAAATCATCAGATGAAACTATTCAACTTGAGATAAGGAGCAATATCGACATTATCCTTGATTTGCCGTAAGTGACATACTAAAATTTAAAATTTTAATTACTTATTAAAAAATGTATATATTATTAACTTATGTCATAGGATAGCGTAGGAGCAACAGATGGAACACGTGTCCTTGCATCTGTTCCTATTAAACAACAAAATAGATTTTGTAGCCGAAAGTCACAACAACACAAAATATATGGGTGCTAGCAGCTTTAATTTGAAGTACACGTACTTGGTGGATCAGAAGGATTTGTGCATTATTCTCTGTAATGTTCCCTTTCAAGGATCATGGTGGCACTTATATTATCCCCTCCGTAGGCGAACCACTTCCACAATCCAATAAAACTATTTATGACTTAACAACGAAAAAAGAGACAATAATATTAAGTTGTTTTGCCATAGATAATAAGTCATAAAATACTGAAATCATCAAATTATTACACTTCCCAAAACCTAATCTAAATAGTTTAAGAGCGTCTACATATTAGAAATACAATGTCTGAATAATACTATCCCGGAAAAAAAATAAAGAACAGAGATAAGAGAGTGGATAGTCAAGGGTTGCTGAAGAACGGCAAGTCTCACCCTGAAATCTCTAAGTCAGCAGCCTCGGACGTCAGCCATGAGTTCCGACACTGGTAGACGGAGATGTATCTACATCCAAATAAGAACACAACAAGTGTAGTATGAGTACACAATATACTCCCATAATAATCATAGGCCGACAACGACAGACCACATATAACACATACAAATATTGAGTCTACCTAACATATACTCGCAACAGCTCAATGATATTCCAAAACATAAATCACTTTATGTCAGGAATAATCAAATAGGCACAGAACACGTAAGTTATGTGAATGATGATGTATGAAATGCATAAGCTTGGTACCTTTAATCAACCTGGTATACACATGAAACTATCCGTCGCCACATAGCTATGACCCATAGGGGACTCCGCGAGTCCATATACGGCTCACAACCAACCGAAATAATCCATCTGGGTGGTAGACCATCAAATCACAGACTCATTTGTCGACTCATTTCATATCTATCACCTCAGTATCCATATCATCTCATATCAACCTCATTTACCTTTATTTTTTTCGGCCTCATCGAACCAACATCATTCCATCTCACTATCAATGATAATACGAATGTGTGAATGTAAATGGTAAATAAGACAATTAATCATGGTAGTATGAGATGAAACTCATGATCTAAGAGATGAATAAACACATGCCTTAATATTATCAGTATCACAACAATTCCAGATGATCAGTCTTTCCACATTCAGAGGCATAGAGTGATGAGATAAATCAATGCACACATCAAACAGAAGTTCACACACGGCTATCATAGCCCACATAACAGCTGACGAAACTAACCTAAGTACGATCATCCCAAACACAATACACTGGTGCCTACCCAAATACTTATCACAGTCACTAAGGTGGGACCCCCACCACACCCAATACCCCTCAATAATTATAAATATTACATGCATCTATCGGAGTCTAAAAATTTTAATCGTAGCCTATCTTACAGTCGAGAAGGTGCCACGAACTCAATCCCACGCCAAGGCCTTGCTTTTTTGTAGCGCCTCCGAACAATCGTAGTATAATATCATAGATTCTACATTAACACATATTCTAAACACAACCATAAAGAAAAATCTTTTCAAAATATTCGAATACCTGACCCTCAAAAGTGACCCCGAGCCCACAAAGGCAAAACCATAACTTTAATTTAGAAATATGTTACTCAAGATCTAAATAGTCATATCCCTAAGTTTGATAGGATAACTAGTCACATTTAGGCCTTCAATTGCCCTAACTATCCAAAAAAAAAAATGGAAGAGCCCTAAATTTTCACTTAGAAATCATGAAATTGAATAGAAATTCAAGCTTAGAATCAGTTTCTACAATCATCAACGAGTCTAAATCTGCATAATCAACCATTAAAGACTAGATCTTGGCACAAAATTTCGTTAACTAAGCTCTCTTAACTGTTGGGGACAAACCCTAGGTTTTCTACACCTAAATCATAGCACAAACCATAAAATAATAAATAGAAAAATAAGTAATTAATGGAAACAAGGTGAGAACCTTACCCCCTAAATGAAATGATTGGAATCCCCTTGAATCCTCCCAAAACCGAGCCTAGAGTTTAAAGATGTGAGAAATAAAGACTAAATTTGGACTTGAGTCTTTTAATGATTCTGAAACAGCGACTCCGCTTATGCGAAATTTCCTCGTAGAAGCGATCTCGCTTCTGCGGAAAAATGACCGCAGATGTGGTCCTAACTTATCCACCACAATCATGAAGGAGCGGCCAAGGTCCGCATAAGTGGCCTCGCACCGGCGCATAGAACATCGTAGATGTATTTTCACCCATTCTCACAAGAGCTCGCATCTGTGGGCTAATTTTTGCAGAAGCGGCTACGCAGGGGCCGCGCCAACATTGCTGGTGTGATTACACCAGCAGTAGCATTAGTCACATGAACCTCAAACTCTTCAGCCAACACCCGAAACTAACTTGATACCTCCTAGATATAAACTAAATATGCTACATAAGTGTAAACGATGCTACAAACTTGCTCGCGCACTCGGAATACCCATTCCATAATGCTAAGACTCATTTTTCTACAAAACTTTCCCAAACTTCAGAATTTAGCAAATAAGGACTCAAAACATAATCCAACACCTCAGGAAGTGAAACAACAACTCAACTAAGTCATAAATGATGCTCAGGACCTACCAGAAGTACCAAAACTCAGAAATGAACCTGTTTACCCAAAAGTCAACTCATTCCATTTCAAAACTTCTAACTTAAATTTTTCTTCCTAAAATATATCTAACTCACCTCAAAAATTATGCCACCCGCCCCCGCTAGTCACAAACCTCAAAAAGAGTCTACAAGAAGGGTAAATTGGTTAATTGGAGTTTTAAGACAAAAACGACTGAATGAGTCGTTACATCAGACACCAATTACATAAATATTTTTCCTCGAATGGAAAGAGATGAAAGGGAAAACATACCAGAAATAGTAAAGAGTTGAGGGCTCAGTCTCCCATGTAACCTCCTTAACTGGACGGTGCTTCTATTGCACATTTACAGAAGCAATCTCCTATGACCTCAACTTCCTAACCTGCCTTCCAAAATAGCCACAGACTCTTCCTCGAATTCCAGATTTTGGTCAAATAACACTGAGTCCCATTGAATGATATAGGACCTATCAGAATGGTACTTCTTCAACATGGAAACATGAAATACCAGATGAATACCTGAAAGACCTGGTGGCAGAGCCAACTCATAAGCCACCTCACCAATTCTCTTAAAAATCTCAAATGGACCAATATATATCAGACTCAACTTATCCTTCTTCCCAAACCTTATCACACCATTCATAAGTGAGACCTTCAACAGAACCTGATCACCTCAATCATGAACTTCATATCACGAACCTTCAAGTCCACATACTCCTTATGTCTACTATGAGTCGCTAGGAGCTTGTCCTGAATCATCTTTACCTTTTCCAAGGAGCTTCAACAGGTCCGTACCCTATGGTCTCACCCTGAATGTATCAAATCAACCAATCGGGGAATGACACCTCCTATCATATAAAGCCTCAAATAGTGCCATCTCAATGCTGGAGCGATAACTATTGTTGTAAGCGAACTCTGCCAAAGGCAATAACTAGTCCCAATGGCCACCAAAATCAATCACAAAAGCCCATAACATATCCTCCAAAACATGAATAGTTTGCTCAGACTGACCGTCCGTCTACGGGTGAAATGTCATGCTGAGATCCAAATGAGTTCCCAACTCCTTTTGTAACGTCCTCCAGAAATGAGAAGTAAACTGAGTACCACGATCTGAAATGATAGAAATGGGTACTCCATGCAACCAAACAATCTTCCTAATATAGATCTTCACTAACTTCTCAGATTTGTAGGCCGTCTGAATCGAAATGAAGTGCACATACTTGGTCAAACTATCCAAAATAACCCAAATGGCATAAAACTTGCCCAAAGTCTTCGGTAGTCCAACTACGAAGTCCATAGATATCCTCTCCCATTTTCACTTGGGTATGGGCATCTTTTGAGTCACACCACTATGTCTCTAGTGCTCATACTTAACTTGCTGGCAATTAAAACACTGAGACACAAACTCCACAATATTTCTCTTCATCCTACCCCACTAATAATGTTGCTTCAAATCACGATACATCTTTGTTGCACCCGGATGGCTAGAATACCCGGAACTGTGAGCCTTATCGATGATCAATTTTGTCAACCCTCCAACACAAGGAACACAAACTCGCTCCTTAATTGTTAAGACTCCCTCACTATCAAGAGCTTCATTCTTATATTCCCCTCGCAACACCTTATCTCTAATTTTACACAACTTCACATCATCATACTGTTGGGCAGTAATTTGCTCCAAAAGAGACGACCTCGCCTCAACACAAGCCAAAATACTACCCGATTTTGATATATCATTTCTCACCTTGCAATTGGCCAAAGACTAAACATCTAATGCCAAATGACGCTCATCCACAATCAATCGCGCCAAGCTACCCATACTCACAGTCATTCAGCTCAATACATCCACTACCACATTGGCCTTCCCTTAATGATAAAAAATGGTTATATCATAATCCTTGAGCAACTCCATCTATCTACACTGCCTATAGTTTACATCTCTTCGACTGAACACATGCTAAAAGACTGCGATGATCGGTGAATACTTCACAATGAACCCCACACAAGTGGTGCCTCCAAATATTTAAAGTGAAGACTACCGCCGCTCACTCCAAATAACGAGTCAGGTAGTTCTTCTCATGCACCTTCAACCGCCTCGATGCATATGCCATCACTCTGCCCTCTTGCATCAACACATAACCCAATACAATCCGCAAAGCATCACAATACACGGTGAAATCCTTCCCCTCCACATGTAAAGCTAAAATTAGGGTCGAGGTCAATAATGACTGAGCTTTTGGAAGCTCTCCTTGCATTCGTTGGACCACTGAAATGGTACATCTTTTTGAGTCAACCTAGTCAAATGGAAGAAATCGATGAGAAACCCTTCAAGAACCAATAATAATAACTCGCAAGACTCATAAAACTTTGAATCTCAGTCACTGTAGTAGGCCTAGACTGATCTCTGACTGCCTCAATCTTCTTCGGATCCACCATAATACATTCTTTCGACATTACATGCCCCAGGAATGCCATAGAACTGAGCCAGAATTTACACTTAGAAAATTTAACATAAAGCTTCTTCTCCTTCAATAACCCAAGAACAACCCTAAAATGCTTCTCATGATCTTCCTTACTCCGAGAATACACCAAAATGTCATTGATGAAGACAATGATAAAAGAATCCAAATAAGACTTGAAAATCACATTCATTAAATCCATAAAGGTTGCGGGGCCATTGATAAGCCCAAATGACATAACCAAGAACTCATAGTGGCCATGACGAGTCTTGAAGGCCGTCTACGGAATATCCTCTACTCTAATCTTCAACTGATGATACCTTGACCTCAAATCAATCTTGGAGAATACTGAGGGACCCTAAAGCTAATCAAATAAGTCATCAATACGGGGTATCAGATGCTTATTCCTGATGGTGACTTTGCTCAATTGTCGATAGTCAATACACATTCGTATGGTATCGTCTTTTTTCTTCACAAATAGAATATGAGCACCCCACAGAGATACACTGGGTCGGATAATCCCATTGCTAAAAAAATCTTGCAACTGCTCTTGCAATTCTCTTAACTCGGTAATAGCCATCCGATATAGAGGAATAGAAATAGGACGACCGTCTGGCTCTAAATCAATACATAAGTCAATGTCCCTGTCTGATGGCATACTAGGCAAATCTATCGAAAAGACCTCCGAAAACTCGCTCACTACAAGAACAGACTTAAGTGGAGGAGTATACCCACTAGTATCCCGAATATAAGCCAACTATGCCAAACATCCCTTATCTACCAACTTTTTCGCCTGAAGAAAAGATATAATCCTCTTTGGTATAGGATTTGGTGTATCCTTCCACTCTAACCTCGAGATACCCGGCATAGCTAACGTGATTGTTTTGGCATGACAGTCTAGGATCGCATGATAAGGTGACAACCAATCCATACCTAAGGTAATATTGAAGTCTACCATATCTAGAATAACCAAATCTACCCAAGTGTCATACCCAATAAACGTGACCACATAAGGCTGATAGAACCAATCCACTATCACAGAATCATTGACAGGAGTAGAAACACGAATAGGTACATCAAGCATATCACATAACATATCCAGGCCCGTAGAGAAATATGTGGACACGTAGGAGAAAGTAGAGCCCAGATCAAATAACACAAAGCCATACCGATGATAGACTAAGATGATACCTATGATAACTGAATCAAGAGCCTCAACCTCTGGTCTACCAAGGAAATCATAGAAGTGGGCATGTCCACCCTCGGACTGTGTACCTCCGTGACCACTGCGGGATGCCTGATCTCCATCTCTCACCAACTGAGTACTACCTCTACCAGCATGGTAACCACCTTTGCTCTACTGCGAGCCACCCCTACTAGACTGTCCACCTCCCTTGGTTTACTACACTAGAGTCCTAGGTGTCTGAGCTCGAGAACCTTACTGAGCTCCACCCATCTACGTCTAGGATAGTCTCTCTGAAAGTGCCCAAGGCTACCATATTCATAATAAGTCTTTCTCGATATGGGTTGCTGAACTGACATAGATGAACCAGAATGCCCTCCACGATCTGAAAATCAGGAGTAAGAACCCCTATAGGTCTTCCCTTTGATGTAGCCACTATGCCCAGAAGGGCCACATACTACAGTCTGGAGTCCTGACTGAATCGAGCAACTGGACTGAGGGTGGTGGGTCCTGTCATACTGTACCCTTCATCTGGAAAAAAAACCACTGAAGTTACAAAACCAATGAGCCTTCTTCTCGGAACCATCCTTCTAAGACTCATCCCTCACTGACTCAACTATCTTAGCGTGATCTGCCACAGTCTGGAATGATTCCCAAGAATCTACCAACTACAAAGTCTCCAACTGAAATGGGATAGTCAATATCCCCACAAAACATCTAACCCTCTCCGCCTCATTAGGGAGTAATGATGCCGCATAACGAGATAAGACATGAAATCAAGGCTCATAATTGGTACAGACATATCTCCCTGCTCCAACATAGAGAACTCAGCCCTTTTGCTCGCTCTCAAACTAAGAGAAACATACTTCTCTAAGAAAACCTGATAGAATTGGGTCCAAGTCAACAGAGGTGACCAGCTAGCCAACACTCAATGTAGGACCTCCACCACTATTTTGCATCATTGATCATCTCATGAGCAACATAATCCACACCATGTGACTCGACAATACCCAGAGTGGGGAGCCTTTATGGTAACTCACAATGAATGCATACGCATCCTCCTCGAGCGTACCATAGAAATAGGGAGGCTTCATGTTAGAGAACTGCTCAAAAGTCTTTCGCTCCTCGCGGGTCATAATTGATACATGAACTGGTCGAGGACCAAATTTTGGCACTGTAATCTCATCAATATGGAGTGCCATAGAAGTTGCAAGTTGTGTCCCCAGAGTACAGTACCAATCAGGAGTCTGACCTCCTACTCGGGTCTGTGACCCATCTGGAGTAGCTAGAAGAACACCCGCCTGGGTCAAACCCTCAAGAAGGCTCAAGATGTGTACCATGGCATCTTGAAGCACTGGTGTGGAAATAATCTCTGGCTGAGTTTGGGCTAGTCCCAGCTCTTCCTCAAACTGATCATCATGATGCTTTATCTCCGGCTCTACAGAAAAAGATCTAGCATGGGCCTGGCCAACCCCTCATGATCCACTCCTAGCAATGCAGCTCCATGAGGTCTACCCCTATATGGCCTCTACCTCTACCTCTATGTCGCACTATAATAGCAGGCACATATGTCTCGTCTCTTGCTGCTTTTGCACAAGTCCTCACCATCTGTGAGAGAATAGGAAAGGCAAGGTCAGATACCAATATGATCAAACTTGGACGAAAGAAATAAAAGAAGTGAAGTTTACTAAATGTCTCATAGTGTCTCAAAGATAAGGAAGGGCGTCTCTGTACTGATCCGTAGGACTCTACTAGACATTGATCGTGTACTCGTGAGACTGGTGAACTTAGATCTATGATACCAACTTGTCACAACCCCTTTAAAGGATCATGGTGGCACCTACAATATTCCCCCGGTAGGCGAACCACTTCCAAAATCTAATAAATCATTTAAAATTTAAAAGCGAAAAAAGAGAGAAAGTAATACTAAATTGTCTTGCCATAGATAATAAGTCATAAATACTGAAATTATGAAATTATTATACTTCAAAAATCTTGTCTAAACAGTACAAAAGCGTCTACATATAAGGAATACAATATCTGAATAGTATTGTCCCGAAAATAAAGCAAGAACATAGATAAGAAAGTGAAGAGTCCAGGGTTGTTGAAGAACAACAAGGCTCACCCTGAAATCTCTAAGTCTGCAACCTCGGACGTCAGCCATGAGGTTCAGCATTGGTAGACTATGTTGTATCTACATCCAAATAAGAATGCAACAAGTGTAGTATGAGTACACACCTACCCCCATAAGCATCACAGATGGACAACGACAGACCATATGCAACACATATAAAGATTGGGTCTACCTAACATATAATCTCAACGACTTAATGATATTCCAACATATAAATCACTTCATATCAGTGATAATCAGATAGGCACAGAACACGTAAGTATGAATGCAAGGTACCTTTCACCAACCTGGTATACACATGAAATTGTACGTCACCACATAGCTATGACCCATAGGGGACACCGCGAGTCCATATACCACTAACAACCAATCGAAATGATCCATCGGACTGGTAGACCATCAAATCACATACTCATTTGTCGAGTCAATTCATATCATATCACCTCAGTATCTATATCATCTCATATCATCCTGATTTACCTTTATTTTCATGGCCTCATCGGATCAACAATATTCCATATCAGACCCATCTCAATATCAATGATAATATAAATGTATGAATGCAAATTTTAAATAAGACAATTAATCATGATAGTATGAGATGAAAGTCATGCTTTAAGAGATGAATAAACACATGCCTCAATATTATCAGTATCACAATAATTCCAGATGATTATATTTCCACATTGAGAGGCATAGAGTGATGAGATAAATCAATGCACACATCAAATAGAAGTTCACACACGGCTATCATAGCCCATATAACAGTTGATGGAACTAACCTAAGTGTGATCATCCCAAACACAATACACCAGTACTCACACAAGTGCTTATCACAGTCACTAAGATAGGACCACCATCACGCCCAATACCCCTCAATAATTATAAATATTATATGCATCTATCGGAGTCTAAAAGAATAAATCGTAGCCTACCTCACAGCCGATCAGGTGCCACAAACTCAATCCCAAGCCAAGGCCTTGCCTTTTTGTAGCGCCTCCGAACTATTGTAGTCTAATATCATAGATTCTACGTTAACACATAATTCTAAACACAACAATAAAGATAAGTTTTTTCAAAGAATTCAAATACCTGACCCCAAAAGTGACCCTGGGCCCACAGGGGAAAATAGAATTTTAATTTAGAAATACGCTACTGAAGGTATAAATAGTCATATCCCTAAGTTTGATAGAAAACTAGTCACATTTAGGTCTTCAATTGCCCTAATTATTAAAAAAAACAAATTGGAAGAACCCTAAATTTTCACTTAGAAATCATGGAATTCAAATAGGAATTCAAGCTTAGAATCAGTTTCCCCAATCATAAACAAGTCTAAATCTGCATAATAAACCATTAATCTTGGCACAAAAATTTATTAACTAAGCTCTCAAGACTTTTGGGGACAAACCCTAAGTTTTCTACCCCTAAATCATAGCACAAAACATAAAATAATGAATAGAAATATGAGTAATTAATGAAAACAAGGTGAGAACCTTACCCCCAAGATGAAATAATTGGAATCCCCTTGAATCCTCCCAAAACCGATCCTAGACATGAAAGATGTGAGAAATGAAGACTAAATTCGGACTTGGGTCTTTTAATGATTCTGAAACAGCGACTCCGCTTCTGCAAAATTTCCTCGCGAAAGTCGCTTCGCTTCTGCAGAACAATGACGGTAGAAGCTGTCCCAACTTATCCACCACAATCGCGAAGGAGTGGCCGAGGTCTGCAGAAGCGGTCTCGCACCTACGCACAGAACACCGCAAAAGCAATTTCACCCATTCTCACAAGAGCTCGCATATGCGGACCAACTTCTGCAGAAGCGGCTCCTTAGGTGTGGCCCTCACATCGCTTTATGCGATTACACCAGCAATAGTAGCAGTCACATGAACCTTAAACTCTCCATCCAACACCCGAAACCTCTTGGATACAAATCAAATCTGCTACCTAAGTGTAAATGATGTTACGAATTTGCTCGCGCACTCGGAATACCCATCCGACAATGCTAAGACTCATTTTTCTACAAAACTTCCCCAAATTTCCTAAACTTCACAATTTATCAAATAATAACTCAAAACATAACTGAACACCTTGGAAAGTGAATAACAACTCTAATAAGTCATAAATGACGCTCCGAACCTACCGGAGACGACAAAACTCAGAAATGAACTCGTTTACCCAAAAATCAATTTTGAGTCAACTCATTCCATTTCAAAACTTCTAACTTAGAATTTTCTTTCTGAAACCTATTTAACTCACCTTGAAAATTGTGCCACCCATCCCCGCGAGTCACAAACCCAAAAAATAGTCTACGAAAAGGGTAAATTGGTCATTTAGCGTGTTAAGCCAAAAATGACCGAACAGGTTGTTACACTCTCGCATATTAAATGATGCATTAGATCAGAGAGACACAGGGGTTTCAAATCCCCCAAGGTATCGTATTCAATCTAAAGTAGTTTATAGAAAGAAATAGATTAATAATGTATATTAATTAACTTTATTTTTGCTGTATAGATACATATTATATTGTAGATGAGGGATATGGGCTTCGAAAGGGATTTATTCCTCCCTATCACGGAGTACGTACATGAGTATAGTAATGATCCTTCCCAAAATGAAAAAGAATTATTTAGTCTTGTCTTGCATCATTAAGATCCTTTGTTGAACATGCCTTTTCTATTCTCAAGTGGCTTTCGTGTGATTGACAATGAACCCTTTAGGGACTTTAAAACATAAGTGAATGTCGTATTAGCGTCCTGCATTTTACATATTCACATAATTAATTGAAGCCAAATGACCTAATAATACAAGTAGAGCCATTAATTCAACCTCAAAATGTTGAAATTACTCAAAGTTCTAAAGGGAGTCGAAGCTATCAAACACAAAGAGAAAGACGGTAAGAGACTAGAGATGGTCGTCGAAAAGAGATCCCATTACTCATGCCATGTTTACAAACTATAATAGGAGGAGGAATAGGAAACCTTGGTGTATTAAGAAATAAGTTTTTTGAAGGGGTCTTCCTGCTGAGTAGATAAGGGATGAAAATCTTAATTAGTACAAGAATTGAGAATTCTGCAGAAGACCCTTCGGTTTATAGCTGAACTATAATGGTTGAAGAAATATATTTCTTTACCAAGGTTTGTTTTTAAGCTTTCTTGTTTGTTTCCCTTCAAGTTCTTTTTGATTGATGGTGTGTAAGAGATTCGGCTAAAAAATTCTTTTCTTGTTTGTTAATAGGGTTGTTGTGAAAAATAATTCTTCAACCAAAATACTTACTAGTTTGTGAAAAAGAATCTCATTGAATGTGTCAAGGACATTCTTTCTATGCATTTTCTGATTAAAAGGTAGGAGAGTGACTAATCTCATATTACTGATTATTAATACTTGAAAATCTAGTGATCACTTGGATGTCAAGTGGAATGAATATTTCTTTTGTTGTGCCTAGTACTGAGGTGATCTGCCTATTTTTGTTTTAATATGTACAAGTGTGAACTAATTCTACTCCTATTTGTTTTAGCATGTAAAGGCTGAGTTATACACACTGTCTGCTGGAATATGAGCAAAGTGTGTCGAGTTTTCTGTTTCAAATTTTAATAAATTCTATGTTTCAATGTTTCATGTAACAATAAACAAATGGGGTAAAAAAAAGGAGAGAAACAGTTTAGGTTGTCAAAATTAATATAGTAGAATATTTGATGTTGGAGATCCTAGCTGATAAAGTGAAGCAAGGAAATGAATCAACTAGTCAATTTAAGATCATCTCATTTAATCGTGTTTCGGATGACATTATAAAGTAATAACTAGGAATAGACTTGATAGATTACACAATAAGTATACACGGAATATACCGTGTATACATAGTCTCGGTTTCCCTTTCCTCTTTTGTTGTACACAATTACCATAATTGTAGAACTCTTGTATAAGTTTAATTAGGAGATTAGTTGTATAGTAGGAGTAGAATTTACCATATTTAGATATTGTAAATTGTATATATACATTTTCATTAATGAAAATAATT
Organism: Anisodus tanguticus; assembly: GCA_034509755.1. Lineage (NCBI taxonomy): Eukaryota > Viridiplantae > Streptophyta > Magnoliopsida > Solanales > Solanaceae > Anisodus > Anisodus tanguticus. The sequence goes on along the minus strand of CM067552.1, from coordinate 19,235,699 downwards.
AAGGGATTATTTCTTTCATGGTAACAAAGCTCCTTGGTGATAAACAGATGCTGATTGGGGTGGATGTCGAGACACCAGACGCTCTACGTCTGGGTATTGTATGTTCCTTGGTGATAACTTGGTCTCATGGTCTGCCAAACGACAAGCTACCTTATCCCGCTCTAGTGCAGAGGCCGAGTACCGAGGGGTTGCTAATGTGGAGTCTGAATCATGTTGGCTCCGTAATCTCCTCTTAGAGCTTCACTTTCCTGTTCACAAAGCCATCTTGGTTTATTGTGATAATGTTAGTGCTATATACCTTTCTGACAATCCGGTTTAACATCAACGCACTAAACATATTGAAATAGATATCCATTTTGTTCGCGAAAAGGTAGCTCGTGGACAAGTACGAATCCTACATGTCCCTTCCAGGTATCAAATTGCAGACATATTTACCAAGGGCCTTCCATCGGTGCTATTTAAATATTTTAGGGACAGTCTCAGCATACGAAGACCGCCCGCTATGACTGCAGGGGTGTGATAGATTACACAATAAGTATACACGGAATATACCGTGTGTACATAGTCTCGGTTTCCCTTTCCTCTTACCATATTTGTTGTACACAATTACCATAATTATGGAATTCTTGTACAAGTTTAATTAGGAGATTAGTTGTTTAGTAGAAATAGAATTTACCATATTTAAAGATTGTAAATTGTATAAATACATTTTCGTCAATGAAAATAATCAAGGGATTATTTCTTTCCTGATTGTTCACCTGAACATGTGAAAAATCATCTTAAAACACTATGAAGCACATGAAATTCAATACAAACTCTATTAAACAAAATGGTCCTGGATCTCTATTGGGGTAAAATGTGTTGATCCTTTAATCCGCGGTGTTGGTTTATCTATAGTTGTGTCAGTAAAGTACTCTTTGATCTATGGGAGCTTATCAACCAAATTACACATGGGCAAGAAAGGATAGTCATCCACGTGACCAAGTTTGAGATAAAATTTATATCATTACCCTTTTTCTGCACTACAAAAGCCATAACTGAAATAGCTTGTCCAACTTCTGATTATTTTCTTTGCGAAACACCTAAAAGAACTCAATATATAGTTGATAAAGTGGTACAAAATTTTTAAACTAACAGAAATTAGTACACTAGTTGGATCACTACTGCGGTTTAGTTGGATGACTAAACTGGTTGAATTGTTATTTTAAGTACAGTCAAACCTCTATATAGTAGTATCGTTGGGTCCGAAATTTTTTGACTGCTATAGCGAATGATTCTTATACACCTATAATAATATTGATATTTAAATAATGTTTCGCTATTACCAAAAATTGCTGGTAAAATTGTTGTCATGTGATCAGGAGGTTATGGGTTTAAGCCGTGGAAACAGCCTCTTGCAGAAATGTAAGGTAAGACTGCATACAATAGACCCTTGTGGTTCATCCCTTCTCCGGACCTCGCACATAGCGGGAGCTTAGTGCACCGGACTGTCCCTTTCTTACCAAAAAGATGCATAAAATCTAATCTTTTTATTTTTAATTGTCAAACCTTAAGCTTAATCACTCTTTGCATAATGAAGGAAAATCTTTTAATGATGTGAATACATATTCATCTAATATTTTCTTGCCACGAACAATGTATTAAAGTATCAAAATATTTGATCAAAATCTCTAGACCTATTATTGGTAATCTTAGAGATTTTATTTTTATAAAGATGATTAATTATAATAAAAAAAGATAGTTGTTATAGAGGAATGATTTTACAAAGAGCCTATTATTATAAAGATGATTGTTGTGATTATAGAGAGGCAAAATCTAATATAAAAAATCAGTTCCGAAAAAGATGGTTGCTATAGAGAGGTGTTGTTAATTATATGAGGATGTTGTTACAGAGAGGTCTGACTCTATAGTATATGAGCATATTAAGGGGTCGTGGCAGAGGCAGAATTTTTACCAAGGGGTTCAAAATATGAAAAGATTACATGATGATAAACGAGACTGAGGGCGAAAGGCACGACCAACCTTAACCCGCCTAAATTTTAACTCGCTTTGTCGTGTCCCATTTAATATTTTTTTCTAATTTTTCCCGGCTCCATCGAGACTTTTTAAAATTTCTTGTGCTTTTTAAATAACGGTAAATTTGGAATTTGTTTTAATACTTTCTCGATTTTTCAAAAAATCACTTATTTTGAAACACATTCAAATGGCTAAAAAATCACTTAAAAGGAATGAATTTTTCATAACTTTAATCCTATGCATGAGAGCACATAAGTTTTATTTGAAGTCTTCAATCTTTTAATAAATATCTATAGCCTTCACACAAAATTTGTTAAATTTGCGGGGTACGACCAAAACTAGAAGGAGAAGAAATTCACGATTTTGTCTTCTCTTTCAAAACTGAGTTCTAAAGCTAATGTAAAATATAAAGGGATTTTAAATCTTGATGAAATTCATATGTACATTTGAAATATTCAAATTACTTTGTTGAATAAAAAGGCGGTATATATATAACGTTAGTTAGTTAAGCAAGCGGGACGCTAATAAAAAGACATTATAATTTTAAGATAATATTAATAGGCTATATATTAACAACGAATTTGATTTGATATATATATATATACAACAACAACATACCTAGTGTAATCCCACAGAGTGGGATTTGGGCAGGGTAGGATGTACGCATCCCTTACATCTACCTTTGTAGGGCAGAGAGGTTGTTTTCGATAGACCCTCGGCTCAAAAAGAATGTAGTCAATGCAGGATTGCAAGAAAATAAGACAACAAAACATCCAGATATAGAATAAATTGAGTAATACACATATAGGAATAATGCTCTACGTGATACATAAATGTTGGAAATTTGCCTTTGGTGGGGAGGTGCGTCCACCCGTATTTAATGACTTAAACACTAGGGTTCCGCATGTTAGAGGTTTTGTCTCTTCACACGTGCATAATCTACTAAGTGAGTAGATGATCATAGGGCCAAAGATCATCAAATTTCATTAAGAAATGAAAAAGATATTGGTCCACGAAGTAAGGTGTTTGAGGCATGGAAATATGGTGTGGGAGAAATCTACCACATCGGTGGAAAAATGAAGAATTGCTCTCTTTATAAGTCTCAAAATTGGCTAAGGTTTTGGAACCCCAAGGGATAACCCATGTGTTTGAAGGAGGGAGGACTTAGATGTGCTTGGTTTCAAGGCTAAGCCCACACGCGTGCCGTCGCCGCCCGCCCGTCCCGTCCGATCTCGGCTCGGGTCACGGGTCGTGGGTCGTGGGCCTTGGTCTTCTTCTAATAGACCATCAAATTATTTAATATTTACAGTTTGGTCCCTGGAGTTTCTCCATTACTTGGCTGATTAACTCCCTCATTCAATGGCCATAAACAGCCATTACTTGGCAGTTGAGGAGTCCCTCCCGTTATGCTATATATTGGAGCCTTTTGGCTCAATTGTGGGAGACAGAAAATGAGACAACAAGATATACACACAGAGACAAACATAAGAGAAAAACAACACAGATTCTGTCCAAAAACGTGAGCAAAAACAGAAACTCTTCCTTCATTTTCCATTCTTTAGCAAGTCATTTCCTATTTGTTTTCTTCGTCAGAATCAACCTATTTGCTTTGTAGTGTTGATTAGTTGTTGTTTCATCTTGAGAGACTATTGCCCGTTAACGTAAAAGCATATATATGGGGCAATCTTGTCTTAAAGACAGAGAGTCATCTCTCGACTCAGCCCACATTTGTAACAATCCAGATTTAGTGTTTCTTGATTTCAGGTTATCAAGATTCAAGACTCAACAAGCTTGTGACAGTTCTGAATATTGCCTTGTTTGTTTATCCTTTCGAGCACTTGTAATATTTATTTACTTTCCGTATTGCTTTACATATCCAAAAATTTAAGACAAGATTCTATTAGTGTTCGAAAGATGTCGGTCAAAAGTTGTGTGACCAAATCTGGATATGGCTGTGGTTTTCTAGTTGAAGAGAGTTTTGATTATGTTGTTGATGGTCAACGTGTTCATGGTGTCACCGCTCCTGAGAGTGGTGGGAACAAGCGCCCACGATAGGCTGGGGATGTTAACTGGGACAAGAGGAGAAGGCTGAAGATGTGGTTCTATCTTGTAGCAGAAGGCCTATATCTGTCCCAGACAAAGGATCCGAATTATGGTAAGGACGAAATGGACACTCAGTCCGATGAAGTGACTGAAGTGGGCTAGAATCCGAAATTGGGATAAGTAATTGTTCTTCCTTGTCAAAAATAAGATTAAATGATGTCTGATTAAAAAGGGCTTAAAGTAAGGAGGACTATGAAAATGTTTTCCGAAATAATTTTATTCCTTACGCTTTAAAATCAAAAGTTTAATCTCATCTTCCTTCCCGTTTAAAGATTGGATTTTGTAAACGACTTAAAAAGATTCGTTCTTTTAAGTGTAATTATTAAAAGTGTGTAAAGTATGTTCGCACATACGAGGGAGAAAGATCCATTGACTGTGTGAAAACTGTTATCACTCTTAAGTAAGCGCCAAGAATTGTCTGGGCACCAATCATAAGGGAAGAAGACTAAAAGCTAAAGACGTTGAGCCTGTCACACTACTTGACAGAAGATCCTTCATAGGATGATATTGGACACTCAGTCATACAAAGCCTACGGGCAACTAGAGTGGGGCTAAAATTCCTTTGATATGATGATATTGGACACTCAGTTATACAAAGCCTACGGGCGACTGGAATGGGGCTAAAATTCCTTTGATAGGATGATATTGGACACTCAGTCATACAAAGCCTATGGGTGACTAGAGTGGGGCCAGAATTCAATTCATAGGAAAAGTAATGGACACCTAGTATGGTGGGCCAGAATTTCCAGGTCTTTAATGATCTGAAGGCCAAAAGAAAGGCAGAAGAGTAATGGACGCCTAGTGTGGTGGGCCAGAATTTCCCGGTCTTGAATGATCTGAAGGCCAAAAGAAAGGCATAAAAGAAAATGGACACTCAGTCTGCCAAAGCAACTGGAGTGGGCCAGAGTATCCAGATCACATATGATTCGGTTATGCCCTAACCACGGGCAAAAGGTTGTTCATGTGAATCAACGCCACCTCTAAAGTAGAAGGGGTTAGAGAGGTTGTCCTCAATAGGACTTCGGGGAATGAGATCATTCTCAGATGAGGTGATACATGTCCCAAACTTGGTTTAAGGGACGTTGTTGGTCAATCTGGTTTGAGACTAGTCTAACAGGTCTGTAATAACTAAGAATGGTACAGTATGTCTGTAGCCAAATGAATGATGTATTTGCAATCCGTGCATCTATGCCATAATAGATTAAGACACGTTAAATAGGAAGACATTTAAAAGCTAACGAAGTTGAGATTGTTTCCTTCTGACGACATAAACCCTCAAAATAAATGTGAGGTAGGCGAAGAGGCAAAATCACCTTTCCAAATTCCGTCAAAGGAATAGCGAAAGAAGCACCGCTCCTCTAGAACTTAGTCACACCTACTTGGGTGATTTGAAGTTTATACAAAATAGAGGGGGGATACAAGTACATTGTGACCTTCATTGATGATGGTACAACGTATTGTATCCTTTGTTTGCTGAAAAGCAAAGATGAAGTTGTTGAAGCGGATAAGCGCTACAAAGCAGAAGTTGAAAATCAACTAAGCCTACGGATTGAGGAATTCGTAGTGATAGAGGGGGAGAATGTGAAGCATCATTCATCAAACGACTGCTCATTACTTACCTCAGTCTAATGATGTTAGCCAAACGCAAAGTCGTATGCCCAAATTATGTGGGGAAAGGCGATCCTTACCGCTAATGCGATTCTCAACAGAAATACGCATAAGGATAAGGATAACCCTCCGTGTGAGACATGGAAAGGATCTCACATACAAATGTTGTGATGTGGGATGGCTTGGTAGAGGTTGGAATACCAAAATATGTCAAGTTGGACCTAAGACTGTAAATTGCATATCCACTGGATCTGCGTAATAACAGTAGTGCTTATCGCCTCTTGGTGTCAAAGAATGCTGAATTCTTTGAAGATAACTTTCCTTGAAAAGGAAAAAGGAGTAATTGTTGGAGGTTAACAAGAACCCGCGAGGGCCTGACTGTCCAGAACTAGACATTTCGTATCTACAGGACTCGAAAGTTGCTGTCTATCCAGATCTACAGAACTCAGGGATTCTAGATGTTGAACCGAGACGGAGCAAAGAGGGGACAAAGACTTGTTCCAGGCCTTCTAGCTTGTATGGTTGAGAACAAACCATGAACAATTAACAAATAATTGTCATCTCCAAAAGCGTTGTTTTGGAAAGAAGCTAAAGAGAAATAGATTCCATCATATAGAACCATACTTGTGTAATGGTTGATCTTCCCCCGGGAAAAAAACCTTTGGGTTGTGAAAATGAATACTCAAAAGTGAGTACAAAGTAGATGGATCTACTGACGAGTATAAGGCCTCGGCTACTTGTACATGTGCTTCTCTGTGAATAGCTTAGCATCCAGGGCCATTGCAGTCTTGCGTGGCATGAATGTTGAAACAACCTTCCTAACTGGAGAGTTGGAAGGGAAGGATCAGAGTTGGTTTGCTGGACTGTTGGGCTTCTTCCTGAACTTTCATTTTGGTCCCTGAAATGTTTACATTTTGGTCCTGGAAGTTTCAGATAAAACAGAAACAATGAATCTGACCATAGAAACATTGACTCTGAAGTTAGAAAGCCAACATTTGGAAAACCAACAGTCTGATAGTCGAAGTTATATTGAAACAAAAGATATGGGTATCACATATGACATCTTCGGAATTGGATTTCTAAGACATCTAACGGACTGGTCTAACTCCAAACTCAGTTGTGAGATAATTGACAGTCTCGTTGAAGCCACCAATGTTTATGAATCATAGAACTGATTGGAATTATGGTGCACCCATAGACAAGGAGCGATATATGCAGGTCACATGTAGTTCAATATATTGTACACACTACAACTGACCTGATATCGGCCTACAAAGCAGATCAGTTGAACTAAGGTTCACTAATGATTTTAATAAATGATCAATAGAAGACGTTGAGTCGGATATAACGATATCTGAAATATTCGCTTATCTACAAATTATGGTATTCTGGATGTCCGGTAGTTCTGGGAGAACACAGTGATGCAAACTGGACATCAGATGTGAAGAACACCAAAGCCACAAAGAAATGTGTATGGTGGGTCTTGGAAAAACCTCCAAGCAAACTTGCATCGGCCGATTCATGATGGAATAGGAGTTTATCGCTTTATACAATGCATGAAAGAAGTTGAGTAACTTTACGACTCCTTAGAGGACGTCCCTTATTGGGAGAAACCCGTGCCTTCAACAGTTATACACTGTGGCTAGTCGGTCTGCTTCAGGAAGGACACGGATGACGACGTCTGGACATATCTGTCAGGATCTATCGGAGACATAAGACAGTATGGCAGTTTATCATCACGGGTGTCACATCCTTGATTACTAATCAAAGGATATAGCGGACCCTTTTAACTAAGGGACTACCCGAAGATCAAGTGTTCTGCCTGTCTAAGGGAATGGGCTTAAAACTTAAACAATACGAACCTTTGTGGTGGTAACCCAACCATAGTGACTGGAGATCCCAAGAATTTAGTTCAATGGGAAAACTAAGCTGCAAAAGGTTCAGTTGAGCGCTTTGGTGGAAACAAAAGCACTTCAGATGATGATTTCTATAAGGAAACAAGAATCCAAAGTTGTTCCCGCGATATACATTAAAGTGCTACCTGCATAGTGGGTAAAGGTTAAGCTTCCAAACCTTTAAACGATCCTCACACGGTTGAGGTTAAGGTTGGGGAAACTTTTAATGATTCCTAACACTTGTGAAGTGGGGTATAGCATGATACCTTGTAAGAGATCACCTATTTAAGTGCGAGGACAAGCCGCCTCAAATGAACACACTTAAGAATCCAAGTGTGTTCACGGCCACAACGGACAAAACAATAAGAAGAAAATGAATAAGGAGAGTTATTCTGTTGGTATCATTGTCTTGGCTTACACTAAACACTGACGGTTCAAGACATCACGTTCACCGTGCAGTAAGTAAGTTCGGTGGTATTCAACTAGGGAAGGTTCAAAGCAGAAGCTACCTCTCCTGATGCAATATCTTTTCGCTGAAAGATTGTTGAAAGTAGGCACCTTGTGTGTGCGCCAAAATCTCTTTCAAGAGGGGATTGTTGGAAATTTGCCTTTGGTGGGGAGGTGCGTCCACCCGTATTTAATGACTTAAACACTAGGGTTCCGCATGTTAGAGGCTTTGTCTCTTCACACGTGCATAATCTGCTAAGTGAGTAGATGATCGTAGGGTCAAAGATCATCAAATTTCATTAAGAAATGAAAGAGATATTGGTCCACGAAGTAAGGTATTTGAGGCATGGAAATATGGTATGGGACAAATGTACCACATCGGTGGGAAAAGGAAGAATTGCTCTCTTTATAAGTCTCAAAAAAGGGGTAACCCATGTGTTTGAATGAGGGAGGACCTAGATGTGCTTGGGTTCAAGGCTAAGACCACACGCGCGCCGCCGCCGCCTGTCCCGTCCGGTTCGGGCTTGGGTCACGGGTCGTGGGTCGTGGGCCTTGGGCTTTTTCTGATAGACCTTCAAATTGTTTAATATTTACAGTTTGGTCCCTGGAGTTTCTGGAAAGATGAAATTCGGAACGACGGAAGGCAGAAAGTTTCTGCCTACCATTTTGGGTTGAATTTTGGAGCGTTATTGTACATTAACCAGCCATTACTTGGTTGATTAACTTCCTCCTTCAATGGCCATAAACAACCATTACTTGGCAGTTGAGGAGTCCTTCCCCTTATGCTATATATTGGAGCCTTTTGGCTCAATTATGGGAGACAGAAAACGAAACAACAAGATATACACGCAGAGACAAACATAAGAGAAAAACGACACAGATTTCGTCAAAAAACGTGAGAAGAAATAGTGTCAAAAACAAAAACTCTTCCTTCCTTTTCCATTCTTCAACAAGTCGTTTCGTATTTGTTTTCTTCGTCAGAATCAACCTATTTGCTTTGTAGTATTGATTAGTTGTTGTTTCATCTTGGAAGACTATTGCCCGTTAACGTAAAAGCATATATACGGGGCAATCTTGTCTTAAAGACAGAGAGTCATCTCTCGACTCAGCCCACAGTTGTAACAATCCAGATTTAGTGTTTCTTGATTTCAGGTTATCAAGATTCAAGACTCAACAAGCTTGCGACAGTTCTGAATATTGCCTTGTTTGTTTATCCTTTCTAACACTTGTAATATTTATTTACTTCCCGTATTGCTTTACATATCCAACAATAAATACTACTACTAAGAATAGGAGATGGAAAGACTAGCTCCCCACCTCTCTCACACACATTGCGACAACACTCAACTGCCTACTAATCTTCTATCCTAATCCTCGACCTACAACCTTCCTATCTACAGTTATGTCCTCAGTCAGCGGAAGTTGTGTCATGTCCTGTCTAATCACAAAGGACGCACTAAAACGTCTTTTGTTAAATTGACAAAACGTCTTTTGTTAAAATTGTCATAAATGAAATATTTTATAAATTATAATTTAAAATTTATTTATAATATAAATACAGAACCTTTTAGGAATTTGTTGTAAAACACCTAAATTTTATTAATTATTTTTTGCATTACATGCATTAAATATGTCTATAAAGTAATCCTCTCTATTATTTTCACTTGTGCAAATAGATATTAGATTTTTTCTAATAATAAAATTAAAGTTTCTTATTCTTCTCATTTATTTTATTATAGAATGTGTTATCTTAGCTACTCAATTGGAGTAGTATTTTTTACCTTTTTTCATCTCGCAAAACAATATTTATTTCTCTATAGATAAATTTGTTACATAGATTAACAATTTTTTCTATAGAATTACAGTTTGTACTTTGCTACAACCAACTAATTTCATTAGTCGTTAAAACTTTTACTATCTAATTAATTCATGTAAGTTAGCAAGTGTTTGCACATGATTTGATTGAGACTTTAAAAAAAAAATTGATAAATAAATACTTATTTAAAATAATAATCAAATTTTATTCATGACCAAATGGCCCTCAATCTTTAAATGTGCCCTCAATGAAATTGACAGAAACTTAGAATTCGTCATATCAAATTGATCCAAGCAATATAGTTCTATTGTCTCAGGAGCTGTTTTGTTGGAAAATTCCTTTTTGCATAACACACTGCTTTAATGCGTTATTTACTTTTGTAAAAAAAAATGGCCTACAATCATTAAAATGAATCGTCAGTCAATTTATAAATAACGCAAAAAGTTTTTGCGTTTTTTTATGCAGTACTTTGGTTATTTTCCTTTTTTTTGGATCATTTAGGTTCCGAATTCGATGTAAAGGTGATATTAGAAGATTATTGGAGATCACTGAAAGTGGTTTAGCTTTAGCCTTTTTGTAACGATCCGCTCGATCGTTTTGAATATAACCGTGTTTCGAGCAAATTACCTCCTTTTCTTAATTCTAAATCCAACATCGGAAATTTCATGAAAGGACGACACACACCTTGAGATGATTTTTGCCATAGTGTTGGAGAAACAATCATAAGGATAGACGCTTCCTAAGTTCGAAACTGAGGGAAATAACTTTCGGTCCTTGCTTGTGGTTCGGGGTTCCGCAGGAACTCGTTAATTTTGAAACGATGTGGTTGAGCCATGTTTCGCCTTCTGAGGTTATCGGATAGGATTGAGCCTTCAACTTTATTTTATGTGCTAATTGGGGGACGATAATGGTTAAAGCGAGTCGTAATAATGTTATGACAGAAATTTTGGGATGCGAGTAAATTCGGTCAGATAAATTATCTGTGGGAAGATTTTAGAGTTTATATCGGGTCCTTGAGGTTTGATATTATATAACTGGGCGAAACCGCCCAGGCGAGTATTTTACCACACTTGCAGAGGTCGATCCGCAAATGCGATGTATGGGAGGTTGGGTCAGATACACTTCGGCGAAAATATTTTCACGTGTGCGAGGTCGAACCTGCGGCTATCTCTTCGCTTTGGCAATATTTCGTAGGGTTTAATGAAATCTCCCTTGCGGACATTCTTCCGCAGATGCGAGGCCATTTCTGCAGGAGATGGTTCGTAGAGGCAAAAATGACCGTAGACAAATTCTTTTAAAAATCAAGTTTTCCCATTCTGAAACCCACATTTGGCAAGCTCACTCTCAGAGCTAGGAGCTGGTTTGCGGGCATTTTCATGGGTCTTCCAACCACCTAACTTTGGGGTAAATCCTAGACCTCCTCTTTTATGCTATTAGTTGATTAATGTTTTCTTATTTCAAGCTTTTATCTTGTTTATGGGTAGAATCATACCTAGGATTTTACTAAAAATCCAAAATGAGATTTTGATGAATTGGGTGACAAAGATGGAAACTTTTATGTCTACTTTTTAAATGGTAAAGGGTATAAAGTAAGGAAGAACTACTTTGATTTATAAATCACTTATTATTATACATGTTGGTTATGGTAAATTAGATTTTCTTGAGAATAGGTCTTTTCAAATAAAGTATCAAATGAAGGCTAAGATGCAAATGAACTTCTAGGATTTCGGGACTTCCTACTATCTAAACCACGAGTAATGATCTTATATACTCCCATCGTCCCATTTTATATGAAGATCTTTGATTTGACACAGAGTTTAAGAAATAAAGGAAGACTTTTGAATCTTGTGGTATAAAATAAGCTAAAGATATTTGTGTGGTTATATATCATCTCGTTAAGCATAAAAGGTAAAGTTTAAAGTCAAAATATTGTCAAATAAGGAAAGGTATCATTCTTTTTTTGACTGACTAAAAAAGAAAGTGTGTCATATAAATTGGGACAGAGGGAGTACTAATGTTCCTATTTTGTCCTTATGGGCCCGGGGTCGATTGGGGGTCGAGTAGTGTTACCTCCTTTAGAATTGGTTCTTCTTTGATATTGAATATGTGATACGACATGTATGTGTACGGTTAGACTACAACCGTCCGATAGTACTTCAGGTGTACAATGTAGCGTAGGAGTTCGTGGCACCAACTCAGCAATGAGGTAGGTTATGATTTAATATTACTAGATTTCAATAGAAGCATGTAGTTGATATAAATATTGAGGGGTATTGGGTGTTTTGGGGGTCTCACCTTAGTGATTGTGATGAGCGCTTAGGTGGGTACCGGTGTTGAACTGTGTTGAGGGATATTTTAGGGAATCATCCTTAGGGATGGTTCCAACTCCTATTATGTGGGCTTGTCTCCATTGATTGATACTTGTTGTGTTTACTCATCACTTATGTCTTATTCTACGAAAGACTAATTATGTGGAATTATGTGTTGTTGATAATTCTGAAGCATATGTTATTCATCTCCTGAAATTGATTGCATCTCATACACCATGATTACTTGTCTTATTATTACTGCATTCATACACTCATGATTATTGTGACACCAAAATGGAGTGGTATGAAATGATGCGGGTCCAATGAGACTGGAATGAAAGGTAATGATACTATTATGAGATGGCTTGGAAACACTGAGATGATGATGATGATGTGATATGGCTCGACAAATGAGTCTTGGGCTCTAGTCAGACCGATGTATTTTCGGCTGGCTAGAAGTGGTATATGGATGGCGCGAATCCCCCATGAGTCACTTATATATGACAAAGACCTATAGAATGTGTATACTACTTGAATGAGAGGTACCTTTGCATTGCATCATACTCATGACATTGCATACCTTTCATAAGAATTTTATTCTTGACTGGTTGTTGGATATGTTTGTTGATGGAGTGATTAGATAGTATATTTGACATAATTATTGATTTTCGAACTTGATATTTTATTGTTAGTGTCTATGTTGATCTCCGATCTAAGAGGATGAAGATTGAATCTGAAATGGGGATAATTGCCTTATTCGTTAGGGAGTCTTAATCGTCTTACTTGATAGAAAATCTAGAGTTTAAATGATTAATGTTATTGTTGTAACTACTGTCTCGTATGAATTAGATAGGTCATAATTAATCCTAACTAGGAGATTCATGACTTTAAACACTTATTAGAATATAATAGGGTTATATAAGAGTTTGTATGCACCAATGTCTTTAATGTATGTTTAAGTAGTAAGGCGTAAGAGGTAGAGAAGTTATAAGACTTACAGGGCTAATGTGTGCTTAATATATGTTTATGTGAAAGATTGTAATGTGGTTATATTTCCTTAAGGGTTCAACCGTTCATATTAGGAAGGCTAATGATGTTTACATGGTTAAATCTAAGTGTGAATTAGATCATTGAGTAAAGAATAGTGGACTTATTCCTACGTGAATCATTGGTTCTACATTTTTGAGATGACCTTAGTGCTTAACCATTTCTGTATTGAAGGTGACTATGTGTTTATTATGACGGTGTAGGCTAGGAATACTTGTATGTCAACTTGTTATTTATGTCTGTTACGTGTTGTCTGCCATCGTTGGTCTATGATGCATACGGGGGTACGTTGTGTACTCATACTATACTTGCTACATCTTTTACGTGAATACATATATAGCGATTGATTCAGGTTGCAGCTTCGGAGCACGTGAAGGGTTAGGGCGGGTCACTCATCCTACCGGCGGCCCTGGTCATCATCTTAGTTGGGTTGTCCTTATTAATCCAAGACAATGATATCTTTACTTTTTCTATTCATCCATTGTAATCATAGTAGTCCTTGTACGAGCGAGACTAAATTTTGGGTAAGGTTGTGATGTAAAAGATTTGTTAACTTTTAGTTTTGAAATGAGATATGATTATATTTCTTGATTCTTTTAATTATTCTTCCATGTTCACTTGTGCTAAAAGGTTTTTGGTGATGATTCGTCTACCGAGAATAGTATAGTTGTCATCATGATTCGTGATTTGAATTGAGAAATTTTTGTCACTCTATATGCTTCTCTCCACTTATCATATGAATATAAATATGAAAAGAAAATGTTGTTGTAGCTTTTATACACATGGATCCCTTATCCCTAAATATTCCTTTGGTTGGTTTATGTTCCTCTATTAAACATTATACATATTAGTAGGCTAGTAGATGGTGCATTTAATTATTTATTTTCTTTTTCAGCCTCTTTAAGTGTGTACATTATATATCTATGGAAGTGAATAGGTAAATTATAAAATTATTTGCAATTGTGATGAGTTCGTTGCAATTTATATATGTTTACACCAAAGTGATAAATTAAAGTGTCACAGAGGAAAGTAAAATACATTTTACTTATTTAAGTGATAAAGGTTTATATGTATGAGACACATCTTTGCATTCATTTGCTTAGGGCAAATACTAGTGTGGATAAACTTTTTCCAATACCTAAGACTTGCATGTTCCAATGAAACCTCGGTGGCACGGGCAGAGCTAGGGGCGGAAGGGAGTTCATCTGAATTCTGCTCGTCGAAAATTAGACAACGTATATAGAATTAAATTTATATCATATGTATATATATTAAATGTTGAATTTCTTTGATTTCTTTGCATGTTTGCTTTTGTTAATTTTGGATCCCCTTGATCGAAGTCCGCCACTGGGTGGTGCTGGTGGTGGAAGAGTAGGCGGCGGGGGCTCCCAAGGTGGCACATATTCCTTAAGTAGAAATAAGATTTGTTAATTGATGTTAGATCATATGCATTAGCCGTTAATAGATAATAATTGAATATTGTAAACGAAATGGGTTAGAATTAAGAGAATCACTTTCACATGCTTAAATTTAATTATCTTTCTAACACATCTTCAAATAACGAATGAATGATGTGACGAGGGTGTTTAGCCCTAATGCCTTGTATATGATATCCCCACCATTTACTACAATAATCCGCATTATTATCACTTCTTACCAACCAATTATACAACAACCATCAATATGTGCTTTATCCCCTATGGAATAATATATTCATATGATCCTCGTGGCCATAATCTTCCCAAAGCATGTCTTAACCACTTTTTTTTTTTGGATTAATAAGATTCAATTATAATTGGTCTCATAGGTGGGATGCAATATAAATGAATTTAGTATTAAAAAACTGTAATTACATTATTTTTACATCAGCACAGCCATTAGTAAGATCTACAATTTTTAGGATCAATGCAGACCTAACTAAAGTATGGATAAAATAAGAGGATTTTTCAAACGTTTTACGCCAACATAAAAATAATCTAACTATAGTATATTCGTTGATAGTAAACTCTTTGGAAAGAGCCCTCTGAATCTGAATAGAACGGAATGAATGTGAAGAATTAATATAATCTACTTGAGTAATTTTGAAATTAGAGTATATACAAATTTATAAGATTTTATGTCCAGAGCAATCAGGAAGAATAACTATATGAATCCTCACTTCTCCGTTTAAGCTCAAATCAAGTACTCTAATAATCGTTACACCAAATACATAAAACAAAAGTGAGACATAAGTTAAATATACCCTACTATATATATCATCTATATGGACTAAATCAGACTCGCAACTAATAAATATTCACTTATATGAATCTTTGTCTTCCATTGTACCCTCTTTAGTTAAGTCTGCATTGATCCTAAAAATTGTAGATCTTACTAATGGTTGTGCTGATGTAAAAATAATGTAATTACAGTTTTTTTAATACTAAATTCATTTATATTAAATCCCACCTATGAACTTGAATAGCTAAATGGATGTAGAAGTTCTACATAGCAAACTAAACCTAAAAAATGATCAAAACTGTATCAGCAATGTATACCAACAAAAGCAGATAATTAAACTTCCATCTGGCCAAATAAATTTCGATGAACTGCTCAAATATTTGTCATGTTACGAATAACATGAACAATGAAGAATAATCAGTAAAGTGTTTAAAAGGGCTAGAAGCAAAAGATGGAACCCCCAACTAAGGATTGGATGGAGCCTAAAAATTGGTGAATACTTAGTTCCAGTAATATAAATCTACATTTCACCCCTCTTGTGTACACTTCAGTGATGTAATCCAGCAACGGCAGGGCAGCTTCTATACATGAAATCACTTATTAATTTACGTACAGCATTCTAATGTACCCGCCCCCGAGTTCTACCAAGGTCTTCTGGGGCTCCGAAATGCACCTCCCTCCTGAACTTCAACAGCCATCTCCACACGATATCCTGCTTCTCAATTGTCATGCAGTGCTGAGAAGTATTCTCTAAGCATGTCACAGAACTGCATGGCAGTCTTTCCTTCTAACCAAATCTTACCACCACCATGATTTATGTGCTACTTGATGTTTCACCCTCATTAGATGCTTCTAAGCATTCCCACGGGTTGGAGTAGAAATAATCCTCTTCTTTAGGTCGGTCAGGAATAACCAACCTCTTAGTAGGGCTTCCCATACGTTTAGTGTGAGCTTCCTTAACAGCAGCAGAAAACTCATTCCACGTAAACGATCCAGCATTATACTGGTCTATCAAATCTACGAGGAGCTTTCTGTCCAGCGAAATTGTTTTCTTGAATCCAAGGTGTCTGCATAGAATGGGAGACTTTTACATAAATCAAAAGCTACTTATAAAGTCATTCTCTACGACAGAAGCTAAAATTGAATTGAGACCAGTAACCGGTAGAATATTTCACAATAATGTGCATCTTTAATGAAAGGCTACTTGAAGAGTAATAGCTGCAGGTTCCTTGTCATAAAAAAATACAACAACATACCCAGTGAAATCCCACAACGTGGGGTCTGGGAAGGGTAGAGTGTACATAAAAAATAAAAAAAAAAAAAAAATAAACCATGCATGGCATAACAACATGAAACTATTAATTTCTTCTAGGGCTCCTAATAGTTTGCACAAATAGAGAATTTTTGTCAGCAGAAACTACCTGCGATGCCCTTCAACAACTTTAGCCATGTTTCCATCATATGTCGGAACAAAGATATCACTCTCCAGTGAAACAAGATAATCTAGTGCTGCCATCTGTGAAGAGTGATTTTGAAAGAACCTAAGCTCAGAAGGCTCTAGTAGTGTCTCCTTCCTCACCTGAGCACAAACGGCGAGTCAGCCAATTCAGGAAAACATATTCCAAAGTTAAAAGAAAAACTTGGCACTTTCTGACTACCAGATTTGGATAAGCTTCTGCAAGACTCGCCATTCTCCTTGTCCCACCATATATCTCCCCAGCAGCTATATAAACTTGGATGCTAGAATCAATGTCCAATGCCCTTAGAGTAAGGGCAGTCTCCTCGGGTGTCAAAGGACAGAGACCATCTCTCCTTTTCAATTCAGAGTTTATGATTTTTTCTTTCCACCACGGATAAGCGTACCTGTAAAAGAATTACATCAGACAAAGAAAGAGGGATAACTTGAGGCCACCGCTGAATACAAGATATTACTTTACCTCATTCTTGTTTAACTCTTCAACCTCCTCCTTGTTGCAGCCCTGAGCACAGCCAGAGAAAGCTAACATATCCATTTCATACCTCAGGTGCAGCACCATAAAAGGACCATTTTGCCTCAGAAGTCTAATAACCTTTTTACCCAACTCTTCTATCTGAGGGGTAAATTTTAAGGCACTAAAATTGACTCGGCACCGCAGCTTCTGAATTTCAAAAGGTAGATCATTATTGGAAAGCCGAGCATCAGTTCTGTTCAAGTGAACTTTAAATTTCCGAATCAACGGAAGGACCTGTATTCAGCAAATGTGACCGTCGTTACTAGGAAAGAGGATGCAAGTGAAAAGTACAAAGCATCCTGGCGTGGAAGCACAAACCTGACTTTGGTAGTAAGAAATATCAGACCAACTAATAGGAGGCATGGAATAAATCATTCCTAGCACTACTCTCCTCTTCAGTCTTGGGGGTAGCTCTTTCAATATTCGAACTTCATCCCTCAAGGACGTTATAAAATGATCAACATCAAATATGTCTTGAAATTCACTGCAATTCAGAATTGCATTTTAAATTTTAACATAGATCAACATTCTTTCTAAAGAAGCTAATGATTCATAAGACCACCAAGAAAAAAAGATAACAAGATACTAGAGGAAACACACCTTGGATCAGCCCAAAAGGAGGTTTTATCCAGCTCGGGCACTATAAGAGTCACATTCAAATATCTTGCTATAGCAACCATATCACATATCTGGAACAATACAAGGAAAAGAAAAAGGGGAAAGTCAAATTCAGGATGGTGTAATCTTGTCTTATTACATCCACATATGCGAGTGAACTGATATAATCCAAAGTAACTCACTGCTGCTCGCATTTGATTAAGACCTCCGTTACATGAAACCATGAGATAACCATTATTCTGGTAAACCCCTGGATTCAGAAATAATCAGCAGAACGGTCAGTCTCACTAATTGTTTGGATTAGAAGTCATAACTGTAAATCCATGGGAAGATCTGCGATAGAGCAAAATAAAAGAGATATGCAGAGAAGGAAACAGTCCAACAATTTTTTTTTGTATAGAACAACTGCTGACATCAACTTGAATATGTGCCACTTTTAGTTATCCAATATCCTATCACAACTACATGTTTCAAATTCTATACTATAATCAGCATCATGCCACCAAAACCCTGTGATTGGAGAAAGATCCCTTCATTAACAAAGTCCTCCTTCAACAATGCACATACGTAACATTAAGCTGTATGCATCAATAGTTTCATATTTTCACTTAGAGAAAACCATTATTCTCTTTTCCGTAATGCAATTTGAACGGTTATTTCCTCTTTTGTTCATCATCCTGACATACTACTAGGAAAAACATACAATGTATCAACTGTGTCTTTAATCCCAAATTAGTAAATTGTGGTTGGCATTCATCATAGACTGCTTTCAGGCAGAATTTACCTAATGTTACCCTCCTCGTCTATTTGGTCTTGGAAAAGGGTATTAGGGAAAACATAAAAAAGGCTTGCCCGATGCACAAAGAATCCTTGTTAGTAGGGTCCGGGGAAGGGCACGGCTGCTTCCACGATTCGAACCCGTGAATATTGACAAGAATTGAACACAAAAATATATAGACACGTATGAATAAGATTAGAGTAGTTAAAAGGGAAAGAAATAAAGCTACTCACTCTTTGGTGGAAGAGCTCTAGCAGGGACTGATTTAACAACCAATGATGATGCAGCAGAAGAGTACTCATGGGAAAAGCAAGAAGGCCATCCTTTCAAAACATTAGGACCCAAAGCTCACCCAATGTGGTCAATTGGACAAAGCAAGTCCACAACAATACCATAGTTGTAGCCCTCATCATCCATAACTTCATTCTAGACCTCGGAAAAACTATACAACTCTTGAGTTTCTCGACACGACTATATGTCCCTTTTAGCCCCATTACACCCCACCTCCTTTCCCTCTCCTCCATTTCTCCCTCCCATACACTCAACTACTCCAATAAAACAAGATTACTCTAAGTCCATTTTCTTGATAAATTGAACAAACACAAAGATAAAATAGAATGAATGAGGGTCTGTGTGAGAGATCTAAAGGTTTTTTTTTTTCGCCGGAATCTTGAAACGCCGATGGGTTAAAAAGGTAGATGAGGATGAGAGTAGGAGAGAGAGAAAGAGAGAGCGATAAACACGCACCGTATCCTAGGATAGAGAATGGTGTGGCTAAATGTAGTTGATTATTTCTCAAGCATGGTCCTCATTGGTTGGAGGATTTGGTAATTATCTCATGCGGACAACTTCACATTTCTTTCATGTTCTTCCTATGCTGCAATGCAACTACATGGATATGCTAAGCAAGCTATGGGGATATATATATATATATATATATATATATATATATATATATATATATATAGTTAGTTAGTGAGGATAATTAGATAGAACTAAATTATCTTGTTTGTTGGTACATATTACTAGTAGACGATATTAACATTCAAAACAACATATGAACTATCATATTCTTTTGTTTTAACAACCGATGAAGCAAATCAAATACTATAGTTTTGTATTTGTGTCTATTTTGTTTTGGATTTATAAAGGGGAATGGGGTACAACTACAAGCCCGAAGTTGTCTCCAATAATTTTATAATTTTTCAAATTTCATGTAGGTTTAAATAAATATAGGAAACAAAATTAAAACAAAATTAACATGTAGATGACATCAATTACGGAAATTTACACAATTTTTCAAATTTTATGTAGCTTCAAATAAATATACCAAAAAAATAAAAACAAAAAAAAACATGTAGTGACATCAATTACGGAAATTTACCCTTAAATTTATGATTCAGAGTAACAATTGAATTTGTTTAGTGAGTTAAGGACAAATAGATTAAGACCGACCACACAATAAAATATATAATGTTAACTTGTTTAATGGAAAGCAATATAAAATGTTACTATGTAAGTAATAATGAATATAACAATGGAATAAGACAAAGTATGCAATGCTTATTAAAATGACTCTGGGGTCGTCGACTGCCAATGTATCCAAATTGCAATAGCTATACGAGCTTGAGAACTTGAGAGCTAGAGGATAATAATGGATCAAAAGAGTGATCATATTACGTGAAGAAAACTTAGATGACATACAAGTGAGGGGAAGGAATGCTTTTATAGCCTAATCCTAAAAAACGTTTTTCCACATTACACATCTTACTTTGATGATCGGTATTTGCACGTCTCCTATATTATTGAGATTCTTCAGCGGTGAATCCCGAGTTCTTCATGGTTAGTTATCATTGAGACTTATCTTGATCAGCCACTTATTTCATCGTGGTCACATACCTCCAGGTTCTGGCAAGCTTACATCGTGGCTCTAGATCTTCAATTGATATAGTCCTTCACCCCGGCCAGGTTCGTAAGTTAAGACCGGAGTCGTCGTTGTTGAGTTATGTTTGGTCTGTTTCTATCTTTCACGTACGTGTCTAATTCTGATTCGCACAACTATCCAGTCAAGATTTTACCCCATAAAATATATAGTTAGAGTGAGAATAAGATAGAACTAAATTATCTTCTTTGTTGGTACTTACTACTAGTAGACGATATTAACATTCAAAACAACATATGAACTATCACGTTCTTTTGTTTTAACAACCTATGGAGCAAATCAAATATAGTTTTGTTGTTGTGTCTATTTTTTTGGACTTAAAAAGGGAATGAGGTATAACTACAAACACACGCGAAGTAAGTTGTCTTCAATAATCTAAACAAATTTTCGAATTTCCTGTAGCTTTAAATAATTAAAAGAAATAATAAAAGCAACAAAAAATATATAAAAATAAATATAAGAAATAATAAAAGCAACAAAAAATATATAAAGGACATCAAGGGAGATTTAGGCTTGGTCATGATGTCATACTTTCTGTTAAATATAGGTTGTATACACGTGATATACACTTAAAGTATATCACGTGTTTTGTACATATTATGTCTCGACTTGGGTACAGTTTATGGACAGATTATGGTCCACGGTTTGTACCGTGATTAGGTAATAGTTTAGGTAATATTTTAAGTGTAAATATTACATTAATTAGTGTTGTACACTTACCATAATTATAGAAGTCTTGGACTACTAGAATAGGGTTTTGATATTAAAATTGGAATAGGATTTTCCTATTTGTAACTTGTATATATTCTATTTCATTAATGAAAATAAGAAAGATATTATTTCTTTCATGGTATCAGAAGTCTAGGTCTTAAATCCTCTCCAAAATTCTTGCAATTTCGTCCGTCCTAAGCCTATAAAACCGAGCCCTTCTTCTCGGGTTTTGTGTCGACGGTTCATCCTTTCTCCCAACGTTTTCTTCCAAATCTCTCAATCACATATTGTTCTATCAGTATGTCTACTCAAAGAACACGTTTCATCCTGCCCTTATAGTTTCTAACATCAAGAATAACATCCCTCTTGTTCTTGAAATAGAAAACGTCAAATATGTGACGTGGGTCGAACTATTCAAAATTCACGCACGCTCGCATCAAGTCATCCATCACATAATCCCCGCGGTTCATGAGGATACGGAGGTGCCACAACGCGAGGATGACCCTAAGTTGTGGACGACTCTTGATGCCACCGTCCTTCAATGGATTTACTCCACGATTTCTACCGACTTTATGCAAACGATTATTGAGCCTGACGCTATGGCGAAGGCGACTTGGGATAGACTACGTGATATATTTCAAGATAATCGAAATTCTAAAGTTGTTACTCTTGAGCAGGAATTCTCCCACGTCAACATGGAAGATTTCCCTAACGTTTTGACTTATTGCAAAAGATTGAAGGAATTGGCGGACCAACTCCGCAATATTGGCGCACCGGTTTCGAATAATCGTTTGGTCCTCCAAATGGTTTCAGGCCTTTCCAAGGCCTATAGTGGTGTTGGGACGCTTCTTCGTCAAAGCAATCCTCTTCCGCAATTTTATCAGGCTCGTTCCATGCTTACGCTCGAAGAAGCCGACTTGACCAAAAAGGTGGCTACCGGTGCTATTCCCGTAGTCATGATGACGTCCTCCATGAATTCTTCAGGGTTTGTTGATAATTCGGGCCAAAACCGTGCTCATGATAATGGCAAGAATACTCGGAAAAATAATAGCAAAAATCGCGGGGGGAAACGCGGCGGTTCCGGTGGACAAAATACCGACAGTGGGCCCCGTCCAGTCAGCAGTGGGCCACCGCCCCATCGGTCCCAGCCCTGGGCTCCCTGGCCATGGGCCTGGGCAGTGGCCCAACAACCCTTACAACCCTTACGGTCCAGCATCTACAATACCAGCGAATTAGGCTAGACAGTTTCAGGTTCAACAGTTTTCTCGGCCTAGGAGTGGTTTTCGCCCCAGTTATGGGCCGGGGCAGCAAGCCGGTGTGCTTGGGCCCCGGCCTCCTCAGGCCCACCATGCAGCGGGCCCCACTCCAACCGATATTAAAGCAGCTATGCACACACTTGGAATAAATCCCTGAGACCCAAATTGGTACACGGACACCGGTGCGACTACCCACATGACGTCCGATCAAGGTACTCTCTCGTCTTATTCCAATTTGAGCAACCCTCGTGGCATAATCGTTGGTAATGGTAATTTAATTCTGATTTGTGGTTATATCATAAAACTTTGTCTCCACCCCATCCACCTCTTATCTTGAAAAATACCCTTCATGCCCCTAAATTGATTAAAAATTTAGTGTATATCCATAAATTCACAACTGATAATTCTGTTTCTATTGAATTTGATCCGTTTGAATTTTCTGTGAAGGATTTTAAGACGGGGAGTCCTATCATGAGGTGTGATGGTAGGGGAGATCTTTATCCAATCACACCGAGTTTCGGTCTTTCGAGTCAAGCCATGCCATTTACGTTTGCCGCCCTTGCTCATTTCTTGTGGCATGGCCGTCTAGGTCATCCGGGGTCGTCTATTTTGTCTTCTTAGATAAAAAAATATTTATTTCTTGTAAGGGTACGCGTAGTACTCCAAATTGTCAATCTTGTTCTTTAGGGAAAATTGTTAGATTGCCGTTTGTAGACTCTAATTCGCATACTCTAATGTCATTTGATATTATTTATAATGATCTATGGACGTCTCTTGTTCTCAGTTATTTGGGTCATCGTTATTATATTCTCCTTTTGGATGATTATTCTAATTTTTATGGACTTTTTCGATAGCGAAAAAATCTCAATTTTCCACCTTCTTAAAATTTAGAGCATTCATTAAAACCCAATTCTAACGGGAAATAAAGAATATCCAATGTGATAACGGCAAAGAATATGATAATGGGGTATTTCGGGAATTTTGTGCTAATAATGGGATCAATTTTCTTTTTTCTTGCCCTCATACGTCTTCACAAAATGGGAAAGCCGAATGAAAAATTCATACCATTAACAATATTGTCTGAACTTTATTGATTCATGCTTCCGTACCCCCACCTTTTGGCATCATGCTCTACACATGGCTACATATCTCCTTAACATTCTTCCTATCAAAAGTTTGACGTATTCATCCCCCCTTCATATGTTATATAATAAGACTCATTCGTTCTCACATCTTAGGGTCTTTGGGTGCTTATGTTATCTGTTGTTTCCGTCAACCATAATTAACAAACTTCAGGCTTGGTCTACCCCTTGTGTGTTTTTGGGTTATCCGTCTAATCATCGTGGTTATAAATGTTTTGATTTATCATCTAATAAAATCATCATTAGTCACCATGTAATTTTTGATGAATTTCAATTTCTGTTTGCTAAGGTGAGTAATCCCGTGCCTAGTTCGTATAATTTTTTGGATGATGGTATATCCCCGTATGTTATTCACCATTTTTCGGACATGTCCCGCACCCCAAATCCTCTAGCGGGCCCACTGCCCGCTGGACTCACTGTTCCGTCACCGGTAACAGTTCCAGCAACACTGTAGTCAACGAGGTATTTTTAAACAGAAAAGATATTTTAATTTAAATTTTAATGTTCTTAAATCACCCTTATCCCGTAACTCAGTGTCTGCGTTAAATGACGCGAATTGGAAAATTGATATGACCGACGAATATAATGCCCTTATTGATAATAAGACATGGGAGTTAGTGCCCCGTCCATCTGATGTTAATATTATTCGGTCTATGTGGATTTTTGCTCATAAGGACAATTCTGACGGTTCTTTTGCGAGGCATAAGGCTTATCTTGTCGGTGATGGTAAGACTCATCAGGTTGGTGTGGATTGTGGTGAGACATTTAGTCTGGTGGTCAAACCGGCTACCATTCATACGGTGCTCAGCTTGGGTCTTTCGAAAGCATGGCTCATTCATCAGTTAGATGTGAAAAATGCTTTCTTACACGGTGATCTCAAGGAGACAGTTTATATGCATCAGCCCTTGGGGTTCTGGGATCCCAAATATTCTCATCATGTCTGTTTGTTAAAGAAGTCCTGGTATGGTCTTAAGCAGTCCCCAAGGGCTTGGTATAAGAGGTTTGCAGACTATGTTTCGATTATTGGGTTCTCTCACATCAGGTCTGATAATTCATTGTTCATATATCGTAGTGGTTCTTCCTTGGCTTATATACTATTATATGTGGATGATATTATCTTGACTGCCTCTTTTGATGCATTACGCCAGTCTATCATGACAATGCTCAGTTCTAAGTTTGCTATGAAAGACTTGGGGCCGTTGAGTTACTTTTTGGGGATTGTTGTCACTCGTCATGCAGATGGGTTGTTCTTATCCCCAAGAAAGTATGCAGCTGAGATCATTGAGAGGGCGGGGATGTCATCCTGTAAGTCCATTTCTACTCCAGTTGATACTAAGCCCAAGCTTGGTGCTGCAGCCGGCGCACCATACGAGAATTCGACCCGCTATCGCAGTCTTGCAGGAGCACTTCAGTATCTTACATTCACGAGATCAGATATTACGTATGTCGTACAGCAGGTGTGTTTGTTTATGCACGATCACAGGGTTGAACACATGAATGTGCTCAAACGCATCATTCAGTATATTTTGGGGACACATGACTATGGCTTACATTTATATCCTTCATCGACGTCTACACTTATATCGTATACAGATGCTAATTGGGGTGGCTGTCCGGACACCAGACGGTCTACGTCTGGCTATTGTATGTTTCTTGGTAATAACTTGGTCTCCTGGTCTGCCAAGCGTCAGTCGACTTTATCACGCTCTAGTGCAGAGGCCGAGTATCGAGGGGTAGCCAATGTGGTCTCTGAATCATGTTGGTTACGTAATCTTCTATTAGAGCTACATTGTCCTATTCAAAAAGCGACCTTGGTTTATTGTGATAATATTAGTGTCATCTACCTTTCTGGAAATCCGGTTCAGCACCAGCGCACTAAACATATCGAGATGGACATTCACTTTGTTCGCGAAAAGGTCGCTCGTGGTCAAGTACGTGTCTGCCATGTCCCTTCCAGGTATCAAATTGTAGACATCTTTACAAAGGGTCTTCCCTCGGTCCTTTTTGAAGATTTTAGAGACAATCTCAGCGTACGAAGACCTCCCGCTATGACTGCGGGGGTGTGTTAAATATAGGTTGTATAAACGTGATATACACTTAATGTATATCATGTGCTTTGTACATATTATGTCTCGGCTTGGGTACAATTTATGGACAGATTATGGTCCACGGTTTGTACCGTGATTAGGTAATAGTTTAGATAATATTTTAAGTGTAAATATTGCATTAATTAGTGTTGTATACTTACCATAATTATAGAAGTCTTGGACTATTAGAATATGGTTTTGATATTAGAATAGGAATATGATTTTTCTAATATAACTTGTATATATTCTATTTAATTAATGAAAATAAGAAATAGATTATTTCTTATACTTCTCTTTTCTATATGTGTAGAGAATTTTTATTATGAAATGTCGAAAGATTATTCTGTTAGAAGGTCCTAATTTTTTTTTGTTGAAACAATGTGACTCCAAATATAAGAATATTGGTAAGTATTACTACTAGTAATGAGCCGACATATTTTAGGAAAACTTCAAGTCTACGATACTAAAAGAGACCAAAATAATTTATTTTAAACACTTATATAATATAACTTAGCTGTGATTCGTACTGTATACTTCGAAATCATGAATTCCCATATAATGAAATATCCCAATTATGTGACCGCAACACTTAAACCACATATATATGGAGATCTTGCATAATATATTAGTTTAAGTATGATTTTCATGTTACAAGTCATTTTAGTATTTTATTTTGAGATATAAGAACCACATCCGTAAGTAATAAGTAACTTTATAGTTACTGAATTAAAACTAAAAAAATGCAAATTACAATTACAAATTGCAAATCCCTATAAATTAATTATTAAAAAATAAAATGGCCTGCATGTACTAAATACAAAAGTTTTATTACAAATAAGTGTACTATATCTTATCAAATATTGTCGTTCATTTCCTATATAAGTGTTTTGAAAGTGCATATCAAAATTAAAATAAAGTAGTCTCTACTAAAGAAAAACTCATTAAAGTGGGTGTGTAAAATACTTATCGTTGTTTAAAATTTAATGAATTTAATTTATAGATATTTGTATTTTAGATTTCCGTTTATCTTCTGAATTATATCATGTCACTTATATTAATTTACTTATTTACGATATACCTCAATATTTTTACAACTAAACACTTTATATCTTTATATTATGAAATATCATAAAAACAAAAAAGGGAATTATTCAAAAATATACACTCCAACACAATATATTACACCCATATAGTCATATTTTCAGTTTACACCCGCATAGCCAAAACAAATGTTGCTACATTATTTATATACATGCTAGACAGCAGTATACATATTATACACTTACTGTAGACAAAGTATCAACCTTGTATACAAGTGTATACAAGGTGTTTATATACCCAAAAGTAGATGTAAGATCTGTGTATATCCTACCCCTAGATCCTAACTCGTGGACTACACCGGGTATGTTAGGGAATTAGTTTCATGGATGGTCATCAAGTTTTGAAAATTGTTGGGAAAAAATCACTTTTATTTCTTTAGGACAAGAATATCACTCCACTATCATTATTTTCCGCAAAAAATATTAAACACCTCAAAAGCCTCCTTCTTTCCTAGTTGATATGCCATGTCACTAAAGCCCCATTATTTTTAATAATAGACATATTTAACTCATTAAAACTATTAACATGACCCGATTAAAAAAACAGCTAAGGAACGAACTAGCATGTATTCTAAAGGAATTTGAATTAAAAGATGAAGTTTTTAAATCTATAGATAAATTTTAAAATTAGTATAAAAACTTGAATTTGAGTTACTTTAGGGATTTAGTTTAATATATTACTAGCTATCAGCATGACAAGTTGGAATATCTATTCTTAACATGAAAGAGACTAAGAATATATTATATTTCACGTAAGACTAATAATATACTATGTCAAAATAAAATATAAGAATAATGATAAAATATTTTAAATAAATATTTTACTAATGAAAATTCTATACCTTTTGCGAGAGAAATAAAAAGATATCGATAATATGAAAATGGAAATACCAAAAAGTTATACATTACATGTTTAAGATAAATAACTCAAAATACATAGAAAAGATACACTAACTTTATATTTTTAAAATATACAATTTAATTAGATTTTTTAAAAGTTAAACTGATACGAAAGTACGTAATCTCTGTGTTATTTGCGTAATTCCATTTTAATGTGGAAATAATATATTGTTTAATGTGGAAAAATATGATATTTAAGAATATTTAAATTTGAATAGAAAGATAAAACTACTTGAATTTAAATTTAAATTGAAGGATTATATATTTGAATTGAGATAAAGAAAATCATAGATATAAAAAAAGTGACATAATAGAAAGTATAAAATCTTACTTTTAAAAAATGTTAATTAATAGAAAGTATGATTTTATTCCTTTGCCTCTTTTTAATATTTTATTGGGTATAAAATATAGGTTTAGTTGAATGAGCTTGATGAGTTAAATAGTTTTTTCTTTTTTGGAAAAAGGTTTTAATGACATGACATGTCAAATAGGAGAGAAAGAGGCTTTTAAGGTGTTTAGTACTTTTTGAGGAAACAGTAATAGTCTTGTCTTAAAAAAAATAAAAGTGATTTTTGTAAGCAATTTTCAAAACTTGGGTGATCAATTAGAGAATTAACTCTATATTGTTGTTGTTTATACATTTATACAAGAAATTACTTTGTATAACAATGTATAATAGTATACCAAAATATAACAATCTTGTATAAAAGTGTATAAAATATATAAACGGTCACTATCTATAGTGACGAACTTCTTCTATGATTTTTAGTTGCAATTTTTGTTCAAAATCAGTCCAAATACCCGCTAATGACTTCAAATTTTGTAGACAACCACCTTAGATCATTTTTAACTGGTTTAAACAACACCCCTTAAAAATTCTCACAAAAATTAGATCAAAATTCTAACCCACCTCTTTAAATTGGTTGACCAATAATTAGTTACGTTTTCAATTAAGGGCATGTTTGGAAAGCCACCATGTAATTGAAATAGAATGTAATTTGATGTAATTACACAATTTGGCATGTTTGTCTAACCAAAGTAATTATTTGATTAACATGTAATTAGATGTAATTGAGAGGGAGTAATTACAATCTTCAATTAGTTGATTAATGGTAATTACATGTTTGAGAATTAATGGTAATTACATGATTTAATCACAAGGTTATTTTTTATTTTCTTTCCTTATTTATTTTAATTTAATTTCTATTATTTAAATTTATTTTTTATTTCTATTCGTTTATAAATAGTTTTTGTTTTCTTTAATATATTATTCTACATTATTTATCTTTCATTATCTTACTCTTCATTCCCAACATTTACTTCATGTGCTTTAATAACTTGTCATATTTTATTTTATTTTATTATTTTTTTAATTTCACTTAGTTGAGTTATTATTCTATTCTTTTTGAAACTATACTTCCTAATCATAGAAAGAATGAGTCGTCTACAACTTGACTTATAATGAATGATGACATTAAAGTTAGATTTCCTTGTTAAATAAGGTTATAGACAAACTTGATTTATACCCAATGTTAGATTTGATAAATTACTTTTTAACAAACATTTGAACAATGTTATAAAATTATGACTATAAATATTAATGCTTTTATGAAAGATGCAATCTATGATGCTCCTACAAAATGTGTGTTTAGTTATAATTTTTATTAATTAATTCAATTAAAATACTATTTATTTGAAAACTACATATCAATAATTTTTTACTATATTAGTTAAAAATTTGTAATTATTTTAAACTGTATTTGAAAAAAATACATGTATCTTAAATACCTAGCAATAGATACAATTTAGTAATATTTCTTATATACACATATATTTTTCAAACATTAATGTTTAGTTTTTTATATTAATTATTTTTTAAAAATAAAATTTTAACTATGTAATTACACTTGTTCATCAAACATTACATTTGTAATCCACTGTAATTACATTATGATTCATAAACAAGTCTTGATAATTAATCTACAGTGTAATTACTAGACTGTGTAATTATTACCCTAGTAATTACCCAAAAACCAATTACTAGATGACTTTTCAATAGGACCCTATAATTTTTAGCTCCTAAATCTACTCCCTCCGTCCAATAAGATTAACCTAGTTTGATTTAGCACAAAATTTAAGAAATAAATGAAGACTTTTGAAATGTGTGGTCCAAAACAAACTTTAGATATTTGTGTGGTTGTAAATCATCTCATAAAATCAAATTATTTCACTAATCTTTTTGAAACAAACTAATAAGAAAAGTAGAACAATCTATTTGAGAAAAGGGAATAATTGGAATGTCGAAAGATGCCGCGTAGAATAAAGAAACACCACTTAGATGACTCTTCTCTCTAGAACATCTATTCAAGGAATCAACAATACAATATTCATTTATCTGCTATACTGCAAAGACTAAGCTAACTGATAGTGAATATACTCCATATATATTCACAATATATTCTATACTAATTATTTTAGTGTAATTAAGGTAAAATAGAGATCATAATTCTATTAGGACTATAATTGTATACTATATATATATTACGTTTTCTCCCTTTGATATTAATAAGAGAACTCCATCAAGGAGAATTACACTATTTTACATTGTATCAAGAGCCAAAAATCCCTCCCTACCCTAACCCTAAATCGCCCCTTTTCCCGGCGATATCCAGCCGTATACTGCCCTGTATACCACCGCCTCTTCATGATATACATCCAGTATACCCTGCTTCTACGTGATATACAAACGTTTTCTCTCACAATCTACTTATATACCTCATTATCCCGTGATATACATGCCCGTATACCATGCTACTCCATGATATACTCCCCTTCTTCTCAAACAAAATCTGTATACCGCTGTTATACAACGATATACACAACACACAGCCCCTATATTCCCTGTTTTGTAGCATTTATACATTAAGTATACATGTAGTATACACAATCTGATACACTTATCACATAAGCAGGCCGGTATACCGCTGTTATACAACTGATATACGACAACCTCTCCACCGAGATTCTTCCACAAATTTTCGGTAAACCCCATGGATTCTCCCGCTTCCGCTTCCTCAACTCACGATGTCACAAAATATCAGCCACAAGCCCAGTACCTGACTCGGTAGGCCGAGCCACTGCCTAGCGACCATGCCCACTACACAGCGGTCAGCAACAACAGTGGCCACTACCAAGGCCCACTGCCCAGTGGCCCAGCACACTGCCGAGGCCCACTACCCAACGACCCAGCATCATCGAGCCACTACCCAGCCACCAGGCCCACTACACAGCGGCCCAACAACAACAATGGCCCCTGCCAAGGCCCACAGTCCAGCGGCCCAGTACGCAACTGAGGCCCACTACCCGTCGGCTCGATGATACATGGTATATGGATACGGGCGCCATGTCTCATCTCACCAACAATTCTGGTAGTCTTCCTCAACTGTGAAATTTAAATACTCCTCAATCTATTATGGTCGGAAATGGTCATTCATTCCAATTCAAGAGTTTGGCCACACACTAATCCCACCACCACATCCCCATTTATCCCTTAAAAACGTTCTATATAGCCCTAACATTATCAAGAACCTAATCTCTGTCAGAAAATTTGCCACCGATAATTCTGTATCCATTAATTTTGACCCATTTTGTTTTTCTGTAATGGACCTACGTACAGGGAAACTTCTGACAAGATGCAATAGTGAGGGGTACCTCTATCCTTTCCTATCCACGTCCACTACCAGTGTCAATCCTCTCACATCTCTAGCTGTCATCTCCTCCTCCACGTGGTATAGTAGACTTGGTCATCCGGGAGCTCATATTTTTTATTCTCTTAGAAATCGCAATTTAATCCAATGTAATAAAGGAAACCTTTCTCATAATTGCTCCTCCTGTCATCTAGGAAAACATGTTAGACTTCCATTTACGTCTTCATTAAGTATTACCTTCTCTCCCTTTGATATTATTCATCATGGACATCTCCTATAATTAGCAACCTCGGTCATAAATACTATTTGGTATTTCTGGATGACTTTTCTCACTTCCTTTGGATCTATCCGTTTAAACTTAAGTCTCAAGTTTACTCCAAATTCCTCGAATTTCGTACATTAGTTAAAATGCAATTTGAAAAAGACATCAAAACGCTTCAATGTGATAATGGTCGTGAGTTC
Organism: Anisodus tanguticus; assembly: GCA_034509755.1. NCBI lineage: Eukaryota > Viridiplantae > Streptophyta > Magnoliopsida > Solanales > Solanaceae > Anisodus > Anisodus tanguticus. The sequence goes on along the minus strand of CM067552.1, from coordinate 19,203,544 downwards.
AATAACCCCATATTTCATAATTTTTGTGTGGCTAATGGCATGGTTTTTCATTTCTCCTCAAAATAGTAAAGCCGAAAGAATTCTCCGCACCACTAACAATATGATTTGTAACCTCCTTTTTCATGCATCTGTCCCCCCTACATTTTGGGTAGATGCATTAAAAATTGTAGAACACATTCTTAACATCTTACCTACCTGTACGATCCAAAATAGGACACCCACCGAAATTGTCTTCCGTCGGATCCCTTCCTATGATCACCTCTGAATTTTCGGTTGTCTCTGTTACCCAAATCTTGCCTCAATGATCCCTCACAAATTAGCACCTCGCTCCACTCCATGCGTCTTTCTAGGTTTCTCGTCAAACCATAGTGGGTACTTGTGCTATGAGTTATCCACAGATAAAATCTTAATCTCACGCCACGTCACGTTTGTTGAGTACGTTTTCCCGTTTGACAACATCCAAAAAATTTGCGACACTGATTACGAATTCCTTGATGACTCGGACACCTCACCTCTAATCCAAAATGCACTACAATATCTTCACCCTCAGGTCGTCCTGCCAATCGTGATCGTGTCTGCCCCCGGCACCCAGCCCCTACTTGCCCCAACCCGTGACCGTGCCTGCCCCTCGGCAACCAGCCTCTGCCTACCCCAACCCATGACCGTGCCTTCCCACTCGGCACCTAGCCCCTACCCATGACCATCCCTGCCCACCCAGCCCCTGCCCGTCCCACTACCCTGCCCCACTACCCTTTACCACTGCCTAGTCCAGCCCGACCCCTCTCAGCCCCCTTACCCCACCCGTGACCATCCTCACACACCACATGGTAACCCATGCATAACACGTGATTTTCAAACCAAAAGTTCACTTTAACCTATCCACTCAAACCATCTAGCCCATTCTAAAAACCCAAAACTAGCTAAATTCGACCCAAATTAGAATGCGGCCATGCGTGACGAGTTTAATGCATTAATCAATCAGCACACTTGGGATCTTGTTCCGAAACCAAAAGGAGTGAATGTGATTCGTTGTATGTGTCTTTATCGTCACAAATTCTGAGATAGTGGAGATATTGAACGCCACCAGGAAACACTTGTGGCTAATGGTACTGGTCAGTAGGAGGGTGTTGATTATGGTGAGACGTTTAGTCCGGTGGTCAAACTTGCCACCATTCGCACAATGTTAAGCATAGCTATGGGGAAAAATTGGTCTATTCACCAGCTTGATATAAAAAATGCTTTCTTACATGGGGACTTGAAAGAAACCGTTTATATGCATCAACCGCCTGACTTTGTGCATCCAGAGGTTCCTCATTATGTCTACCGTCTTTGTAAGTCACTCTATGGTTTGAAACAAGCCCCTAGGGCTTGGTATGAGAGGTTTGCTACATACGTCATACAAATAGGGTTCATGTGCAGCAAGAGTGATCCTTCCCTGTGATTTTTCATCGAGGTACTGACATGACTTATCTTCTTTTATATGTGGATGATATTGTTCTGACATCTCCTTTTGATACTCTGAAACACGAGATCATTTCCCTGCTCAAGTCCAAATTTGCTATGACAAATTTGGGTAAGTTGAGTTATTTTTTGGGGATATCAATGACCATATCCGTACATGCCATGTTTTTGTGTCAGCATAAGTATGTAGAGGAGATTGTCTATAGGGCTAAAATAGAAAACTGCAAGATTATGCCCACTCATAACGACTCTAAGTCCAAACTCAGTGCAGATAATGGGGATGCGGTCAGTGATACCTCTCTTTATAGGAGTCTCACAGGTGCTCTTCAGTATCTCACCTTCACTCGGCCAGATATTGCATATGCAGTTTAGTAGATGTGCTTCTTCATGCACGCTCCTAGGGAGCCTCACTTTACAACTCTTAAGCGTATTATTCGATACGTTAAGGGCACTCTTGACTATGGACTTCATTTATATCCCTCAGCACTGACTAGATTTCTCTCCTACACAGACGCAGATTGGGCTAGCTGTCCGGACACCCGTCACTCTATGTCCGGCTAATGTGTGTTTCTGGGGGATAATATCATATCGTGGTCTACCAAGCGGCAAGCCACTCTTTCCCGTTCGAGTGCAGAAGCAGAATATCGAGGCATTGCAAATGTTGTTGCCGAGATATGTTGGCTCTGAATCTCCTTCTTGAGCTTCATTGTCCCATTCATAAGACATCTTTGATTTACTGTGATAATATATCTGCTGTCTACCTGTCTCATAACCCGGTTCAACATCAACGAACCAAACATATTGATATGGATATTCACTTCGTTCGTGAGAAGGTTGCAATGGGTCACGTTAGGGTGTTGCATGTTCATTCTTCGTATCAGTACGCATATATCTTTACAAAGGGGCTTCCTCGACAACTGTTCCTTGACTTCAGATTCAGTCTTAGCGTCCGGCCTCCTTCCGTTCCGACTGAGAGGGTGTGATAGTGAATATATTCCATATATATTCACAATATAATATGTACTAATTATTTTAGTGTAATTAAGGTAAAATAGAGATCCTAATTCTATTAGGACTACAATTGTATACTCTCTCTCTCTCTCTCTCTCTATATATATATATATATATATATATATATATATTACATTAATAAGAGAACTCTATCAAGGAGAATTACATTATTCTACCCTAACCACTAATAGATGCATAAGTCACTTGGGTTCATTTTGAAAATGGGGAGAGGGGGTGTTTACTTTTGAAGAAGGCTTCTGAAAGTGTCCAAATCAACAACATCTGAGTTCATGGAAGTGAGAGTGCGAGAGAGGCTCTCACTGAGATCATCCACCCCACAGTGCGTCTGATGTAATTACAAGCCATCCTACATGGCTTCGTCCTCAACGCCGTGAAAGTTGGTACACTTTCACAATATATACAAGATAGGCCACGTGGGGCAAGACTTAAGAACACGAGCGAAGTTTGGTAATAATGTGTGATGGTTATACTATCGCGAATCACCCCCTTTTCAATTTATTTATCTTATTTTTCTTTTTAGGCTATTTAGAAAAGAATATAATTATTTATTTTTATTACTTCATTCATCTCCAAATTTATGTGATACTATTTCCTTTTTGATCAGCTTCAAAAAGAATGACACCCTTCTATATTTTGTAACAATTTAACTTTAAACTTCTCATTTTACAATTAATAAAATGTTTATAGTCACACAAATATCTATGACTTATTTTGGACCACAAGTTTCAAAAGTCTTCCTTTCATTTTTAAACTCCATGTCAAGTCAAACACCCTCATATATATTGTGACATAGAGAGTAACTCTTTACATTCAACATCTTACATAACATATTTAAGACCACAAAATTCAAAGGACATTTTGGTACATTACATACATCTTTAGTTTAAGACCACAAGATTTAAAATTTTCTTTTATTTTCTTAAACTTCTTACCAAGTCAAACTAAGGATGTGTTTGGTATGACAGAAAATGTCTTTCACATAAAATGTTTTCCAAGAAAATATTTTCTCAAAAAATTAATGATTTTCGCACTCACTTTTTTTTGTGTTTGGTACGCAAGTTGGAAAAAATCATTTAAAGAGCATTTGCAATATTAAAAAAAAATCTACGTGATTTTTCAATTCGGAGTTCAACGTTTGGTGATGGGTTAGGGGTAGGCGGGGGGGTTGGGTAGGGTGGAGTGGAGATAAGATTTATTTTAATAAAAAATTATAAAACTAAAATAAAATAGAAAATTCGGTGGGGGGGGGGGGGGGTAAGGCTAGGTGGTGTGGGTTAAGAAATCATTTTTCATTTTTTATAAAAAAAATTAAATATAAAAAATAAAAAATTCGGGGGGAGGTGGGTGGTTAGGAGGGGGTAGGGGTTGGGTTTGGTGTGGGGTAGGTAGGGAGGGGGTAGGGGTTGGGTCTGGTGTGGGGCAGGTAGGGAGGGGGTAGGGTGGTGTGGGGGTAGGAGTAGGTGGGGTAAGTGTAGGGAGGTGGTGTGGGTGTGGGTGTGGGGTGGGTGGGTAGGTGGTGGTAGGGTGGTGTGGGGTGGGGGTGGGTAGGTGAGGATGGAGTTGAGATGCATTCATGTGTTTTATTGAATCCGAAAAATGTTTTCCGTTAAATCTTTTAGGAAAATGTGTTCTACTATCTTGTGGAAAATATTTTTCCTATGAAAAAATTCAAGATATTTAGTACAATCAAACAAAAGAAAATAGAAAAATATTTTCCATCATACCAAAAACACCCTAAGACAAACAAATTGAAATCGAGAGAGCAATTTTCTCAAATAAAAAATAAGGTGTTTAAGATTCTCTTCCTATAAGGGGTTTGTGTGTTTAATTTTGAAATAAATTACGTATCTTAATTGTGTCATATTACATGGACGTTTGTTCTAATTTGCTCCAGAAAATAGAACTTGTGTTATTGTTTAATATACACAATATACATGTGTATATTGTGTATATTAAATCTCGGATTTGGTCCCAATAATAGCTCTCGGTTTTGGTTGTTTATGTAAAGTAATTTATGGTAATTATTTAGTATCCTAGTTTAGGTAATATTATAATATAATTAGTAGTGTATTACCATAATTAGTGTATTACCATAAATGTATAGAATAAGGTTTTTAGAATAGAATAGGAATAGGATTCTCCTATTTTGTAACTTGTATATATAGCCTTTCAAGTAATGAAAATAATGAAGGGAATTATTGTTTTCATGGTATCAAGAGACTAGGTCTAAACAAAAGTTTTCTCTCCCAACTTTTGTACCCTCTCTCGGCCGAGACCCCTCCCCTCGGGTTTCTCTCCCAAATTTCGCCCTCCGCTCTAAAAAATCTCTCTTAAATTTCTCCTCCTTCTTTGTTCTTTCAATATGTCTAAGAACAATTATCATCTTGCCCTCATGGTTTCTAACGTCAAGAATAATATCCCTATTGTGCTTGAAATGGAAAACGTCCAATATGCGACGTGGGCAGAATTGTTTAAAATTCACGCTATCTCCTATCAAGTTATCCATCACATAATTCCTCCCGCTACACCTCTTCCCGCGGAGGATCCTCAGTTATGGATTATGCTTGATGCTACCGTTCTCCAGTGGATCTATTCCACTATTTTGGTTGATCTTTTACAGACGATTATTGAGCCGGACACCACGGCTATAGCTACCTGGAATAGATTGCGTGACATATTCCAAGATAACCAACATTCACGTACCGTCACACTTGAACAGGAATTCTCTCTAGTTCGCATGAAAGACTTTCCAAACGTATCGGCATATTACAAGAAACTCAAGGAGTTGGCGGATCAACTCCGTAATGTTAGCGCACCTGTAACAAATAATCGTCTGGTTCTACAATTGGTCACCGGCCTTTCGGAGGCCTATAATGGCGTTGGAACTCTCCTTCGTCAAAGCAACCCTCTTCCCGCCTTTTATCAAGATCGCTCCATGCTTACTTTAGAAGAAGCCGGTTTGGCTAAAAATGCGGCTATCGGAGCAAGCCCCATCGCCATGATGGCGTCCTCCCCAAGTTCTTTAGGTTTTGTTGATAATTCGGGCCAAAACCGTACTCATGGTGGCGGCAAAAATAATCGTAAGAATAATAACAAAAATCGCGGGGGCAAACACAGCGGTTCCGGTGGTCAGCAAGCAGGCAGTGGGCCCCGTCCAGTGAATAGTAGCCCACCACCCTACTGGTCCCAGCAGTGGGGCCCATGGCAGTGGGCCGTGGGCCAGCAGCCCCTACGTTCCAGCAGCTCCCAACAGCCAGTGGGCTGGCCAACCTTTCAGGCCCAATAATCAGCAGTGGCGGCCCACTGGCCACTGGCCCAGTAACGCAACAACCAACAACTACGGTACAGTGCAGCCGAGTCCTGGAATACTTGGGCCCCGACCTCCGCAAGCTCACCACGCAGCAGGCCCACTCAGACAGATATCGAGGCCGCGATACACACATTGGGTTTGACTCAATCGGACCCAAATTGGTATATGGACACCGGTGCCACTACTCACATGACTTCCGATTCAGGTACTCTCTCATCTTATTCCAATTTGAGCAACCCTCGGGGTATAATTGTTGGTAATGACAACTCTATTCTAATTCAGGGTTATGGTCAGAAAACGTTGTCTCCCCCCAATCCACCCCTTATGTTGAAAAATACTTTACATGCCCCCAAATTGATTAAAAAGTTAGTGATTGTCCGAAAGTTCACCACTGACAATTCCGTTTCTGTTGAATTTGATCCTTTTGGTTTCTCTGTGAAGGATTTCAAGACGGGGAGTCATCTCATGAGGTGTGATAGTAGGGGGGATCTTTATCCTATCATGCCCGGTTTCAGCCCATCGAGTCAAGCCTTGCATTCAGCTTTTGCAGCCATTTCTTCTTCCGTGTGGTATGCTCACCTTGGTCATCCGGGATCTTATATTTTATCAGTTTTAGATAAAAAATAGTTTTATTTCTTGTAAGGGTACGCGTTGTACTCAACTTTGCCAATCTTGTTCGTTAGGAAAAATTGTTAAGTTGCCATTTGTGAACTCAAATTCTCATACTTCAAAGCCATTTGATATTATTCATAGCGACCTATGGACGTCTCCTGTTCTAAGTTCGTTAGGTCATCGATATTATATTCTTTTTTTGGATGATTATTCTAAATTTTTTTGGACGTTTTCAATTGCCAATAAATCTCAAGTGTTTTCTGTCTTCATAAAATTTAGAGCATTCATTAGAACACAATTCGAAAGAGAAATAAAAAATATTCAGTGTGATAATGGGAAAGAGTATGACAATAGGGTGTTTCGGGAGTTCTGTGATAATAATGGGATCAATTTTTGCTTTTCGTGTCCTCATACATCTTCTCAAAATGGGAAAGCCGAACGCAAAATTCGTTCCATAAATAACATTGTCCGCACTCTCTTACTTCATGCTTCTGTACCCCCATATTTTTGGCATCATGCTCTGCAAATGGCAACATATCTCCTTAACATAATTCCGTCCAAAGGTCTGACATATTCTTCCCCCTCCAAATCCTATATAATAAGAACCCTTCTTATTCTCATCTTCAGATTTTTGGGTGCTTGTGTTATCCGTTATTCCCATCCACCATAATTAACAAACTTCAGGCTCGGTCTACTCCGTGTGTGTTTTTTGGGTTATCCATCTAATCATCGTGGTTACAAATGCTTTGATTTATCCTCCAAGAAAATCATAATTAATCGTCATGTCATTTTTGATGAAACCCAATTTCCTTTTACGAAAGTTCATACTCCCGAGACTAGGTCGTATAATTTTTTGGATGACCAAATATCCTCATATATTATTCGGCATTTTTTGGATATCTCCCGTACCCAAAACTCTCCAGCGGGCCCATTGCCCGCTGGTCCCACTGGCACATCTCGGGCAAAGACGCCCGCCCCTCTCACCGGCTTCGGAGATTGGGCCGATCCGGCCCACCACCGGAACCGGTCCAGGTCCCGAGTAGCATTCTCGGCCCAACTTCTGCGTCCAGTTTTGGGCCAGCAGGCCCACTGCCTGCTGGCCAGTCTATCCCGAGCCCAGCAAATTCCCAAAATCGCTCAATTCCTCCTCGAGTCATAGACCGGCACTCGTAGTCAGCGGGGTATTTTTACACCTAAAAGACATTTTAATTTACACTCTAATGTCTTTAAATCCCCCTTGCCCCGTAATCCTGTGTTAGCCTTAAACGACTCGAATTGGAAAATTGCTATGACTGATGAATATAATGCTCTTATTGATAATAAGACGTGGGAGTTGGTGCCCTGTCCATCTGGTATTAATGTTATCAGGTCTATGTTGATTTTTGCTCACAAGGAGAATTCCGATGGGTCCTTTGCTTGACATAAGGCGCGGCTTGTGGGTGATGGTAAGACTCAGCAGGTTGGGATAGATTGTGGGGAGACGTTTAGTCCGGTGGTCAAGCCGGCTATCATTCGCACTGTGCTTACCCTGGCTCTTTCTAAGGCATGGCCTATTCATCAGTTGGATGTCAAGAATGCTTTCTTATATGGTGATCTCAAGGAAACAGTATATATGCATCAGCTGTTGGGGTTCAGAGATCCTAACCGTCCTCATCATGTCTGTTTTTTGAAAAATTCCTTACATAGGCTTAAGCAGTCTCCACGGGCCTGGTATACGAGGTTTGCTGACTATGTTTCGACAATTGGGTTCACTCACAGCAGGTCAGACAATTCTTTGTTCATCTACCGACGTGGTTCATCCTTGGCCTACATCCTGTTGTATGTGGATGATATCATTTTGACGGCCTCTTCCGATGTCTTACGCCAGTCTATCATGACCATGCTCAACTCTGAGTTTGCTATGAAAGACTTAGGGCCCTTGAGTTACTTTTTGGGGATTGCCGTCAAGCGTCATTCAGATGGTTTATTTTTGTCTCAAAGAAAGTATGCGGCTGAGATCATCGAGAGGGCTGGGATGTCATCCTGTAAGTCCTCTTCCACTCCAGTTGATACTAAGCCCAAACTTGGTGCCACGGCCGGCATCCCTTACGAGGATCCGACCCGCTATCGCAGTCTTGCAGGGGGTCTTCAGTATCTTACCTTTACCAGACCGGATATTACGTATGCTGTTCAACAGGTGTGTTTATTTATGCATGATCCCAGAGTTGAGCTTATGAATGCAATCAAACGCATCATCCGGTATATTCAGGGTACACTGGACTATGGTTTGCATTTGTATCCTTCATCGACATCCACACTTGTCTCATACACGGATGCAGATTGGGGTGGTTGTCTAGACACCAGACGGTCTACGTCTGGCTACTGTATGTTCCTTGACAGCAACTTGGTCTCCTGGTCTGCGAAGCGTCAGACGACTCTATCCCGCTCAAGTGCCGAGGCTGAATATCGAGGGGTTGCCAATGTGGTCTCAGAATCATGTTGGTTACGTAATTTGCTTTTAGAGCTTCATTGTCCGATTCAAAAGGCAACCTTGGTTTATTGCAATAATATTAGTGCCATCTACCTTTCAGGTAATCCGGTTCAGCACCAACGCACTAAACATATCGAAATGGACATTCACTTTGTCCGTGAAAAGGTTGCTCGGGTCACGTTCGCGTATGCCATGTCCCGTCAAGATATCAGATTGCAGACATCTTTACAAAGGGTCTTCCCTCGATCATTTTTGAAGATTTTAGGGACAGTCTCAACGTTCGAAGACTGCCCGCTATGATTGCGGGAGTGTGTTAAATATACACAATATACACACAATATACATGTGTATATTGTGTATATTAAATCTCGGATTTGGTCCCAATAATAGCTCTCGGTTTTGGCTGTTAATGTAAAGTAATTTATGGTAAATATTTAGTATCCTAGTTTAGGTAATATTGTAATATAATTAGTAGTGTATTACCATAATTAGTGTATTACCATAAATGTATAGAATAAGGTTTTTAGAATAGAATAGGAATATGATTCTCCTATTTTGTAACTTGTATATATAGCCTTTCAAGTAATGAAAATAATGAAGGGGATTATTTCTTTCAGTTATAAATACACTGTATTATGGATGTCCATTCAAATATACAGTCATCTCAATTAGCTTACAATCAAGCAAACAAGTTGCAAGTAGCTTAAACATGCAGCTTGCAGCAGTTTTTTGAAAAACTTTGCAGCTACTTCTTTTTCTCTATAAATAGAAAGTCAATTCAGTTCATTTGTATCTCAGTTTAAAGAACAATACAATTTTTTCTCTCTGTCCCAACTTCTTTGACTATAATTCTTGTTGTCTTGTATTTTATTATTATTTTATAACACGTTATCAGCACGAGCTCCGACCAAAAAGATAATTATCCTCACATTACGGCTTCGCTACGTGAATGATGTGAGTATTAGCCACAATTAATAAGTTTGTTTTCTCTTTCACTTCTGTTCACTCCCGTTGCTACCACTTTGCTACCAGGTATGTTTTATTTAATTTAAAGTCTTAATAGTGGTATTTGTTTCTCAATCTTGTGGGAGAGAAAATGAATTTGTAAAGATTCTTTTCACACGACTTAAACTTCTTTTTGATGAAACACACTTTAAGACATGGAATTTAGAATTCTTTAAGAATTACACGTTACCATTTATGTTACGTTGTTCGATGTTTATTAGGTAAACTTTTACCTTATTTGCTTATATCTTTGAGTTTTTCAGGTTCGATTACTTGACGTTAAATATGAGCAGATATATATATATATATATATATATATATATATATATGGCTAATGAAAAGGATGGCCTCACAAGGAGTATATATGGCTATCACGAGTTCGCTATTATTGGTACAACTCGTTGGGTTAGTTTGATCTGAAGGAATCTAATTGATTATTGGATCATTTATGTCTTTAATTTATTCCAGAAGAATAATATTGTTAAGAGGGATTTTGATGTTAATTTCATATTCCTTAAAGGTTAAATGAGAGTTTGCAAGAAATATATAATCATTAAAAGTGATAATATTTCTTAAATCTTGTTATGTTTAAATTCATTTATGTCTATAACCACCGGAAGTGATAATATTTTTATAAGCTTGTTATGGCTACAGCTGAAGATATGGTAGAGAAAGATTCTCTCAATGATATGTATTCCTAGATTTGCTCTTGAAGTAGCAATATCACCTATCACAATTTGATATGCTTGCTACGTTCAAATGGTTATGTTCAATTCCTGAAGAATGATAACTTTTGATAAATAATACAAATACAAATTTATTCTCTGAAGTGAATGTGACAGTATATAGTAAAGCCTATAAATATGAACATGAATTTGTTGTGAAAATATCACGATTCATCTCCAAAAGAGGTAGAATAATTGAGAAAAATAATTCTAAATATTCTATGCTTTACTCCTGAAGTAGTAAACTCATAAATTTGCTCCTGAAGTAGCAAACTTTGAACTCTACCCTCGAAGTAGTAGAACTCTACTCTGGAAGTAGTAGAACTTTGAGCTCTACCCCCGAAGTAGTAAGACTCTGAATTCTACTGCAGAAGTAGGAAGAATCTGAATTCTACTCCTGAAGCAGTACAACTCTGAAATCTACTCGCAAAGTAGTAGAATCTGAAATATACTCTTGAAGTAATAGAACTCTGAAGTTTACTTCCGAAGTAGTAGAACTCTGAAATCTACTCCCGAAGTAGTAGAACTCTGAATTTTACCCCCGAAGTAGTAAAACTCTGAAATCTACTCTTGAAGTAGTAGAACTCTGAATTTTACTCCCGAAGTAGTGCAACTCTGAAATCTACTCTCAAAGTAGTAAAACTCTGAAATCTACTCTTAAAGTAGTAGAACTCTGAATTTTACTCAGTAGAACTCTGAAATCTACTCTCGAAGTAATAGAACTCTAAAATATACTCTTGAAGTAGTAGAAATCTAAATTTTACTCCCGAGGAAGTAGAATTCTGAAATCTACTCTCAAAGTAGTAGAACTCTGAAATTTACTCTTGAATTCGTAAATATTCTGAAATTTACTCCTGAATTCGTAAATATTCTGAAATTTACTCCTGAATTCGTAAATATTCTGAAATTTACTCCTGAATTCGTAAATATTCTGAAATTTACTCCCTGAGTAGTAAAACTTTAAAATTTTCTCCTGAAGTGGTAAACAATTTTAAATTTGCTCTCAAAGTGGTAAAACTTTAAACTTTACCCCCGAAGTAGTAAATCTTTAAACTTTACTAAAGAAGTGGTAAATCTTTAAACTTTACTCCCGAAGTGGTAAAACTTTAAACTTTACTCTCGAAGTGGTTAAACTTTAAACTTTACTCTCGAAGTGGTTAAACTTTAAACTTTACTCATGAAGTAGTAAAATTCTGAAACTTTACTCCCGAAGTAGAATAAATTGATAAAGTATTTGAGAAATATTCTAAAGCAATGTCTTCTTGTGCTTGAGAAAAATAATGAGCTAAAGATGAACGTTGTATATCAAGCACATTCAATTAATCAGATTTTATTCCCCGAAGTAAATGAAGATATACCACAAAAACCTCCTGGAGAGATAAAATAACAAAGTAAATACATGTGGTATAAACGTCATTGCAACACGTACCCGCCGTAAGTAGAAACATCGTGAATAAGTTTATTAAATATCATTCTAAGGAAAAAAGGAAGTAGAGTAGAATGTTTTCTAACATAACCACATTGATACATTATAGTAAGGTTTTTAACGAGGCAGCTTGTAACGCGTATTACTAAATGTGTACTCCTTTTGTCCTTCACTGGGATTTTTCCACTAGGTGTTTTCTAATAAGATTTCAACGATACACATTATCTATTAATGAACATCCAAGGGGGAGTGTTATAAATACACTATATTATGAATGTCCATTCAAATACATAGTCATTTGGATAAACTTACAATCAAGCAGACAACTTGCAAATAGCTCAAACAGATAGGTTGCAGTAGCTCAAACAAGCAGCTTGTCAGCAGATCTTAAAAGCCTTGCAACTGTTTTTTGAAAAGCATTGAAGCTTTATCTTTTTCTATATAAATAGAAAGTCAATTCATTTAATTTATATCTCAGTTTGAAGAGCAATAAAATTCTCTCTCCTCCCAGCTTCTTTGACTATATTTCTTGTTGTCTTGTATTTTATTATTATTATTTCATAATAACTTGATAATTTTCCAGTAAACACAAAACATAAATCAATAAATTAGTTATAAATATATTTTTTTGACAAACAACAAAAAAATCGGGCAGACACATTTGATCATCGATGAAAAATCAACAATAGATGTAAGGCACGTAAACTGCTATCCCCATGGGCCCCAATATATTAAGTCTAGTCTAACATGTCTAAAATATTCTGCCTTGGTATTAACATGTGGCGATCTGAGCTGACTGTATAGCCTCTATATCGCGTATATATCAAAACATAGATTTCGCGTCCCTTTCAAATTTCTATTTGTCGAGAGACATCGACAATGTCTCGTGATACTTCTGTTGCAGTTTTATGAACTCCATATTTTTTTAAACTTGAAAGAACTTTCATATTTTGGAAAAAAAGTTAATAAGTACAATGTTAGGGGAGGGCGGGGGAGGGGGGGGGGGTGGTTCCTAGGCGTAAGTTAGCAGGGCTGCTAAAATACGTCAATCTCAATGGCTCGCGGGAAAAAACCACCTCCGACGCAGAATACCCCACCAGCTCAGGAAGAAGAGGAGAGAGAAGTAATACCAGCCGATAGAGTTCCCCAAATCTTAGCTCCCCCCTTTTGACTAGCTCATTGGATGGTGGGGAGAGGAAGTGCACCTACGTTATTTCAACATCCACCATCTGCTAAGGTGCACGAACCGCTGGCGGCGGAGTTTCAGAAACCACCAACTCCCAAAGTACCACCAGCACCTAGATAAATCAACACCCCACCCGATCTAAAAGAAATAATGGCCGCTAGGAAGCTGACTTGCTCTGCAACTTCTTGCGAAGCTAAACCTACTATGGCGGATGTAGTGACTAGGAATCGCCCACAAAAATAAGGGTTTCAACTGGAACACTTTCCTCCAATTCTGAAAGATGGCACGAAGGTGAGTCGTCTGAACCCTAAGGAAATTCGTGCACAAACAGCCACATGTCTATTTACATGATGATGGATATTTCATATTCCGATTTGATTGAGAGGAGGATAGGGACAAAGTGTTATATAAAGGACCATTCACCTTTAATAATAGGCCTCTTGTGTTACAACATTGGGCCCCCAATTTTCAGTTTAGCTCTGTTCTTATCTAATAATTGCCAGTGTGGGTGATGCTTCCTCATTTTCCAGTGCAATACTGGACACCTGAAAATCTAGGACGTGTTACTAGTTGTCTTGGCAAGCCAATTTGTACTGATAAGCTAACAACATTAGAGGATAGGATATCATATGCTCGTATTTTATCGACATGGATGTTTCTATATCACTTCCTGAATCAGTTGTAATTGAAGATACGTCTGGTGAATGTAGAAAGTAGGTAGTGGATTATGAATGGAGTTTATCAATATGTCGATAAAACATATATTGCCGGCGGGCGTCTATAACACATATATGTCTCCCGTCTAGCCATAAATATTATAGCGATGATTGAGATTCATAGGGTTTATCAATAAAATATTCACTTTCAATTGGTATCGAAGCTTCTACGATCCTGGTAGAGAATCAAAGAGCTTCTGCTGCCAGTGGGGGCATGTGTCGCCCGTTTGGCCAAATTTAATGGTGGCAAACTTCGGGCAATAAATGATATATACATGAAAAATAATCATGTTGAGAAAGACTAACCAAACTATTAGGTTTAAAAAGGTGCAAGCAAATATGGCACAAGAAGAAGAACATCTTCTCTAAAAGAAAAAGAGAAGACCAAAAAAAAAATGACGGTTGGAGAGAGTGCTCCAACAAATTGAAGGTTGATGAGAAAGTGCATCAACAATGTCATGCCCCAGTCTCGATAGGGATGTAATACGTCTACATGAAACTCTTATTAATCCGTAAAGGGCTATATGAAATAGTAAGATCTGAAAATCTATAAACATGATCTATAGGATGCTCTGTCTGTATAACTTAACATAAAACCTGTACATGACTAAACCTGACCACAGATGTCTATGAAGCCTCTATGAACATCTAACTGATGTAACATAGTTGGGACAGGGCCCTGACCTACCCATAATCTCAATAAATAAGTACAAAACCTGACTCAACTTCAAGAAGAATTGGAGCTTACACAATCTCGCTTAACATTTGTACTATCTAAATTGCATGCCTACCACTTGGTATGCCTAAACCTACATGTGAAGCATAACAAATACAGCGCCACCGGTCGAGGGACGTCAGTACCGAAAGATTGTACCAAGTACATAAGGCAAACATGAAATATATACAATAAAATAGAAGCTGAGAAAGAGCAACTAAAAGGCAATTAACTCAAACCATAACTGAGGACTCTATAACATTCTATGGAAACATATCTTAGATCTTACTGTACTTCTATCTTTCTGAATCTTCTTAATGTCTTTTTGATGGTATTCTTTGGGGTTGCTATGTGGAATCTGAAACGGTTTATTATAAGACTTGGGATCACTATTTTTTGGATTATTTCTTCACTTACTGTATAATCTGTAAGTCACACTAACTAATTACGAGCAACACACAATAGCAATTTAATATTGTACATATGAAATGCTCGTGGTGGTAATGCATAGCCCCAAAGGTAAGTGTATAGCCCCGAAGGAACTCAATATAGCTCTGAATGCAAGTGTACAGCCCCGAAAGCACTCAATATAGCCCCGAAGGAAATTGTATAACCCCGAAGGCACTGTATATGTATATGAAGTGATTCATGATGCAATGCGATGCCAATGTATTCTCATATGACATGCTAACATACTTACTATAAGCATCCTAGAAATCTTAACTCTTTAGCTTGTGAAAACTTGTAACTTACATCTTATAACTACTGATAATCTTTGGGACTTATGATAAATGATGTTACGCAACTCAACTACCTCTTAAGAGATGCCATAAGAACTTATACTCTTACATTTTAAGATTCTCATTTGATACTTGACAGACTCATATCCTAGCTTCATGAATCATCTCACCCTCGGGGAGAAATATACGTAGCTTGTGTCATCTTAACTTCTCTCGGCTTACATGCTAAGTCTATAGAACCCTAGACTCTTATGAAGGCTCGTGCCTTTCTGCGATATCATGGCTTGACTCAAAGGACGTTCTACAACTCGATAGGAGCAACTGAATTCTATTAACCTGCTCTTTTTATATTACGCGCTGTATCTTGTCTTATGCTATCCTCTTAGGCCTCAAACATATACTATCATCCATCTTAAGTGTTATCTATCTTCGACACGTTCTATAACCTCCTTCATTGTATGCTATCAACTTTGTTCTACATAAGGGGAAACTCTAAACCCATCCCATGACTTGGAACTCGACTCTTTTGAGTAAACACTTGAGTATTACTGAGCTGAATCATATAACATTTCTTGAAAGACTCACAAGTCTTACGAAATTGAGACAAATACATTTACAAACTTTAGGCATTCATAGCTCATGAAAGAAACAACCACTCTCGTTGTGTCCTAACATCGAGTCAAGGAAACAGCCCCACGTACCTGAGTTCAAATCTTGGTATGACCATAATGAGTAAATCTTACTCTTTCGCCTTTTCACCTGTTAATGTGACTAATATCAAGATAAGGACAATCTAACAGTACAAACCAACAATTACAACAACACAATAAACTTCTCAAAGAGTGACAGGCAGTCGAGGTTACAATTCAACGGTGTACTTCACACCCTTCTATCGTTTATGAACTAACAAGCTTTATACGAGCTACTAAATGCAAACCACATAAGAACAACCCTTAAACACTTTATAGAACTATTATGACTTGAACTCACAGCTTCTAATCACCGTCCCGTGAGTTCTTAATAAATACTTACCTTAATCGCTCATCTGAACTTGTAGACAAAGCTAGAACAAACTTCTTACCTCAAGTGGGAGAGAACTTTAATTGCACACTTGACTTCTTGGAGTTCTGGTTGGAAATTTATATTGTCATGAAATTCCCTTTGCTGAAAGTACCCTTGAAGCTATTCTTCAATTTCTACAAGTGATCGTATTTGTTTTGGACTAACAAGAATAATGAAGGGTATTGTATATGTAATAATTCTACTGTTTAAAAGCAGCACGTGGTCAGCAAGAAAGTTATCCATATGAGGTGCATTTGGTACTATATTTGATTCTATTAAATAAATCACTTGCTCCTTTAATTTGGAGACTTTGTTGTCTTTTTGTGGAAAAATAAATCAAATATTCTTAGGCCTACTAAATGATAAATGATAAATGATAGAAATATACATAAGGATCAAATTGGTACATATCTCATACATGTTTGAAACGTACTAGTACATCAATTTCTTTTTCTCCTTTTTAAAATCGAAACTACTCCCCTTGACTTGGACCCACATATTTCAGCTTAGCGCCTCTTTAGTAAATACTCATAGTTTCTAGTAGAAATGTTTATCTGACAAATGATTTAAAGTATTGGAAATTAGACTCGAAGATGTTTAATTTGGTGGATGGATCATCCCGTAAATCCAAGTATATTGAGAGAAAACTCCATGACATCTGACTTAAATTTCAGTGAACTAATGAAAGTAACTTGCGATGAGTTTTGCCGACTTTTGTTTTACAACTTTCTTGACTTCAAAACATAACATATGGACATTATATAATTCAAATACCTCATAACAGAACCTTCTTAACATATTAAGCACTACTAGTCTTACCTCAAACGTACGGGTCATAATAGTATGGTTCGTATGTCACTCCATAAGTGAGAAACTTCGCCGAAACTCATTCGTATCGATTCGCTTAACCTCTAACCCTCACAATAAAATCGTAACACTGTCTTAACCCGATTTAACCTTAAGAATGGCCAAGCTTATCTGAATTTATGTCGACTAACTTACAACACATCTTAGCGTAAAAATACGCAATGTTACATCCTCCCCCTCTTAGGAACATTTGTCCTCGAATGTGGATTGTAACTCTGGGCGCTAACACATGATTTACACATCCAAGGCACACTTTTTGAAAATACCTTGTGATTACTTATCGCTTTTAGTCTTACTAATACAAACCCGAATAATATCTTAAATCACAAATCTACTGCACGATCTAGAATACGAAAGAAGGGTAACTCTTCCTAAATATCTTGTAGTCTCCCAATTATAAGTGTGACGCGCAAAAAACCCATAAGTGAGACTCTACTTAAAAATGACTTCATAGACTTCCTAGGACTAAATTGCTCTAATATCACTCCATCACGCTTTAGTCTCGATGGGGGACTGTTAGATATACACAATATACATGTGTATATTGTGTGAATTGATCCTCTCGGTTTTCTCCCCATTACCGTAATTAGTGTATATGAATTAGGTAATGTTTAGTCTCCTAGTTTAGGCAATATTGTAATATAATTGGTATTGTACACTTACCATAATTATTGTATTACCATAAATGTAATCCAAGTAGAATAAGGTTTTAGGAGTAGAATATGAATAAGATTCTCCTATTATGTAAGTTGTATAAATAGTCTTTCAATTAATGAAAATAATCAAGGGATTATTTCTTTCATGGCAAAGTTTTGTGCTTCCTCTCGGCCGAGACCCCCCATCGGGTTACCAGATTTTTTCTTCCGCTCTCAAAATCTCTCTACAAATCCCTCTTTCACCTCTTGTTCTTTCGTTATATCTACGTCAAAGAACACGTTTCACACTGCCCTTGTTGTTTCTAACATCAAGAATCATATCCCGTTAATTCTTGAAATAGAAAACGTCCAATACGCGACGTGGGCCGAGTTGTTCAAAATTCACGCTCGTTCGCATCAAGTTATCCATCACATCATCCCTGCGGCTCTTGATCAAACAGAGGTGCCTAAACGCGAGGATGATCCTAAATTATGGACAACACTTGATGCCACTGTCCTTCAGTGGATATATTCTACTATCTCCACCGACCTATTGCAGACGATTATCGAGCCAGACGCTATGGCGATGGCTGCATGGGATAAACTGCGTGACATATTCCAGGATAATCAAAATTCCAGAGCTGTTACTCTTGAACAGGGTTTTTACCACGTCAACATGGAAAATTTTCCGAACATTTCAGCATATTGCAAAAGGTTGAAGGAATTAGCGGACCTACTCCACAACGTTGGCGCGCCAATTAGTGAAGATTGTTTGGTTTTACATATGGTTGCTGGCCTATCCGAGGCCTATAGTGGCGTTGGAACTCTCCTTCATCAAAGTAATCCTCTTCCAAGGTTCTATCAAGCCCGATCCATGCTTACTTTGGAAGAAGCCGGTTTGGCTAATAAGGCGGCTACTAATGCTAGTCTGTAGTCATGATGACATCCTCCCCTAGTCCTCAAAATTTTGGTAACAATTCGAACCAAAACCGATCACACGGGGGCAACAAGAATGGCCAGAAAAATAATGGGAAAAATCGCGGGGGCAAACGCAGCGGCTCCGGAGGCAGTCACAGTGGCCAAAGTAGTGGCAGTGGACCCCATCCAGGTTACAGTGGGCCACCGACCCACTGGTCTTAGCCTTGGGCCTCTGGGCCGTGGGCTTGGACCAGTGGACAGTGGCCCTACGGTCCACCTCCACAGCAAGTTCCAACGACTGGCTAGTGGGTTTTCCAGCAGCCCCAACGGCCCACTGCCCACTGGCCCAGTACGCCCAGCTCCAGTAGTTTCAGCTCAGTTCAACCGAGGTCTGGAATTCTTGGGCCTCGGCCTCCGCAAGCTCACCATGCAGCAGGCCCCACTCAGACCGATATCTAGGCCGTGATGCACACATAGGGTTTGACTCAACCGAACCTAAATTGGTATATGGACACCGGTGCCACTACCCACATGACATCCGATTCAGGTACTCTCTGATCTTATTCTAATTTGAGCAACCCTCGCGGTATAATTATCGGTAATGGTAATTCTGTTCCAATTTGGGGTTATGGTCATAAGACATTATCTCCCTCTCATCCCCCTGTTATCTTGAAAAATACCCTACACGCCCCCAAATTGATTAAAAACTTAGTCTCTGTCCGTAAATTCACTACTGACAATTCCGTCTCTATTGAATTTGATCCTTTTGGTTTCTCTGTGAAGGATTTCAAGACGGGGAGTCCTCTCATGAGGTGTGATAGTAGGGGAGATCTTTATCCTATCACGCCCGGTTTCAGTCCATTGAGTCAAGCCTTGCCATCACCCTTTGCAACCATTTCTCCTTCCTTGTGGCATGCTTGCCTTGGTCATCCGGGGTCCTCTATTTTGTCTGCTTTAGATAAAAATAGTTTTATTTCTTGTAAGGGTACGAGTCGTACTCCAATTTGACAATGTTGTTCGTTAGGGAAAATTGTTAAGTTGCCATTTGTAGACTCAAATTCTCATACTGTAAATTAAAATGTCTTTTAGGTGTAATAATACCCCACTGACTATGAGTGAACGGTCTATGACTCGAGGAAGAATTGAGTGGATTTTGGAAATTTGCTGGGCTCGGGATGGATGGCCAAGAGTGGGCTTTCTTGGCCCCAAATCTGGAAGCAAAAATCGTATCGTGAACGAAGAATAGGACCGGTTCCGGATTGGGCTGGACTGGCCCAATTGGTGAAACTGGCCCAGCGAAAAGACTGGGCAGAGATGACCGAGACGGGCCAGTGGGACCAGCGGGCAGTAGACCCACTGGAGAATTTTTGGTGCGGGAGATGTCCGAAAAATGCTGAATAATATACGGGGATATTTGTTCATCCAAAAAATTATACGAACTAGGCACGGGAGAATGATTTTTAGCAAATGGAAATTGGGACTCATTAAAAATTACTTGGCGATTAATGATGATTTTATTGGAGGATAAATCAAAGCATTTGTAGCCACGATGATTAGATGGAAAACCCAAAAACACACACGGAGTAGACCGGGCCTGAAGTTTGTTAATTGTGGTGGATGGGAATAACGGATAACATAAACACCCAAAAACCCGAAGATGAGAATAAGACAGATTCTTATTATATAAAATTTGGAGGGGAGAAGAATATGTCAGACCTTTAGAAGGAATTATGTTTAGCTGATATGTGGCCATTTGTAGAGCATAATGCCAAAAATATGGTGGTATGAAAACATGAATTAAAAGAGTGCGGACAATGTTATTTATGGAACGAATTTTGTGTTTGGCTTTCCCATTTTGTGAAGATGTATGAGGACAGAAAAAATGAAAATTGATCCCATTATTAGCACAGAAATCCCGAAACACTCTATTGTCATACTCTTTTCCATTATCACATTGGATATTTTTTATTTCTCTTTCGAATTGGGTTCTAATGAATGCTCTAAATTTTACGAAGACGAAAAACACTTGAGATTTATTTGCAATTGGAAACGTCCACAAAAATTTAGAATAATCATCCAAAAAGAGAACATAATACTGATGACCCAACGAACTTAGAATAGGAGACGCCCATAGGTCGCTATGAATAATATCAAATGGCATTGAAGTATGAGAATTTGAGTCTACAAATGACAACTTAACAATTTTCCCTAACGAACAAGATTGACAAATTGGAGTACGACTCGTACCCTTACAAGAAATAAAACTATTTTTATCTAAAGCAGAAAAAATAGAGGACGCCGGATGACCAAGGCGAGCATGCCATAAGGAAGGAGAAATGGCTGCAAAGGCTGATGGCAAGTCTTGACTCGATGGACTGAAACCGGGTGTGATAGGATAAAGATCTCCCCTACTATCACACCTCATGAGAGGACTCCCCGTCTTGAAATCCTTCACAGAGAAATCAAACGGATCAAATTCAATAGAAACAAAATTGTCAGTAGTGAATTTACGGACATAGACTAAGTTTTTAATCAATTTGGGGGCGTGTATGGTATTTTTCAAGATAAGAGGGGGATGAGGGGGAGATAATGTTTTATGACCATAACCCCGAATTGGAACATAATTACCATTACCAACAATTATACCGCGAGGGTTGCTCAAATTGGAATAAGATGAGAGAGTACCTGAATCGGATGTCATTTGGATAGTGGCACCGGTGTCCATATACCAATTTGGGTCCGGTTGAGTCAAACACAATATGTGCATCGCGGCCTCGATATCGGTCTCAGTGGGGCCTATTGCATGGTGAGCTTGCGGAGATCGAGGCCCAAGAATTCTAGACCTCGGCTGAATTGGGCTGAAACTGCTGGAGCTGGGCGTACTAGGCCAGTGGGCAGTTGGCCGTTGGGACTGCTGGAAAGCCCACTGGCCGTCGTTGGAACTTACTTGTGGAGGTGGGCCTTAGGGCCACTGTCCACTGGTCCAAGCCTACGGCCCAGAGGCCCAAGACTGAGACCAGTGGGTCGGTGGCCCACTATAACCTGGATAGGTTCCACTGCCACTGCTTTGGCCACCGTGACTGTCGCTGCGTTTGCCACCGCGATTTTTCCCATTATTTTTCCGGCCATTGTTGTTGGCCCCGTGTGATCGGTTTTGGTTCGAATTGTTACCAAAATTTTGAGGACTAGGGGAGGATGTCATCATGACCACAAGACTAGCATTAGTAGCCGCCTTTTTAGCCAAACCGGCTTCTTCCAAGGTAAGCATGGATCAGACTTGATAGAACCTTTGAAGAGGATTACTTTGACGAAAGAGAGTTCCAACGTCACTATAGGCCTCGGATAGCCCAGCAACCATCTGTAAAACCAAACGATCTTCACTAATTGGCGCACCAACGTTGCGGAGTTGGTCCGCCAATTCCTTCAACCTTTTGCAATATGCTGAAACGTTCGGGAAATTTTCCATGTTGACGTGGGAAAAATCCTGTTCAAGAGTAACAGCTCTGGAATTTTGATTATCCTGGAATGTCACGCAGTCTATCCCATGCAGCCATCGCCGTAGCGTCTGGCTCGATAATCGTCTGCAATAGGTCGGTGGAGATAGTAGAATATATCCACTGAAGGACAGTGGCATCAAGCGTTGTCCATAATTTAGGATCATCCTCGCGTTTAGGCACCTCTGTATTATCAAGACGCATGGGGATGATGTGATGGATAACTTGATGCGAACGAGCGTGAATTTTGAACAACTCGACCCACGTCGCGTATTGGACGTTTTCTATTTCAAGAATTAATGGGATATGATTCTTGATGTTAGAAACAACAATGGCAGGGTGAAACGTGTTTTTTGACGTGACATAACGAAAGAACAAGAGGTGAAAGAGGGATTTGTAAGAGATATTTTGAGAGCGGAAGAAAAAATTTTGGTAAACCCGAGGGGGGAGGGTCTCGGCCAAGAGGAAGCACAAAACTTTGTGAGAAAATTTTTGTGTGACCTAGACTTTTGAAACCATGAAAGAATTTTTCTTCCAAATCCCTCAATCACATATTGTTCTATCGTTATGTCTACGTCAAAGAACACGTTTCACAATGCCCTTACTGTTTCTAACATCAAGAATCATATCCCTATCATTCTTGAAATAGAAAACCTCCAATACGCGACGTGGGCCGAACTGTTCAAAGTTCACGCACGCTCGCATCAAGTCATCCATAACATAATCCCCGCGGCTCCTGAGGATACGGATGTGCCAAAACGCGAGGATGATCCTAAGTTGTGGACGACTCTTGATGCTACCGTCCTTCAGTGGATATATTCCACTATATCTACCGACCTTTTGCAAACAATTATTGAGCCTGACGCTACGGCACAGACGACTTGGGATAGACTGCATGATATATTCCAAGATAATGTTTCGGCTTAATGAAAAATATTAAAGGAATTGGCAGACCAACTTCGCAACATTGGTGCACCGGTTTCGAACGATCGTTTGGTCCTCCAAATGGTTTCCGGCCTCTTCAAGGCCTATAGTGGTGTTGGAACGCTTCTTCGGTAAAGTAATCCGCTTCCGTAATATTATCAGGCTCGTTCTATGCTTACACTAGAAGAAGCAGGCATGGCAAAACGAGCGGCTACCGGTACTAGTCCCGTAGTCATGATGACCGAGTCTAAGGTGTATCCTACTGGTTCCAACAACTTGGGCCAAAACTGCAACAACGGTGGCGGCAAAAAGGGTGGAAATAAGAAAAATAATGGAAAGAACCGCGGTGGCAGCCCACAGAATGGTGGTGGTGGTGGGGGTCCTCGCGGTGGTCGCATCGCGAGCTTCTGGGCCCACGCGGTGGGCCCCTATGCGCAGGGTAGCAGAGCCCCACAACCGCAGCTTTGGGCCCAACCGCTTTGCCTCCCAATGCGGCGAAGCTTCAGCCAAAGAAATTTCACCCAACCGGCAATAGACACCCAAAGAGCGATTTTTGCCCACGCCGCTTTCGACAACGACCCACTACCCAGTTTCCGCAAAGGCCCACTATTTTTTCTCCAGCCCAACGCTACAGTGGCAGTTTCAGTGAGCAGGAAGGCACTTTTGGACCCCACCAGGCCGATCTTGCAGCGGGCCCCACACCTACCGATATTGAAGTCGCGATGCACACGCTTGGAATAAATCCTTCGGACCCAAATTGGTACATGGACACCGGCACCACTACTCACATGACATCCGACTTAGGTACTCGCTCGTCTTATTCCAATTTGAGCAACAATCGTGGTATAATTATTGGTAATGGTAATTCAATTCCAATTCATGGGTATGGTTAGAAAACATTGTCTCCCCCTCATCCACCCATATTTTGAAAAATACCTTTCACGCTCCAAAATTGATTAAAAATTTGGTGTCTGTCCGAAAATTCATCACTGATAATTCCGTGTCCATAAAATTTGATCCATTTGGGTTTTCGGTGAAGGATTTCAAAACGGGGAGTCCTCTCATGAGGTGTGATAGTAGGGGTGATCTTTATCCTATCACGTCAAGTTCCGGTTTCTCGAGTCACGCAATGACATCCACTTTTTCCGCTCTGGCTCCGTCCTTGTGGCATGCTCGCCTTGGTCATCCGGGGTCCTCTATTTTGTCTGCTTTAGATAAAAATAGTTTTATTTCTTGTAAGGGTACGAGTCGTACTCCAATTTGTCAATCTTATTCGTTAGGGAAAATTGTTAAGTTGCCATTTGTAGACTCAAATTCTCATACTTTAATGCCATTTGATATTATTCATAGCGACCTATGGGCGTCTCCTGTTCTAAGTTCGTTGGGTCATCGGTATTATGTTCTCTTTTTGGATGATTATTCTAAATTTTTGTGGACGTTTCCAATTGCAAATAAATCTCAAGTGTTTTCCGTCTTCGTAAAATTTAGAGCATTCATTAGAACCCAATTCGAAAGAGAAATAAAAAATATCCAATGTGATAATGGAAAAGAGTTTGACAATAGGGTGTTTCGGGATTTCTGTGCTAATAATGGGATCGATTTTCATTTTTCTTGTCCTTATACATCTTCACAAAATGGGAAAGTCGAACGCAAAATTCGTTCCATAAATAACATTGTCTGCACTCTCTTAATTCATGTTTTCATACCCCCATATTTTTGGCATCATGCTCTACAAATGGCCACATATCTGCTAAACATAATTCCTTCCAAAGGTCTGACATATTCTTCCCCCTCCAAATTTTATATAATAAGAATCCGTCTTATTCTCATCTTCGGGTTTTTGGGTGTTTATGTTATGCGTTATTCCCATCCACCACAATTAACAAACTTGAGGCCCGGTCTACTCCGTGTGTGTTTTTGAGTTTTCCATCTAATCATCGTGGTTACAAATGCTTTGATTTAACCTCCAATAAAATCATCATTAATCGCCATGTCATCTTTGATGAATCTCAATTTCCATTTGCTAAAGTTAATACTCCCGTGCCTAGTTCGTATAATTTTTTGGATGAACAAATATCCCCGTATATTATTCAGCATTTTTCAGACGTATCTCACACCCAAAATTCTCCAGCGGGCCCACTGCCCGCTGGCCCTACTAGACCGTCACCTACTGCCTGGACCAGTACCGCCACTGGGCCAGTCCAGCCCAATTTTGGAACTGGTCCAGTTCCTGCCCCTATTTCCCGAGTTGGGCCAGCAGGCCCACTGCCTGCTGGCCAGTCCGTCCCGAGCCCAGCAAATTTCCAAAATCCACCCAATTCTTTCTCGAGTCATAGACCGGTCACTCATAGTCAACGGAGGGTTTTTACACCAAAAAAATATTTTAATTTACATTCTAATGTCTCTAAATCTCCCTTGCCCCGTAATCCTGTGTCTGCCTTAAATGACCCGAATTGGAAAATTGCTATGACCGATGAATATAATGCTCTTATTGATAATAAGACGTGGGAGTTGGTACCCCGTCCATCTGATATTAATATTATCAGGTC
Source organism: Anisodus tanguticus (assembly GCA_034509755.1). NCBI lineage: Eukaryota > Viridiplantae > Streptophyta > Magnoliopsida > Solanales > Solanaceae > Anisodus > Anisodus tanguticus. Next base: position 19,177,697 of record CM067552.1, on the reverse strand, counting down.
TATGTGGATATTTTCTCACAAGGAAAATTCAGATGGTTAATTTGCACGACATAAGGCTCGGTTTGTGGGTGATGGTAAGACTTAGCAGGTTGGTATAGATTGTGGTGTCCGGTGGTCAAGCCGGCTACCATCCGCACTGTGCTTAACTTGGCTCTTTCGAAAGCATGGCCTATTCATCAATTAGATGTCAAAAATGCTTTCCTACATGGTGATCTCAAGGAGACATTCTATATGCACCAGCCTTTGGGATTCAGGGATCCCAAACATCCTCATCATGTCTGTTTATTGAAGAAGTCCTTATATGGGCTTAAGCAGTCTCCCAGGGTCTGGTATATAAGGTTTGCTGACTATGTTTCGACTATTGGGTTCACTCACAGCAGGTCAGATAATTCATTGTTCATCTACCGTCGTGGTTCATCCTTGGCTTACATTCTGTTGTACGTGGATGATATCATTTTGACTGCTTCTTTCGATGCCTTACGCCAGTCTATCATGACCATGCTCAGCTCTGAGTTTGATATGAAAGACTTAGGTGCCTTGAGTTATTTTTTGGGGATTGCCGTCACTCATCATTCCGATGGATTATTCTTGTCTCAACGGAAGTATGCAACTGAGATCATCGAGAGGGCTGGGATGTCATCCTGTAAGTCCACTTCCACTCCAGTTGATACAAAGCCCAAGCTTAGTGCTGCGGCAGGCGGTCCCTACGAGGATCCGACCCGCTATCGCAGTCTTGCAGGGGCCCTTCGGTATCTTACCTTTACGAGACCGGATATTACATATGCTATCCAACAAGTGTGTTTGTTCATGCATGATCGTAGAATTGAGCACATGAATGCACTCAAACGCATCATTCGGTATATTCAAGGTACACTTGACTATGGTTTTCATTTATATCCTTCCTCGACATCCACACTTGTCTCGTATACGGATGGTGATTGGGGTGGCTGTCCCGACACCAGACGGTCTACGTCGGGCTATTGTATATTTGTTGGCAACAACTTGGTCTCCTGGTCTGCGAAACGTCAGTCGACTCTATCCCGCTCAAGTGCCGAGGCTGAATATCGAGGGGTAGCTAACGTGGTTTCGGAATCATGTTGGTTACATAATTTGCTTTTGGAGCTTCATTGTCCCATTCAGAAGGCAACCTTGGTGTATTGCGATAATATTAGTGTCATCTACCTCTCTGGTAATCCGGTTCAACACCAGCGCACTAAGCATATCGAGATGGACATTCACTTTGTCCGCGAAAAGGTTGCTCGTGGTCAAGTTCGCGTCTGCCATGTCCCGTCGAGATATCAAATAGCCGACATCTTTACAAAGGGTCTTCCCTCGGTCCTTTTTGAAGATTTTAGGGACGGTCTTAGCGTTCGAAGACCGCCCGCTATGACTGCTGGTGTGTGTTAGATATACACAATTGTGTATATTGATCCTCTCGATTTTCTCCCCATTACCGTAATTAGTGTATATGAATTAGGTAATGTTTAGTTTCCTAGTTTAGGCAATATTGTAATATAATTAGTATTGTATACTTACCATAATTATTGTATTACCATAAATTTAATCCAAGTAGAATAAGGTTTTAGGAGTAGAATAGAAATAGGATTCTCCTATTATGTAACTTGTATAAATAGTCTTTCAATTAATGAAAATAATTAAAAGATTATTTCTTTTAGGGACGGACCACGTCCACTTAGAAATAATCCGTAAAGAGCTACATGACATAATAAGATCTGAAAATATGTTAACAGGATCTATAAGATGCTCTGGATAATTATAAATGAGTGATGATTCACTTTTAAAAGCAACACGCGGTCAGCAATAAAGTTATCCATATGAGGTGTATTTGGTACTATATTTGATTCTATTAAATAAATCAGTTGCTCCTTTAATTTGTAGACTTTGTTGTCTTTTTGTGGAAAAATAAATTATATCTTCTTTGGCCTACTAAATGATAAAATGATGAAATATACTTAAGGATCAAATTGGTACATATCTCATAGATGTTTGCAACGTACTGTTACATCAATTTCTTTTTCTCCTTTTTAGAATTAAAACTACTCCACTTGACTTGGACCCACATATTTTAGCTTACAGCCTCTTTAGTAAAATACTCATAGTTTCTAGTATGAATGGCCAGTGGGTCGGGATCGGGTCCGTCGGGGCGGATTTGGCGCGATCGGGACAGGTGGGATTCGCCACCATCCCGTCCCGTTTCCGATCCTACCGGAATCGGGGCGGGGCGGGATCGCGGCAGTTTTTTTTTTCCACTTAATTTAAAAAATAACATATATAAAAAAAAACTCAATAATTAAACAAGATAGTGTAATAAAAACATCCCAAAGCTGTTTTTGTGCCTCTTATATTCTTTAACAGACATATGATTTTTTTAATACAAATACAATTATCAAAATTGCAACTTTGTGGTATTGTTCAAAAGTTGCAAATTACATAGTAAAATTGCAATTAAAAAAAATTACATTTTGAAAAAAATATGTTCTAGTTTCTTGATAATTTCATGTGGTTCTTCGGTTGAAATTGATATTTATTGGTCAAATTGCTCCACGTCGCTTCCACCACCTTTGGATAAGATTTCGTTGTAGTTTTCGTCTTCTTCTTCGTTGATCTCCGGTTGACCGCACCTTCTCCGCTCCGCTTGTATCCAATCTCTGAATAATACTACAATGTCCAAGCTGTCTCCGGCTAATGAGTGTCTGTGCTCTCCTATTTGATATCTGCCGGCAGAAAAAACGCTTTCAGACGCCGTTGATGACGCTTGAATGTTCAAAACATATCGGGCCATCATTGAAAGTGTCGGAAATGTCTTCTCATTCCCCCTACAGTATTTCAGCAAGTCTTCACGTCCTTCTTCATTGAGAACTTCTAGGTACGGTACAGAACCCTGCAAAACAAAAATATCAAACTCACTAATTTGGTTAGTAGCTGTATGACCGCACATTCTATTTTTGAGGCTTTCAATACTAGCTGCTGAAACAACATGTCTTTTGTGAGGTTGTGTTGAAGAAAAAGAAGATGGTATGGAAGCCGGTAGGTTGCTAACACTTTCTTGTTGGTAAAACCTAAATACTTTTTTGCATTCGTCTTCTACGCTAGACAACACTTCTTCTTTAGTTTGTTCAATAGGTGGTGGGTCATTTGGATTTTTGGGACTTGGAGGTGGTAGTACTACTATACAATCGTAAATAGTTTCAATAAGTGATTTAGTACCGTCTATTTTAATAGTCGGATTTAATACAACACCAATAATATAAATAGTGGGAATAGGAATAGAATATTTTTTTATTTTGATAAATATTTTTTTAATAGCTGCCTTATAAGCTGGCTTATCCATATATTCATTAAGCAATGAAAATATTAGAGCTATATAAAACATAGTTTAAATAGTAGGATAATATATACCAGAAATTTCTTTTGTTGCTTGAAAAAATTTCTCTAAAAATACAATAAGTTCAGAAATTTTTCCCCAATCGATATCTACAACCATATCAATTGGATTTTGATTATGAGAGTTAAAAAATAAAGTTATAGGTTTTCTATAGTCATAAGCAACAAGTAGTTGCTCGTATAAATAATTTCATCTAGTGGGTACTTCTTCTAGAATTTTCCTATAAGGTAGTTGGCAATCGTGACAAGTTTTTATATATTCTTTTCTTCGTTGTATTCTATTATTTTTAAAATAAAGTTTATAGCAAATTGTATTTTACTAAGAATGTCTTCAAAAAGTGATAGACCATCATTTACAACTAAGTTATATATATGGTACACACATTTATATGAAAATGATCTGGAAAAGATGGAGTTAAACTATTTTTTAAAATTGTAATAGTGTAATTGTTAGAAGATCTAATGTAATAGTCATAATTTTATCAGTTATTCCGTAATAATCGCACACTTGATAAATATTTTCTCCAATAAAAGTACCAGTGTGCCTATCATCTATATATCTATACGCTAAAATACGTTTTTGCATAGACCATTTATAATCTATGCAATGACAGGTTACCGTTAAATAATCATGGCCGCTAGTACTACGACCTATATCAGAAGTGATAGCCACTTTGCAATTAAAATGATATAATGAATAACGTAAATACTGTTGATATTCATGTGCAAAATTAAATACATCTCTCTTAACAGTTGATCTAGGAAAATTGTTAAAAGCAGGATTATACATATCTCTAATGTAATGAATAAAACCGGGAGATGAAGGAAATGAAAAAGGCAAACCCTCCACAACAACTAGTTTTGCTATTGCTTCCCTATCTCTAGGTTTATCGTATTTAGGGCCTACAATTCCCCTCGTCATAGGGTTAATTTGACCCTGTACTTGGTCCGGGACAGTATGTGAACCTTGTCCCGATGGAGCGGACGTTTGCACACCTGGTTTTGAAGCCTTGTATTGGGCATACATGAGCCCTTGCTACGTGTCTCATTAAACCCCCCGTCCCACCGTGACCTTTTTCAGTTTTAAATTTTAAAACATCTTTACAAATTTTACATCTAGCTACTTGATTCTTTACGTCCATATAAAAAAATGTCCATGCATTTGATTTTAATGGTCGTTTTGCTGGACCTCATCTCATACTAGGGGGAATATGAGGCATTTCAGTTGAAGGTGCACTAGTGGGTGTGTTGTCATCTACATTAGTGGGTGTATCATCTAGATCATCGTCTATATTAAAGTCTTCTTGAGTTCCAGAAATAGCTCATCGTCTAAATCTAATGGTATTGTAGGAAAATGTTCAGTATCAACAAAATTATCATGTGTAGGAAAAGGATTCTGTCTAAAAATAGGATGACTAGAAGAAGTACCATTGCTCTTGTTGCCCCTACTAGAAGAAGCATGACCCCTACCCGTAAGCATACGTTTAAATCCTTCCATTATAAATTTATAATTATACTAATAAATAATTAAAGTAAATGAAATTAAGTGCGCTAAATAAAATAAACAGACAATAATAATTTAATGAAGGAACGAATGTACCAAACGTCGACGTGAAATCGAGAGGTTGAAAATTGAAACTTTGCTCGATGGAAGATCCTCAAGCTAGTTTCCAACTTCACCCTTAAATGAATAAATAAAATTGAATATTTAGTAGACAATGTAGACTTGTAGAGAGATAGATTGAGAGATTGTAGAAAGATTTCTGAGAAAGATGAAGAGAAATGAGGTATTTCTAGTTGAAAAATTGGGTTAAAGTGTAAAGGGTTAAAAATAAATATTAAGGGTTAGGGGGGGGGGGGGGTTAAGGGAGGGGGAGGACAAAAATGGCCGTTGCACAACGGACAAAATGTAAAATGGTTGTTAGTGCAACGGTTATTTGTGCAAATGGGGGTTTCGGGCGGGATCGGGGGCGGGATCGGGACCGGGTCGGGCCTGGCGGGATTGGGGTGGGCTGGGATGGGACGGGTCGGGACGAGACCATGTCCCATCCCGGTTCAAGTCCCGATACTGTAATTTTTTTTTAAAAAAAGTCAGGTTCGGGGCGGGATTGGGGCGGTATCGGGGCGGGACCAGGCTGGGACCGGGCCGACCCGACCCACTGGCTAGCCTTAGTTTCTAGTAGAAATTTTTATATGACAAATGGTCTAAAGTATTTAAAACTAGACTCGAAGATCTTTAATTTGATGGGTGGATCGCCCGTAACTCCAAATATATTAAGAGAAAACTCCGTGACATCTGACCTAAATTTCAGTGAATTAATGAAAGTAACTTGCGATGACCTTTACCGACTTTTGTCTTACAACTTAGTTGACTTTGAAACCTAACATATGACCATTGTATAATTCAAATACCTCATAATAGGACCTTCTTACAATATTAAGCACTCCTAGTCTTACCTCAAAAGTACGGGTCATAATAGTATGGTTCGTATGTCACTCCACAAGTGAGAAACTTCTCCAAAACTCATTAGCATCGATTCGCTTAACCTCTAACCCTCATGATACAATCATAACACTGTATTAACCCGATTTAACCTTATGAATGGCCAAACTTATCTGAATTTATGTCGACTAACTTACAATGCACCTTAGTGTAGAAATACGAGGTGTTACATCCTCCCCCCTTAGGAACTTCATCCTCGAACGTGGACTATAATTCTGGGCTCTAACACACGATTTTCACATCCAAGTAACACTTTTTAAGACGTTGCGATTACTTAACGCTTTTAGTCTTACTAATACGAAGCAGAATAATATCTTAAAATATAACTCTACTACACAATCTAGAATACGAAATAAGGGTAACTCTTCCTAAATGTCTTGTAGCCTCCCAATTATAAGTGTGGCATGCAAAAAATCCATAAATGAGACTATACTTAAAAACGGCTTCATAGACTCCCTATGACTAAACTGCTTTAATATCACTCTATCACGCCCCAGTCTCGACGGGGACAGACTACGTCTACTTGAAACTCTTATTAATCTGTAAAGGGCTACATGGCATAGTAAGATCTGAAAATCTGTATATATGATCTATGTGATGCTCTGTCTGTATAACTTAACATAAAACCTATACATGACCACAGATGTCTATGAAGCCTCTAAGAATATCTGACTTACATAACATAGTGGGGACAGTGCCTTGACCTACCAATAATCTCAATAAATATAAGTATAAAACTTAACTTAACCCCTGGAAGAAATGGAGCTTACACAATCTCGTTGAACATTTGTACCATCTAGACTGCATGCCTACCGCTCGGTATGCTTAAACGGTAATGACCCACTTAGTCGTTTCTTGCTAAAGACATTTATTTGCTTGTTTGACCATTCCCGTAGACTCTTTGTTGGGTTTGTGATGGGCGGAGATGGGTGGAACGGATCTCGAGGTCCATTTATATGAGTTTTGAATAAAAAAGCCCAAGTTTGGAAACTTAGAGTTGTTAGTTTGACTCAAAGTTGACTTTTAGCTAGATTAGTTTGTTTTCGGGTTCAGTCGCTTCCGGTAGTTCCGGAGGATCATTTATGACTTATTTGAGTTATTGGTTCACTTCCCGAGACAATCAGATGTATTTTGTAGCCTTATTTGTAATGTTTGAATTATGGTTTTGTCCCAAACAATTCTTCAGAAAAGTATTGCTTGGCTCAGTTATTTGTGAAATCCGAGGGTACGAGCGAGTTCATAGCCCTGTTTAGCATAAATGAGCATGTTTGGTTTGTGTCCGGGGTATTCCTGAAGTGTTTCAGGTGTCGGATAGAGGTTTTTGGTTATATTTCACTACTGGTGTTTGGTGTCCGCCATGGTGAAACCAGCATCCACTTCGGCGGGTTCGCCTTGACAGAAAGTTGTCTCATCGAAGCAGAAGTCGGGGAAATGGGAATTTCTACCATAGTCGAATAATATCCGATGTGGCGAGGTATGAGGTGTCAAGTGACATCCACTATAGTGAAAGCTTTTTCGCCTAAGCGGGTCCGCTCCAGCGGAGTCGATTCTGATGGGGTAGATCACTGTTCAAGTGTCCTATATATAATTATAGGTCAAATTTACTTTCTCAAATTAACGTGTTCTCAAAACTAGTGTTGCGTAGGGTTATTTCAGAGCCTTAGGAGCATTTCCCACCTTGAGGTGATAAATTCTTTCCCATTTTGGTTTAAGTTTATGATTCTAAGCTTATTAATAGTGGTGTAGCATATTTTTTGAATTAGAGAAGATGTGTTTTGCATATTATGAGTTTAAGAGAGTTGTATGGTTGGTTTTAATGGGGATTTATGGATTGAATGATGTTAACATCACGATTTAGGAGTGGATTATATTAGATTATCATGTTATAAGTCTTAATTTGGTGATAGAAGCTTGTTTTTAATTAGGGAAATTTTTTAGGGTTTCAAATTGGGCCTTTTTTTATTGTTGTCCAATTGAGGGTTCAAATGTGAATAAATTTTCAATTAATTTAAGGATATGATTTTCTAGTATGTAATCTTGGGTTTTGTTTAATAAAGTGCGAGTCTTGGTGGTGTGGTCCCGAAATGAGTATTTAAAGTCTTGCTTTTTTGTGATAAGCTTATTATTAACTATGTAATACGTGTGAATAGACTTCGATCATCGCGAGGCAAGAAAGAAGGGCAAGGCTGTATTCGAGACTTGATTTGGTAGCGCTCACGCTCAACTTTGAGGTAGGCTACAGTTTATCTTTTCAAGACTGATAAAATAATATAATTAGTTATAAATATTGAGGGGTATTGGGCATGTTTTGGGGTCTCACTCAGCCGTCTATGATTAATGGTTGAGTGGGTAACAGTGTTCAACTGTGATGATGGCATGATTTAGAGAATCAACCTTATGCTATTTCCGACTGCTGTTTATTTAGGCTCGCCACCATATGTGGGATTGTCTCCATGTTTGCTATTGTTTGGTTACTCATCACACATGCTTTCGATTGATATCCTAATTTGACTGGATTTGCTTATGTGTTGTTGAATTTTGTAAAGCATGTGTATATCATCTCTATACTTGATTGCATCTGATTATATCATGATATATTACCTTGTATTGTCATTGCATTCATACACTCATAGTTCTATGACTTGATGTGAGAGTGGTATGGATATGTTGTGGTCCAAGAGACCAGAAAGGTAAGAGTAATATGAGATTATGGCATTTGAGATGATATTGATACACGGGGAGTGGAGTTGCACACATACAATATGATTGAGACTCGAAAATGAGTCATGGGCTTTAGTCAGATTCATATGTGGAATTTCGACTGGTTAGGAGCAGTATATGGACTTCGCGGGTCTCCCATGGGTGTATAGATCATAATTAAACTTTGATGTACTGTATAATTGGTTGAGAAAGGTACCTTTCATATACATTGCATTCACATCATACATTTTATGACATATCATTAAGAAACTATGACTGAGACTTGCTATTGAGTGATTATGAATATCTTGGTCGGATTTGGGACTTGAAAGGATTATTCATGCCACATGATATTTGATATGCTGTTGAACTCTATGAAACATCTTGGTGATTATGTGATATAATTGGTCATTGATATGCTACTGTATGATTATTTTGTGTCAACTTGGTATTTATCTTTGATTATGTATCTTCCATCGTTTTCGGCCTATGATTTCTACGGCGGTATGTTGTGTACTCATGCTACACTTGCTACATTCTTTTTGGATGCAGATTCAGTACCTTCCACCTCCGCAGCACCGCGTGGCTGAGAGTTTGAGTTGGTGATCCTAGGCATTCTGGGTGAGGATGCTATCTCCAGCATACCCTTGGATACTCTTCTCTCTTATTGTCTTTTGTTCCTACTTGAGAGACACCTTTCAGACTATGTATTTAGTTTCAGCCTGCGTGCCACTTTTTCAGATTTGTCTCGCATTATGTTAGTGCTCTTATATCTACAGACTAGATCTTTGGGGGGGGGGGGTGTTTGTTGGTGTATCATACTTATGGTTTATTTCTGCATTTATATTATGAGACCGTATTTATGGTATTCATATTTCTTTCGCTTATATATATATATGTATATTTATCATATATTGAGAATGATTTGTGAGTGGTTCGCCTACGTGGTTGGGTTATGTTTGTGCCACCATGATTCCTGAAGAGGGGTCGTGACAAAGTTGGTATCAAATCCCTAGGTTAAACAGTCTTAAATACAAGAGCAATGTCTAGTAGAATCTCGCGGATCGGTGCGGAGAAGTCCGTACTTATCTTCGGCAGGCTATGTGACATTTAGAAAATTTCATTTTCTTCTTTCCTTTCGTGCTAAGTTAAATCAAATTGGTATCTGACCCTTGTTTCTATTCTCTCACATATGGTGAGAACTCGTGCCGATATGGTGTGAGAAGAGGCACAGGCTCCAGTCCTGACCATGCATGGATGTGGCAGACCACGTGCTCGAGGCCGGGGTAGATCCAAAGCGGTAGCACCAGCTCGAGGTGAAGCATAGAGAGACAGTCAGACTCGTGCTCCCCTGAGCCGATTATTGAGCCTCAAGATGATATGATAGAGGAGAAGTTGGGACCAGCCTAGGATCAACCTGGATTTATTACTACCCAGTCCTTCAAGATATGCTAGTCCAGTTGTTGAGTGTTCTAGATGGTTTTGCTCAGACAAGTGTACATCCTACTACTCCGGGTGGTTATCAAACCCATGCAGAAGTAGGGAAGACTCAGACCTGCGAGTTTCATACGCTTGGTATTCAGACTGCAGTGATGTCAGTGCCATGTATAGATGAGGTTCATGCTCCAGAGTTCGGTCCCCGATCTATTAGTGGGACAACTATGACCCGCGATGAGCGGATAATTTAGGAGCACTTTTCAAACATGAAGCCTCTGGAGTTATTTAGTCAGTGTGATGAGGATGCATATGAGTTTATAGTGAGTCAGTTTTGTGGCCCTTCAGCTTAGATGCGATGTGAAATAGTGGTGAAGGGCATATACTAATTGTTTGCCCGCAGGTACACCTCAATTATCGTGGGTTTGGTTCTACATAGTGTTTCTTGAGAAATGCATACCTTTGAGCTTGCATTTGAGCAAGACAGATGAGTTTCAGAGGATTGATCAAGGCCATTTTTCAGTGGTATAGTATGAGACTCGCTTCTATGCATTATCTTGCTATGTAGTGCCGTTGCTTCCTGCTGAGGCAGATTGAGTGAGATGTTTGTTAGAGGGTTGACTATTCCACTCCAATTGGCTACACTATAGTTGGTGGCTTTTAGAGCCTCTTTTGAGATCATTGCTGAGCATGCTAGGTTGGTAGAGAATGTAAGGGGCAAGTTGACCAAGTATGAGCCCGACAAGAGGTCTAAGCTCTATGGACAGTTTAGTATTTCTACTTCTCGTGGTCATAATTATTAGGGGAGAGGTCATTAGTTGCAGCCTAGTCGACTGGTTTCGACTGCTATTTATTTGGGCTCGTAGCTATATATGGGCTTGTCGCCATGTTTGCTATTATTTGGTTACTCATCACACATGCTTTCGATTGATATCCAGATTTGACTGGATTTGCTTATGTGTTGTTGAATTCTTGAAAGCATGTGTATATCATATCTATACTTGATTGCATCTCATTATATCATGATATATTGTCTTGTATTTTTATTGCATTCATACACTTATGGTTCTATGACTTGATGTGAGAGTGGTATGGATATGTTGTGGTCCAAGAGACCAGAAAGGTAAAGGTAATATGAGATTATGGCACTTGAGATGATATTGACACACGGGGAGAGGAGTTTCATGCCTACAATATGATTGAGACTCAAAAATGAATCATGGGCTCTAGTTAGATTCGTGTGTGGAGTTCCGATGGACTAGGAGTTGTATATGGACATCGCGGGTCTCCCATGGGTGTACAAATCATAATTAAACCTTGATGTACTGTATACTAGGTTGAGAAAGATACCTTGCATATGCATTGCATTCATATCATATATTTTATGACATATCATTGATAAACTATGACTGAGACTTTCTATTGAGTGATTATGAATATCTTGGTTGGATTTGAGACTTGAAAGGATTATTCATGCCACATGATATTTGATATGCTGTTGAACTCTATGAAACATCTTGGTGATTATGTGATATACTTGGTCATTGATATGCTAGTGTAGGAATATTTGGTGTCAACTTGGTATTTATCTCTAATTATGTATCTTCCTAGAGTCTTTCTGATGAATTTTTTGGGGTTGCTATGTGAAGTCTGAAACGGTTTATTATAAGACATAGGATCACTGTTCGTTGGATACTTTCTTCACTTACTGTATAATCTGTAAGTCACACTAACTAACTGCGAGCAACACACAATAGAAATGGAATAATGTACATATGAAATGTTCGTGGTTGTAATGCATAGCCCCGATGGAAACTGAATACGTATAGCCCCGAAGGCAAGCGCGCATTTGTATAGATCCGAAGGCAACTGTATAATCAATAGCCTCATAGGCAAATGCATAGCCCAAAAGGCAAGTGTATAGCCCCGACGGCAAGTGTATAGCCTCGAGGGCACTCAATATAGCCACGAAGGAATTGTATATGTATATGCAGTGATTTGTGATGCAATGCAATGCCAATGTATTCTCATATGACATGCTAACATACTTACAATAAGCATCCTAGAAATCTTCACTCTTTAGCTTGTGAAAACTTGTAACTTACTTCTTATAACTACTGATCATCTTTGGGACTTATGATAAAGGATTTTACGCAACTCAACTACCTCTTAAGAGATGCCATAAGAACTTATACTCTTACATTTCTAAGATTCTCATTTGATAGTTGGCAGACTTATATCCTAGCTTCCTGAATCATCTCACCCTTGGGGAGTAATATACGTAGCTTGTGTGATCTTAACTTCTCTTGGCGTACATGCTTAGTCTATACACCCCTAGACTCTTATGAAGGCTTGTGCCTTTATGTGATAACATGGCTTGACTCAAAGGACATTCTACAACTCGATAGGAGCAACTGGTTTCTATTAACCTGCTCTTCTTACTGAGCTGAATCATATAACATTTCTTGAAAGACATTTTGTACTAAACAAAATAGCATTATTTGACACAGGTGCAGATCAAAACTGCATTTTCGAAGGATTAATCCCAACAAAGTTCTTAGAAAAAAGTACTACCAAATTATACAACGCTAACGGTGAAAAGTTAAAAATAAATTATGAACTTTCTAAGGCTCATATTTGTAATAACGATGTCTGTTTTGTTAATGATTTTGTCATCACAAGAGACATTAACGAAGAAGTAATTCTGGGTACTCCATTTATTAAATGAAAATTATAATTTAATAAAGTAGTAAATAAAAGCAAGTTTAAAAACTTACAAGTTTTATTTCAACAGTAGGAAAGCATAAAAGAGAACATGGGAGATGTACAAGGGAGAGATGGAGTTGGTAAGGAATTTCATTTTGGGAAATTTCTGGATGATTTAACAATACAACTTGAGAGCCTTTATATAGGCCTCGCAAATAAATCTCGTCCTAACAGTTGGACGGTATGGATTAAAACTTTTATGAAAGGTTGCTTGCTCTTTTATTTTCCCAAAGGCCAAGTGCCTCTTCCTGTTGGAGTGGGGTCGCTTGTTCTTTTCTTTTGTGAAAGGTCAAGTGCCTCTTACTGTTGGAGTGGGGTCCTTCCTTTTTCGAATGGTCAAGTTCCTGTTGATATGAATTCTTCTTTTTATTTTATCTGCTTTTGAGGCAGGTTCTTTTGTCGTTGTCCTTCTTTTATTCCAAAAGATAGGCTTGTGACAATCCTCTAGGACGTAACATGTCCCCATTATTTGAGTCACTTTCTTGTGACAATGCTGTGTTAATGAGATCCATTATCGCCTAAGGATCTGTGTGATCATCTAAGTTTGATGGGGCTTCTTGGAGCCTTTTCTTTAATTCTGCCTTTGGAACTTTGCGTTCCTTTCTTGCTGATGAAGATGATGTACTCTTCTCCTCTTTGGGCTTGGGAGTCCATTCTTTAATTCTGATACTCTTATTTAAGTATCTGATTATATCAAATTCATGGATGTCAAAGGACTAGTTAATAATATAGGAAATCTTTCTGTGGATAAAATACTTGCATAATTTAATATGTTCGGGCAGAGTCGAGATCTGTTGTTCCTCTTGAAAGGTTTTGTAGTGTATCTGGAAGCTGGAAGCCATTACTTGCTGGGTGCCTCCAAACATATTCCACCATTTGTAAAACTATCTTGGGATGACGTCCTATTTTATGGGGGTTTGTAGATGATCTGCATACCAGTTAAAAGGACTTAATATCCTGTTAATGGTAAATTTAGAGTATTCAATACTCTATGGATTCTTTTCAAAATAATGATGCTCGATTTGGATCGAGTCAGTATCTGCTAAAATAAACTCGTAATATTTTCTGGTTTTAATGGGATTATCAGTATCGACGTCCTGATAATTTGTGTAGTAGGGTTTTAGAAGTTCTTCTACCCTGAACTTCTCACATTGTTTGTCCAGTGCCATTATTGGCACAACATGTGTATTGACAAACTCCCATTTTGGGATCTCTTTATTTAATTGTGCTGTCTCCTTCTCCTTTTGAGGAGTCTCTGGTTTCACTGCTTTTGACTATGATTCCGGGGTCTTCATAGCGTAGCTATCCCGGGTCTGTATTACCGCATTCTTTGATGTAGTGGCTTTGAATGACTGGATTATTATTTTATGAGTAATGGGTTCTTTTAATGGAGAGGGAATGGTTCCTCTGGGTAAAAGGGGGAACTCAGCTAAAGCTGAATATCTATTTATGAGTTCTGGTCTGGGAACTGATATACTTGGCTCACTAGGGCTTTGGAAAGGATTTTTCATCTTTTCCTCTGGTTTAAGTTGGAAAGGGGGTCTGTTAGGCCGAGTTCCTGGGAAGCTCGGTCTCATTTCTTCCTTGCAAAAATTCTCTTGTTAAAAAATCTGGTAAAGAGTTTTCTTCACCTTTTATAAAATCGATTTGAAAATCAAAACTTGATACTAATGCTTGCTATCTGGCAAAAATCTGTTTTGAAATAAGGTTTTTAACATCTTTTTGTAAAACGTCTTTGGCTGCTTTACAGTCAACCCTTAATAAAAGTTCTTTGTTGATCAGGTCATCCTGAAACTTGGTGATACATTGCACTATAGATAAAATCTCCTTTTTAATAGTACTATAGTTCTTTTGATCCGGGTTCCAGACACCGGATGTGAATCTTATTAATTGTTCAGCAGATTCGGGGGATATTTTTTATTTAAGGATGCCACCGTATCCGATATCGGAGGCGTCTGTTTCAACAATCATAGATGCTTTAGGGTTTGGCATTCCTAAGTAAGGACGTTTCTGGACTATTTCTTTAACTTGTCTAACTGACTTGGTTTGCTCTATTGACCAAGAGACTGGATTTTTTTTTAGTCTTTTGTATAGGGGTTCACAGACTTGTCTGATTTTTGGGATAAAATCTGCTACGTAATTTAGGCTACCTAAGAACATCTGCAGTTGGGTTTTATCAGTTATTTCATTAGGAAATTTGGTTGAGAACTCTACGACTCTACAAATTGGTTTGCAGGTACCTTGGTAAAGATCATGTCCTAGAAATCTGATTGATGTCTAAAATATCTTTATCTTTTGGCACTTACTTCTAAGCCGTTTGTTTTGACAACCTTTAGAAAGGTATGAAGGTGTTTAAAATGCTGATCTATACTTTCCAAAAAAATAAGAACACCATCTATATAAACAATAGAGAATAGGCTATATGGGTTGAATATGTTATTTATTATATTCTGAAATTCTGACGGGGCATTCTTTAGCCCAAATGGCATAATATTCCACTCGTATTGTCCGAAAGTAACGTTAAAAGTTGTTTTATATTTATCTTTTTCGTTTACTTGGATTTGCCAAAATCATGACTTCATGTCAAACTTACTGTAAATATATTAGCTTTGTAAGTTCTTTTTAATTGGTCTCTTTTATTAGGTATCGGGTACGTAATCCATTTTAATATCTAATTAAGAGGTTTATAATTGATTACGAGCCTAGGCGCTCCTCTTTCTCTTTCGGCACTATTGTTAACATAAAAGGCCGAACAACTCTATGGAGACTTAGAGGGTCTAATTATCTTCTTTTGGAGTAGATCATTTATTTCCTTTTTACAATGTTCCATGAGTTCATGATTCATTTGGATAGGCCTAGCCTTTGTAGGGATTTCTTCTTCGTTGAAGCTCTCTACATAAGGTAGTTCTACTATGTGCTTTTTCCTTTCCCAGAAGGCATTCGGTAAATCTGAACAAACTTCTTTTTCTATAAGGGTCTGAAAGTTTTTAATCCTTTCGTCTACCTCCGGGGTTTTTAAAGAGGATTCTATCCTTTTAATTTGTATATCTTCTTTGAGATAATTAATCTGTTTTGATAAAAAATTAATACGAAAAATAGTATTTTTCTTTACAAAATTACTTTCATTTTCTGAAAGAGGCCTTAAATAAGGAAAGATTAATTCTTTTCCTAAGGTGATGGAATAGATGCCGTCTATTCTTGCCGTGTATGGTTTAATCTGGGTTGCAACTAGAGTACCCAAAATTATTTCTTCGTTAATGTCTCTTGTGATGACAAAATCATTAACAAAACAGACTCCGTTATTACAAACCTGAGCCTTAGAAAGTTTATAATTTATTTTTAACTTTTCACCGTTAGCGGTGTATAATTTGGTAGTACTTTTTTCTAAGTACTTTGTTGGGATTAATCCTTCGGAAATGAAGTTTTGATCTGCACCTGTGTCAAACAATGTTATTTTGTTTAGTACAAAATTCTTATTTATCACCAGTTTTAATGGGATACGATAACTTTGTGCTTTAACTATTGAATTTTTTTTTATTCCTGGTTGTTCAGGTGCTGAAGGTTCTTCTTCTTCTTCAGAACTGATTTCAGTTTCTTCTAGATTTTTAGAGTTAGATACTCCTGGTTCTGAGTAAACGTTACCCATAGGGTTTAAGTCCTTCATAATCTTATTTGTAAACGATTCTAGCTCTATAGAGCTGAGCCTTTCTTTAACGTCTTTTATCTCTTGTTTAAGTTGAACCAGCTCTGTCTGCAGATCTTGCAAAGTAGAGTCTTGCTTTTGGGCTTTGAATTTGTGGAAGACTCCTTTCATATTGAAAGGGATAATTTCTTTCTTATTATCCTTATGATTGAGGACAATGTTTTTTAATTATGATAAATACTTTCTTCTTCATCTTCGATGTGATCTATCATATCAAAGAAGAATTCTTTTGTACCATTTGAAATGACATTTACTGATTTACTGTCACATGTACAGAAGGTTCCCATGCAGTTACAGGGATTACTGGAGTTGCTACTGTCTGAACTATAGTCGACATCTAGCAGTTCTTTATCACTGTATCCATCAGTATCAGAGGAATCGCTATAGCGTTCTTCTAGGATTGTATAAATTTTTTCCTTTACATCGGAATTTAATTCCAAGAGGTATTTTATCCTTTTTCTTGTTAGGTTGCTTACAATCACCAGCTCTGTGGCCGATCTTGTCGCAATTCCAACATTTGCTTTACTTAGCAGAATAAGCAGTATCTTTGGAAGATCTTTTGGGTTTCGATCTTCTTTTATATGGTTTATACCTTTTCTTATAAGAAGAGCTCGGGTTATTATGCTTTTTATGTCTTTTCTTTATTTCTGTTGATGGTGCAGTTATCTTAGTATAACCGAAGTCTTGACAAAAATTTCCTAATTCCCCTTTAGAGAGTTTTCCCTCTCATTTCAGCTGACTTTTTAATTTTAGATCATTTCATAGTTCTAACCCTGTAAGGTTTATTAGACTAACAATGTCTCCGTAAGTTAGATGATTATAAGGAATTTGTCCATCAAATTTGTTTTTAATGTTCGTCCTTACCTTTTCTGCGAATAGGTGAGGCAAACCACTTATAAATCTTTCTTTCCAATAGTCATGATTATAATCTTCTCTGATCATAACTTTGTTAAGGAAGACATCTTTATACCATCTAAAGTCATGCAGTTTTGGGCATGTTAGATT
The DNA here is from genome assembly GCA_034509755.1 of Anisodus tanguticus. NCBI lineage: Eukaryota > Viridiplantae > Streptophyta > Magnoliopsida > Solanales > Solanaceae > Anisodus > Anisodus tanguticus. The sequence continues at coordinate 19,160,181 of CM067552.1, read as the reverse complement.
GTTTAAGATCTCTAAACTTTTATCTTGAAAGAGTTTAGGTGCTTCTATGAAGTGTTTAACGATACAATACAACAGGGTGGCCGTTGCATCTTCTCGGTTTTCCTGTACGATCGTTGTATCGTCTTTAACAACTTGTATAATTGCTATTGCATTTATTATATTTTGTCTATCTTCTTCGGTAAGATAATTATCCCACCAATTTCTTAACATTCTGGTAAATCCGTAAATCAGGATTGTTGAACACTGTTTATCAATACTTCCATTTATTTTATGAGTAGTTATAGCTATGCCCATTTCATGTAATTTACTGTAAATCTGACCTTCTGCGAGGCCGTCTATATTCCACTCAGCTATCTCTCTTCCCAAATGAGAGATATGAGATAAAAAATCATTTTCTTCATATTGCATATCAGGGAATGAGGGTCTATGATAGTAGTTCTTTTTAGTACTAGTATGGTGTGATAATATATTAATTTCCATAGCGTCGCTGGAAAGTGTTTTGATACTATCTTTATCCTTAAGAGTAAGACTTCGGCTTAATCTCTGATTTATTTCTTCCATTATTTTATCAGTGATTTTGCCTTTATCTTTAAGGTCTGGGTATTTACTAGCTGTAAACTCTGATATTTTAAATATTGGGTTGGTTTCATTATTTTTCTGAGTCCTAGAGGGCTCTGGCTTTTCCTTAAGCGTTGACCTTCTACCAGCCTCACTAAGCTGATTTGAGACTATATTTAATAATTGATTTGTGTAATTGTTTTGTTGTATTAATTTATTAATGTCCTTATTTTTAGGATCTCCTGTGGAATCATTTATATCTCTTTTAAATGGAGCAGTTGTGACAACTTCTCCTTCAGTAGGGATATTTATTTTTTCTAAGGGGGGTATCTCTAATTCTATTACCCTTTTATCGATATACCATTTATTAACAAGAGTATTAAGTGACTGTTGCTGGTCGTCTAGTTTACCAGTGATTTGAAACCACCTAAAGAATTCTATGTTACATTTTAGTCTATTCATATCCTTGATCCATTGATCTCTAAAAGACGATCTTTGATCTAAGGTATAATTGGCAACGTACCACTTTCTTTTAATAGCATGTTTTGGATTTTTCCTATTAATTCAAAGTCTATGTCAAAATTTTCTTTCGACCTGACCATGCCAAGGGATCTTTTTTGTTCTGTTACTATAAGACCCCGCATTTCACTATCTGTGGGGCTGCTAGGTCTGTTAACAACCCTAGGTTGATATTGGACTTTAGGTATTGGTTTTGTAAAATCAACACCCTTTAGTTTTTGTTCTATTTCTCCGATAGATTCTTCAGAGTTTTGGTCGTATGGATCTTCCTCCTCCCGAGGTTTAGAAGTGGATGATCTTGCAAACGAGTATCTTCTCGAGGAAGATTCTGATCTAGATTTGGATCTTAAGTATTTTAAATCAATAGATCCATCTGGGTATTGAATTACTTGTTCAATATTTGAGCTTTCTGGCTCAAGTTTTGGTTGCGTAATGGCCTCAAAGTATCATTCATCTATAGATAAGATTTCATCCCACTTAAGCATCCGAGGGACAAAGATATTGCTATGCTCTTGGTTTGCTTCCATAAGAATAGTAGCTCCTTTGTTGCTCATTAATTTAGCATTTGGGCTAGAGTTGTTTTCATTAGTCTATAATATACTCTGTATATTATAGCTATTTCTTTAGTGTTAACCTTACTATTCATATTCTTTGTTTTTATATTTAAGGTTAGCGTATCCATAACATTCTGGTCATTTATGTTGATCGAATAATTTGGATAACAATTGAAGTATACTGGGCCATGTGCTAAGTTACTTTGTAAGACCCCTAGTAAGGAGTCGTCAAAGTTTAATAGCCGGGCATCTCTTAATAAGAGACATATGGGCGTGTCTAAACCTAAGAGATACAAAGATTTGACCGCAATTTGAACAAGTCCTATGTGCAGGAAATTGAATTTCTTTTTATATCTGTTTATATCTTGAGCTGCTAATAGCTTAATAATTTCTTTTGAATTATTAATAGCTATTGTAGACTCACAAGTTTTGATATTATAACTTTTAATAAAGTCAAACTTTCCGGTTTCATAAACCGATTTGAAAGATTCTTTTGGAATATTCCACTTCTGTAGATCTTGTTCTACCTTTGCTATTTTTGAGGTAGACAAGTTTTCACTGTTTAAAACACTTTATTTTTCTGCTCTATTCATTTTAGAACTGTGCAGTCGAATTATTTAGTACAGTTTGTTGGATGGAGATATTAAGATTAATATTGCTCAATCTTCTATATAATACTATGATTTTATCTAAGATTGTTCTTCTAGCAATTGCTCTACTATAGTTATCTAGTGACTCAGAGGGCACTAATCTTGAATAATAACTTAGCAACCATCGAATCTGGATTCTTTATTTTAAAAAATTTCCTTTTATTTCTAAATGTATCCATCTAGCACGATTAGCATTATTTATGCTACGAAATGAAGTATGGGTTTTCATTCACTAATTCGTAAATAATACGAGGGGTTGAGTACTGGTGGGCATGCTACTGTCCTTGGAGCTATTGTTCTATCGATTATGAACTGTTGATAATTTATACTGTTCGACACCCTATTCTGACCTTAGCGGGTATCCTGGGCTTAAGTCTGACTATTCTTAGTTGTAAGTAAAGGGTTGATAATTTCTTTTCTTAGAGGTCTTGGCGAAGGAATACTACGGGTCCGCTCTCCTAGATACCTCACGGTTACTACAACTTCGACCACACTCAGATGAATTGAAACTATACTGTAAACTAACAATACCGATTCAAGATAAGGATAACAACTAGGTAACAATGGGGGTGAACAGTAATGGAGTATCAAAAGGTCATAACTACGGTCTCTGATTGGCCTGAAATTCACCAGGTAGACTTGTGATCAACACCCATTACTTCGTCATGGCCGACGTCGCTTATTATTGCATTTCTAAGCCAAAACACTCAAATTTGTGATTTTTTACACTTTCGGTGGGTATTAGCACACATATTTTCTATAATCTGGTCGACTGTCTCTGATTGGCCTGAAATTCACACGGTCCATGAAAAATAGGCTTTTGATCAACACCCATAACTTCGTCATGGACGACATCGCTTATTATTGCATTTCTAAGCTGAAACACTCAAATTTGTGATTTTTTGCACTTTCGGTGGGTATTAGCACACATATTTTCTATAATCTAGTCGACGGTTTCTGATTGGCCTGAAATTCACCCGGTCCATGAAAAAAAACTTTGTGATCGACATAGATTAAATTTTCATGGCTGACGTCGTGTATTATTGCATTTCTAAGCCCAAACACTCAAATTCGTGATTTTTTGCACTTTCGATTGGTATTAGCACACATATTTTCTATAATTTGGTTGACTGTCTCTGATTGGCCTGCAATTCACCTGGTCCATGAAAAACAGGTTTGTGATCAACATCCATCACTTCGTCATGGCCGATGTCGCTTATTATTGCATTTCTAAGCCGAAACACTTAAATTTGTGATTTTTTGCATTAGCACACGGATTTTCTAAAATCATGTAGCCGGTCTCTGATTGGCCTAAAATTCACTCGATCCATGAAAAACAGGCTTGCGATCGACCCATTACCTCATCATGGACGACATCGCTTATTATTACATTTCTAAGCCAAAAACTCAAATTCGTGATTTTTTGCACTTTCTATGGGTATTAGCACACAATTTTTCTAGAATCCGGTTGATGGTATCTGATTGGCCTGAAATTCACCCAGCCCCATTACTTCGTCATGGCTGACGTCGCTTATTATTGCATTTCTAAGCCGAAACACTCAAATTTGTGATTTTTTGCACTTTCGGTGGGTATTAGCACACATATTTTCTATACTATGGTCGACGGTCTCTGATTGGCTTGAAATGCACCCGATCCATGAAAAACAGCCTTTTGATCGACATTGATTAATTCGTCATGGCTGACGTCGTGTATTATTGCATTTCTAAGCCCAAACACTCAAATTCGTGATTTTTTGCACTTTCGATGGGTATTAGCACACATATTATCTATAATCCTGTCGCCGGTCTCTGATTGGCCTGAAATTTATGACTCATATAATGGGGACATGTTACGTCCTAGAGGATTGGCACAATCCTATATTTTGGAATAAAATAAGGATAACGACAAAAGAACCTGCCTCAAAAGCAGACAAAATTAAAAGAAGAAGTCATATCAACAGGAACTTGACCTTTCGAAAAAGGAAGGACCCCACCCCAACAGGAAGAGACACTTGACCTTTCAGAAAAGAAAAGAACAAGCGACCTCACTCCAACAGGAAGAGACACTTGACCTTTCAGAAAAGAAAAGAACAAGCGACCTCACTCCAACAGGAAGAGGCACTTGGCCTTTTAGAAAAGAAAAGAGCAAGCAACCTTTCATAAAAATTTTAATCCATACCGTCCACCTGTTAGGATGAGATTTATTTGTGAGGCCTATATAAAAGCTCTCAAGTTGTATTGTTAAATCATCCGGAAATTTCCCAAAAAGAAATTCCTTACCTACTCCATCTCTCCCCTTGTACATCTCCCATGTTCTCTTTTATGCTTTCCTACTGTTGAAATAAAACTTGTAAGTTTTTAAACTTGGTTTTATTTACTGCTTTATTCAATTATAATTTTCATATAATACCTCGTTCCGCGTTTATGAAACATCTTGGTGATTATGTGATATACTTGGTCAATGATATGCTAGTGTAGGATTATTTGGTGTCAACTTGGTATTTATCTCTGATTATGTATCTTCTGTCGTTGTTGGCCTATGATGTCTACGGGGTTACGTTATGTACTCATGCTATACTTGTTACATTCTTTTTGGATGCAGCTTTAGTACCTTCCACATCTGCAACACCGCGTGGATGAGAGTTTGAGTTGGTCATCCCAGGGATTTAGGGTGAGGATGCTATCTCCATCATACCATTAGATACTCTTTTCTCTTACTATCTTTCGTTCTTACTTGAGAGACACCTTTTAGACAATGTATTCAGTTTTGGCCTGCGTGCCATTTTTTCAGATTTGTCTCGCATTATATTAGTGCTCTTGTATCTACAGAATAGATCTTTGGGGGGTGTTTGTTGGTGTATTAGACTTATGATGTATTTCAGCATTTATATTATGAGACCGTATTTATGGTATTCACATTTCTTCTGCTTTTATATATACGTCATGTCTTGAGAATGATTTGGGATTGGTTCACCTACATGGTGGAATTATGTAGGTGCCACCAAGATTCCTAAAAAGGGGTCGTGACATGAACCTACAATGTGAAGCGTAACAAATGCAGCGCCCCCGGCCGAGGGACGTCACTGCAGAATTTTTTTACCGAGTACGTAAGGTAGATATAAAACATATACAATAAAATAGAAGCTGAGAAAGAGCAACTGAAAGGCAATCAACTCAAACCATAGCTGAGGACTCTGTAACCTTCTATGGAAACATATCTTAGATCTTACTGCAGTTCCATCTTTCTGAATCTTCCTATTGTCTTTCTGATGAATTCTTTGGGGTTGCTATGTGGAGTCTGAAACGGTATTTTATAAGACTTAGGATCACTGTTTGTTGGATACTTTCTTCACTTACTGTATAATCTGTAAGTCACACTAACTAACTGCGAGCAACACACAATAGAAATGGAATAATGTACATATGAAATGCTCGTGGTGGTAATGCATAGCCCCGAATGCAACTAAATATGTGTAGCCCCGAAGGCAAGCGCGCATTTGTGTAGATCCGAAGGCAACTGTATAATCAATAGCCTCGCAGGTAAATGCATAGCCCAAAAGGAAAGTGTATAGCCCCGAAGACAAGTGTATAGCCTCGAGGGCACTCAATATAGCCCCGAAGGCATTGTATATGTATATGCAGTGATTTGTGATGCAATGCAATGCCAATGTATTCTCATATGACATGCTAACATACTTACTATAAGCATCCTAGAAATCTTCACTCTTTAGCTTGTGAAAACTTGTAACTTACTTCTTATAACTACTGATCATCTTTGGGACTTATGATAAAGGATTTTACGCAACTCAACTACCTCTTAAGAGATGCCATAAGAACTTATACTCTTACATTTCTAAGATTCTCATTTGATAGTTGGCAGACTCATATCCTAGCTTCCTGAATCATCTCACCCTCGGGGAGTAATATACGTAGCTTGTGTCATCTTAAATTCTCTTGGCGTACATTCTTAGTCTATACACCCCTAGACTCTTATGAAGTCTCGTGCCTTTCTATGATATCATGGCTTGACTCAAAGGACAATTTACAACTCGATAGGAGCAACTGATTTCTATTAACCTGCTCTTCTTACTGAGCTGAATCATATAACATTTCTTGAAAGACTTACAAGTCTTGCAACATGTAGACAAATACATTTACAAAATTTAGGCATTTATAACTCATGAAAGAAACAACCACACACATTATGCCAGAATGTCGAGTCAAGGAAATATCCCCACGTACCTGGGTTCAAATCTTGGTATGACTATAATGAGTCAATCTTACTCTTTCACCTTTTCACATGTTAATACGACTAATATCAAGATAACGACAATTCAACGGTACAAACCAACAATTATAACAACACAATAAACTTTTCAAAAAGTGATGTAACAATGTCTTAAACCGATTTAACCTTAAGAATGGCCAAGCTTATCTGAATTTATATCGACTAACTTACAACACATCTTAGCGCAGAAATCGGGGGTGTTACAAATAAATTAGAATGTTGGAGAGAAAGTGCTCCAATGATGGAACTTATTGTCAAGAATGTTGCATTATTAGTCACCAAAGTGGTAGTTGTAAAGTGAAAGAAATTCCTCCAGCAGTCAAGCGGAATCCCATCAAGAGAAAGAAACAAGTTAGACAAGAATGGTATGCTAAGAATGTTGATTAGAATGTTGTAAATACTATTCAGTAGGTAGATATAACTACACAACATAATAAAGTGAATGGAATTTCTCAAACTCAATCCACAATTGAGGTAGATGTCACAGAAGGTCCTGATCATATAGCTCATGACAATCCTGCATCTGAACTTACTCTAACAAAAGCTTATGATCCAGTAGCACAGGAGAAAACGAAAACTAGAGGTAAAAGTAAGGTCCTGGAACAAAAGAGAAAATATGATGATAGGTATAACCGAAGGAGGATATCTATGAAGTGGAACAAATGCTTAGACACTCTCAAAGAGGATTATTGAGAATCCAACCAGAGGATGCTACAGGAAAAGGGATGAAAAGGGTACATGCGGCCAGAAACCCTTTATTATTATATGCTCTTGGAATATAAGAGGGCTTAACAGGCCCTTTAATCAGAAGGAGCTTAAAACCTTCTTGATAAAGTATAAAATTGATGTTCTTGGGTGGTTATAGACAAAGTAAAAGGAAGTAGAGCAAACAAGATAAAGCAAAAGTTAGGAGTGGACTGGAAGTGCCACTGATTATCCAACCAACCCAAATGGAAGAATATGGATATGTTGGAAGCATGCCAATGTTAGGGTCACAATTTTGCATTTTGATATTCAGTTAGTACACTGTTATGTTGTAGATAAAGGTTCTCAATTCACTAGCTACATCTCATTTATACATGGATTTAACACCATTGCTGAAAGTAAGGAGCGGTGGGATATATTAATATGGATTCTAAGTACTATGACAGACCCTTGGCTACTGCTTGGAGATTTCAATTCTATGCTATAAGTGGATGCCAATGTCACACCCCAATCTGAATGGGACGAACTATGCTCCATAAGCAACTACTATGAACATGTACTATATCAAATTGTAACTTGAGAGACAAATGACATCTGGAAATAACTTATGAACATAATGTGGCCACTAACCCATTATCACACCCCAACCTTGGGGGTGGGGGGTATGGCCGGCAGCCGTCACCTGACACCCTAAGGCCCAAGTGTGCCAACTATAGTACCTGAACCATATAACACGAGACTTGGGCCGACAAGGCCTTCCAACAATAATGATAAGATAGAATGCAATAATATCCTACATGCAGAAGAAGCCCAACAACAATATATATACATAAACTGAGGCCGACAAGGCGGTAATAAACATATCAACAACTGACAAAGAGGCCGACAAGGACAAGCAAAATGATTATACGCTGACTATGAGTCTGCAAGCCTATAAGAGTACTACAACACATCAATAGGCAGGGGTAGGGCCCCGCTATACCCAACATAGCTATAAATATATACAATAGTACCTATTAACTATGTACGAAAACTCTAAAGAAGTGGAGTGCGACTATTAATAACTGAAAGCAAGTACCTTAATGTGAAGGTATGCCGGTTTGTCTATCTATACATGCGGGCATGAAACACAACGCCCCAGAATGGGACGTCGGTACGAAAGGATGTACTGAATATGTAAGGTAGATAAAACATGTAAATAAGAAATGTAATACAAGAGAAGGGTACCAAAATCAATCGAAAACTCAGAAAAGGCCACTGAGGGCATACCACTGACATAATCATGAATATATGCATGAAAGTAAACCGGACCACTATGTGGGGCTATATAATATAGTATCAAGCCTCTCTATAGGGAAAATCTCATCATAACGTACCCAGCCTTAAAAGGACTCAGTAATAACATACCAAAATGTAGTGGTGTGCACATATAAGTGTCTTACCCGATCGTCTATAGCGTGGTTTGATAAATATATATATATATATATATATATATATATGAATGAAAGACCTCAGAAATCAATATGAATAGGGCAGAGTGATCATTATGGAATCATGTTCATCGATCATTACAATGCAACCTAAAGCTCCAAACCAACCATGTAGCAAGCAATATCAAGAAGAATGATAAGCGATCTTGACAAGGGTCGAATCAAGTTATTTTAATAGAATACAAGAAGTACTTTCTACAACCTTTAACAATAGGAGGAAACATATTTCTACATTCAATAAGAGAATATGGATACGACTACTCTTTCTATAACGTTCTTTACTATCACACCAATTAGATGAAAGAAGGTAATCCTTACATACCTTGTCGTTGCCGCTATATGAATCCCACGAGAAATTGTAATTTCTATGAACGATTATCTACAATATGCGAATGATTCATATCAATGACAGACTTTTAATCTATAAAAAAACTTATTGAGACATTTTGTCAAACATCTTAAGTGCATAACGTTATAAGATCGTTTGTAACTTAATCTATACACATGTCAACACCAAAACCCTCACTACTACTCCTACTCATCCTTACAACTCAATTAACAACTCTACAACTTCATACATTACCTTCAAGTCACACAAAACAGCCCACAATATCATAGCTTAGTCTCAAAGTTCATAAACACTTATTCTTTAGAATTTCCTTCAATAATCAATCCTCAAAGAGTTATATATATCAAAGATAAGAATATGGAGATGAAACTTACCTTACACCTGAAGAATCACTCCAAAACAGAGATTACTTCCCAACCAAGTATCCTCCAAAATTGCTACAACAAGGAAGGAGATGATCTAGCGATGATCACGGGATTCCCTATGTCACATTTATGTAACTTATCTTTGGTTTCACCTTATATCACTTGGAATTTCTTAGAGAGGATTAGAGAACTACTTAGGGTTTTAATTATGAAGGGAAATGAGTGTAATTTGAGTTAGGGGTCTATATATAGGAGAGAGAAAAGTTGGCACCGACCTGTCCCGAGACAGGTCCTATGACTCATAGGACCTTCCTACATCTTACAGGAGATGTCGCAGGATATGTCCTCTGCCCCTAAAATGTCTGTTAACTTATGCAGTTTCTCTGCATCTTGTAGACACCTACAGTGAGTCGCATGTTGTGCTCTGCGATTCCCAGAATACTTTGGGAGGTGACACATTGTCGAACTTCCATCGAAACCTATTTATGTTGGTTTGATAAGCACAAACCTACCTGAAACTTACTCAATACTTCCATAAACCTTTATAAACCTCTTGGAGGGGTCCTACCACATCCGAGACCAAGTTATGATAATGACGACACACAAAAATAAGAGGTGTAACATCCTTCACCTCTTAAGAACATTCATCCTCGAATGATGAATGTTGAGAGGATACTCTAACTCTCAGGTTTTTTGAATATTTCGATAGAGTTTCATTTGTAAACAGAACTATCCAAAACCTATCAAACAACCCATATACATATCCAATTCCACACAAGGCCACAAAATAGCATAACAACACCATATCGGCCCTACATGACCGTATATATATTCAGAAATCAAAAGGGTTAATCATAATTCACTTTAATTGTTGACTGCCGAAACTTGGGCTACATCTATCACATCTATCATAATAATGTCACCTAAACAAGATGTATATTATATGTTTGATAGATACAATAGGAATAAGGGAATAATATCACACGAGTGTCGATATAAACCTGAAGTTTGAAACAAATGGGAATTTCTAGACTTCATGTCTTCCTCAGCCTCCCATGTCATCTCTTCCACATTATTATTCCTCCAAAGAACCTTAATTGAAGCTAATTCCTTGGTATGCAAATTGTGGACCTGACAATCTAAGATGGCAATAGGAACTTCTTCATACGATAAGTCCTCTATGATTTGGACATCCTTTACAGGGGTAACACGAGAGGGATTGGCTAAATATTTTCAAAGCATAGATACATGGAATACTGGGTGAACTTCCTCCAACTCTGGAGGTAACTCAAGCTTATAAGCCACTTGGCTGATTGTCTAAATAATCTTATATGGTCCAACGTATATGGGGCTAAGCTTTCCCTTCTTGCCGAATCTCATCACGCCCTTCATAGGCGATACCTCCAGAAATACCCAATCTCGAACAGTAAATTCTAAGTCTCAGCGTCGATTATTTGAATAGGAATTCTGTCGATTTTGGGCAGTCAACAATCGCTATCTGAATAGGTCCCAATAACTTTGTTTCGCCTACTTCGAACTAGCCGATAGGAGACCTACACAAGCTCGTAACATATCATTAAGCGGTAGATAATCTTCCCAACTTCCCTTAAAGTCCAATACACAAGCTCGTAACATATCCTTGAACGTTTGAATAGTGCACTCGACCTGTCCGTATGTCTGCGGATGGAAAGCTGTGCTAAGATTAATCTGTGTACACAAACCTTTCTGGAAGGACCTCCAGAAGTTAGTTGTAAACTGGGAACCTCTGTCAGATATAATATAAATAGGAACCCCATGAAGTTAGACTATCTCTAACTTGGCATAATCTTCAGGTAGAAAATGATCTGACTTTGTAAGTATATCAACGATAACCCAAATGAAATCAAACTTCCAACGAGAATTAGGTAATCCTATAAACATGTTAATTGCCTCCTATTTCTATGTTAGAATCTCAATGTTCTGAAAAAACCCTTTAGGTTTCTGATGTTCAACCTTAACCTACAGGCAATTTGGACATTGGGCTATGAACTCCGCAATATTCTTTTTCCTATTGTTCCACCAGTAGATCTGTTGAAGGTCACGGTACATCTTAGTAGAACCCAGATGAATATAATACATGGACTGGTGAATCTCTACCATAATTCGCCCTCGAAGTCCCCCAATATTGGGTACACATAACTGGACCTTATACTTAAGAACTCCATCTTTTGATAGCTCAAACACCTTCTTCTTATGAAAGGGAATCCCTTCCCTGATTCTGACCAACTATGGATCATCGAACAACTTTTTCTTTACTTCATCCACTAACGATAATTCTGTAGCGTTTCAAACTATGCCACCTCCGTCTCCTACATCAAGAAATTGTACACTCAAGCTGGACAAACGATACAGATCTTTGGTAATCTCCAACCTACCCACTTCCACATGCTTCAAGCTGCCCATGAACTTACGACTTAATGCATCAACTACAACATTTGCTTTGCCGGGGTGGTACAGGATATCAACATCATTGTCCTTTAACAGTTACACTCACATTCTTTGCCTTAGATTCAACTCCTTCTGCCGGAAGATATACTGGAGGCTCTTGTGGTTGGTATAGATATTAACATGAACCCCATATAAATAGTGATGCCATATCTTCAGGGCAAATATAACAATTGCTAACTCAATATCATGAGTCAGGTAGTTCTACTCGTGCTTTCTTAATTGCCTTGAAGCATATGCGATAACCTTGCCGTGCTGCATCAGGACATAATCCAAGCTAATTCTAAAGGCATCACAGTAAACAACAAACCCTTCTCAACCTTCTAGAAGTGCTAGGATGGGTGCTGATGTCAACCTATCCTTCAATTCCTGAAGACTCATTTCACAGGCATCCGATCACTAAAATTTTGCCACCTTATGAGTCAACTTCATCAATGGAGCGACAATATCAGAACAATTTTCTACGAACCTCCGATAATAGCCTACTAAGCCCAAGAAAATACGCAACTCAGCAGGAGTCTTGGCCTCGGCCAATTCTTCACGGCTTCAATCTTCTGACTATAAATTTTAATACCTTCGTCATATACTATATGCGTACTCTACCTCTGATCGAGAACACACTAAAATTTCATCAATAAACATAATTACAAAGATATCCAAAAACGGCTTGAATAGCTGATTCATCAAATCCATAAAAGTCGCTGGTGCATTAGTAAGACCAATGGACATAACAAGGAACTCATAGTGGCCATATCTGATCCCGAAAGTAGTCTTTGGAATATCGTTGATCCTCAACTGATGGTATTTAGGCCTAAGATCGATCTTTGAGAAAAAAATTAGCGCCTTGCAATTGATCAAACATATCATTGATTCTGTGGAGTGGATATTTGTTCTTGATAGTGACTTTATTCAACTGATAGTAATAAATACACATTCTCAACAAACCGTACTTCTTACGAACGAATAACACTGGTACACCCCATGGGGAAGTACTGGGCCTAATGAAGTCCTTTTCTAAAAGATTATTCAACTGTACTTTCAACTCAGCAGGTGCCATTCTATATGGAGGAACATATATAGGCTGAGTCTCTGGAAGTATATCGATAGTAAAGTCAATCTCCATTTCAAGAAGAATACCCAAAAGTTCATCAAGGAATACATTGACAATAGGAATGAACTGAAGAGTCGAGGATTCTGCTTCAGCATTTTGCACTCGTACTAAATGATAGATATATCCATTTGAGATCATATTTTGTGCGTTAAGGTAGGACATAAACCTCCACATAGGATCTGGAGAATTGTCCTTCCATTCATGACGGGCTCGCCTGGAAAATTAAAATGAACAACTTTCATCCATCAATCCACATAAGCATTGCAAGAAGCCAACTAATCTATACCCATAATAACATCGAAATCGACCATCTCCATTTAATTTAGATCGGCTAAAGTATGACGATCATATATCATCACATCACAACCTTGATACACCCGTCTAATAATCACGAATTCACCAACGGGCGTAGACACTTCAAACGACCTATGCAATAACTCAGGTTCCCTACCACACTTACCAATAACAAAGGGAGTAATATATGACAGAGTAGAGCATGGATATATCAATGTGTACACATCAAGAGAGACGATAGATAATATACTTATAACCACACCAGGAGATGACTCTAGATCCTATCAACCTGATAATGCATAAATGTAGTTCTGATGACCGCCTAAGATAGATGCTCCACATCTGCCTCTACCTGTACCAGCCGATGTCTGCATACCTTTCCTAGGAGGGCGTACAAATGACGAAGAAGTAGCTACAAATCCTGTCGGCTGCATTATACCACCTCCACCTCTCATCAGATAATTTTGCATAATATGACCGAGCATTCCACAAGAATAACATAAATCCAAACTCTAAAGGCATTGCCCAAAATAGACTCTACCACCTTGATCAAAATAAGGCATCGAAGGTCTCATCTGACTAGAGTCTCCTCTATACTGCGGGCCTGATGCCTGTGAACTCTGACACTGACCAGAATAAGTGGTTCGATCACGACGCTGGCCCTAAAACTATGGTGGTGCACTGACTATTGTATAAGATGTTCGCCTAGAAACTGTGGCCTAAGCCCACCTGTGAACTCTCCTGTATTACCTGCGGACCGGGCCCTTTTATACTGGCCCTTATCCCATTCTCGATCAATTTGTTGCTGCCTCTTATGATCCTCTAAATTTGTGTGTAAGCTTGAATGTGGGTGATATCCATATTTAGATGAAGAGAAGCCATAGTACACTCATTAACCAAGTGCGGTCCCAAACTATTAACGAACTAATGTACCCAGTCACTCATCTCAGCCACAATAGTAAGAGCATATCTATCCAAAGAGTTAAACTACAAAGTATACTCCTATAAACTCATGTTACCCTTCTCCAAATTTAAAAACCTATCCTGCCTGGCTCGTTGAAGCTCGACCGGTAGATACTGCTGTAAGAATGCCTCAAAGAACTCTCTTCATCCTACTGGTGGGGCACGGGTCCCCGAGTCTGCTCCTAAGTCTCATACAATGTCACGACAATATCCCAAAACCTATAGGAAGCAATCTCTACCGACTCGGCATTGATAGCATGCATAACCCATAAAGTCTGCTAGATCTACTCCTGAAAGCTCTGTGGATCCATATTTGGATCTGATCTTGTGAATATCAGAGGGTCCAGGTTGATGAAATCCTGAACATTCGTACTGACTGCTCTATCAGTAGAACCACAGGTCTGACATTGGGCTTGAGAGGCCACTAGTCGAGTCAATAGTTGTACATCACTCTACATATCAATATCCTAATCAGGAGCAACCTGAGAGGAACTGGGGTACATTAATTTCCCTATGCTCCTGTGGAGTTAGTGGGGGTAGATTATTGAATGTCACACCTCAAACTAGAGGGTGTGTCCGGCACTCGGTGCCCTAATAGCCCGAGCATACCACTTTAGCGACCAAACTTCTGTATGCATAGGACTTTTAGCCGACAAGGTCATACTGGGATATACTAAACAAGAGGGATTGGCCTAACATATATACATAGCATGACCGATGTGGTCACAACATGGTTCAATAAAATAAAACTTAGCCGAAAAGGCTATACGTCAACAATTGTACATACTAGACAAGTCTAGGAGCCTCTATGAATAACTGAATTGTCATATGGTCGGGACAGGGCCCTGACCTACCCATACTGTACATAACTCTATAAAACATACTCACTAGATGACCAGGAAGCTCCGGAAAAGATGAAGCTTACTTACTGACGACTGAACTCGACAACTCCTACTGTGGTGGCCTAATAGAGCCTCTATCAGAACCTGTGGTATAAACACATAATTCCCCCAGCACAAGGAACGTTAGTATGAAATAAATTTTCCAGTATATAAAGAATGAATAACAATATGAAACTGTAAGCTGTAAAGAAAGGAATAAGAGCAATATGAAGAGATAAGCTGTAAAGGAAAGCACAAAGCAACCTCGATGCCATATAAGGCGAATAATGAAACTATGAAACTAAAATGAAACCTGTGTGGATAGGCCTTACTATATAAACTGACATCGCCTTATAGTGCGAGGTATATAATAAATCATTGTTCTCAGGTATACTCTGAGGTGTATGTTTGTATGCATATCTACGTGCCTGCCCGACCGACTATAGCGCAATGCGGTGTGTATAATTTATATGTACAGCTGCCCATTGGCTATTTGTAATGGTAGTGTGCATAATGTATATAGTAATAGTAGTACTCAAGGCCTCTTGGAACTCAGAATTCTTTGACTTTACTTTTTGAATGACTTTTAGTAGACTCTGACGATTAACTCTGCGAGACACTTTTTTCGAAAGGCTTATGATAAGGTAAACCAGTAACCAAACAACAAAGATGATAAGGGTAGAAATAACAATGTTAATTCTCGACAAGAGATATCGATATATAATAGAATGAGGATTTCGACATTTCTTTTTGAAAATTTCTACCTCTTTGGATAACATGCTTTTGAAAGAAAGGGATGACCTTACATACCTTATCTACGAAGCTACAAGTCATTTTACAAATCCTCGTACTCCTTACAGACGATTATCTATAGAAAACAAAGGGTTGATATTAATATTGAATCCATATTCTATAGAGAAACTTCACTGAGGCATCTTATCGAAAAATTTAAGCACATGGGTTCTTAGACTTCTTTACAAGGGCTACTTATGCAATTCGATCCCAAAATTTTCCAAAATGTACTTTCCTTTGTTTCACAACACAAACAATATTTTTGCTAATCAATTCCAACTTATATCTCAAGTAAAACATCCCACAAGTCATATCATGATGATTTCATAGATTTACGAGTTTCGATTAAGAAAATCCTTTCACAACTTGATCCAAATCATAAATTAATCATAATAATAAGTAGAGGAGGATAAATCTTACCTTCATGCACCAAATCCCCTTAAAATAGCAAGCTACTCCTTATCCAAGGGTTTTCCAAATCCAATTTTATGCGGAGAAGACAATTTCTATGATAATCATGGGGTTTATCACGTTAATCTTGTGTAATTGACCTTTGATTTGAGCTTGGGATGATATGGAACCTTAGATAGGATTTAGGGAGGATTATAAGGTCTGCTTGTGATGAGAAATAAGTCCCAAATCGAGAAAATTCAATATAAACCCGACAAAATTTTTGTACACCTCCAAAGGATGGTCAGATTGACGGTTCGTCAATCCAGATCCTGAAATCTCAAATTTGTAAAAGTTTTGATAGTTCAGATTGGGCTTATTAATGGTCCGTCAAACTTTTGACAGTCCGTCAACCTTACCATCAAATTGTCACTTTTTCCGATTTCGTCGAAACGTTTTTCCTTTGATCCGTTTAACTTCTAAACACTTTGGTACTTCCATAAACAAGCTGCAAACCTTCATTATCCTTCCATAAGGTCATACCTCTTCTCAGGACATCAATATCCATTAACAACTCAACAAAAACTGCAAAACTACGAGGTGTAACATCCTTCCCCCTTAGGAACATTCGTCCGCGAATGTTGAAGATATTCTTAACTCTCAATGGTTCTAAAATTTTTGGCAAATTTTACTTTATAAACAGGACTATCCAAAACCTATTAAACAACCCAAACATATATATAGTGCTACACATGCAACATAATACAAAACAACATCAACTAGGCCACACACGATCATCTGCATATATCAAATCAAAGAAAGTTAGCCATAACTCACCTCAACTATTCTCTGCCGTACACTGTACTACACCTGCCATATCTACCTCAACATTAACACTAAATAAAATATAGGATTTAGCATTATCAAATAAAATAAAAATGATAGAATCGTATCGCACGAGTATCGGTATAAATTTGGAGACTGAAATAAGTAAGGGTATCTGGATCGCATATCTTCTTCGACCTCCCAAGTCATTTCTTCTATATTGTTATTTCTCCATAGAACTTTAATGGAGGCAATTTCTTTAGTTCTCAGCTTTCGAACTTGACGATCTAAAATGGCTACTAGAGTCACACAACATCGATACATGGAATGTAGGATGAACTGCTTCCAATTCTGAGGGTAGTTCAAGTTCATAAGCCGCTCGACCTATCCTGTGAATAATTTTATATGGCCCGACATATTTGGGACTAAGTTTTCCTTTCTTTACAAACGTCATAGCCCCTTTCATTGGAGAGACCTTTAAAAATACCCAATCATCAACTGCAAATTACAGATTGCAGAGTCAAACATTTGAACAATATTTATGTCGACTTTGGGCAGTCAATAGATGTTCTTGAATTAGATTTACCTAGTCTATTGCTTGCTGGACCAAATCTGGACCTAGTAATCCGATCTCACCTACTTCAAACCAGTCAATTGGGGATCTATACCCCATCCATATAATGCCTCATATGGGGCCATCTTGATGCTGGAATGGTAACTATTACTATTAGCGAACTCGATAAGGGGAAATGATCATCCTAAATACCTTTGTAATCTAATATACAAGCTCGTAGCATGTCTTTAAGAGTCTGGATTGTGAGCTCGACCTGACTGTCGGTATGTGGATCGAAGGTTGTGCTAAGGTTCACCTGGGTAACTAAGGTAATGATATTGTTATGAGATAGTTTAGAATACTTGAGATGATGATGATTGATATGGCTCGAGAAATGATTTTAATGCTCTAGCCAGATTAATAGATTATTCTGGCTAGTTGTGAGCGATATATGGACTTCGCGGGTCCCCTATGAGTCATAACTATATGGCAAACTCTAATAGTGTGTGTATACCAGTTGATTGAGAGGTACCTTTTCATTCATGCATATCATTCAATAACATACTTTATAATCATGAGACTTGTACTTGATTGGAATTGCTATTGTGATGGGGTGATTATGTCTTGGTTTGTAGTTCTGTGATTCTGAGTTGGCTTAAGTGTTGAACCATACCTGTTATTTAAAGGTTACCTATATGGTTAATCAGACTATGTAGGTTAGGGATACTTGTGTGTCAACTTGATATTTATGTTTATTACTTGTATTCCATATATTGTCGACTTATGATGCTTACGGCCACAAGGTTGATGTCTGAGGAAGTGGACTTGAGCTTTCAGGGTGAGACTGCCTATTATTAGCAGCCTTGGATACTCCTTAATCCTTTCTTTTATTCCATTGTTGAGACTGTATTTCAATCACTTTCTATTTTCTGATTGTATTAGTGGCTCTTGTACTGACCTGACCAGATTATTTAGGAATGTAATAAATAGATATTCCGTATTCTATAACTCTTTTTATTTATATGGCAAGACAAGTTTAGTAATAATTCCTTTATTTCCGCTTAAGTTATTGTTATACCTATTTCAGATGGGAAGTGGTTCGCCTATTGGTGGGGAAAGTGTAGGTGCCACCATGATACTCAAAAGGGGTCGTGACAAAGTTGATATCAGAGCTTTAGTTAAATGGTCTCAAGAGTACAAGAGTAATGTCTAGTAGAGTCTTGCATATTGATACGGAGATGTCTGTACTTATCTTCGAGAGACTATAGGAGATTTAGGAAACTTCACTTCTTTTACTCTTTTCATGCTAGTTTTATTAAATTGGAATCTGACCTTGTTTCCTACTCTCTCACAGATGGTGAGGACTCGTGCACACATGAATAGATATGATACATCGGCACCATCCTCTGTGGTGCGCGATCGTAGTAGAGGTCGATGACGGGGTAGAGGTAGAACCCGAGCAGCAACATTAGTGAGGGGTGGAGCACAGGGAGTTGGCTAGGTTTCTGCTAGATATTTATCCCCCGAGCTAGAGATTTTGCATCAGAATGATCAGTATGAGGAAGAGTTCGGGCCAGACCAAGATCAACCAATGGTTATAGACACACCTATCCTATAAGATACTATGTCTAGTATTTTGAGTTTGGTCTATGGAAATACCCAAGAGGGTGTTCTCCCAGCTATTTCGGATGGGTCGCAGACCCGAGTGGGAAGTCAGACTCCAAACCAATTTCATATACCAGGGGCGTAACCAGTTGCTCTTTGGCACCGCGTATTGATGAGATCCTAGCACCGGAGATTGGTCCTCGGCCAGTTACTATAGTTGTTACGACTCGTGAGGAGCGGAAGATTTAGGATAACTTTGTCGCGCCCTATTTTTTCCGACCCGCTCGCAGGTCAAAGCGGAGCACGGCGTATTTCGGGTGATTCCTGGGTAAAAAGGGTTGAGGAGTCGCCACCTAATTATTTTTTACGGTGAATTAGGACACCTAAATATTTAAACTAAGTGCTGCAATGTAAACTCCAATTTTAAGGTCTGCGAAACTATTTGAGATTCTAGGTAAGAGTTCTTTATTATCCTAAAGGGAAGGGGTTAGGCATCCTTTAGAATCCGCTAACTTGCGGTTATCCGGTCAAACTCAGGTTATTTATTGTGCTGAAAAATACATGTTTAAAAGATATGAAGTTTTAAGGAAAGAATATTGCAAATAATTTATTTAAAAGATACATTTTTTGCCAAATTGCATGGCTATATAAAAATAAATATAAAATGAGTTTGTTAGCAAAGTATGTATTGCATGACATAACTTATAAAATATATAGGGGATAAAATAAAAAAAAACGAATGCATTTGTGAAACATGACTTATAAGATGCATATAGAACAAAAGTACATACACATGTGAATTGGTTTTGATGAAAAGTATACATTATATTATGCCCATAAAGTATGCATTTTGTATATATGTGAAGTTGATTTTGGAATACATGAAAGCATGCATTTGTAAAGCATTATTTATAAAAGTACATGTAGAGTTGAGAAAGTATGCATTTCATAAAACACTATACATAACAAATAGATATAAAGTTCATTCGTTTACAAAAAATATGTATTAGGTGATAATAAAAGTAAATTTTATGAAAATCTTTCAATGTTGCAAATCGGATAAAATGCAAACCTTATTTTTTAGGATTAAAGAAAGTGAGTGATAAATAGCCAAATTATTTTGAAAGATATTAAAGCATGCATAACGAACCTAAAAATACAGCAAAGTAACTAGAGGCTAAGTTTGGAACATACAAGACGGCCCTAAACAAATAAAGCTAGCGATGGTTTCCAATTCAAACGAGCCTAAGAAATTAACTAACGGCAGTTAGATTATCCTATTCATTCATCTATTCGCGGCCTAATCATTCTAAATATCCTAACAATCACACAAACATTAAAATAATTATTACATGCCCACGAATAGAAATAACGAAATTAAAGAATAATAATAAAAGAGGAAACGGGGAGGATGATGATGTCATCCCGCCCTATTTGTGTAGAAATTCCGAGGCCGGAGAATGCAATGAACATAGATGTGGTTCTTCATTTCGGACGAAGTCATGATGAGTCTCATAACGAGACTCTTCGTTACTCCCGATGCATTTCATGTAAATAAAAGAAAAGAAAAGGATTAGCGAGACGGAACGAAAATATAAACACATGAATATTCCTAATATATATATACACGAAATATACAACATTAAATGTACATAGGAATGAGTATTCATGGCCTTATATTCTACATATCCTTAAGACATTATTTTTTCAGATTTTGGCATATTAAAGTAGCCGAAGAAAGAATAGATGTTAACACAACCGGTTCTAAATTTAAACAAGAATAAAAAAGGCAAGAAAGACCAATGTATAAATTATGTATACATACATAATAAATTCAAATTAAGAAACATGACATTCCTAAACTTAAACCAAACGCACATACTATTATATTAAACATGGATGATATACTCCCTTTAAAATTGCACATATTAATCTAGAATATAACATGTAAATATTGTCATTTTAATCAATTAAAGTATGCTCGTTTTTTTTTTTTTGATTAATTAGGCAGCCACCAAACTAACAACTTACACAATGTTCAATAATTTGAATATCAACAATCCGAATATTTAATCAAGCCACAATTCTTCCAAACACGTATTAATCTTACATTATCCGTATTGCACTTAATAATGAACCCAAGATACCTTATTAAAGCTAATGAAAATAACTAGTTAACCAACACATCGACGTAATATCATATATCACATATCTACTCCAAATCGAAATATCCCAACGACATGTATACAATTATAAGCAAAACGTCGCATTATCATATTAATTAATCAAGACTACATTACTTAACAAAATATCATACTAAATCAAGCATAACACACAATCAAATAAGCTTAAAGAAATATAGAAGAATTGGAACGAGTCTAACCTTTTCCGGGTAGCGAACCGAGGCGTTGTTTGAATCGTCGAATCCGTTCGGAAATGTTAGAATTCGATTTGTTGTAGATTTTCTGAATTCGATTTTTTTTTTCTGAAAATAGGACTCGTTTTCGATCTCGGCCCGACCCGGAATGACCCGACCCGGATTCGAACCAAAAATGAAAAAAATCGGATATTTTGAGGGTGAATTTAGGGAAAAGAAAAGTAGTATTTTCGGATTTTTGACCCAACCCGAAATGTGAAGAACAAAGAGATTTTTTTTTTTGGATTGAAATTAAGAACCAAAAAGAGTATTTTGTAACGAAAATTAAGAACAAATCAAACCCCCCTTTTGTGTTCTTGGGACCCGAAAAAGAAACTCAAAAATCCTCCCTAAAACCTCCAAAAAAGCTCCGAAAACCCCCCCCCCCCCATTTGTGTGAACCAAAGGGGTTTTTATAGGTGTCAAACCCCAACGTTCAACCCCCTCATACCCCCCTAAAAACGAATTCAAATTTTAAAATAAAGGGGGACAAAATCTGATTTTTGGGGGCGTGTTCTTGGGGCATGTGTTGCGGAAAGGTGATGGGATGGATTGGTGGTGTCGAGCGGCGGTGTGGCGGCCGGTGGTGTCGGCCGTAGGGGTAGGGGCGTAGGGTGGCGGCGTGGGGGGTAGGGTGGCGGCTGATTTGGAGAGATAGGGTTTAGGTTTTTTTTTTTATTTTGATTTTTTGGTTTTGGGGGGCTTTGGGCGTTGGGTTTAAAGGGTAAGGGGAATGGGTTTAGGCCGGTCGGGTTGGGTTTTGAGGGGAATTTGGGCTCGGGTTGGTTTGGGTGACGATGGGGAATTAAAAAAAAAGGAGTTGGGCTTTTGGGATTTGGTTGGGGGAATTTGTATTGGGTTGGGAAAACAAAAATGGGTTAGAAATTGTTTTGGGTTTAAAGGGGTATTGGGCTGGTGGTTTTTTTTTTTGTTTTGTGGGTTATGTTTTGGTTAGGGAAATGGTATGGGCTTCGGTTGGGTATTGGGGAATTGGGGGGAAATAAAGGGGAAGGAAATAAGGGGAATGGGCTTGGACGAAAAAAATGGGTTTTGGGTGAATATTGTTTGGGTAGAAATGAGTGGGTTATGGGTTAAAAATATAAAAGGGGGTTTAATATTAAATTTATTTTTTTTGTAAAAGATGTGAATTATTTAAAATAACATAACGATGTGATAATAATAAAAAATATAATATTTGCGAAATGTTTAACGCTTAAATAAAAAATGGAAATGCGATGCAATTTTGCGAGAATAAAATAACATAGAATTTTCGGATAAAACTTATGATTGTGATAAAAATGCAAATGATAGTAAAAATGCAAATAATAATAATAAGAGAATAATAATAAGAGAATAATAATAAGAGAATAATAATGTATATATATAAATGCATGTATGTATATAGATTAAAATTATTTTGAGGTGTAAATGTATTTAAAATTGCAAATAAATTGGAAAAGACGGGACAAAATTGGGTGTCAACAGATGCCCCTCTTTGGCCGAGAGACGATGAAAGAGTTTTCGGACAAAGAAGTTGACCCAGTAGCCAATTTTGTCCTGACCCTCGAGCATTGAACGAGGAGTAGGGGTGCACTGGTAGAAATCGAATCCCGAGGGGGAGAGAAGTTGTAAAAGATGGTGCAGATTCCAGAAATAATGCCCCAGTGTCGAGTTATGATGACACTGGTTGCAGATGTGAAAACTTATTGGGGAAGAGCGGATCGACGTTCGAAGTAGGTCGTTGACCAAATTGCCTCGGTTCGCCATAAGAAATAGTTCCACGTTGTGCTGAAAGCTCCCGCCGATTCAAACTCCTGTGGACTAAAGCTAAGATAAAATTAGTGCATAACTGTTGCATACAATGTGTATATAAGAATATGACTTGGGTGCCTGATCGAAATTAAATACCCGCATTATGAGGTGGGCGCCTGACTGAAATTTAAATACCCGCATTATGAGGTGGGCGCCTGACAGAAATTAAATACCCGCATTATGAGGTGGGCGCCTGACAGAAATTAAATACCCGCATTATGAGGTGGGCGCCTGACTGAAAATAAATACCCGCATTATGAGGTGGGCGCCTGACTAAAATTAAATACCCGCATTATGAGGTGGGCGCCTGACTGAAATTAAAATTCCCGCATTATGAGGTGGGCGCCTGACTGAAATTTAAAATTCCCGCATTATGAGGTGGGCGCCTGACAGAAATTAAATACCCGAATTATGAGGTGGGCG
Organism: Anisodus tanguticus; assembly: GCA_034509755.1. Lineage (NCBI taxonomy): Eukaryota > Viridiplantae > Streptophyta > Magnoliopsida > Solanales > Solanaceae > Anisodus > Anisodus tanguticus. Next base: position 19,136,154 of record CM067552.1, on the reverse strand, counting down.
CCTGACTGAAATTTAAATACCCGAATTATAAAGTGGGCGCCTGACTGAAATTTAAAATACCCGCATTATGAGGTGGGCGCCTGACGGAAATTAAAATACCCGAATTATGAGGTGGGCGCCTGACTGAAATTTAAAATACCCGCATTATGAGGTGGGCGCCTGACTGAAATTAAAATTCCCGTATTATGAGGTGGGCGCCTGACTGAAATTAAAATACCCGAATTATGAGGTGGGCGCCTGACTGAAATTTAAATTCCCGCATTATGAGGTGGGCGCCTGACTGAAATTTAAAATACCCGAATTATGAGGTGGGTGCCTGACTGAAATCAAAATACCCGAATTATGAGGTGGGCACCTGATTGAAATTAAAATACCCGAATTATGTGGTGGGCGCCTTACTGAAATTTAAAATACCCGAATTATGAGGTGGGTGCCTGACTGAAATTAAAATACCCGAATTATGAGGTGGGCGCCTGACTGAAATTTAAAATACCCGCATTATGAGGTGGGCGCCTGAAATAACGTCGTTGTATTGATGTGTTGTGTTGAAGACGTCGTTGTAATGCTGTAAGATAGTTGTTGTGCAGATGACGCCGTTGTATGGACATGTTGTTGATGACGCCGTTGTATGGGCGCGTTGTTGATGACGCCGTTGTATGGGCGTGTTGCTGATGACATCATTGTAATACTGTTGATGTAGTTGTTGTAAGAATGTAATGCTGATTGCTGCAAAAGATAGTTGTGTAGAAGACGTCGTTGTTGTTGACGTCGTTGTAATGTTGTAAAAAACAATTGTATGGGCGTGTCGCTCGGTTTGTCGTAAGAAGTTCCGCGTTGGGTTGAAGCTCTTGCAAATTAAAGCTCCTGCAAACCTGTGAGTCGAAATGACGCCCTTGAACAAACGTAATGCGATGACGTTGTTGTAAGGACATAATGTTGATGTCGTCGTATAGATGCAAAACTGGAACGTAATCCTTGTAGTGAGTTGTGATGCCGAAATTATTTGGGAAATTGATCATAAGTGATGTGGCTTCCCTTCTTCCAACTTTGAAGAACTCGTACTCAAAGAAAATTTATGAGTTCGGGGGAGGGGCGGTTGATTCGCGTTGACTTTGTAGCTTTGGCTCTTGATAGTTGCATGTCCTGCCTGATTCGGACTGGTGCCCCTATCTAGTTCCCAGTCTTGGCTAACCGCTAATGGAAACTGTTGAAAACAATTTGTTTACGAGAAAGTATGCATATCAGTAAAAGTTCTTGGCGAACTCAAATGAAATTTTTTGTTGAAAATAATTTGCTTATGAGAAAGTATGCATATCAGTAAAAGTTCTTGCCGAACTCTAATGAAAATTTTTGTTGAAAATAATTTGCTTATAAGAAAGTAGGCATATCAGTAAGAAAGTTCTTGTCGAACTCTAATGAAAATATTTGTTGAAAATAATTTACTTATAAGAAAGTAGTCATATATGTAAAAAGTTATGTCGAGCAGTGACATGTCGTGAAACAAAGCAAACGTCTAATCCAAAATCCTTCTTCTGGCTGAAGGCTTAGTTTGCCGATGCTTTTCCATGTTTATTGGCGTCCTCTGGCAGTGATCCCTTAAAAAATGCCCCAGTTTTCGATATGTGAGGATGCTGAACTTTCAACTGGACCAAGTCGAGTCTTGAGTGGGTTGTTTGCCTGGCCTGTCGAGGCGATCAGATGGGTGCATTTTGTCATATGTGATATAAAGGAAAAAATATTTCCTAATGGTGGGACCGAGGCCGATTTAGGCCGCCTACGTATCCCGCCGAGGGAATCAGGTCATGACGTAGTTCATTACAAGCAAAGGAGATTGTATGGGTTTTTCTAAAAATAGGACCGAAGCCGATGTGGCCGCCTACGTATCCCGCCGAGGGAATCAGGTCATAACGTAGTTCATGTTACAAAAAAAGATGTGTTTTTTGGGGAAATTTGCAATCTAGGAAACGGAACCCGACATGGGTTCTTTGCGTATCCCGCCAGGGAGCGCAACTTTTACAACATAGAAAAAGTATTTCATAGAGAAGAACTAATCTTAGATATGGTATCTCTTCACTGCATCTGCATTGATGGTTTTCGGCCATTCTATTCTGATAAGGTTGCCCTTTGATACCAATTTCTGACCGGGCTGGTCTGCGGATCTTTTCTTCATCTATATACTCCTAGAGGCTAGAACATAGACGGTAATCTGTTTAATCAAACTTTTTTCAGAGTTAATCATATGATAAGCATGTAATCGGGTAGGTAATCTTAAGGTTATTCTTAAGTTCATCATCATGTTTTTATAATCAAGTCTATAATCCTTTATCAAACATTCAAACATCAACAGTATAATCTATATCAACGTCGGAACAGTATAATCATAATCTACTATCAACGTCTAAGCAAAGATAACAACAAGATAATATACTTATCAAAATCATAATTAGAAACATATAGTTTAAGCACATACCTTTCAGCAGATAATCAGATCACCAAAGTAGTCTCTACCCTCCTATGGCCTGTATTTCCCCTTTGCCTTCCGCCGTGGGTACTCTTTCGCCTGGGAGCATGGGAGTCAGTTATGGGTATCCTCTGATCGTCTTCCTGCCGGTGTTGTCCTTTTACCAATATGGCACTAATCATAAGTTTTCAAAGTATTTAATCTATGTCTTTATGATACTCTTGGTTGATATAAGATTAATCTTAAAGTGTTCTTGGATGATATTCGATTAATCTTATGATGTTCTTGGATGACCTTTGGATTATAGACTAAAGGGTGCTTTAGCTAAACATAGAGAGAATTTGTGTAAGGATTGTATTTCAGAATTTTTCGAATGATCCTTCGTCTTTACAAGAGGCTCCTTATATAGATGACCTCGGCTATTCACTATTCATCGCTTTTTAAAAGTAAACAGTATTACTTTTTCAAAAGTCGTAAAGTAAACAGTAATCAAACAGTAATCAGACAAAATACTTTTACAAAAGTCATAAAGGCTACAGTGTCCACAGTGCCTTGTCTGCCCCTTTCCGTAAAGTTGTTTTGTCGTTTAGTCTTTTGCTTTTCAAAAAGTCGTAAAGGAAATAGTTCCTTGTCCGCTGCTTTTCGTAAAGCTGTTGTCTTTATTTGGCTATTCTGGCATCTGTCCATCCAGAGTGGCTGCTCATCTGTCATCTTCTTGTCGGACGGCTTTCCTGTGTAGTACTTTCCAGCTGTTCGGTTGATCTTTGTTTAATCAATGGTGACTGAATAATCATGTTTTGAGCCGTAAGGCCATAATCTGATTTTGGGCACTAAGGCCTCTTTTGTTTGGGCTTTCTGTAGTTTAAACTACATTGGGCCATATTCTTTTGGGTCAGTAAGACCTCTTTTCCGTATTACCGGTTTTTGGGCTTTACCATAGTTTAAACTATGTTGGGCCATATTCTTTTGGGTCAGTTATGACCTCTTTTCTGTGTTACCAGTAATTAGTCTGTTTGGGCCGTTAGGCCGTAATCCTTTTGGGTCCGTAGGACCTCTTTTTGGGTTATGTAGTAAACTACATTCCCTAATTGATATGCTGTTGGGCTTTATCGTAGTATAAAACACTACGTTGGGCCATAATCTATTGGGTCACTATGGACCTCTTTTCCTGGATTACCAGTATTATAATCTTTTGGGCTGTGAAGCCATAATCTTTCCAGGCCATAAGGCCTCTTTCGCAAAGGTTTACATTGTACCTGCAAAGATAATCTGTTTTCCCTCCTTAGTCAAAAGGATCGGGACTCGTTCTTTCTTAATACTTTTGTCGAAGACGTTGATACCGTTTCTGTTTTGATTATTGGTCGTCGTTTTTGTTCAGTCATGGTTTTATATATTCTGATAGTCTCCTCAGCATGGGTATGCTTTAGGTTGGTAATCTTGTCTAATAGAAGGGTTAATTCAGTAGTCTCCTTTACTTCGATGTCATTGTCGTAGTAAAGGGTCATAATCTCTTCTACATCACCTCCTTTGGAGGATCCAATTACGGATGCCTTTCGGTTCCGTAGCATGTCCTCTATTCTAGTTTTCAATGTCATTAATCCAAATACTCTTTTGGTACTTATCCATCTTGGAATTTGTCCAGTGCACAGGGAATTGTCATATTCAAGTTTTTATCATCCCCGCTTATGGTGTCGTTTTTCTTCTGTCTTAAAAATTTGACAAATTACAATTGGCTTACCCTTTAAATCGGTTGATGCATCTAAAATCTGTATTCCGTAGATTCCTTTGCCAAAGGATTCCATCATGAGTTCTGTTGATCTGGTGATAATCTGAGGTAGCTTGGTGAGGTTAATCATTTTATCGTCGGTGATAATCTTGTCAATAAATCCGTAGGTGAATAATCGTTCCACAATGTTCGGATTTGCCTTTTCACTGCAAATAAACCTTGGATATTTACTCAGTTTAGCACTGCGTACAATATCAGGGTTAGTCTTATAATCATAGAATTTATTAATCTTTTCATAAGCAGTAATCATTTCAGGCCTATACTTCAGATTGTCCGCCATGGATACCGTTGCTGATGTTGAGGGTATGGCTGATGGCATTTTTGCAAGTTTAGACGAGAATGGTACAAAGGTTTTCTGTTGTAGTGGTGGTATGGTAGTCGGTGTTTTTTGTGAGGTTTCTCTTTGTAAGGTTTTGAATTTAGTAAAGTCTCTAATGGCTTCTGCTAATTTTCCGATGGTTTGGGTATTTTCTTGTAATCGGGTAATCAGTATTTCATTGGTTTTTATAATCTCTTGCATAGCCTTGACTATGTATTCTTCAAAGTCTTCGTTGCTAATCGACATTATATCTGCTAAGAAAATCATCTAAAACATTTTTAGTTCCAGATATATTCTTAACAATAAAATCATAACAACAAAAGAATGATTGCCATTTTCTTCTTTTATTCAATTCTGGTAATGGATCTATTCTGTTTGTGATAAACGCCTTTACCTGCGTATTATCAGTTCTAACAATAAACTTTACTGGTAGTAAGTGGTAATGAAATCTTTTAATTCCAAATTTTACTGCCAATAATTCTTTTTCATTTATGTGATAATTCTTTTCATTTGGTTTCCATGTTCCTCCTCCGTATCCACAAATCAATATCTTTTCTTTATCAACATCTTCTTTATCATATGCTATTAGAATGGCTCCCCATCCTATGTCACTAGCATCTGTAAAGAGTTCTAATTGATCTTGATCTGTTGGTACTCTGTGTTTTGGTAATGATTTTACCTTATCCTTAATTCTGTTGATCGCCTGGGTGTGCTCTTCTTTCCATTCAAAGGTCACATCCTTTTTAATCAAATCCTGCAGTGGCTTTCTCAAATATGGTAGATCTTTTATATGATCTGCTGCATAATTGATCACTCCAAGAAATTGCTGTACTTCTCTTTTGTTCTCTAATCGTTCTTTGAAGTTTTTAATCTTTGTTACCACATGTTCCTGTAATTGTATTCCCTCGCTATCCACAATGTAGCCTAGGAATTCAATAGTATTCTTGAATATTTCTGATTTCTTTTCTGATAAAAGTATTCCATGTTGGTTAATCGTTTCAATGAATTGCTCTATATGCTTGATATGATCTTCTAAGTCGCCGCTGTAAACTAATATATCATCAACATATATGATACAAAAGTCTGCAAGCTTTCTAAACACTTGATCCATTCTTCTTTGAAAGATTTGCGGTGCATTTTTTAGTCCCATTGGTAGTACATTCCATTCATAGTGTCCTTGAGGAGCACTGAATGCTGTTAAAGGTTTAGATTCATTAGTCAATTTAATCTGCCAAAATCCACTTTTACAGTCGAATTTGCTGAACCATTTTTTATTTCCTAATCTGTTAATGAGATTCCTCTTATAGGGTAGAAAGTATCCATCAAAAATAGTCTTTTTATTCAATTCTCGATAATCAATTACTAATCTGGCTTTTCCTCGTTTTAGCTCATTATGTTTCCTTACTAAAAAGGCTGGGCTACTATGAGGACTCTTACTCTCTTTTATTACCTTCATTTCTAGTAGTTCTTTAATCTGGGTCTCAAATTCCTTTTGATCCGTTGGACTATATCTTATTGGTTTAGTTCTGACTAAATCACTTGAATTTATTAATTTTATTTCTCCATATATCTTTTCCTTTTCCCAAAGTTGCATTGGATTTTCTCCAAAGTTGCTTTTTAACATTCCTAAATACTTCTCTTTTAAAAGTTCTAAATTATTCTGGCGTTCCATTTTAATCGTACATAATCTAATGGTGTTGACTGGTAATATTCTTTTTAGTATAATCCATGTATTACAGGGAGATTGTAGACAAAATGTATTCTTGTTAATCACTTGAGTTTTAAAATAATCTAGGAAGTTGTTTCCTAATAAAACTTGTTGTTTCATATTGTCTAGTTGGTATACGATTGGTATTCTGAAAATAGTTTTTCCTAATACAATTCTCATATTTTCTGCAATTATATCTAATTCTTTAGATTGCTCATTAAATCCTGATACTTTAGCTCTATGGATTCTAGATCTTTTCCATCTATGTGATTCTAATACATCTTTTCTAGCTAAGCATATGTCTGCTCCGCTATCAATGAATATCTTTTGCTTAAGCATTTTATTCGGTTTATATTCTATATGGGCTTCTATATGTATTGCTACCATTTAGTCAGGTTCATCTAATCTTCTGTTGAGTTCTTCATCTTGTTCGTATTCCTGTACTTCCTGTCTAATCTCTTCATTTCTCATGGCCTCTTCAATTAATCTGGCTATTTCTATTTGTTTCCAATGTATTTTATTCATTTCTTCTCTTATCTTTGCTAATCTCTGGGTAATCTTTCTGTACCTATCATTATAGTACATACTTCCAGTCTCATTAATCGTAGAAGTTATAATTAGTTTGTGTCTGGTATACTCTTCGCATTGTATCCAGTATTCTCTTTCTCTTATCGCTTCTCTTTTTCTCGTCTTTCTAAAGTATTCATCTTATTCAGAGCTATCTTCACTTTCTGATTGTTGATTAATATAACTTACTTTTTCTGCTTCTGATTCTTCCTCTGTTTCACTAACATAAAAGTCTTCATAATCATACCAGTTATTATTATCTTCTTTAATCTGTTGTAAACTCATTATAAACTGTTCTGTATTTATGTATTTTACTCCTGTTTTCTTTAGCTTTGGGCACTTATTTGCATAGTGTCCTTTCTCATTGCAATTCCAGCATTTACATTCTTTAACCTTTTCTTCTTTAGTCTTGGTTTTATCGGCTTCTATAGGGTTTACATTTCTTCTTCTTCTAAACTTTCTTTTATATCTGAATCTATTCCTTGTATCTTGGTTATTTCTGTATCTTTTAAACCTCTTTTTCTTATAAGGTTTATAATAAGATCTTTTCTTATACTTTTTATATTTATATTTCTTGTCTTTATGGTCTCCGTCATACTTATCCCTGTATTTTTTATGCTTTTTATGTTTTCTATACTTCTTTTCTTTCCTTTTATCATCGCATCCGAATATTAATCTTCTTTCTGTAAATCCACATATCTCTCTTAATCCTATTTTCTTATCTTTCTTAATCTTTTGCTGTAATCTATATTCTTCGCATTTTCTCATTAGATATGTTCTTAGGACGCGTATTCTTTCTCCTAGGGTGTTTTCCTTAGGTTCTAACTGTACGTATTCTTTTGATATCTCGACATTATATGGTATAGGTAAATGATCATAATATAGCTGTTGATAAATTATTCCTTCTTCTGGTAAAAATCTAGCTTCATAAAAGAATTTACTAAAGCTAATCGTGTATTCTGGTAATTTGTTAATCTTACAACATCTCATATTATTCAGGTTCATAATAATCTCTGTTTTTCTTTCTGCTAATACATTTTCTCGGGCTACTAACCATTTTTCGCCTAAGAATTCTCTTTTTAACGATAAATCAAAAATCATTAACATTGATTTCCAATCATTGCATGGCTGAAAACTTCTCCTCTTAGCCGATATGCTATTGATTCTATCCAATATCTTGGCTTTTCCGATTAATGTCTTAGATATTAAATCATACATGTAATCTAGGTTTTCTGTCTGAGTACTATTCATTAATGCTATATACATTCCTAAATTCCAGTCTGTAATTCTTCTTCCTATTTCTTGTTCATCATACACATTATCTAATTCTAGAAAATATCCGTTATAATTTACTCCTTGGGTCATTGATCCTACAAACTCTTTAAATTCTGCTTGCTGTCCTATAGGTATATGATCTGGTAATCTTGTAGTCCTTCTATTTATGACTTCTAGATTAGGGTGTATTAAATCTTCTTCCGGATAATCATCTGCATCTTCATTAATTATATTTTCTGATTCAATTTCCGTTTCTATTTGTCCATTGTAATCATCTTCTATATCACTATCTGGTTCTTCTTCTATTATTGCATTTACTCTTTTTCTGTGGTGTAAAGCTTCTAATATTTGGTTATTTTCTTTTATTATTTCTGTGTCTTCGGAATTTTCTTCTTCTATGAATTCTACTACTTGTAATTCTTGGTTGGGTTGTTCATTATTGTCTGTACTACTGCTACTCGAGTCAGTCTCATCACTTAATCTTATCTTTCGTACTTTTTTCCTTTTATTTTTCAATTCTGCTAATTGTTCTCTCAGGATTTGTATTTCTTCTCTGAGTTCTAATACTTCTTGTTTCACTTCTTTTAATTCTTCTTTTGTTTCTCTTAATTCTACCTTGGTTTCTTTTAGAAGAGTATTCGTATTCTTATGCTTTCTTTTATACTTTTTGTATTTGTCATACCATTCTGCATTATCGCTTGATTTTAAATTTAAATTTTCTAGTTTTAATTCATTAATATGTCGTTCTTGTTTATCCAATCTTAGATTTAGGTATTCATAAGTCGTTTTTTCTGTTTCCTTTACGGGCATCTTTACTTCTTTCAGTTTTTCTTCCTTTACGGGTTTTGATCTTATAGGCTCGTATTTATGTCTTTCTTTTTCTATAATATCTTTACCATGAGTTTTTAAAAACGTAATCACGCTTGGTTCCATTAAAACTTTCCTTCTTTATTTAGTTTTGCTATTCCGTCTAAGGTTTCTATTACTTCTTTTGATAATCTAGGCTTTATTTTACTGATATCTACCATTATCGGTATTTTACTTCTTCTCCAAGCGTCTATTGGTACTATTTCTGGTTTATGCATAGTTGTTTTTGCTATAGTCGTTTCCTTGCTCGTACTTGCTTCTTCACTAGGTTCTTTTTGTTTACCTTTGCTTTTTTCTTCTAATAACATATTCAATTTTTCTAATATTAATTTAAACGTTGGTATTTCTTTATACATTCTTGGTACTATTATATTCATTTCATGTTGTTTTCTTATATGATGGTTTCCTGTTAAGGCGTATATCATTTTAGTCTCTATCCTCATTACTTTGCTTCCTGGTGGCATTTCTATTCCATCTAATTTATAATATAACGTTAAAGCTAAATCTTTATGTTCGTCTTTTAGCGATACACTAAAGTCTGGTTGTATAGTAAATTTTAACTTCTGATATATTAAATTTCCTTTAATTACGATATTAATGCATCTTGCAAATTTCCTAGTATTCTCGTCATCTAATACATATATCTCAGTATAGGTGTATCAATATTCTTTTGAAAGTATGCTTTTATTGTAAACTCTACTCCTCCAAAGTAAATATTTCTATATTTCTTTGCTTCTTTAGTCGATAGTTTGGCTAGTTCTCTTTTTATTACTTCATCACTTATCAAATTAATCTTGGTTTTTCCATTTGTACTCGTTGTATCAATTATATTTTCATGTTTATGGGCGATATATCTTATCTCCTTATTTCTCTCAAACCATTTTGTTTTAAATATCTTTTTTACTGATACTTCATCTCTTTCTTCTTGAATCTTTTGGTATGTGTCTGGTTTAAAACTCAAAGTTTGACTGGTTCCTCCTTCATAAGTATTCATTTGATAATAAAGGTCTTTAGGTTCTAATTCATTTTCTTTATCCATATTTTAACAAATCAATATATCTATATTGTTCGTGTATAATTTCTTTTAGTTCTCTAATTTCATTTTCGCTGCTTATCTCTTTCGCTAAGTTCTGTTCTCTTATTTTTTCAATTTCTTCATCTTTCTGCCTAATTCTTTCTTCTCTTAGGGCTGATAAATTCTTTAACAGAGTTATCTTTTCTTCTTGTGTATTCATTCTTATATGTTGTTCTAGTAGCTGTTTTTCCTGTTCTTCTATAATTTTTATTCCTATTCTGCAACTTATAATATGTTGGTTTATATCTCTATTATATGTAAGCGGTTTTTCTGCTACTCTTTCTAGTTGTACCTTTTGTGCTTGATGTTGTGTTAATCTACTTTCATCCATAGTGCTCTATCTCAATTCTTAAATATGATTTTATACTATCTATAAACGCATTTATATGGTTTATTTCGGCATTCTGTTCTGCTAATCTTTCGTATAAGTATAGGTTCTTATCTATTATTCCTTCGAGTAGGTAGAGTTGGTTGTCCGTAAATCCTATTTCAGAATTTCTTATCTCAGATATCAATTTATTCTGGGCATCTATTCTTATTTCTATACTATTTCTATTTATGACTAATCGTCTCATTATCTTCCTATGTATCCATAAAATCTGATTTAACATTCTAACTTGTCTAAACGATGGATGTTTTTTCATTTTTTCAAACACTTGTTCTAATTACAGGCTCTGATACCAATGGCAAACGTCCGTGCCGATGCTTGTAACTTATCAACTATCCTGATGTTTCATCCAAATCTGGCTTCGACTTATTCCAAAAAAATGCCCCAATTCTTCCGGTTGTGAGTCCTTCTCATATTCTTCGAAGCCTTGCTTGTTGTTTTGGACCTTGTTTGCTTGTTTCATTATATGTCACATATTATCGACAGATTTATTAGTTTGCATGATGAAAAAGAAAAGAAGATTATTATTATTATTATTTTTAATTTTTTTTTTAAATAGCAAAAGCAATGCAGATTTGTCTTTTTTAAGCTTTCAAAAGGTGGAGGTAAAACATATTAAATGCATATATGTGATTCAGGCCTCAATCTGAATCGCATTGTTTCATTAAACATTAACGAAATTAACTAGTTTATGGGAGAAACAAGGCCGGGGCACAGGTCCAATTTAGCAAATCATCTTCTTGCTCTGCATCTTTAGCGTAATCATCGAGAATCACACTGCATCCTGCTTCTTCTTTAGTAATGAAAAGACTTTTGAATCCTTCAACGAGGTTGGCTGCATTGTCCTCCTTTGATTCCTGAGTGGCGCATGCTCTGACGAATGACTGACTCAGAGGTGGAATAGGCTTTGGCAGGGGAGTGCCTTTTTTCTTTCGGAGGTTGGCTGACAAGACTTTTTTAGAAGTGGGTTTGTATCCGAGCCCAAAAGTATCCTTCTTACTGAGCAAGTGAACAGGCTCTACCGTACCTTCTAAATTCAGTCCGAGGCCTCGATCGGGCTTAAAACCATTCTTCAACATTTCCTGGGCCACCATGGTGAGAACCCGGGGTAATTTCAGTTTTTCAGCTTTGGAGGCACATGTAATTTCTCTGACATGGAAGACAGACCCATCCAGTATATCTACGCTTTCAATAGCAGGGATCTGTCCTTCGGGACACATTGAATTGCTCCCTTCTCCGTGTACCACGACCTCGTGATGATCCCAGACAAACTTCAAACTCTGATGTAGGGTAGAAGGAACTGCACCAGCCACATGGATCTAAGGTCTTCCCATTAGTAGGTTATAGCCGGTAGATATGTCTAACACCTGGAATTCCACGACGAACTCTACGGGTCCCACTTGTAATGTTAAATCCATTTCTCCCATAACGCTTCTTTGGGCTCCATCAAAACCCTTAACTCTCACATGACTTTCGCGAATCTTTCCAATGCTACTTCCCAAGGCTCGGAGAGTCGCCACGGGACAAATATTGACGGCTGAGCCTCCATCAATCAATACCTTAGAAATGAACTTGTTCATGCACTTTACCGTTATGTTCAAAGCTTTGTTGTGGCCCAAACCCTCAGGTGGCAATTCTTTGTCATGAAAAGAGACTTTATGGGCCTCTAAAATCTGTTCGACCAAGGCCGAGAGTTTCTCGCCCGTGGTCTCTCTCGGAACATAAGCTTCTTTGAGTACTTCCAATAAAGCGCGTCCGTGGTCCGGAGAATTCATCAACAATGATAGCAGAGAAATTTGAGCCGGTGTTTTCTTCAATTGTTCTACAACGGAATACTCCTTGGTTGGCATTTTCCTCCAGAACTCTTCTACTTCAGTCTCTGTTACAACCTTTTTTGGATTGTCTGCATGGGCATAACATCGTCCGGATCTTGTCATACCAGCGACGACAACTTCTACAACTTGTTTCTCCTTTCCCCTGCTCCTTTCCCCAATCGAATAGCTCCAAGGGGCAGTTTTGGTATCAACAGACGGCGTCACTATCCGCGATTTCGGAGGAAGTACTTCCACTTCAAACGGTGCCCTTACTTGAACTGTAATTATAGGGGTGATCAAAGCCGATGATTCAACCTTTTCCTCTGTTCGGACCGGTACAATGGTCCCTTCCAAACTGTTTTCTTCATCAACGGTAATCATGTTTACATTGGCATTGTCATTATTTGGCGAAGGGTTATTATTTACATTAGGGGGAGGTCCTTTCAGTTGGATAATTCCTTCTTTGATCAAAGCCTCGATCTTGTCTTTGAGGGCAAAGCAAACTCCAGTGTCATGTCCGGTGATCCCCGAGTGGTACGCACAATGCTTAGTTTCATCATACGATATGGGAATAGGATTGGGGATATGCCCTGGGATGGGTTGGAGTATTCCTGCGGTCCTCAATCTTTCGTATAGTTGGGCTAGAGGTTCGGCTAAAGGTGTATATGTTTTGACTGGCCTTCTTTCGTAATTTGCACGGGGTTTGGGAGTATTTGGTGGATGGGCTTGTGGCTGAGGTGGATATGTGGGTTGATACTGTGGGGAATTTCGATAGGTAGGTGTTCGTGGTGGGCTATATATTGGCTGGGTATGATAGACAGGGTAGGGAGTAGGCGAGTGTTGACAATAAGGCTGAGGGATTTGTGTGCTTTGGCTATAGTATGAGGGCTGATGATTTTGGGTGTTTTGATTATAGTAGGGAGGCTGGGATGACGGGCTTTGGTAGGTTGGCATTTGGTTGGACCTATGTTCCTGGACTGCCATGACGGGAGATGCTCCGTCCCTCCTCTTCTTAATTGCTCCTCCAAATGAGTCTGACTGAATGGCCTTACTCGTCGCCTGCAATGCCGCCAAGTTTGTGATTCTTCCCGTTTTGATACCCTCTTCTATGAAATCTCCCATTCTTACCACTTCTGAGAAATTCCGTCCGATGACACTTATCATTCTTTCATAGTAAGTTGCATCCTTCATAGATTGCACAAAGAGCGTGGTCATCTCACTTTCCGCCATCGGGGGCTGAACTTTTGCTGCTTCCGCCCTCCACCTCATGGCATATTCTCTGAAGGTCTCTGTAGATGTTTTCTCCAACTTCATCAAATAAAATCTATCTAAGACTGTGTCAGTGTTAAACCTGAATCTATCCACAAAATCCTGCGCCATTGCGCCCCAGTTATGCCATTTTCGTGGGTCCTGGCTTGTGTACCAGTCGAGCGCTTCTCCTGTCAGACTCCTTATGAACAACTTCATTATGATGGCCTGGTCCTTACCCACTCCAACCAGCTTGTCACAATACGATCTTAAATGAGCGCGAGGATTTCCCTTTCCATCGAATAAGTCAAATTTTGGCACCTTATACCCGATAGGCAACTGAACGTCGGGATGCATGCAGAGATCTTCATACTCGAGTCCTTCATGCCCCTTGCTGGTTTGAATGTTTTTAAATGCTTCTTTTAGGCTATGAATTTCCCTTGCCATACTTTCATCATTTCTAATCCTTGCTTGCCTTTCCATCTCTTCATATTGGTCTATCTCCTGATGATGTATGTTTGGTATGGTAGAAGTAGAAGGTTGGGCTTCCGTTGCATATACCGGTGGCACATACTGCTTGTTAGTGATGTGTGCCATTGGTATTTGTTGGGTTGCCTGGTAATTTTGTGTGGGAGGGATATTTTGGACAAGTGGGGTAGTTTGGGTAAGTGGAGCTTGATGTATATATGGAGCTGTGAAGGATACTGGGTCATTTTGTAGCGGGCTTTGTTGTGGACTGGCCTGCGGGTTGATAGGATGCGGATTGGTACGTTGTGGGCTGGCAAGTTGAGGGTTGGTTCTGCTTGGTAAGGGATTTCGGGGAAGGTTCTGGGGAAATGATGGTTCATGAGATGGAAAGGTTTATGGTGCAGTTGCGCTCGTCTCTTGTTCAGGCAGTGGAGTGTTGATGCTGATGGAAAGATTGGTAAGATTCCGGAGCCGTTCGATCTCAGTCTGCATAGTTGCCATTTGCTGCAGTAGTTGGGCGAGGTATTCATCCGGGACGGAAGTATTTCTCCTTTCCGATGTCTCTGGTTCACCTCCCGGAAGAGCGACAAGTCCCAAACCGGTTTGTTCGGCTGCCCCTGAATCAGTCATTTTGTCGGATGGTTGTGCCTTGGATCTCGTGAAGTAATGGTGTTCCGCCAGTTTCAATCAACGCGAATCAACTTCTGGGAAATAAAGCAGGCAAAATAAACCTTCTCCAAAAATGAAACAAACCAAGTTAGTATGAGACGAATAATTATTGCTTTGAATAACATGTATAGAGTGGAAAACAGTAAACAAGTAGCAGAGAGATTATATGGAAATTAAATGCGCGTCCTAATGTGCATGGGGCCTCCCTTATGCCGGAGGTGGGCTTAAACGCAAAATATGCAAGATACTGATAAATTGATCCAAGCCAAAGATTGTGATGCCTTTTTGTCGGAAATAAAGGTTGACTTTTACTGAAATAATAATGCGTACAATAATAAAGCTGATAACATAAGATATTTATGCTCAAGTTCTAAATCTTGCTTTTGATCACCGAGATGAAGATGGGACCCTAACATTGCTGGGTCCGACTCCTGCGTCCTCCAGATAATGCACTATGTTTTGCATTTGATGCCACATTTCGGGGGTAACGACTGTGTCTCTGAGCCGGAAATTCCTTACCCAAATTGTCGTGCCGATATCTTCAAAACCCTGCTCGCCATCAGGACTATGGTCTGTACTACTGCAATCCTCTCGTAGCCACGCTTGATATTCGGGGGTACCTCCTGCCTGACTACCTCCAATGTCTATTGTGTCAATATCGTTCCATTCATCGAAGACTTGCCTAGCTCTGGGGACAATGAAATTCGGCCCGAATGGAATTTCAGAAATCCTCATATTTGCTCGGAGGGGGATTATCTGCTCCTGTCCCAACTGTCGGAGTACGCGGAGTGGAGCGTAAGGTTGGAGGCCTTTCAACCCGATAAGCTCAATATAATAAAGCCTTTTGCATCTTATGTAGGCTTTCTTGGCATTCGGGAGCAGAGGGTATTTCCATTGGATCTGTTCACAGGTGCGGGATGCCAAAAACCCATACCAATCATTCACGCCGACAGGTGATACGAACCGCTTCGTCCTGTCGTAAAAGCTGACGATTTTGTTTGACTCGCTGAAGCATATGTCGACCATATTTGGGCGCTGATAGAAGTGTTCCATTGCCCACATCTGTAAAATAAGGTTGCAGCCTTCGAAGAAACCTGTTTCACCTCTTTTACATTTCCCTAAAGCCCGAAACATTTCTGCTAAGATCATAGGGGCCAAAGTGAGTTGTGCTCCGTTTGCTCCTTCGAAAAGTGCTCGTGCTACGGAACATATGCAGGTACTGATCTTTCCATACTCAAGCGGGAATATCAGAGACCCTAGAAAGGCGACAGTAAATGCAATAGGTCGTTTGGTCCGCCAATGATCGGGGGTGCAGGAAAATTCATTTTTGAATATCTTGTAACCGTCTCGACAACTGTACGTCTCATAAAGATAATCCATCGAGACCCAGTTATTTTCAAAGCATAGGAGTTTCTTAGTGTTCTTTAGCCCTAAGTAGCGGAGAAATTTCTTTCCGGATTGACAGTGCGGGATAATTTGTCCTCTACCCTGGTAGATCAAGTTGGTGAAATAGTTGATTTCTTCCAAAGTAGGAGTCATCTCAAAATCTCCGAATCTGAAGACAACCCGATCCGGATCCCAAAAATGGATTAGTGCTCTGACCAAATGTTGATCGAGGAAGATGTCGAACAACGAAACGAGGGAACCTAATCTTCTCCTAATTGCCATTTGGCTGCCAAGGTCAAAGTTGGTCCACCATATTTTCAGTTTGCTCGGAATCCCACTCACCATCCTGACTTGCGGCACAGACTCCATCTATAACAAAATAAATAAAATGAATATACATTTTTTGATTTTGGCATACTGTTTAGGCTTGGATCCGTCCATCAATATCCTACTACACATAATATGCTGATTAGTCGTTGGGTTGTGAGACCCGTCGACAATTTGGTGGTTTTCTTAATTGTGGAGTTGATGCCAAGGATCAACCCACCTAAGATGTATGCATGCATGACTTAAAATAAAGGGTGGTATAGCTCTATCTTAAATTTTCTAAGATTTGGCTGACTAGACACAAGGTTCCCGAGCGGACTACTCGAGTGAGAAGGCTACGCGGCCACCGGATGGTCCGGTCACTCCGCGCATACGCCAACTCTCCTAAAATTTGGTAATTTGAAAGAAATTTGCGGGTGCGCAAAACACACCTCGCGTGTAGTGTGTGATAGTGTCAAATTTCCATAGTGGAAGAAATATGAGCGGAATGCCAATTTAAGGAAAGCAGTAAGAGAATATAGCAATTAAAGCAGTTATGCAAAATTTCACAAATGAAACATATCAAAGCATTAAAACAAATAATGAGAAAAAGTAAAGCACAATAATAATTAACCTGATTTTGCTATGGTTAAGAACCTGAAATATCCCCAGCGGAGTCGCCATGCTGTCGCGCCCTATTTTTTCCGATCCGCTCGCAGGTCAAAGCGGAGCACGGCGTATTTCGGGTGATTCCTGGGTAAAAAGGGTTGAGGAGTCGCCACCTAATTATTTTTTACGGTGAATTAGGACACCTAAATATTTAAACTAAATGCTGCACTGTAAACTCCAATTTTAAGGTCTGCGAAACTATTTGAGATTCTAGGTAAGGGTTCTTTATTATCCTAAAGGGAAGGGGTTAGGCATCCTTTAGAATCCGCTAACTTGCGGTTATCCGGTCAAACTCAGGTTATTTATTGTGCTGAAAAATGCATGTTTAAAAGATATGAAGTTTTAAGGAAAGAATATTGCAAATATTTTATTTAAAAGATACATTTTTTGCCAAATTGCATGGCTATATAAAAATAAATATAAAATGAGTTTGTTAGCAAAGTATGTATTGCATGACATAACTTATAAAATATATAGGGGATAAAATAAAAAAAAACGAATGCATTTGTGAAACATGACTTATAAGATGCATATAGAACAAAAGTACATACACATGTGAATTGGTTTTGATGAAAAGTATACATTATATTATGCCCATAAAGTATGCATTTTGTATATATGTGAAGTTGATTTTGGAATACATGAAAGCATGCATTTGTAAAGCATTATTTATAAAAGTACATGTAGAGTTGAGAAAGTATGCATTTCATAAAACACTATACATAACAAATAGATATAAAGTTCATTCGTTTACAAAAAATATGTATTAGGTGATAATAAAAGTAAATTTTATGAAAATCTTTCAATGTTGCAAATCGGATAAAATGCAAACCTTATTTTTTAGGATTAAAGAAAGTGAGTGATAAATAGCCAAATTATTTTGAAAGATATTAAAGCATGCATAACGAACCTAAAAATACAGCAAAGTAACTAGAGGCTAAGTTTGGAACATACAAGACGGCCCTAAACAAATAAAGCTAGCGATGGTTTCCAATTCAAACGAGCCTAAGAAATTAACTAACGGCGTTAGATTATCCTATTCATTCATCTATTCGCGGCCTAATCATTCTAAATATCCTAACAATCACACAAACATTAAAATAATTATTACATGCCCACGAATAGAAATAACGAAATTAAAGAATAATAATAAAAGAGGAAACTGGGGGAGGATGATGATGTCATCCCGCCCTATTTGTGTAGAAATTCCGAGGCTGGAGAATGCAATGAACATAGATGTGGTTCTTCATTTCGGACGAAGTCATGATGAGTCTCATAACGAGACTCTTCGTTACTCCCGATGCATTTCATGTAAATAAAAGAAAAGAAAAGGATTAGCAGACGGAACGAAAATATAAACACATGAATATTCCTAATATATATATACACGAAATATACAACATTAAATGTACATAGGAATGAGTATTCATGGCCTTATATTCTACATATCCTTAAGACATTATTTTTTCAGATTTTGGCATATTAAAGTAGCCGAAGAAAGAATAGATGTTAACACAACCGGTTCTAAATTTAAACAAGAATAAAAAAGGCAAGAAAGACCAATGTATAAATTATGTATACATACATAATAAATTCAAATTAAGAAACATGACATTCCTAAACTTAAACCAAACGCACATACTATTATATTAAACATGGATGATATACTCCCTTTAAAATTGCACATATTAATCTAGAATATAACATGTAAATATTGTCATTTTAATCAATTAAAGTATGCTCGTTTTTTTTTTTTTGATTAATTAGGCAGCCACCAAACTAACAACTTACACAATGTTCAATAATTTGAATATCAACAATCCGAATATTTAATCAAGCCACAATTCTTCCAAACACGTATTAATCTTACATTATCCGTATTGCACTTAATAATGAACCCAAGATACCTTATTAAAGCTAATGAAAATAACTAGTTAACCAACACATCGACGTAATATCATATATCACATATCTACTCCAAATCAGAAATATCCCAACGACATGTATACAATTATAAGCAAAACGTCGCATTATCATATTAATTAATCAAGACTACATTACTTAACAAAATATCATACTAAATCAAGCATAACACACAATCAAATAAGCTTAAAGAAATATAGAAGAATTGGAACGAGTCTAACCTTTTCCGGGTAGCGAACCGAGGCGTTGTTTGAATCGTCGAATCCGTTCGGAAATGTTAGAATTCTGATTTGTTGTAGATTTTCTGAATTCTGATTTTTTTTTTCTGAAAATAGGACTCTGTTTTCTGATCTCGGGCCCGACCCGGAATGACCCGACCCGGATTCGAACCAAAAATGAAAAAAATCAGATATTTTGAGGGTGAATTTAGGGAAAAGAAAAGTAGTATTTTCGGATTTTTGACCCAACCCGAAATGTGAAGAACAAAGAGATTTTTTTTTTTTGGATTGAAATTAAGAACCAAAAAGAGTATTTTGTAACGAAAATTAAGAACAAATCAAACCCCCCTTTTGTGTTCTTGGGACCCGAAAAAGAAACTCAAAAATCCTCCCTAAAACCTCCAAAAAAGCTCCGAAAACCCCCCCCCCCCATTTGTGTGAACCAAAGGGGGTTTTTATAGGTGTCAAACCCCAACGTTCAACCCCCCTCATACCCCCCTAAAAACGAATTCAAATTTTAAAATAAAGGGGGACAAAATCTGATTTTTGGGGGCGTGTTCTTGGGGCATGTGTTGCGGAAAGGTGATGGGATGGATTGGTGGTGTCAGGCGGCGGTGTGGCGACTGGTGGTGTCAGCCGTAGGGGTAGGGGCGTAGGGTGGCGGCGTGGGGGTAGGGTGGCGGCTGATTTGGAGAGATAGGGTTTAGGTTTTTTTTTTTATTTTGATTTTTTGGTTTTGGGGGCTTTGGGCGTTGGGTTTAAAGGGTAAGGGGAATGGGTTTGGGCCGGTCGGGTTGGGTTTTGAGGGGAATTTGGGCTCGGGTTGGTTTGGGCTGACGATGGGGAATTAAAAAAAAGGAGTTGGGCTTTTGGGATTTGGTTGGGGGAATTTGTATTGGGTTGGGAAAACAAAAATGGGTTAGAAATTGTTTTGGGTTTAAAGGGGTATTGGGCTGGTGGTTTTTTTTTTGTTTTGTGGGTTATGTTTTGGTTAGGGAAATGGTATGGGCTTCGGTTGGGTATTGGGGAATTGGGGGGAAATAAAGGGGAAGGAAATAAGGGGAATGGGCTTGGACGAAAAAAATGGGTTTTGGGTGAATATTGTTTGGGTAGAAATGAGTGGGTTATGGGTTAAAAATATAAAAGGGGGTTTAATATTAAAAATATTTTTTTTTGTAAAAGATGTGAATTATTTAAAATAACATAACGATGTGATAATAATAAAAATATAATATTTGCGAAATGTTTAACGCTTAAATAAAAAATGGAAATGCGATGCAATTTTGCGAGAATAAAATAACATAAAATTTTCGGATAAAACTTATGATTGTGATAAAAATGCAAATGATAGTAAAAATGCAAATAATAATAATAATAAGAGAATAATAATAAGAGAATAATAATGTATATATATATGCATGTATGTATATAGATTAAAATTGTTTTGAGGTGTAAAAGTATTTAAAATTGCAAATAAATTGGAAAAGACGGGACAAAATTGAGTGTCAACAAACTTCTCCTACATGAAGCCTCCTAGTTTCTATGGTCAACCTAAGGAGGATGCATATGAGTTCATAGATTTGCCGTGAGAGAATCCACACTTTGGGTATTGTAGAGTCGCATGGAGTGTATTTTGTTGCTCTTTACCTGGTTGGTGATGCAAAACACTAGTGGAGGTCATATATCGATTATTTTCCAGTAGGATTACCTCATTTTTCTTTGACTAGGTTCTATCAGGTCTTCCTTGGGAAGTATGTTCCTCTCAGTTTGAGAGTGAGCAAAGAGGGATGAGTTCTCTAGGTTGGAGTAGAGAGGGATGTCCATTGCTGATTATGAGGCAAGATTTCATGCTTTGTCTTGGTATGCAGTGTTGTTACTTCTTACCTAGGCAAAGATGGTTAGATGCTTCATAAGGGGATTGATTGTCCTGCTTTAGTTGGTGATGTTACAGTTGCTAGCTTCTAGGGCTTCATTTTAGGTAGTGGCAGATCACGTCATGATAGTAGAGTCAGTGAGGGGTGGGCACCGAAGGAGTGAGTCCGATAAGAGAGCTCGCAGAGTTGGCCACTATAGTGGATCTTCTTTAAAAGGTTGGGGGAAGCATGGTAGACCCCATCAGTCTCAGTCTAGTTGCCCGATTCTGTCAGCATTTCAGATTTCAGACGGTGGTTCTACTGGGTAGAGTTGTTATAGCGCAGGACAGACTTCTAGGAGTTCTTACTCCCGATTCTTAGACCGCGAAGGTCACTCAAGTTCTTCTATATCCATCCAGCAGCCCATGTTGGTCAAGTGTTGTTACAATTGTGGTGTCCTTAGGTACTTCCAAAGAGATTATCCCAGACATAGACTGGTTAGAGATTCGCATGGTTTAAGATCTCAGATACCTAGGACTCTAGTGCAGTCATCTAGAGGTGGTGGACAGTCTAGCAGAGGGGGTTCTTAGTCGAGTCATGGTGGTCATCAGGCTAGTAGAAGTGGATATTAGTTGGGTAGAGACGGGGCGTATACAGGCTGCCGTAGTTATTAGGGTACTCAGTTTGAGGGGGGATGTGCTCACTTCTATGTCTTCTCAGGTAGAATAGAGGCTAAGGCATATGATGCAGTCATCACATGTATCATCTGAGTCTTTTATTGACCTGCCTCAGTATTATTTGATTCGGGTTCTATATTCTCCTATGTGTCTACATATTTCACTATGGGTTTGGACATGTTGTGTGATATACTTGTTGTACCTATTTGTGTGTCTACCCCTGTCATTGATTTTGTGATAGTAGATTGAGTCTATTAGACCTTTGTGGTTACATTCATGCGATATGATACATGGGTAGATTTGGTTATATTAGATATGGTAGATTTTGATATCATCTTGGGTATGGATTGGTTCTCACTATATCATGCGATCTTGGATTGTCATGACAAGATAGTCACTTTAGTGGTGTTGGGTATCTCGAGATTAGAATGGAATGGTACTCCAAGCCCTACACAAAAGAAGATTATTTCTTTCCTTGAGGCTAGGAAGTTGGTAGATAAGGGTTGTTTAGCGTATTTGGCGCATATTCGGCATATGAGTATGGATACTCCTCCACTTGAGTCTGTTCCAATAGTGTGTGAGTTTCTTGAGGTCTTTTCGATGGATTTGTTAGGTATACCACCAGACCAGGATATTAATTTCTACATTGATTTAGAGTTGGATACTCGTCCCCCTTATATCCCACCGTACCAGATGGGTCCAACTGAGTTTAGAGGGTTTACAGAGCAGTTACAAAATTTGTTGAGCAAAGGTTATATTCAAGCCAGTGTGTCTCCCTGGGGTGCTCCAGTTCTATTTGTGAAGAAGAAGTATGGTACAATGCGAATGTATATCGATTATTGACAATTGAATAAAGTCACCATAAAAAACAAGTACAAATACCTCACAGTAATGATTTGTTCGATCAACTTTAGGGTGCTTCAGTAATTTCCATGATTGATTTGAGGTTTGGGTATCATCAGTTAGAGATCAGGGCGGAGAATATTCCGAAGATGGCCTTCAGGACTCGTTATGGTCACTATGAGTTCTTGGTGATGTCTTTTGGGCTTATCAATTCCCCCGCAGCCTTCAGGGATTTGATAAATGGTATATTCAAGCCTTATTTGGATTCATTCGTTATCATCTTTATTGATGATATTCTAGTGTATTCTGAGAGTAAGAAGGACCACGAGTAGCATTTGAGTGTAGTTCTTGGTTTGTTGAAGGAGAAGGAATTGTATGTTAAGTTTTAAAAATATGAGTTTTGCTCAGTTCCATGGCATTTTTGGGGCACGTAGCATCGAAAGAGGGTATCATGGTAGACTCAAAGAAGATTGAGGTGGTCAGAGATTGGGCTAGGCCTACTACAATGATTGAGGTTCAGAGTTTTGTGGGTCTCACGAGTTAATATCATCGGTTCATCAATGGTTTCTCATCTATTGCTTCTCATTTAACTCGACTGACTCAGAAAGAGGTTCTCTTTTAGTGGTACAATAGATGAGGTGGTTTGATGTATTTGATGTCAGACCATGGGGTACAGATTTATTGAGAGACTCCTTAGAGAAATTGAAGATAATCCAGGACAAGCTCCTAGTAGCTCATAGTAGACAAAAGGAATATGCAAACCAGAAGGTTCGGGTTATTGAGTTCATGGTTGGTGATAGAGTTCTATTAAAGGTTTTACCTATGAAAGGCGTGATGAGATTTGGCAAGAAGGGGAAGTTGAGTCTGAGGTATATCGGGTCATTTGAGATTCTTCAGAAGGTTGGTGAGGTGGTGTATGGGTTGGCTTTGCCACCAAGCTTTTTAGTAATTCATCCAATATTACATGTTTCCATGTTGAATTAGTACCACACTGATGGGTCCTACATCATCCAATGGGACTCCGTGTTATTTGATCAGAATTTAGAATTTGAAGAAGAGCCTATGGCCATTTTGGACAGGCAAGTTAGAAAGTTGAGATCGAAGGAGATTGCTTCTATTAAGGTGTAATAGAAGCACCGTCCTGTTGAGGAGGATAATTAGGAGACTGAGGTAGATATAAGGACTAGATATCCTCACCTTTTTACTGATTGTGCTATGTTTCCCTTTTTCATCTCTTTCCATTCGAGGATGAACATTTGTTTAATTGGTATTTGATGTAATGACCCATTCGGTCATTTTTGGCCAAAAGACCTTTACTTGAAAAAATTACCCTTCCCGTAGATTCTATGTGGGGTTTTTCACTCACAGGGATGGGTCACACTATTCCTGAGGTGAGTTAGATAGGTTTCGGAAGGAAAATCTAAGCTTGATATTTTTGAAAAGAAAAGAGTTGACCCAAAGTTTACTTTTGAGTATATGGGTTCGTTTCCAAGGTTTGTCACTTTTGGTAGGTCAAGAACATTGTTTGTGACTTAGTCGAGTCTTTGGTTCGCTTTGCGAGACATTTAGATGTATTTTGAGTCCTTATTTGCTAATTTGTGGAATTTTGAAAATTTGAGTGGATTCATAGAAAAATGGACCTTAGCATGGTCATATGAAATTCTGATTGTGCGAGCAAGTTTTTAGTTCATTTACACTCGGGTACCATATATAGTTTGCGTCCGAGAGGTCTCGGGTGTTTGATGGATGTTTGGGATTTTGCTATAGCTGCTAGTTCTTGTGCAATCGCACCAGCGAGCATTAGCCACTTCTGCAAAAGTTGGTTCGTAGATGCGGGCCATGGGAATGTTGGAAAAGTCTGCTTTTGCAGATGTTTATGCACAGAGGCGAACCATTTCTGCGGTGTCATCTCCGTTTTTTCTAATTCGTGATACTTTAAGTTGGGAAGCTTCTATGGTCATTTTTTCATAGAAGCAAGGCCACTGATGCGTGGAAGGTTTTGCAGAAGTGGAATCGCTGTATCAGACATAATAAAATATCCTATTTGAGGGTCAAGTAGTCGGTTTCTTTCAAAGGTTGTACCTTGTTTGTATGTATTAGAATTATTGTGTTAACATAGAATCTATAATGATAGACTACAAACTTTAAGAGGCGCTTTGCAAGGGCAAGGCATTGGCTTGAGAGTAGTACATGGCACCAGCTCTGCTTTAAGGTAGCCTACGATTTTCTCTATTAGACTTTGATAGATGCATGTAATTTATATAAATATTTAGGGGTATTGGGTGTGATGAGGGTCCCACATTAGTGATTGTAATGAGTACTTGGGTGGGTACCAATGTTGAACTGTTTGAGGGATCATCTTTAGGATCGATCCTGACTGCTGTTATGTGGACTTATCGCCATGATTGATATTATTTGTGAATTTCGTTGACATTACTCATCACTTATGCCTCTTGATATGAAAGACTGATTATGTGGAAATTATGTGCTATTAATGACTTTAAGGCATGTGTTATTCATCTCTTAAAAATGATTTCATATCATACTTCTTGGCTATTGCTTTATTTACTTTTGCATTCATTCACTCATGTTATTCTGATATTGAAATAAAGTTGTATGGAATGATGTTAGTCCATTGAGAATTTGAAATTAAGGTAATGATATTGTTATGAGATGGTTTGGAATACTTGAGATGATGATGATTGATATGGCTCGAGAAATGAGTCTGATGCTCTAGACAGACTGATTGATCATTCTTGCTGGTTGTGAGTGGTATATAGGCTTCGCAGGTCCCCCATGGGACATATCTATATGGAAAAGTCCGATAGTGTGTGTATACCGGTTGATTGAGAGGTACCTTTGCATTCATAGATATCATTTATTAACATACAATATAATTATGAGACTTGTACTTGATTGGAATTGCTATTGTGATGAGGTGATTATGTTTGGGTTGTACTTCTGTGATTCTTAGTTGGCTTAAGTATTGAAACAGACTTGTTATTTGAAGGTGACCTACGTGCTTAATCAGATTGTGTTGTGTGTCAACTTGATAATCATGTTTGTTACCCGTATACTATCATTGTCGGCCTATAATGCTTATGGGCGTACGTTGTGTACTCATACTACACTTGCTGACTTCTTTTTAGATGTAGATATAGCGTCATTGACTAGTACCGGACCTCGTGGCTAACGTCTGAGGTAGTGGACTTGATCTTTCAGGGTGAGACTTCCTATCCTCAGCGGCCCTGTATACTCCGTAATCCTGTCTTTTATTCTATTATTGTGATAATATTTCAGACACTTTCAATTTTTTGATTGTAGTGGTGGCTCTTGTATTGACCTGACCATGTCATTTGAGAATGTAATAAGTAGATATTCATTATTCTATAACTTCTTTTATTTATATGGCAAGACAAGTTTAGTAATTATTCATTTATTTCTGCTTAAGTTATTATTATAACTGTTTGGGATGTGAAGTGGTTTGCCTACCGATGGGGAAAGTGTAGGTGTCACCACGATGCCCGAAAGGGGCTGTGATATTGGGGTAGATTAGTAAGATATGAATTAGAGTATAGTTTCTAGGTTACAGAATTTGTAACTTGAATTCGCATTGGCTCACCGTTCTAGTAGAGTTGGGGATAAATCCTACAGAGGTGTAGGTCATGGTTTTTATTGCCCTTGTGAGTCAGGTAGTTTCCACGTAAAATTGTTGTATCTTTTACTTTACTACTGTTACTATTCCAATTGCAACACATAGAACAGATAGGGTAATGTGGTTCATTCTAGAGGAAAAAATTAGATACCGCATAGGATAGAAGTCTACGTGTGCAGAAATAACACCTTATTTTGCTCTTGGGTTCAAGATAGGTCCTCTACTCATTGCTTATATTGACTTGATCTCTAAACTACTCTTGAGCCGGTGAAATAAATATTTAAATAGAACAAGGACCGAATTTTATGTAGACTGCCAATGTATCCTACCGTGGGAAATCAGGCCCTACCATAGTGTGGTTTACAAGCAAAGGTGCTTAAAGTTGTTATACCCAAAACATTTCAAAGACCATGCCTAATGTGGCCTTCTTATGTATCCCCATTTGGACTAGGTCTGGCGTAGTTTTGATTAAAATAAAATGGAAAACAATGACAACATTAATTGATTGAAAATATAAAAGGGACACCTAATTCTACCCAAAAGATGACCTCACTGGGTCATGGCGAGTTGTTATCCCAACTACTGCATTTAGCCCATGGCTTGTTTAATAAAAACAATGAGGGAGTATGACCCAAATTTGGCCGAGTTGAACCAAATGCTCAAATTTGAACTTGAAGTCTTGACAATCTTCGATGTCATGTCCAGGAGCTCTTGAATGGCAAAGACAAATTTCCCTTTTGTTTCACTCTTTTCTCAACAACCTCTTTGTTGTTTCAATAGGGTGAATCATTCCCGTGCTTGCCAATTTATGAAAGATGCTGGCATAGAGTTTTTAAAGATGATGAAATCGTACCACTAGACTTGAGTATCTAAGGTGATGTTTTCATTGGATGAGATCAGAAATGCACCAATAGAGAGTGTGGGTCCAAAGGTAGCAAATCTTCCCATTGTTAATCAACCCAATGATATTTTTCCTTAAAGTCGAACAATTGTCGGTGATATAGCCTAATGGACCATTATGGTATGATTACCCATTGTAAGCATGAATTGGAGCACACCTTGGGAGCCTTTCCCTTATCGGGCGCATGATCCCTATTGACTGAAGAGTTACAATGATTACTGAGCAACGCTCATTTTCTGAAGTGGTGCAAAAGGGACAATTGGAAGTCTTAAGGACAACTTCCCACCAAGTTGGTGAGGCCATGTTAATTAGCATTCGTGGCATATCATTCTCTAATACGAACCCCTTTCAAATTGTCATTGAAGAAAAGGCCAAAGCTTTGCTCGTTTGTGGCCTATTATGATTAGCTTCTGAGACTTCTTGGTTTGGTTCGTCATCTCTCTCTGCTTTGATTTCTTCTAACTTCTCAGACTTTCGGTTCATGAGAGGAACGTAAGCTTTCACTAGATCCTGACCTTATCTGAAAGATCTCGAATTTTGCTAGTGTTCCGTCATCTTCCTTGATATTTTCTAGAACTATAATTATTTTCTTTTCGAGCCTAGCAATCTTCTCTCGAAGTGAATCCTCAGTCTCTTCCTCGATGACTAGGTCAACAACCGGGGTAATCTCGAACATCCATAGTGGCAAGTCAACCTTTCAAGAAGGCAAGAGGGTCCTATGATTCAAATGGTTATTTGGATGGACTGTGGACATCGTGGATTTGGCGACGTCCCGACGATTTAGAGAGTGACTTGGAGCAATTTGGGAAAACTTTAATTTATTTTGGTTTTATGTATATGCCTAGAGGGCTCTACAAAAATATGTAGAATAAAATAGTAGATCAACTATATATAGACAGAACGCATATAAGCACATAAGCACAAAAGCATATAAAAAATTATAAATCACATAAAACAATTTAACCATGTCTTATATGTATGTGACCTTTCTCTGCCAAGGTGGTCCTAGAGTTTTGAAGGATGAATATTCCATTTGTAAACCATTATGTTTCCCCCATAATCAAAATTTGATTTATAATAATATTTCTATATGGGTTACAAAATGTAGCAAGCCAAAAGGGGCTACTACAGATAAACATAAAAATAAATAAGTCAAGTATGGATGCTGCTAAACAGTGGCGGGCGATCCCTCGCCGATTTGGGTCATTTTAACCTTCATAGGGGACGTCTAAATATTGAAGTGGTTTGAAAGAATGAAGGCATCGGCCAAACAACCAATCTCCTTTATCCCCCAATATGGTCCTAGTGTGAGCATTTGTTCCTTTATCCCCTTATCAAGAGTTTCCATACATTGGGTGACGATTTCCAACTCATGAGTCAAATTAGTTGTTGTCTTCTCATCGTATGCCATCTTCTTATGGTAGTTGTTATCCCTGTCGTATGCCTATCTCTCATCAAACGCATCTCAATTTGTGTTTTGGAATTCCTATCTTGAACACAATGATATATTTTTGGGCCTGGGAGTTAGAACCTTGTAGATTTACTTTTAACCATGCTCTGTACAACTCATCATATCCAGCCTGAAACCTATCCTCGATGATGGTCTCTGGCCCATGCAGTGTGCAACTCTTCCATTCCCATATGATTTCCCAAAACATGTGGTATCTTATCTTCCATAGTCAATCATATACCTACCCATGTCCCCTACCTGAGGTTTCCCTTGTATTCTCCAAACTATCTCAACACTCTTGCCGGATCATAAAGACAGATTTTTCAGATACCTATAAGTGACATGATATGACACTTCCTTCCTCGAACAATAACACTCTTAGAGATGAAATCATGGAACATCCATTGGACTTCCTTTTCTCTTAGTCTTGAAAATATTCGGGCCCATCCCTCTTTGGACTGCATTCCCTGGAACTGGTGTAGTGGAAGATTCATATTTGAGACTTGACGTCATCCCTTATAACCGTGCCATTTAGTGCTTGAGATCCCTCAGTTTTGAGCAAATGTTTAACTACCCATGATTGAAGTAATAAATTGCAACCTTGGAGATATCTATGCTTATTTTGGTATTGGCATTAAGCTCGATACATGTCTGCGGGGATGAGGGGAGCCAAATTGAAGTACTTGGTTTCCTTGTCCTTCGTGATATCGGATAAGATAACATGGGTGACCATAATAATATGTGTGTCAATGGCTAAGTTTGGTCCTTAGGGAAAAACCATGGTCCCTAATAAGCATATTACAAAAGCTAAAGGTCGAGTGTCTTCCCAAATCTTGAAAGTACGAAATTCTATCCCATGTTGTATGAATCCATATTGACTGCCGAAGAGAATGTATAAGTCGCAAAAAGACACAGCTTGCCGTAGATCCAGTTGGCACTGGCAAGAGAGAGTTTGTCCACGATTTCTTGGGGACTTGGCTTATGTGGGACCAAGATGTTGTCATCAGGTTTCTTTCTTATTCTGAAACATGTTCCCATACTATCCAAACAATTTTTTATCTCTTCTAGGGATGGTGCCATTTCTACATTCCCGAAGAAAAAAACCTTTCTCTCGCAATCCTAAAATCCGGTGAGGCCCTCGATTAGTCCTGGCCAACCTTTAATGTCATTAGGGAAGATAAATGTAATAAGATGTCTGTGACCCTCTTTTGTTGATCTTTATCTAGATTGACCCACCAATAGCCTGGGAGCATCAACAGTAATGTCGAACTGCAGGTTTGGAGCCATCTACAAATTAATAAACGGTTAGGTCCCCTCTCATCAAAGATAACTGTTCGGGTACTTTGTCATATTCATCCTTAAAATTAATACATATTGGGATGCGGCACCCGTAAGTCGTGAACTTTTGGGAAATAAGGTGGTCTTCTAATGGAATTAAATACACCTTAGGTATTAATCCATCTTAGGTAGATGCTCTAAATACGGAGATTTGGATTCGCTCTACTCTAGGTGGACTAAATTTGAATTTGCAAAAAACCGGGAACCCGAACGGACAACTCGAGGTGAACCATTGTTGACTGTTGGGCAACTGCTAATGAACTACGTTGTCAGTGTGTTCCAAGAAAAAGTATGGTTTTATAGTAAAAAGCAATTGCCAACCCGCATAATAACCCGTGTGTGTGTGCATGTGTTTGTTGCCACTTGGCGGAATTTAATGTCATTGGTACAATGACAATATACATATGAATTAAACACATAAGCAAACAATACAAATAAAGCCACAAATACTGAAATCCTGATGGTTAGAACCTAGTTTCAATCCCAACAAACTCGCCATCTATTACATCTTACTTTTACAACATCACATAAAAGCTACTTTCATCACTTGGCTCTTCGTTGATTTGTTTAATAGGGTCGCCACTTAATTAATTTTAGAAAATTAGGAAACCATTTGTTGAAGTTAATTTTTGAAAAACTTTTGAGAGTACCAAAGAACGAGTAAGGGTCCTGGTGATCCCCGAGAAATGTGTTAGGCACTTCAGAAGGGATCTGCACAATGCGGTTGACCTACATATTTTAAAATAATGGATAAAAAGTATATATCTTCTTTAAAATGGTTTAAAAGAGATATGTATAAAGTAAAATCTTGTTTAGCAAAGTCTTATATTTACTTTTTGTCCATGGTTCATTTTGAAAGGACTGTTCCAATAAAGAAGTAGTAAAATCATTTTAATTTTTAGTGAAAATTGGTTGAGTTTAACTCTAATAATTCAAAAAGTTTTAGCAATTTTTATTACTTCCCTAGGACAAAACACACTCAAAGTTTCCCTTGAGTAGAGTTGCACTTAAACATGGCCCAAAATAATACAAGTTTACTTCCATTTGAATTGATTCAGAAATGATTTTGAGGTATCTCATCAGTTTGTTTAAGCCATGGCTTTTGCAAGTAATAACAAAACCTTACCAAAACTCCTTTCAAATTACAAACCCGATATCCCAAATTACCATCTCAAGTCAGTTTTCACTTAGGCTTTTGAAAATCAAACATTGTTTTGTCCAAAGTAAAAATCCAGCTTTTATCCTACAAATTCAATTGTTTCGAACTCCTTAAACACGTAAAATCAGTTTCCATTCCAACCCATACTTTGTCAAAGATCTAATAAAGATCCCAAGATCACTTATTTTTTAAAAGGGAAAACTGTTTTGGATTAATCTTGAATGAAAGAGCAGCTGTGAGTTTGAATAAGTCAAGAAAACGACCATTCTACGAATTAACGATCTTAGTGTCGTTTGCCTACTCAAAATTCCAACTAGATCCTAAGGGTTTCAACTAAACTTTAAAGTAGTTTTACAATCACATATCATATAATACTAAAAGTGGGAAGCTCCCACCTTCAAAATTGGATTACGATATTATCCCTACACTAAATTAAAATCTAATTATTATCTTAATTAAATAGTAATATTTTAATTACATAATGGTAGAATTAGAAGTTTAGAGCTGCACTTTAATTCTTCAGTTATGGCATTACTTTAATTCTTCAGTTATGATATTGTAAATTCCCTTAGTTATTACTACTAATCATTTCTAACGTTTTTCACAACCTCTTACATTCTTTTTATCCTTAATAGTTAATAAATTACTTTTGAGCTTTAATTTTCATTTCAATTTTTTTCCTCCCATCTTTCACGTACTGATAGTTACTACTATATATTAATCTGTCTTTAATTACATTTCAGTTTTTCACCTTACATCTTCCATGTAGTATAATCAGTTACGAATTTGTTAATGACCATTTTGAGTTACACATTTTATCTTTGAAAAAGAAAAGAAACTGATTTTTAGGTATAAACCTTCATAATTATGTATTTAAAAGCATATATATATATCAGTTTTGTTTCTTTTTATCTTCCATGGTAATGGGAAAAACTTTGCACTCTATAAAGTTGCACATTAGATTGTTTAATCTCTCAGTCGGCAACAAATCACAGGTTACCTTTTTTATTTTTTTTATGATTTCCCTCTTATACTATTGTGTACTGAATAAAATATCTTCATTTACACCGAAGCTAGCACAAATGATATCTTATACCTTGCAGTTGTTATGTTAAAGGCAGTGGCGGAGCCACAGGCATCCAAGGGGAGTCGGTTGACACTCTTTTGCCGAACAATTACACTGTGTAGTTGGGTAAAAAATATTTTTTATGTATGTATAATATATATTGGCTCTCCTTGACTTCTTTGTGGGCTTATTACTATATATTTTGACACCTCTTAGTGACAATTCTGGCTCTACCACTGATTAAAGGGGCTCTGCTTTTGCTTCCGGCCTGTAGGAAGTTTCCTCCTTGTAAATGTTCTTTTGCTTATTGTTTATCTTGCTACTTATTGATGAAAAATAGCATTTGTGCATTAAAGATTATATCTGGTGCTTAACATACAAAGAAGGATTCTTTGTTTTTATGTATTTAATCTTTCTAGGCGTATTGGTGGATTAGAACTGAATTACTGATAACATTTGAGTTTAGATTGTGTATACCCAGCTGAAATTGGTATTATCCAAAAACTAGTACATATATATACGCATACTTATTGCTAATGGGTTTACTAGGCCCATTAGCGCAACTATAACATCACTTTACCGACTCGATCAGAATGGAATGTTGACCCTCAGTCCCAATGAGATAATGCAAGGAATTGGGGGAGAGACCATGAGGACTCTCGGATGATCGTATTATGCAAAGAAAGAAAGATTAGTATGTATCCTTTTTGGTAAACAACACACTATATATATATATATATATATATATATATATATATATATATATATCATTAAGCAGCCTTATATATCCAGATATACATAGATATACAAGGGATATACACACTTTTATACAAAATATATAAGGAGTATTACTCATGGTATATAAGGTATATAAGACTATGGGCACCCAGAAATAACAGAGGAGAATGAGACGCAGAAGAGCTTATGCATATTCATCATGTACTCCATTTATACACCACATAAAAATGAACAAGACAATGCATACTATACCACAGTTGACAACAATCAGAACACATAGGATGAGCACACTCCTTTCAGGAACAACATAAAAAGATGATATATATTCATAAGAAAGCAAATCATAACATACATGAAGTGTAGTTCAGAGGTAAGCAAAGCAATGGTAGAAACAACACACAAGTTGAGATCCTTATAGTTTGAATAGGAATGATAGTGTTCATCAAGATGAGGAGAAGGAAGAAAGCAGATGATCTTGCTGAGGGAATCACACTCTTGTGTACATGTAAGCAAGAAGAAACACATACAGACTCCTTTGTGTTCTCACAACAGAGATAACATTGGTTCATAAACAAAACTATTTTACTAGGAATATTTAGTTAATTAATG
Organism: Anisodus tanguticus; assembly: GCA_034509755.1. Taxonomy (NCBI): domain Eukaryota; kingdom Viridiplantae; phylum Streptophyta; class Magnoliopsida; order Solanales; family Solanaceae; genus Anisodus; species Anisodus tanguticus. The sequence continues at coordinate 19,102,718 of CM067552.1, read as the reverse complement.
ATGAAAGGCAAGACCTTCTAAGACATAAGTAAAGCCTAATCTATACAGAATCAGCAATAAGCCTCATCTTGAGCTCACTACACTGGGACTCAACTCATTACACCCTCAAACTATGAAATGTCTTTAATATTTAGCAAATAGAGAGGTGAGGGAAAAGGAATAATGCTTCATGTGAATATAGGAACTGTTTTGCTATTGAAATAGCTCATACAGGGCTAAACAAACTTATACTTTGAGATCAAGTTATACTCAGTAGCACATTATGTTCATTTCACAAGAATCGGAAGATAAGGGGAGGGGAGAAAGGATCATGTTTCTTTTTGTCCTAGAATATGCACACATGTATAACACATTGACAGTAACCTAGAGGGAAAGAAAAAGGGTCATTCTTTGAGTTTCTACTCACATTTAGAATGCACATGAATTGCATTACACTAAATCAAGAAGGAAAGCAAAGCACCACTCAAAACAATCCCAAACAATCCATACTATTATCAGATTTTAATACTTAGATTATAGATTGCACTAAGTGCGGAAGAAGGCAGTGTATGTTGGGATATGTAAAGCAGTACGGGAAGTAAATAAATATTACAAGTGTTCGAAAGGATAAACGAATTGCCAATATTCTGAACTGCCGCAAAGTTGTTGAGTCTTGAATCTTGATAACCTGAAATGAAGAAACACTAAATCTGGATTGTTACAACTGTGTGCTGAGTCGAGTGATGGCACTCTGTCTTTAAGACAAGATTGCCCCGTATATATGCTTTTACGTTAACGGGCAATAGTCTCCCAAGATAAAACAACAATTTAATCAACACTACAAAGCAAATAGGTTGATTATGACGAAGAAAACAAATACGAATCGACTTGCTAAAGAAATAGAAAAGGAAGGAAGAGTTTATGTTTTTCGTCCCAACGTTACTACTCACGTTTTGGACTGTGTTTTACTCTTCTGTTTGTCTCTGTGTATATATTTTTGTCTCATTTTTCTATATGTTTGTATATTTTTGTATTGCACAATTGAGCCAAAAGGCTCCAATATATAGCACAAGGGAGGGACTCCTCAACTGCCAAATAATGGCCATTGAAGGAGGGAGTAATTCAGCCATTACTAGCCAAGTAATGGCTGTTTAAGGAGGGTGTAATTCAGCCAAGTAATAGCTGTTAATGGAGGGTGTTAATCAGCCAAGTAATGGATGGTTAATGCACAATAACGCCCCCAAAAATCAACTCCAATGGGGTCCAAAGAGATAATACCAGAAGAAGCCCAAGACCCAAGACCCGTGACCTGACGGGACGGGCGGCGGCGCGCGTGTGGGCTTAGCTTCGAACCCAAGCACATCTAGGTCCTCCCTCCTTTAAACACATAGAATACCCCTTGGGGTCCCAAACCCTTAGCCAATTTAGAGACTCATAAAAAGAGCAATTCTTTCTTTTCCCACCGATGTGGTAGATTTGTCCCACACCATATTTCCATGCCTCAAACACCTTACTTCGTGGATCAATATATCTTTCATTTCTCAACGAAATTTGACGATCCTTGACCCTACGGTCATCTACTCACTTAGTAGATTATGCACGTGAGAAGAGACAAAGCCTTCAACATGCGGAACCCTAGTGTTTAATTCATTAAATATGGGTGGACGCACCTCCCCACCAAAGGCAAATTTCCAACGGTGTACTCTATCAAGTACAAGCTAAGTCATTTGTATTCTAAATATTGCTACTGACTAAACCTTCTTAACCATTATGAACTGATTACATCACAGAAGAATTGACCTAAGCTTCTTAAAATAGTTTATGAGAGGAATTGTAGGGAAATTACCTGATTTTATCCCAAAATAAGACGGTCATTATCAAGCTACTACTTCTATTCAATTTTTTTTTAATGATTAGCCTTTATTCATCATAACTAATCCTCAAAAGTTAGTTATTACATAACAACATTCCAATCCTAAACTAATTGAGCTAAAGTTAAAATATTATCACTAATTAACCTAAAATAGAAACTAATACCACTGTTATGTTAATAACACAACCTAATAACAATTGTGACAAAGATTAACTACATTATACCGAAAACTAACAGTTAGTATCTGATATTCTTGCACACCTAGTTGTTTAACCTATGAAGCACCTAATGTTCGCTTATAGGATGAAACATGTTACTCTACTTGTTCTATGTGTGGCGTATGGAATAGTAAAGAATAGGAAAAAGGACGCAACACTTTTATGTGGAAACCACACAGCTCACAAGGATAGTAAAAACCACGACTTACAACTCTGTAGGATTTATTTCCAGGTCCACTATAAAGCGAGCCTCTGCAAATTCAAGTAACAAACTCTAGGAACTATAAACTCTAATTCATATCTCACTAATCTACCCAGACTAGTAAGCAACCTTCAAATTAAACTCTAACTTAAAGTTGAATTTGACTAACTGTATACCGATACAATTTGTTTCTATGAGAGAGGATAATGGTACAACTCGATAAACAACCCTAATACATAAAGCTAGACAAAAGAACTGTGAAACATAAACTCTACTTGACAGATCTTCAATCTTCTTCTTGGTGTATTAGGCGGCACTTCTTGAATCAGAACTCTCAATATAGCATTGATAGTTTTCGCTCAATATTCTAATCATCTCTTTGTGAGTGCTCAAAGTTCTTTATGGTAAGACTTGATATTTATAGCTCTTGGAGTCCATCACTGCGTCTAACCTAAGACCTGCTTGATACGGTCCATCAAGGTAGAATAGGGTGTGAGGAGGTTTTGGATTCTTACCCCTTCTCGTATATTTAGATTTCTTGTAGGACTCTGAAATATCTTGATAAGTATGATACGAAATCCTTATAAGTATAGCACGGAATCCTGCTGCCTTGTACGCCAACTCTTTACCATAAAAAATACAAATCCTAGTTACTGCAGGATTTATTTGGAACATGTTTTTGGGCCTGGTTCAAGCACTTGATACTCCAGCCATCTGAATCCTCTGACCGTCTAAGCTAAAATATGTTCATATACTTGTTCCATCAATCTCCTCTTGTGAATTCTACATCTAGCTTTGACCTACTTTTGAGATGTTGGATGGAACATATTGACATGCATGTTTCATTCATCATATTTTGCTCTAACCTTGATTCACTCAGCTCTGTACTGCATCTGTCCTCTGATAGATCAACTCCGCAGACATGGTTAATTCAACCACTACACATGTTGACCATTTGAGGTAGAATAATTTCACAAGCTTATTCTGTTCTACATTGAGTTGCTCTCTCTTGGATGATTCATCTCTCTTTCCTTTGTATCTTCTGCATTTGTCTGTGTGATAAAACAATTTCATGGACCTGGTTTATTCAGTTTGTCACCAGTTCTGATGTGTAAACCTTTTACCAATCCGATTCATCCACTGCTAGAACAAACTTACTTCTGTTGTATTACTGATCATCATCATCTATACCTCTGACTGCTTTTTGTTCACTTAATTGAGATGTAGTATGTCTTTTTAAGTTAAACATACATGTCGATTTGTTTCATTGAACTAGACACACTGTACATGTTCAATTGCTTTGTCAATCATCAAAACCACACACTAGGTTTCCTGCTATGCCAATAAATTCCCCCCTTTTTATTATGACAAACACCATGACAAAAGCAACAAAGATAATCTTGAAAAATCCTCAGGTTCAAATTGTGAGACTATCTTCTGTTTCACAGTGACATTAACATAACATTAACAGTTTATTACCATTTTTTCAGTTTTCTTTCTTCTTTCTTCCTCCTTTTGGCATCATCAAAAAGTCATGTTAGATTAATGAAGCATACAACATAGAACTCATGGACATTAGGGCTATCACATATACAACTAGCAGAATCAATCACTCAAGTAAGTCTATAGAAAATATTCAAATCAATAGACAAGGCACAAATTTAGTAATACCTGTAATATATTTTTCATTACGTTCATAAAGTATAACTCCAGTCCCTTGGTTACAATTAGACCTGTCCAACTGATCGGGGACCCGCCCGGCCCGACCCGAAAAAACCAGGGCCAAGGTCGGCTTATAGCTGACCCGCGAGCCACTCGACCCAAAAAAGCGGGGACCCGATATTATGTAGCGTCGGGCCAGGGTCAGAATATTTTACCCGTCTGACCCGGCCCGACCACCGACCCAACCCTGACCTGCGTATTTTTTAATATAATTTATATTATTTTTTCTTCATTAATATTTATTTTGTACTTATATATATTTTTGTCATTAATATTTAAGTGATATAATGCATGTTTTTATAATATATGTATTGCTCTAATCTACATTGAGCTCGACATAAAATAAGATAAAAATGGTAAATGATAATTAACTATATATTTATATTATTAGTCGTTCTGTTAATATCACAGAAACATAATGTAGGGAGAGAGAAAGTAGTTGTAAATTGGTGAAACTTTAAATGGTCATAACTCTGAGCTCGGATGTCCGTTTTACCCGATTTTTTTATTTTGCGTATTTTTTCGAGACGGGGCCGGTTTGACGCAGCCAATTTTTAGAAAAATGTCCATTTTCCCAATCAATTTGTGTTTTCCCCCAAATCAATTTCTTTTTCTTTAGTAAACATCTCACGATACAGAATAGATTTCAACGTCGAAGTTTTATGATAGTGTCGGTGTGAATGTCAATTTCAGTTTTGAAAATTCAATTTTTTTAAAAAAATAAAAAATTCCTCGACCCTTTCGACGGGTAAGGGCCGACTCGTGACCTGTAGGGTCCCCGAAGGGTCAGGGTCAGGGACAGGGTTGGAAAGTTTAAAAAATTAGGGTCAGGGTGGGGCAAGCAGGAAAAAAAACTACCTGACCTGACCTGACACTGACCCGGCCCGACCTGAGCTTTGGACAGGTCTAGTTACAATAATACAAAATAGATCATTCTTATAATATTTAGATGCTTCTAAGCATCTAGGTTTGGATAAAATTAGGGAGAACCTTGTCACTTTGCTAGGGACTATGACAAGGGTAGAAGGTGAACCTAAGGCTAATTTCTAGGAAATCCTAACTAGGAGGAGTTGAAGCTTTACTATAAAGGAAGTATATATCTTTTCTTTATTTTTCTTCCCTATGTAACCATTTGGATCAACCCCTTCCCTTTAAGAAGAACCATCCTCTTTATCAACTTTTTTCACTAAGAAGACCCATCATCTTTTTCCACTATTTTTGCCCATGAGGACCAAGACCATGTCTATCCTCCCTTCCAAGATTGCTGAAGATTACTGTCAGCTTCGTTGGCCTTTTCTCCCCAGTAAGACCCTGATCCATCATTCATAGTTTGACGAGGGGTTTCCCCCCATGCTGACATTGACCCTGACCGCATTTTAGCGTAAGTCTAAAGAGGGTTCTTTTCTTTCAACCTTCCTAATTTCTCTAAAGAACGTTAATTTTCATCATTTATTTTCTGTATCTTTATCGTACCATATACACTCGAGATAGCAGTGTCCAACAACTCATTTTTGTGAGAGGTTGTTGTGACTCTTTTCCCCCCCGAACTAACTCCTATTTTGGGGATTTTAGATAATTCTCCCTTTTGATTAGCCCCAACTAGATTTCCTTCTCTTTCCCCCTTTTTCAAAAGAGGTCTAGATTTGTATTGAATGGAATGGGTGGTTAATAAGGGTGAAGTGGAGCGTATGGTCGGAGGAGTTGAAGGAATGAGAGGGAGAGAGGGATTGATCGAAACCAAAAGATGAAATAGACATTTTCATTATGTTTTTCCTTTCGGGATCTAAGAGAGAGAGAGAGAGAGAAAGTGATTTGGGCCTCTGTATTATCATTCCCACCTTCCAAAGGGTAGTCTGACTAGGATGAAGACCAAGGCTGCCAAGGATGAGTGGCTTGCCTTAACCTCCCCATGCTCCAAGATGCAACTTTAATCGACCGAATACATGAATCTAGATAAAAGATGAAGCAAGCGTAGCATGAGTACATAATGTACCCCCATAGACATCATACGCCGACAATGACAGAAGTTACATAATAGAAATAAGAATTAAGTTGACTCTCACATAATTCTACTCCACATGATTAAATGAACCACATAAGTCACCTTGTTCGTATAAGTGTATAATCCATATATGAGTACAATCCAATTAATATTATCCCTAAAGATTTTACAAGTAATACCCACCGATCATTACACTCTGTATAAGTCATGTTCATGTTATCCCCACCTACCCAAGTTATCCAATAATCACATAAGACAGATTGACACTAGTATACAACATTATATGACAATCCTTCTCAAGGAGTATCACGATTAGTCGGACCATAAACATATTAGCTTCTTATTATCTCTAACTCTTTGACTTGCTTACAGTTTCATACACTTGAGGGAATGACACATATTAGGTCATTTAATGTCCTCATTATTCCTTTGTACAAGAACAAAGGTGATATCCAGAGTTGCAATAACTATAGGGGTATCAAGCTACTAAGCCACACTATGAAAGTTTGGGAAAGGGTTGTAGAGATGAGGGTGAGAAAAGGCGTGTCCATCTCTGTGAACCAATTTGGATTCATGCCAGGGCGTTCGAACACATAAGCCATTCATCTTATTAGGAGGTTGGTGGAGCAGTATAGGGAGAGGAAGAGAGACTTACATATAGTTTTCACGACCTCGAGAAGGCATAAAACAAAGTACTTAGGGAGGTTCTATGGAGATGTTTAGAGGCTAGATGTGTACATGTGGCGTACACTAGGGCGATCAAGGATATGTATGTTGGAGACAAGACCATGGTACAAACAGTAGTAGGAGACTCGGAGCACTTTCTAGTGATGATGGGGGCTGCACCAGGGATCAACTCTTAGTCCATTCTTATTTGCCTTGGTGATGGAAGGATTTACGCGACAAATCCAAGGGGAGGTTCCATGGTGTATGTTATTCGCAGATGACATAATCCTAATTGATGAGACTCGCAGCGGCGTGAACACTAAGCTGATGGTTTGGAGACAAACTCAGGAGTCTAAAGGATTTATATTGAGTAGGACCAAGACAGAGTACTTGGAGTGCATGTTCAGCAACGGGAGTGATCTAGAGATAGGCGAAGAGGTGAGGCTTGTTATTCAGGTTATTTCGAAGAAAGGAAACTTTAAGTACCTTGAGTCTATTATCCAAGGGGGTGGATAGATTGGTTACGATGTCATACAACATATTGGGGCAGGGTGGATGAAATTGAGGCTCGCATCTGGAGTCTTTTGCGACAAAAATATGCCACCAAAACTTAAAGGCAAGTTCTATAGGGCGGTGGTTAGACTGACTATGTTGTATGGGGCGGAGTGTTGGCCAGTCAAGACTTCACACATCAAAAAGATGAAAAGTTGTGAATATTAGGATGTTGAGATGGATGTGTGGTCATACAAGGAGGGATATGATTAGAAATGATAATATTCGGGACAAAGTGGGAGTGGTCTAAGTGGAGGATAAGATGCGGGAAGCGAGGTTGAGATGGTTTGGACATGTGCAGAGGAGAAACACAAATGCTCCAGTGTGGAGGTATGAGAGGTTGGATATGGACGGGTTCAAAAGGGGTAGAGGTAGGTCAAAAAGTATTGGGGAGAGGTGATTAGATACGATATGGAGCAAATGTAACTTACTGAGGACATGACATTAGATAGGGGGTTGTAGAGGACACAAATTATGATAGAATGGGTAGTAGGTAGTCGAGCATAGTCCTACTTGCTCTTGCAAACTAGTAGTGGTAGTGTTATTATTGTAGGCCCGCTTAGCCTATCTTATTAATAGGTGCAGTATTTCTTTATAGTTCTTTATAATTTAATTTATGTTGTTATATGTCCTTTAGTGTACTTTGTTTAACTTATTTTTTACCAGATCTGACTGCTTTTGCTTATGCTCTGTCTCGAGCCAATGGTCTCTCAGAAATAGCCGCTCTACCTACCAAGGTAGATGTAAGGTCTGCGTACACTCTACCCTCCCCAGACCCCATGTTGTGGAATTTCACTAGGTAAGTTGTTGCTGTAACGTCCTCATTATACTTAAATAAGAGTCTTCCATAAAACCTCTGATTGAGGGAGGAATTTATCACATGTATATCATAAAAGTCAGTAATTAGAACAACAACACCTCAAGAATTCCTTACTAGACACCCTACCAAATAATGCTATGAATCACCAGGCAGTGCGAGGACTCACATGATTTCCCTTAATTCACATATTAGATCTTAAACTAGACACCATTGACTAGAATAACCGTTCGACATCAATATCTCAGACTTATGAAAGTATAACTAATGGAATCCGATCCACAAAAAACAAGCCAAGTCATGGCAACCAATCCAGTCTAAAATAGTCAATCCAATTCACCCAAGTTCATTTAGTCATGTTACAACCCAACCAAATCAATGTATGTAATGTATGATATGAATAAAAATGCAAATTCAAGTGCATATGCAAATTCCAGGTACCTTTTGCAAACCGATATACATGCGTTCAAATTCTATGAACTGTAACCTATGGGGGACCCGCACCATCCATATACAGCTTCGAGCCAACCAAAATTTAGCACACAAATTTAACAAGATCCCAAGACCCTTTTGGAGTCATATCAATCATTTCCATCATCTCAATGTTTCCAACCATCTCATAATATATCCTTACCTTTTAGGTCTCATTCGACCCCTAACATTTCCATATCACTCCACTTGCAATATCATCAGAACTATGAGTGTATGAATACAATAATAATGACAAAGCAAGTACTCAGGACGTATGAGATGCAATCAAGAATAAGAGATGAATATCACATACTTCCAGAAACTCAATGACAAGTAATTCCACATAATTTATTCTATCATATCTAACGAAATGTGATAAATAAACAAAGCAATTATCAACAATGATGACAAGCCCACATAATGGCGAAATACCCAAATAAGAACAGTCGTTGATTCCCCAAATCACCCAGTCACAATATCTGTGTATGTATTTTCTAGGCTCGCTACTTATTGGGCTGCTTTCTGCTTCTAGCCTTATATTCATAGTTTTGGGTTTGTTTCTTTTCCTTCTCGCATTCTTGAGTTGAGGCCCGTCCCTTTCGATAGTTGTGGACAATCTGCGTGGGCGGGCCTCTATTGGCGTTGGGCTGCCTAATTTATATGAATTGTTAATATATAATTATATATGCACCCGCGTACATGTGTTAATTTCTTGTTAACATTTTGTTATTGACATTGCTTTTGATAAGTAGTATTTTCTAGAGATATATCCCCACAGATATCAGTCAGGCATCTAGTTTGCGTCCGCTTGAGCAGCTCAATTGGTTATCAAGGGGGATATTTGGAAAATGGCCAAGGATCGAATCCCGTCAGCGGCAGTGTGGGGGTTACTTCTTGAAATAAAGGAGGACCCCTTGTGCGCAGCGTGGTACTGGTCTAACCTTTGAAATCAATTGAGTCACCATGATTTACCTCCTTCACAAACCTGTCGGACCGGGGTGTGGGGGCTCCTGGGGTGGGAGTTCCACCTTTTTTTAAAAAAAAGTCATCTAGTTTTCCATTTTTAGCCCAAATATCCACTTATTACTTTTATGTATTGTTCGACCATTTACTTTGCCTGGACTTTAGCCGACTTTTTTTTTCTGTTAGGCCTTTACTTTAATGTTTTACTCCATTCCTTTCACCAGCTGGGTTACCCAATTCGGTACGGATCCCCTCCATTACTGCTTTATTAGTTTGTTCCCAAACCCAGTTCGCGATTGCATTATCTCTTCTTTTTGTGACTCTTCTAAGTTGATGTTGCAACTGCTAAACAGATTATTCCATGGTTAATCTAGTTACTTTCTTGCCTTTTTTTTTTGCTTCTTTAGCTTTGTCAAGTGGCTTTTATGTACTCTGTTTTACTTCATCAAAACGTTTCATTGAATTTCTTAGATCAAAATTTCAGTCTCTTTTTTAATTGAATTTTGGGTATTCCTTTTCTTGTACTAATTTGCAATGGGTGGTCGGCATCTTGGCCGGATCTTGATCTGATGCAATTTTTGTTAAAAGAATTATATATAATCTAAATAATTAGAAAATAGTAGTTTGTTGATGTTGAATGAAGGAGGAAAATTGATTCCGGATGAAATGGGTTTTCTCGTTTCCATTACTACTATCATTTCCTAGTGTTTAAATTTACTTTTGAAAGTCTTTTAAAGACAATCTCATCACTTCTCTTTTCTCAAAACAAAAAAGATAAATGGTTAAATTATCAAGGCGTGAAAGTTCAGATCTAGCCGGAAAGTTTCAATTCCGACGATTCGTATTTTGACTATTCCTCCAGATCTGTTCGGTAACGGTACTTATCTTCTCCGTCTGAGTTTTTTGATGGGTTTTGCTACCACTTTGTTGCATAGTTTGTTTATATATTATAAATTTAGTTGATTTTGTATATTTATACAAAGATACATCATCTATATATAAAATATTTTGTATATTGATTTTACCTGTTTATACAAAGCATATATATTATATATACAAAATATTTATATATATATATATACATTATCTATACATCAATGATACAGTAATGGGTTAAAATAATACAGTGGGCTAGATTGGCTGTAAATTAAATGTGTGAACGGTATATATGAGTTATTTATATGCTCTATTTTCTAACTTTCTTGTGTGTTTTCCCTCCCCTTTGCTTGACTCGTGGATCTGGTGCGCCCACACTCCTTTGAAATCATGACTGCTTTGATTCATTGACCTGCAGGTTCAATTTTTCGTACTTTTATCAAGTTCGGAATATGCGAAGGCCCAGTCATAAATGAAAATGGCCGGAAAATAGATTGTATTTGTTTTACGGAAAATGGTGGGGCATTATACTCACCAGACCGTTTGCTTATTTCATTATTTTTATTTTTTTTATATTTAATTGATTGTAAAAACAATAATATTTATTGGAACCTTTAGGATATAAATTAATCAAAGTCCGTCATCATTTTTTCCTCCTTAATAAAACAGGATTGATTTTAATTCGGCCTATTGAAAATTGTTTCTTTTCTTAAATACTTTCGGTTGTTTTTTAACTCTAAATTAATCTTTTAGTTAATTACAAATGGGAAAGAGCCTGTGAAAAAATTATTTAAATGTTGAAAAGAGTTTTTCTTGAACATACGGGATTTTGGAATAAGTTTCGAATCTCTCAAAGTAGTTTGAATATCCCAAATAAAATTCTTTTAATCCAAATTTGAGGAAAAGGGAATAAAATTTTTTGGTTGACCTCTAAAAGATTATTTTGTAAAGTTGGAATTTTAGTTGGAATTTATTTTTACATAAAGTCGAATGTTTTCAAGAAAACAAGTGTTTTACTACTCTTTGGAAATAAAAAGAAGGATATTATATTCCAAAAAAGAAGAGAGGATTTTTACAAGAATTTTATGCTCATATATGTTATGAAAAGTGGTTGTGTGAAAACCTTATATTTTGGCGGAAAATAAATTGAATGATAGTATATATTTATAATATTTTAAACCTCTTAAGTAATAAAAGAAACTTTTATTATTTTAAAATCAAAGGTCAATCGCATTCTCTGGATCCTTAATATCGGGGTGTCTAACACCTTCTCCGAGGATCACTTGAACTCTTACCTCAAACTTTTGTTATTTTAAGGATTTTTCTTTTGTTTGAAAAAATCCTTTCAAATCGGCTTTCCTAGTTTTCCTTATAAATTAGGCGGCAATTCTAAAAATAAATAAATTCAAGAGTCCACGAGTTATGAAGTACCTTTTATGCCTCGCGTAAAAGTGAATCGTAACAGTCAGAAGTACAAATCTTTCATTGATTGATTCTACATGAGAAAATAAGAGTTATGTAGACCGGTGTTAACCCATCAGGCAGTAGAGGAAGTGAAGTGCCTTCAGGAGTAAATGTTAATAATTCTGGATTGTCAGGAATCACCTGCTGATATGTGGCACCGAGGCTTAAAGAACGCCGCTCATGATTGAGTATTCTTGAAGGATTTTACCCATAAAAATGTAATGAAATTCGACCACGAAAACAAGCTTAGCCCCATATATATTCGATTGTATATGATTACTTAGAGATTTGGCCATGTGACCTATGAGCTTGATTACTTCCGGAAGTTAAAGGAACTTTATAAATTCTCCACATATCAATGTTACAAAAATATATTGGAGATTCATTTCGTATATCACTAGTCGAGGGTGTTCAGGGTGTAGAGAATTTATCTTATGAAGATATCTTAGTTGCTATTCTATATCATCGAGTCAAGAAGTGGTGAACTAAAGAGAGAGCCTCTGATTGGGATGTTGTGAAGGAAGCAATGTGATAAAAGAGATGATTTGAGAAGTTAAGAAGGACATGAAGTTTAGATACCCCTACTTGTTTCAGACTATAGTTTTATATCGATATTCGTGCGGTATGATTTCCCTATTATTATCTTTCATATTAATCTTATCTTATATATTTTGTGTAATCAATGATATTGGTACATATGTGATAGATGTAGGACTCTAACCATTCGTATTCTCAGCGGATCTACAAGCCATAAGTGTAGCAGTTCATGTTCTTGTATTTCCAACTACAAGATCCATATTTGAAGTTTCAATTGAAGATCAAGATATTGACAACTTGTTGTTGTCCTCTTTGTTGTTTATCCTTTCGATCATTGTAATAGTTATTTACTATTCCCGTACGCACTTTACATATCCGACAATTTTAAGACAAGATTGTATTAGTGTTCGAAAGATGTGTGCCAGCAAATATGGTCTAAAATCTGGCTGTGGTTTTCTTCTTGAAAATAGTTCTGTTGACGGTTCTATTAACAGTTCAAACACTGTCTCTGTCAACAACCGTGCTTTCAAATCTGGTCCTAGTTTTGGTTCTCTCTTTGACGACAGTAACAAATCTATTTCCGTCAAAGGTGGGATCTCTGGATCTGATACTGAGCTTCAAGATACTGCTAATAGTCTTGCTAGTACGGCTAAAGATCAAGGATGAGTTGGTGTCACCGCTCCCGAGGGTGGTGGAAACAAGCGCCCACGAGAGGCTGAGGATGTCAACTGGGACAAAAGGAGAAGGCTGAAGATGATGTTCTATCATGTAGCAAAAGCCTATATCTGTCCCTGACAAAGGATCCAAATTATGGTAAGGAGGATGTGGACACTTAGTCTGACTGAAGTGGAACAGAATCCAAAAGGTCTAAGTTAATAATCCTTCATTATCTATAATGTGTTTAGTTAATATTTGGATAAAAGTGTATAAAGCAAGGCTGGGAATATGAAAGTGTTTTCATTAAAAACTTATATTCCCTACACTCTAAAATCAGTTATTGAATCTCCTTCCTTCCCGTATAAAGATTGGACTATTGTAAACGAAACTTAAAGGATTCCTCCTTTTGAGTGTATTTATTACAAGTGTGTAAAGTATGTTCGCACATACGAGAGAGAAATATCCATTAAATGTGCGAAAACTGTTACCACTCTTAAGCAAGCGCCAGGAATTGACTAGGCACCAATCTCATGGGAAGAAGACTAAAAGAGAATGGCTTATCTTAAAACGTTGAACCTGTCACACTATCTAACAGAATATCCTTCATTTGATAGGGTGATATTGGACACTCAGTCGTACAAAGCCTACGGGCGATTGGAGTGGGCCAGAATTTCCAGGTCTTAAATGATCTGAAGTCCAAAAGAGAGGCAGAAAAGTAATGGACACCTAGTGAGGTGGGCCAGAGTTCCAGGTCTTAAATGATCTGAAGGCCAAAAGAAAGGCAGAAAAGAAATTGGATACTCAGTCTGCCCGAGCAACTGGAGTGGGCCAGAGTATCCAGATCATATATGATCCAGTTATGCCCTAACCATGGGCAAGAGGTTGTTCATGTGAAGCAACGCCACCTCCAAAGTAGAAGGGGTTGGAGAGGTTGTCCTCAAAAGTACTTCAAGGAATGGGATCACTCTAAAAGGAGGTGATACATGTCCCAAACTTGGTTTAAGGGACGTTGTTGGTCAAACTGGTTTGAGACTAGTCCAATGGGTCTATAATAACTAAGAATGGTACAGTATGTATGTAGCCAAATGAATGATATATTTGTAATCCGTGCATCTATGCCATCATAGATTAAGACACGTTAAATAGAATGTCATTCAAAAGATAACTAAGTTGAGATTGTTGCTTTCTATCGACATAAACCCTCAAAATGAATGTGAGGTGGGCGAAGAGGCAAAATCACCTTTCCATTCCATCAAAGGAATAGCGAAAGAAGCACCGCTCCTCTAGAATTTAGTCACACCTACATGGGTGATTTGAAGTTTCTACAAAATAGAGGGGGGAGACAAGTACTTTGTGACCTTAATTGATGATAGTACAACGTATTACATCCTTTGTTTGTTGAAAAGCATAAGATGAAGCTGTTGAAGCGGATAAGTGCTACGAAGCAGAAGTTGAAAATCAACTAAGCCTATGGGTTGAGGAATTCGTAGTGATAGAGGGGGAGAATGTGAAGCATCGTTCATCAAATGATTGCTCATTTCTCACCTCAGTCTAACGATGTTAGCCAAGTGCAAAGTCGTACACCTCAAATATGTGGGGCAAGACGATCCTTACCGCTAATGTGATTCTCAACAGAACTATGCATAAGGATAAGGATAACCCTCCGTATGAAACATGGAAAGGATCTCACCTACAAATGTTGTGATATGGGGTGGCTTGGTAGAGGTTGGAATACCAAAACAGGTCAAGTTGGACCTAAGACTGTAAATTGCATATCCACTAGATCTGCAAATAACAGTAGTGCTTATCGCCTCTTGGTGTCAAAGGATGCTGAATTCTTTGAGGATAACTTTCCTTGAGAAGGAAAAAGAAGTAATTGCTCGAGGTTAACAAGAACCCGCGAGTGCATGATTGTCCGAAACCAGACGTTCTAGAGCTATAAGACTCGGAAGTTGCTGATTATCCGGAACTTAATGTTTCAGAACTCAGGGATTCTATATGTTGAACCGAGACGGAGCAAATAGGAGACAAAGACTTGTTCCAGGCCTTCTAGCTTGTATGGTTGATAATGAACCATGGACAATTAATATAGAATTGTCATCTCCAAAGCGTTGCTTTGGAAAGAAGCTACAGAGATAGAAATAGATTCCATCATATAGAACCATACTTGCGTAATGGTTGACCTTCCTCCGAGAAAAGAACCTTTGGGTTGTGAAAGTGGATACTCAAAAGTGAGTACCAAGTAGATGGATCTACTGACGAGTATAAGGCCTCGGCTAGTTGTACATATGCTCCCCTGTGAATAGATTAACATCCAGGGCCATTGCAGTTTTGCGTGACATGGATGTTGAAATAGCCTTCCTAACCGGACAATTGGAAGGGGAGGATCAGAGTTGATTTGTTGGGTTTTTCCTGAACTTTCATTTTGGTCCCTGAAATGTTTACATTTTGGTCCTGGAAGTTTCAGATAAAACAGAAATAATGAATCTAATAACAAAAACATTGACTCTGAAGTTAGAAAGCCAACAGTTGGAAAACCAGCAGTCTGAAAGTGGAAGTCATATTGAAACAAAAGTCTCGATGTGGAAGATATGGGTATCACAAATGACATCTTAGGAATTGGGATTTCTAAGACATCTAACGAACTGGTCTAACTCCAAACTCAGTTGTGAGATAGTTGATAGTCTCGTTGAAGCCACCAATGGATATGAATCATATAACTGATTGGAACCATGGTGCACCCATATACAAGGGAAGAAGACAAAAAGATAATAGCTTATCTTAAGACGTTGAACCTGTCACATTATCTGACAGAAGATCCTTAATTTGATAGGATGGTATTGGACACTCAGTCGTAGAAAGCCTATGGGCGACTGGAGTGGGCCAGAGATTCCAGGTTTTAAATTATCTGAAGGCCAAAAGAAAAGCAGAAAAGAAATTGGACACTTAGTCTACAAATTAAACTGGAGTGGGCCAGAGTATCCAGATCACATATGATCTGGTTACACCCTAACCAAGGGCAAGAGGTTGTTCATGTGAAGCAATGCCACCTCTAAAGTAGATGGGGTTGGAGAGGTTTTCCTCAAAAGGACTTCAGGAATGTGATCACTCTAAAAGAGGTGATATATGTCCCAAACTTGGTTTCAGGGACGTTGTCGGTCAAGCTGGTTTGAGACTAGTCCAACAGGTTTGTATTAACTAAGAATGATACAGTATGTCTGTAGCCAAATGAATTATATATTTATAATCCGTGCATTTATGCCATCATAGATTAAGACACGTTAAATAGAAAGTCATTCAAAAGCTAACTAAGTTGAGATTGTTGCCTTCGGTCGACATAAACCCTCAAAATGAATGTGAGGTGGGCGAAGAAGCAAAATCACATTTCCATTCCTTCAAAGGAATAGCGATAGAAGCACCGCTCCTCTAGAACTTAGTCACACCAAAATGGGTGAATTGAAGTTTGTACAAAATAGAGGGGGGAGACAAGTACTTTATGACCTTCATAGACGATGGTACAACGTATTGCATCTTTTGTCTGTTGAAAAGCAAAGATGAAGCTATTGAAGCGGATAAGCGATACAAAGCAGAAGTTGAAAATCAACTAAGCCTACGGATTGAGGAATTCGTAGTGATAGAGGAGGAGAATGTGAAGCATCATTCATCAAGTGACTACTCCTTACTCACCTCAGTCTAATGGTATTAGCCAAGCGCAAAGCCGTAAGCCCAAAATATGTGGGGCAAGACGATCCTTATCGCTAATGCGATTCTCAACAGAACTACGCATAAGGATAAGGATAACCCTCCATGTGAAACTTGGAAAGGATCTCACCTACAAATGTTGTGATGTGGGGTGGCTTGGTAGAGGTTGGAATACCGAAAAAGGTCAAGACTGTAGATTGCATATCAACTGGATCTGCAAATAACAGTAGTGCTTATCGCCTCTTGGTTCAAAAATGTTGAGTTCTTTGAAGATAACTTTCCTTGAGAAGAAAAAAAATTGATCGAGGTTAACATTAACTCGCGAGTGCCTGATTGTCCGAAACTAGACGTTCCAGATCTACAGGACTCGGAAGTTGCTGACTATCCGGAACTTAATGTTCTAGATCTACAGAACTCATGGGTTCTAGTTATTGAACCGAGATGGAGCAAAGAGAGGACAAAGACTTGTTCCAAGCCTACTAGCTTGCATAGTTGAGAATGAACCATGGACAATTAACAAATAATTGTCATCTCCAGAAGCACTACTTTGGAAAGAAGCTACAGAGAGAGAAATAGATTACATCAAATAGAACCATACTTGTGTAATGGTTTACCCTCCTCCGGGAAAACAATATTTGGGTTGTAAAAGTGGATACTCAAATTGAGTACAAAGTAAATGGATCTACTGACGAGTATAAGGCCTCGGCTACTTGGACATGTGCTCCCTTGGGAATAGCTTAACATCCAGGGCCATTGCAGTCTTGCGTGACATGGATGTTGAGACAGCATTCCTAACCGTAGAGTTGGAATGGGAGGATCATCGTTGGTTTGTTGGACTTTTGGGCTTTTTCCTGAACGTTCCTTTGGTCCTTGAAATGTTTAAATTTTGGTCCTAGAAGGTTTAGACGAAACAGAAATAATGAATCTGATAACATAAACATTGACTCTAAAGTTAGAAAGCCAACAGTTTGAAAACCAACAGTCTGAAAGTGGAAGTCATATTAAAACAAAGTCTCGATATGAAAGGATAAGACTTTTAGTCCTGACTTTGTAGCTTATATGGTCGATAACGAACCGAGGAGTTGATGAAGCATTTTCTACTCCAGAAGCATCGCTCTGAAAAGAAGCTATTGAGAGTATTGAGAGTGAAATAGACTCCATCCTGCAAAACCACACGTGGGAGTCGGTTGATCTTCCTCCGGGAAACAAATCGTTGGGATGTAAATGGATACTCAAACAAAAGTATAAAGCAGATGGGTCTATAGATAAGTGCAAATCCAGGTTGGTAGTCAAGGGATAACGACAGAATGAAGGCCTTGACTATTTTGACACGTACTCCCCGGTGTCTAGAATGACGTTTATACGAGTATTCATTGCGATCGCAGCATTGCGTGACCTTGAGATACATCAAATGGATGTCAATACAGTCTTCCTAAATGGTGATTTGGAAGAAGAAATTTATATGGAACAACTAGAGGGGTATGTGGCTCTAGGGCAAGAGAAGAAAGTCTGTCGACTTGTCAAATCTCTGTATGGCCTGAAACAAGCTCCGAAGCAATTGCATAAAAAATTTGATAGTACCCTACTATCGAAGGGTTTCTCCATTAATGAGTGTGACAAATGTGTCTACATGAAAGGTAACTCTGATTCGTTCGTCATGATATGCCTGTACGTAGATGACATGTTAATCATGGGAAGCAGTCCTAGCTTGATCCTAGAGACTAAGAACATGTTGAAACAATCTTTCCTTCAATAATGCCTTCGCTTCACTTCAAGACGCTATTTACCAAGGAAAGACTACCTTTTTTTTTAATGGAAGAAGCCGAAGGGGTGAACGATTCTCAGTTAGCTGACTAGAAATCGAATTATCTCGCCGGTCGGATGAAAGGAGAAAAAAAAAGAGGTAATATCTATACCTAAATATTAATCTGAATTGCCTCTTTCTGTATGAAATTACAGACATATAGTGGCTATGCGGATCCTCAGACATATATGAAATGGAATAAAGATGGACCAAGCTACTTATGTCACATATGACATCGTATGAATTGGGGATTCTAAGACATCTAACGAACTGGTCTAATTCCAAACTCATTTGTGAGATAGTTGACAGTCTCGTTGAAGCCACCAATGGATATGAATCATAGAATTGATTGGAATCATGGTGCACCCATATACCAGGAGCGATATGCGTAGGTCACGTGTAGTTCAATGTATTCTACACACCAGAACTGACCTGGTATCAGCTTACAAAGTAGATCAGTTGAATTAAGGTTCACTCGTGATTCTGGAAATAATCGATAGAACGCATTAAATCGGATATGATGATATCTGAAATATTCGCTTATCTACGGATTGTGGTATTCTCGATGTCCAGCGGTTCTGGGAGAACACAATGATGCAAACTGGACATCAGTTATGAAGAACACCAAAGCCACAAATAGATGTGTATGGTGTGTCTTGGAAAATCCTCTAAGCAAACTTGTATCATCCGATTCATGATGGAATCGGAGTTTATCGATTTAAACAAAGCATGAAAAGAAGTTGAGTAACTTCACGACTCCTTAGAGGATGTCCCTTCTTGGGAGAAACCCGTGCCTTCAGCAGTTATACACTGTGGCTAGCCGGTCGGCTATAGAAAAGGCACGGATAACGGCATCTGGACATATCTGTCGGATCTATTGGAGACATAAGAGCGTATGGCAGTTGATCATCACGGGTGTCACTTCCTTGATTACTAATCAAATGATATATTGGGCCCTTTAACTAAGGGACTACCCAAAGATCAAGAGTTTTGTCTGTCTAGGGGAATGGGCTTAAAAACCCAAACAATACGAACCTTTGCGGTGGTAACCCAACCATACTGATTGGAGATCCCAAGAATTTGGTTCAATGCGAAAACTAAGCTGCAAAAGGTTTGGTTGAGCACTTCGGTGGAAGCAAGATCACTTCAGATGATGATTTTTGTAAAGAAACATAAATCTAAAGTCGTTCCCGCTATAGACATTAAAGTGCTACATGCATGGTGGGTAAAGGTCAAGCTTCCAAACCTTTAACGATCCTCAAACGATTGAGGTAAAGGTTGGGGAAACTTTTAATCATTCCTAACACTTGTGAAGCCGGGTAATAGCAGGACACCTTGTAGGAGATTACCTATTTAAGTGCGAGGATAGGCCGCCTCAAATGAATGCACTTAAGAATCCAAGTGTGTCCACGGCCACAACGGACAGAACAAAAGAAGAAATGAATAAATAGGAGGTATTGTGTTGGTACCGTTGTCTTGTCTTACATTAAACACTGACGGTTCAAGACATCACGTTCACCGCACGGTAAGTAAGTCCGATGGTATTCAACTAGGGAAGGTTCAAAACGGAAGCTACCTCTCCTGGTGCAATATCCTTTCGCTGAAAGATTGCTAAAAGTATGCACCTTGTGTGTGTGTCAAAATCTCTTTCAAGAGGGGATTGTTGGATATTTACTAATGTGGAATTAAGTTTATCCCATTATTTATGGCTCGAACAATTGGGGCCCCGCACGTCGAAAATGTCATTTCCACACAGGTGCAATCTTAGTGCCAAGTATTGTAAATTTCATTAATGAAAGAGATATCGGTACCTAAGTGAAATTTTTGAGACATAGAATGATGAAAGGTTATTGGATGAACAACAAGTGTTCCACGTTAGTAAATGAAGGAAGGATTGTGCGAGGTATAAGATGTAACGGGTCGGAAAGGGTTGCGAAGCCGAGAAGGGCTGCGGTGCCTCCTGGACTGGGCCGCAGCGCCGTGGCGCCCCCCTTGCAGCGCCACAGTGCTAATTCTAAGTTTTGGCTTCTGGAGCTGCGGCGCTTCCCAGGCAGTGTTTGCTCGATGGAATCCCAGAGGTTTGGTTGTTGAGGTGGTTTCAATGGCATTGAATTCACCCAATAATGGTCATTACTTGGACCATTATATTGTTGCATTACTTGGGGGTTAAATGTCATCCATTACATGGCAATTGATTTCCATTATGGGGCATTTGAAAGGCCATCTTGCACACCTATAAATTGAGGCCTTTGGCTCAATTCTATAGATGAATATATATGAAATATGAATAGAAAAACTAATTAACAACACTAGAAAGAGATCAAATTTTCCTGATATCAATCCTTCTCTTAGCAATTTTCATTATTCGTGTTTTTGCTGAGATCATTTGTGTAGGCTTTGCACACTTGATAGTTTGTTGTTTTATCTTGGGAGACTATTATCCACACTTCCGTAAAGCCTATATACGGGGATAATCTTGTCTTAAAGACAGAGTGTCATCTCTTGACTCAGCCGGTGGTGTTGTGTTTATCTAATTGATTGCTAAGTATTTCAGGTGTTAACTTAACAGCCGAAGGACTCTAACCGTTCGTATTCTCAGCGGATATACAAGCCACAAGTGTAGCAGTTCATGTTCTTGTATTTCCGAATATAAGATCCATATTTGAAGTTTCAATTCAAGATCAAGATATTGATAACTTGTTGTGTCCTCTTTGTTGTTTATCCTTTCGATCACTGTAATAGTTATTTACTATTTCCGTACGCGCTTTACATATCCGAATTTTTTTTACAAAGGTATGACAAGGATAGATGCCCATTCTCTACATGTTATTGACAAAACAGTAATCAAGAATAGTCAAATCTTGTTGTAACAATAAAGAGTCCAATTGTGTGAAAACATTAATGATGAGGAAATTCTGGCTAGCCTTAAATCCATTGGAGATGATAAAGCCCATGGTGGGGATGGTTATAGTGTTGTATTCTTTTGGAAGTCTTGGCACATTATCAAAGAGGAGGTTAAGATGACTGTGAAACATTTCTTTGCTACATGTAAAATGTATAAACCCCTTAACTGTGTAGTTATAAAATTGCTAATCATGTTATAGTAAAGGATTATAGGCCTACAACATGTTGCTCTGTTCTTTATAAACTGATGACAAACATATTAGCTGCTAGACTTCTTGTAGTTATGCCAGATCTTGTTAATGAGGCTCAATCAGGTTTCATACCTGGTAGAAAGATTAGTGATTGCATTATCATGAACTTATTAAAGGGTATAATAGGAAATATATCTCCCCCAGGTGCATGATTAAAGTTGACCCCCAAAAGTATATGACTCTGGTGAATGAATGTATTTATAACAAATTATGCTATAATTGGGATTTCCTAGTAGGCTCATCACTTGGATCATGGCATGTGTTCAAGCGGTTAATTATAGTATTCTTATTAATGGTGAACCTTTCCCAGAAGCCAAGACTCAGGCAAGGGGATCCTATGTCCCACTTCTTGTTTGCACTAGCTACAAAATACTTGAGCAGACAGTTACAAGATCTTAAAGGAGCTAAGAAATTCCACCACTATCCCAGTGTGCAAAGCTAGGTCTTACCCACCTATGTTTTGTTGATGATTTATTGATGTTTGCAAGGGGTGATATCTCTTTAGTTACTAACTTACACAATGTTTTTCAGAGTTTTCTAGGTCATTTAATTTACAAGCAAATTTAGGCTAGATGAGTATTGTACAGTTCCTTGGTTATTCTTGTGGATAACTTCCTTTCAAATATTTAGGTGTTCCACTCTCCACGAATAAGATGATCCTTATTCAATGGAGCCCACTTATAAATAAGATTATAGCCATAATATCCTCTTGGATAGAAAAAAGTTATCTTGTGCAGCCAGGTTACTATTGATTCAATATGTGTTTTTGGCATTAAATCCTACTGGGCTTCGCTGTTCATTATTCCTACAAAAGTAATCAAGATCATTGAGGCCTATTGTAAAAGTTATCTTTGGGCTGAAACTAATTTTATCTCTAAAAAGCTCTAGTAGCATGAGACAAGGTATGTTCCCTAAAATTGTTGGTGGTTTTAATGTTATCAATATGCCTCTGTGGAACAAGGAAACAAAAACTATACTATGTTGTGATGTAGCCACAAATAAGGACATAATGTGGATTAAATGAATACATGCATACTATGTCAAAGCTGATAATCAGTTTAATACTGTCAATGTCCCTAAGCAAGTTGTTTGGTTGATTATGAAGATTTTTGAAGCCGGACCTTTGTTGAATCAGATTCAGAATCCTATTATCAGCAAGAAGAGCTTCACTAGATAATTTTATTATTTGTTGTTGGGAGACGGAGAGAAGGTCGAATGGAAGGGTAGTTCAAGCTCTGTAAAACTGTAACATAAGTCTGAATCATCAAATACAACCCCCCAAGATCTGATCAATAGTACAAGAGCGCTAATACTGATACAAGTCTGAATAAAGGACCACATAAGCCAAAACTAAACTACATAGTATGAAAATCCAAATCGTGTCTCTCGAATCAAGGTAAAGACAGAGTAAGAGAATGAACATCCAAGATATGCCGGAAGATAGCATCCTCACCCTAAATACTGGAAGTCAACCTGATCGGACTCAAACTCGAGAGCTCGAACTGGCAGAGGGACATGTATCTGCATAAGAAAAAATGCAGCAAGAGTACACAACGTACCCCCGTAGACATCATAGGCCGACAATGATGGAAGATATATAACAGAGATAAATATCAAGTTGACACCAGATAAACCTATACTAGACAGTTCAATAGTCCATATAAGTCACGTTGTACACATATCAATTCACTGATTCATCAAGTCACATTGTTCACATAAGGTTCTAATCACAGTCAAGTAATCAATCCATTCACATATATAGAGACCTTACTATCATGGTACCCACCGATTAGTATTCTCTTGTTCAAGTCATACTCAAGCTTAACCCCACTTACCTAACTTATCACATTAAATAAACGAGTCAAACTGACATCACAACAACAATTTTAGAACGCTTTCAAGAGTGTTATACCTAAGCTAAACTTGATGACGTTAACTCATTTTTTAACCTAAGCATTTACAATTAGTTAAGTCTCTATACAGTTACGGTCTGACACACATAGAACATTCCACATCTATCTTTCCACTAGTGACACTTATCACATGTTCCTTACTAGACTCATTACCCAGTCACACGATCAATTACCAAGCAACACACAATTGCACATAATTCCCTGGACTTAGACAATAGTCATGGCATAATTTATATTTTCAACCATAGTAGTAGTTGATATCAAACACTTGGACTTGCAATTTTAAACCCTAAAAACTCATACACGAGGAAGCAAGCCACACACGGCAACCAAATCAATTCAACAACCTCAACTATTTATCCAAGTGTTCATAGAGACCAGCATAATCATTATTTCCAAGTACTCACAGAGACAAGCTCAATCATAGCAACCATTCCAGTCCAATACAATAAATTTAATCCAAGTAAGTCAGGGTTTCACCCAAGTTCCAATAACCAACCATATCAGATTATCAAACCACAATTAGTAAATGTATAGATGTATGTATGATATGAATGCAATTCATATTCAAGGTACCTTTCTCAACCTGGTATACAGTACGTCAAGGTTTAATTATGATCATACACCCATGGGAGACCCGCAAAATCCAAATACCGCTTCTAGCCAACCAAAATTCCACACACAAATCTGGCTAGAGCCCCAGACTCATTTGTTTGAATAATATCATATCGCAGACATGCAACTCCATTCCCCGTGTATCACTATCCATTGTAGAGTGTAACTCGAGCCATCCGTATTATCATCATTTCAATGTTGCCATAATCTCATAGGTATTCTTACCTTTCTGGACTCTTGGGCCCATAACATATCCATACCACTCATATATCAATATCACAGAATCATGAGTGTATGAATGTAAATGACAATTAAGGCAATATATCATGATATAATGAGATGCAACCAAGTAAAGAGATGAAATATCACATGCTTTCAAGTGTTCAATAACACACATATAATCCAATACACGGGATTTCATATCAAAGTAGTCTATCAACAATAATCCTAGTATAGTCAAAATATCATATCACGGCATGTGTGATGAATAAACACAACAATATCAAATATGGAGATGAGCCCACATAATGGCGACAAGCCTAAATAACAGCTGTCGGAATCAGCATAAGGTTGATCCCCCAAATCACCCATCATCACAGCTCAACATCGGTACCCACTCAATTTTTTATCACAATTGTTTGAGTGAGACCACCAAACACGCCTAATACCCCCTCAACATTTATAACTACCACATACTTCTATTGGAGTCTTGAAAAGCTAAACCGTAGCCTACCTCAAAGCCGAACAGGACAACAAAATCAATCCTCTGAGATAGGTTTCCCCTTCCTTTGCGCCTCGCGATAATGAAGTCTAATAATGCATAGTACATAGTTAATATAAAGCTAACACATCAAAAAACAAGACTTTAAATACCCATCCTGGGCCCACTCTACCAAGACTCAAACTTTGGTACACAAAAATATTTATTACATACTAGGTAGTCATATCCTTAAACTAATAGCAAATCTAAACACAATTAAACCTCCACTTGAACAATATTATAAAGGCCCCAATTGAAACCCTAGATATTTCCCTTTTTGAAAATAAACTTCTATAATCAAATTAAGCTTTAAAACATAATAAATTAACATAACCCAATCCTAATTCATGATATTAACACTACTTTATCCATAAATCCTCATTAAAATCAACCATATAACTCTCTTAATCTCTCAATATGCATAACTCATCTTCCCCAACTCATATAATATGCTAAACCACAATTAAAAGAACCCATAATCATAACTTAAGCCATAAGAGAGAAATAATCTATTACCTCAAGGTTGGAAATGCTCCTAAAGCTCTTAAAATACCCTTATGCAGCGCTGGTTTTGAAGTTAGCTATTTAGGGAAAGAAATTTCTGACCTAATAATATTGATAGGGCACCTGAATAGTGATCCACCCCAGCGAAATTGACTCCACTAGAGCGGACCCGTTGCACAGAAAATACCTCGCTGGAGCGAGAGCCACTTGATAGCTCACCCCTCACCGTTGTGGACACGACTCTGCTCTGGCGGACTTCCCCTGACTCCCAGATTCTGCTTCGATGAGCCAACCTCTCACTGAGGCAGACTTGCTGGAGAGAATGTTAGTTCTGCTGTAGCGGACACCAGACGTCAGCTGATGGAAAATAACCCAAAACCTTAATTGAACACCCAAAACACTTCCAGAACCCCTTGGATACAAACCAAACATGCTCGTCTATGGTAAACAGTGCTACAAACTTGTTCGTACCCTCAGATTTAACAAATAACTAAGCCAATGCATACTTTTCTAAATAATTGTCTGAGACAAACCAAAAATCCAAACTTTACAAATAAGGCCACAAAATACATTTGATGACCTCAAGAAACGAACCAATGACTAGACTAAGTCATAAATGACCCTACGGATCTACCTGAAGCAATGGAACCCAGAAATGAACCTATCTAGATGAAAGTCAACTTTGAGTCAAACTAACCTACTCTAAATTTCTAGACTTGGGCTTTTCATCCGAAACTCATATAAATGGAACTAGAGATCTATGACACCCCATCCCCGAACATCATAAACCCCACAAAGACCACGAGAAGGGTAAAATAGACAAATAAGAATGTTTAGTTAAAATGACGGAACGAATCGTTACATCAGATACCAATCAAACAAACGCTCATCCTTGAATGGAAAAAGAAATGAACAGAAACTGACGAGGAACCAAGGAATCTCTTTGATAACCTCATGAAAGCCCCAACGGACAAGAAATAAACACTTAGTCAATCAAACTACTATAACTTTCATCAACACCCTAACTTTCATAATCCTTCATAACTGAAATTTCCTTCACATCTGATTCTCGAATGTAAGAGGTGACTCTGCTTAATTCCCCAACTTTATCATATCCATACCCCTATCCGCGCCCAATTGACTCCACTAGAGCGCACCCGTTCCATAGAAAATACCTTGTTGTAGCGAGAGTCACTTGATAGCTCACCCCTCACCGATGTGGACACGACTCTGCTCTGGCGGACTTCCCCTGACTCCCAGATTCTGCTTCGATGAGCCAACCTCTCACTGAGGCAGACTTGCCGGAGCGAATGTTAGTTCTGTTGTAGCGGACACCAGACGTCGGCTGATGGAAAATAGCCCAAAACCTTAATTGAACACCCAAAACACTTCCAGGACCCCTTGGATACAAACCAAACATGCTCGTCTATAGTAAACAGTGCTACAAACTTGCTCGTACCCTCGGATTTCACAAATAACTAAGCCAAGGCATACTTTTCTAAAGAATTGTCTGAGACAAACCAAAAATCCAAACTTTACAAATAAGGCTGCAAAATATATTTGATTGTCTCAGAAAGCGAACTAATGACTGAACTAAGTCATAAATGACCCTTCAGGTCTACCTGAAGTGACGGAACCCGGAAACAAATATATCTAGCCAAAAGTCAACTTTGAGTCAAACTAACTAACTCCAAGTTTCCAAACTT
This sequence comes from Anisodus tanguticus, assembly GCA_034509755.1. Taxonomy (NCBI): domain Eukaryota; kingdom Viridiplantae; phylum Streptophyta; class Magnoliopsida; order Solanales; family Solanaceae; genus Anisodus; species Anisodus tanguticus. The sequence goes on along the minus strand of CM067552.1, from coordinate 19,075,560 downwards.
TGGGTTTTCATCCAAAACTCATATAAATGGACCTAAGGATCCATGACGCCCATCCTCGCGCATCATAAAACCCACACAAAGACCACATGAAGGGTAAAATAGGCAAATAAGAGTTTTTAGCTAAAAATGACCGGATGGGTCATTAAACAAATCATTGAGTATTTGAGGCAAAGAGTGAAGCAGGAGAACTAATTGCAGAGGAAATTATCTACACATGTTGTGTTCAAGCTCCTCTGAGACTTAGGAACTTAGTAAACAACCTTGTAATTTAATGCTTATGTTTCATTTTTAGGCTCTTGTCTTTCTGGATTCATTTGATTTAGCAGGTTGTGTTATAGTTATGCTAACAGTTTTGTATGGCTTACTTTGTGATTAATGAACAAGTTAGCCATCAAAAATAGAAAAAGAAAACTAAAAATGTTTATTTAGAAGTGAACATAGTAAGTTTTGATATTCGTCTTGAATTAATTTTTATTTTTATTTTGGGAAATTAAACTATTACTCCATCCGTCCCAAAAAGATTGTCCTAGCTTGACTTGGCATGAAGTTTAAGAAATAAAGAAGACTTTTGAAATGTATTATCCAAAACAAGCTTTGGATATTTGTGTGGTTGTAAATCATATCATAAAGTTAAATTGTTTCTAATTATAGAAATGTGTCAATCTTTTTGGGACAAACTAATAAGAAATGTAGGATAATCTTTTTGGGACAGAGGGAGTAGCTTGTTGTCACGACCCAAAATCCCTCAGGGCCCTGAGGGCACCTTCCTTAGCTCAAAGGCAAACCCAAGAAAGGTCAACCCATTCAAAATACGATAAAAGCAAAAATAAAGTAAAAAGATCCATAATATAATAATTCTCAATAACTCAAAATACACGGAAATACTAAGTCAAATACATCTCCCAAAACCTAGAAGTCACAAGTGCAAGAGCCACTACATGAATAGTATAAGTCTAAATACTACAATCATTGTCCAACGGTAAAGACAGAAAATAAGATAGTAGTGAAGCCCAGCGTCACGAAATAGCTAGTAGTACACCCTGGAACTCCACGAAGTATGCCTCAATGATCAAGAATAACTCAACTGGTACTAGAACTAGGAACAAATCTGCACATAGAAAAGGTGCAACAAGTGTAGAGTGAGTATGGGAAAACACATGTACTCAGACGCATCGTTAACTGACCCTAAACTGAAATGATGATGAGGATTGGTCCTTCTGATACTCACATCCAAACTTCGTTAGTAACAAGTTATACAAGTCATAGGCACATAAGCATATAAGTTAAGAAAGTCCATATTTCAATTGAATCATAAATCTTGGTTCCTTACCACTATTCATATAGTGTCACACAAGAACAACATAATCAAGTATGTATGGCATGAAATGCAAATGAATTAAATGACATAGCCAATATGCACATGTATACATATGCTACTCTAGTAGGTTTCACGTGACTCACGGGGGACTCATGAGATCCATATACTTACCTGAAATTCCAGAATTTCCAAATCACAGCGGGTATCCAGCTGATAGGCCATTATGTCATCATAACTCCAACCATGTACCATATTCAATCCAGCCTCAATGGACCATTCCTTGTGTATCATCAATCATATGCCAACAATATCATGAATGTATAAAACTGATATGCTTAGACCATGCAAATGTACTATATCAATTCAGTGCCAAGTTTAGTTCATTGTTCATGATTTAGAAGAGATGTGGAATGTTGAATGCACAATGAATCAATATTCACAAGTATTAATCAAACATGTTTATCATAAGGCCACATAATCAATAATCATACCAAACCAGAAAATTTAACACTACTTCTAATGCTCGTAAGCTCAACAGGCATCCCCATCACGTGATTACTCCATTTTTCAGTAATTACTCATAACAATAATCAGTACCCGCACAACTGCTCATCACCTCACGAGTACGGGACCTCAAAATCCCCATTACTCCCCTTAATTAGAATATCCAACACAAACACTTTATAAAGAGTCTAGTAAATCTCAACTTGCCTTAAATTCGAAGCTCGAAGAGTCAATCCACGGCCTTGACATTCCTTTGAGCTTCCGAACGAGCCTGATATGTTCAAATATAGTATATACATAGGAATACAACCCCCATATACACCAATATTCTTATACTAATGTTCTGGATCCAAAAAGTCAATCTAAAACCCAACCCCGAGTCCCAAAGGTCAAAACTGGTAATTTCAACATAAATTCGTCTTACCCATAATCTAGGTAGTAAGAATCCCAAAAATCATTGAAATTGAATCATAATTAGACCTTTAGTTTGATTATTTACACAAAACTCATTTTCATGGAAAACCTCTTATTTCTAAGTCTAAATCAAGGAACAAATCACTAATTAAAGGATGGAAACATAGAGAAATACTTAGATTAAGGTTAGAATCTTAACCCAAGGTTGAATCTTAAAGAATGCACTTGAAATCACCTAATTTCGAGCTCTCTAGCTCCCAACATTTATTTAGAAAGAATAAAGTTCGAAGTTGTATTTATGTTCTGTCCAGGTAAAAATAAGCCTTCACGATTGCAAGGCCCACCTTCAGCGATCGAGAATCATGACCCGAACCTGACCTTACTTCCCTTCTAAGCGATTGCGACTGACCCACTGTGATCATGATCATGACACATTCCTTTCCCCTTTATAACGATCACGAGCCCCTCATTGCGATCGCAAAGAAGAAAACCAGATAGCTGAAACTAGATTTTTCAAGTTTCTCCCATTTTTCGATCCAAAACCCGAAACTTATCCAGAACCCCTCAGACACAAACTAAATATGAATTCAGTCATAAAACACATTCCGAATCTACTTGCGCACTCGAAACACGTGAAAAGGGTCGTCTTGACCCAATATTGACTAAGGTCAACTCTAAATATCGAATTTGACTAGTTTCTCAACCAACAACCCAAAACGCACCCAAACATCTCATGACCCGAACCAACGACTCGACTTAGTCAAAAATCACATTCCGGACCTAATGGAATGGACAAAACTTCAAAAAATATGCATTTACCCCAGATATTGACATTGTTCAAACATCTTCATTTTCTTAACTTAGAAACTTCCAATTATGGTAATTTCGATCTGAAACCTACCTTATTAACTCATGAACCGTTCCATCCATACCCACAAGTCATATATTACAAGATGAAGTAAGGGGAATGGTATTTTGGGAGAAAATAAGTATGAAAGCTTAAAATGACCTGGAGGGTCGTTAAATCATCTACCACTTAAATAAACGTTCACCCTCAAACAACAAAGAAGAAATATACTTGAACCCTCAAAAAGCTAGGGATATCTAATCCGCATATCTGACTCGATCTCCCAAGTAGCCTCCTTGACCAAATGGTGCCTTTGTTGCACTTTTACTGAGGCAATATCTTTTTATCTCAACATTTTGACTTGCCTATCCAGAATGACTATTAGCTCTTCCTCAAAAGTCAAATTCTGATCCAGCAACATCGAAACCCACTGAATCACATAAGAATCATCTGAATGGTACTCCTTCAATATCAAAACATAAATAATTTGGTGAACACTCGACAATCTAGAAGGTAAGGCCAACTCATAGGCCACCTCGTCAATATGGTAAACAATATCAAATGGGCCGACGTACCTCAGGCTAAGCTTTCCCTTCTTTCTGAACCTCATCACACCCTTTATGGGTGAAACTTTCAAGAGAACTCGCTCTCCAACCATGAATTCTAACTTGCGAACCTTCTAATCTGCATAACTCTTCTACCTACTCTGATCCATGAGAATCCTCTCCTGAATCAACTTCACCTTGTCTAAGGAATCCCTCAACAAATCAGTACCCCCACGGCTTAACTTTGAAAGAATCAAACCAACCAATCATAGAGATACTTCCTGCAATACAGTGCCTCGAATGGTTCCATCTCAATACTTTAATTATAACTATTATTGTAAGCACTAAAGGTAGGAACTAGTACTAATGACACCAACATCGATCGCACAGGCCCGCAAAATATCCTCAAGGACCTGGATAGTTCGGTTGGATAGACCGACTATCTAAGGGTGAAAAATTGTACAAAGCTCCACTCAAGTACCCAACTCTCTCTGCATGGATAGCTCGAAATGATATGTAAACGGAGTGCCTCGATCAAATGTGTACCCCCTGCAAACATACTATCTCCCAGATGTAGATTTTACCAATTTCTCATAAATGTAGGTAGTCTGAACCAGAACAAAATGCACAGACTTGGTCAATATATCCATAATGACTCATATAGAATCAAACTTACTCAAAGTCTATGGAAACCCTACCACGAAGTCTATAGCTATTTTTTCCCACTTCTACTCGGGTATGGGCATCCTCTAGAGCACACCACCCATCTTCTTGTGCTCATACTTCACTTATTGATAAATTAAACATCGAGACACGAACTCCACTATGTTGCTCTTCATCTGACACTACCATTAATGTTTCTTCAAGTCACGATACATCTTTGTAGCCCCATATGAATAGAATATCTCAAATTATATGCCTCTTCCATGGTTAACTTAGTCAAATCACCAACTCTAGGAATGCAAACTCGACCATTGATCCTCAGAATGCCCTCACCATCTAGAATCACCTCCTCACCTCCTTGGCCTTCCCTTGTAACATCTTGTCACGAATCTTACTCAATGTTGCATCATTGAACTATTGAGCCTTAATTTTCTCTCCACACAAGCTAGAACTCTATCAGGCTTCAAAATGTCAAGTCTCGCAATGCTATTGACCAACAACTGGATATCCATAGCCAAAGTATGTTCCCCACAAGAAAAAATGTTGAGCTACCCATGCTTACCACCTTTTTACTTAAGGTGTCTGCCACTACATTGACCTTGCATGAGCGATAAAGGATAGTCATGTCATAATCTGTCAGCAACTCCAACCATCTGCACTGCCTTAAATTAAGATCCCTCTGTCGAATATGTACTGAAGACTATGATGATCCATGAATACCTCACAATGCACCCCATATAGATAATGCCTCCAAATCTTTAATGTGAATACCACCGCCACTAAATCTAAGTCATTAGTGGGATAATTCTTGTCGTGTACCCTCAATTGCCTCGAAACATAAGTTATCACCTTGCCCTTCTACATCAATACACACCAAAGTACAACTCCTAAAACATTACAATACACCACAAAGCTCTCCCCTTCTATAGGAAAAGTCAGGATCAGGGCGGTAGTCAATAAAGTCATGAGCTTTCGGAAGCTCACTTAACACACATCGGACCAATGAAAAGCCACTTTCTTCTTAGTTAATCTAGTCAACGGGGATGTTGTTACACCCCAAAAGTTTGTAGGTGGGATTCATGATAAGATGGTTAAGTAAAGTTACAAGGAATGAGTATCATTTTGATATGGGAGAAGCAATCGAGACGACTCTACTCCCTTACGCTCGCTTGGGTACAAAGAAGGTTGAGCTAGACTATAGCAACTTGAGACATTTCTGAAGGATAACTATTATTTAGAAGATAATTAATAAGGTTTCAAAAGGTTTAGAGGCCATTGGGATTGAGGACGACACTCCTCGATGAAGTTCGACGAAGTTAAAGTGATACGCTAAGCATTTTGCATCGCGGATGGGGCCACATAAAGGGAGCCAAAAAGTTGAGAAGATTCTAGGAAGAAATACGGCCATATGATACCGCACATGGGGTCGCATTCTTGAGGCGGTTTGGCGGTGCAACTCCTATTTAAAGAGGTGGTAGCCTCATTTCTTTATTTAACTCGACCAAATATAGTCCCAAAACACTCCTAAGAGTCTCCTAGATGTTCTTCAAGGTCCAGGAACATATCCCAAGTGATGTAAGTAAGATCTAACTCCAAAAGTTTGTGCAAGTAAAGAAAAGGAGTTTTATGGTGTTGCTTTGTTACTGAGGGTTATGGTGAGCTTAAAGAAGTTTTTGGTTGAAGGTTCCTCTAGTTTTGTAAGTTAAGATTAACCCCTCCTTTCTTGTACTTAATCTAATATTGGTGTTTTTTTGAGTTATAGGAGTGAAAAACTACATGTTAGATACTTGGAAGTTGTTTAAAGTGTTGTTACCTTGTTGGGGTTATTTTGAGCCATGTATAACACATGTTGTGGCTGGAAATTGTGATGAATAGTTTGAGGATGTTGTTATTATTGTTACAATTTTCCATGCATTAGACATGTTTATGGTATCAAGAACTAGAAGGAAAGGTGGGAAAAGAGTTAATTTTAACTCTAAATCGAACTTATCGATGATCGTGGTTGCTACTAGTTGTGATGGTGATGTTGTGTACTTCGTTTGGTATAGATTAAAGTGCTTTGCGGGATGATTACATCCCCTTGTTGATACAAGATAAGCTAATGTATATGAAGGCTATCCTTTTCCTTATTTTTGGCATGACTTCTTTAACAAGCTCATTCGATTCCATAGTGCAAAGATGTGCTAGTTATAGAAATTGCATTCGAGTTATCATGACCCTATATTAGTAGACTTCCATTGTCAAGGATGAGTTGCAGTTAGCCATGTTTAGCTGAGTAGTTAGAAAGATAGAAAGCATGACTATAGACTATATAGAATTATAGTGCCTTCGGGGCTATGATGTTTGCCTCCAGGGCTATTATGTTTGCCTTCAGGGCTATGATATATTGCCTTCGGGGCTATTGGCCATACATATTGCCTACACGGCTATACAAAAATAGATCGCCTTCGGGGCAAAATAGATGTGCACTTGCCTTCGGAGCTATATAGCTACAGATTGCCTTTGGGGCTATTCATTCATACGAAAGTACCTTATACGAAGCTAAGTAATGGATGTTATTTTACATAGTTAATAGACTACAGAGGTAGGTAAACATAGCCAGTTTTCCTTTAGTTCAGTTCAGTTCAGTTTTAGTCGCCTTACTGTTGCGTTATTTCTAGATGCTACGCAAGTGTACGTATCGCACTTTGTAATAAATTTCGGTAAGACCAAGTATTGTCCACAGAGACTGATTTATCAAGTACCAATTAACTAATCTTTAGTTTCTATTTGGCTAACAAATATAAGTGATGATTTCTAACTAAAGAATTAACAAACTAACATGAATTTCTAGAATAAAATAGCAATAAAAACACACGAGGTTTAATTCAGTAATCAAGGAATTAGGGTTTCCAATCTTCTTAACTTTCCACTCTATCATTCATTAATGCAAGACTAAGGATTCTTCTTCTTATTAAGATAGCAGGTTAATTGACATGTTCTATATTCCGGTTAGGACATATAAAAACTCAACCTAAGTGAGAACTTTCTATATTTCTATGATAAGTTCGACCACATATGAGGATTAAGATCAATAACCTAAAACGCTACACAGGCAGTCGTGATACTTTCATTCAAGATTAAACCTACGTCTAATCAACTATAGCATATTCAAATATCCCTTTTCAGATCTCAATTTGAAATCATATAGCTAATGAAAACTAAAGGCCAATTAATTCTCATTCAATAACCTCAAGTTGAATAGATTTTAATAGATCAAGAAGAACATTAACAATGCATTAAATCATAATAGAGTTTCAAGTGATTCGACAGAAAACCCTAATAAAGTAATTAGCTCCTATACAAGCTAAAAAACTAATTAACTTAATATCCAACATAAACTAAATAAAGTAAAGAAAAGGAAAAGAACTTGAACAATAGATGTCTCCAATGGCTTCTTGTTCTCTTGTTTCTTTCCTCCAAAAGTGTTCTATCTCTCAGAAAAATGTTTCCCCAATATATATCACGAAAAACCCCCAACATGGGCCTTTTTGCCCTTGTTAAATTTAGGTTTTCGCTGCCCTGATGTCGTTGGTGCCGTGGCTCGGCTATTAGAGTGCTGCGGCGCTAATTCGCCTCTGAAAGTCATCACTTTCTGCTAGTGTGGCACAGCGGCGCTAATGTTGGGCGTCGTGGCGCTAATGTTGGGCGTCGCGGCGCTAATGTTGGGCGTCGCGGCGCTAAAGTTGGGCGCCGCGGGCCTTCAGCGCTGCGGCTCTTCAGCCTTCCGGAATTTATTTAAATTGCTTTTCGAGCTTTCCAGGGCTTCTTTGACTTATCTCTTGTGACCAACTATGCATTTTTGTCCTTAATAGCTGCCTATTTCCTTTGGATTCGCCTTATTCCTTTTTGAGTCGCTTAAAACCTGAAAACACACGACACACACATAATACTGCACAAAACAATTAAAAGACAAACAGAAGACTCCCTAAAACACACTCTAAAATAGTACTAAAATCTACCTAACAAACACCCCCAAACTTAAACTTTACTCATCCTCGAGTAAAGAACTCTAGACACCCTAAAAAGAAAACACACAAACTCAAAAAAAATGAATCAAGTCAACCACAATATATTATTCCTCGAAGATCATGAACAACATGCAATAAAATCTTCCGGAACATTCTAGCCACTAATTTGCTATCTACAATTTCAAGTCGGATAATCCTCAAATTTGCTTAAAGTTATTAATGCATATGACCACTCAACCATGATGATTGAATTAAACAGGTATTCAATATCAGTTCTTGCACAACTAATTCTCACCAACAGTCCATCAGGTCCAAGTTCTATAGGCTTGGTAAGTTGCTATTCTCCACTAATTTAGACAACACATGCTCAGGAATGAATAGGACTTTTATAGGTTATGACGATAAGCTTAGGCACGGATAGATGAAATATCTTTTAGGCTCAAAGTTACCATAATCATATAAAACAATCAACCCAACTCAATATTCATGTTACAAACCAAAAGCAATCCCCAATTTTTCTTTTCTTTTCGAACTACACCCCCAAACTTGTTTCTTAATGTATGTACAATGGAGTGTAATATATATTATTTTTTTCAATCCTTTGTTCTTCTATTGATAGCACCCAATCTAAAATACCAATTACAAAGTGACAATCCTACAATCATATACTTATATGCTCATGGAATTCAAGGGAAGGAAAATATTTGTAAAGGGTTTCAAGTAAGCTCAGAATATGTGTCAATCAAAGAAGGGTTACTTAAGGCTCAAAAAGGGTAACTAGGGATTACATTAGTCAAGGTTGGCTTGAAAGGCTCAATCGTACCAAAGATGGCCTAAATCATCTTCCTAAGCATGCAACATCTATGATCATCTCAAATAGCAAGCAAGCAAGTTCTACAACTTTCCACCATCTTTCCTCAAACCAAAATTCAATCATGCATAAACCAGTATTTTAGTACAAGAAATTCACCAATCATGATCAAGTTTTCATACTTATTAATAATTAAAAGAAACTCAAGACTTATCCAACTTAAGCACACAGATTTATGCATTTAATGCCTATCAATTTCATCCAACTCTATCACATGTGTACACTCAATCTCATGGGCTATTATTTTCAACTTGATTCATTGCTACAAGACACTCAAACACTGACACTAAAACTAAAACACTAACAATAAACAAACAATTGAACACAAACAATTAACACTATTAACACAAAACAGTAAGACTCCCCCCGAAACCTATTCAACACATTATCCCCAATATGATAAGTAAAGTAAGAGTAAGAAGACTTACCAAAACTACAGCTAAGCAATTCAGACTGGTGGTGGCGACGGTGGTGGATGATAAGGTGGCTGGTACATTGGAGGATAGCTCACAATTCACCTAATCATAAACAACACAGAAAAAGAAACAGTAGGACAATGAGATTGTTCAAAACAAGAAAAAACAAAACAAAACAAAATAACAAAATTTAAAATGTTGGGTTGTGATCCAATAGCGCTGTCGTTTAACGTCATTTAGTCGGATGCAGATTTCCTCTTCATTTCATGATCTCTTTTCTCATCACCTCCTTCATAGTTGGGTTTAACCTCATTTGCGCCTCAATTGAAGGCCTGCTCTCATCCTATTCACATTGTGTTAAAGCTACTTCGATAGCATCAATACTCTTGAAGGTTTCCTCAATAACCGCTTTGTCAATTACATCAATGGAAAAACATTCGTCACTTGCTCTTGGGTATGTTGTTGCCCTGAATACATTGAAGACCACCTCTTTGCCCTGCACTCGGAGTCCCAACTCACCCTTCTGAACATATATAAATGCTTGCCCCGTGGCTAAAAATCATCTCCCAAGAATTATGGGCACATCAGCATCATCCTCCATGTCAAGGACAATAAAATCAGTAAGAAAAATGAATTTGTCCACTTTAACTAACACATCCTCAAAACTTCCCCGTGGATGCTTGATTGAGCGATCTGCTAACTGTAAGGTAACTGTTGTAGGCCTAGCTTCACCCAAACCAAGTCTACAAAACACAGATAAGGGCATCATGTTGATACATGCCCCCAAATCACACAGCGCATGCTGGCATTCAAAATTCCTGATAGTGCAGGAAATAGTAAAGCTCCCTGGATCTCTCAACTTCTGGGGAATCTTCTTTTGCAAAATGGTGCTGCACTCTTCAGTTAACGCCACGGTCTCATAATCTCCCATTTTTCTCCTTTTAGAGAGAATTTCTTTCATGAATTAGACATAACTGGGCATCTGCTCTAAGGCTTCAGCAAAGGGAATATTTATGTGCAACTTCTTGAATATTTCCAAAATCTTGGAAAATTATTTATCCAAAGAATTCTTTCTAAGCCTCTACGCGTACGGAATTCTGATTTGAGTCTCATTACTCACTACTGGTGGTGCCTTTTCCACTGTGGGGTGGTCTTCAATAACTCCATCCTTCTCTGAATTAGAAGTCTCACTCAAGTTGTCTGTCTTTTCCGTAGATGGTAGAGGTGCAACTCGTTCAACTTGCTTACCGTTTCCCAAATTTATAGCCTAACATTGCTCCTTCGGATTTACAACAGTATTGCTAAGGAGATTCCCCTGCGATCTGTTGTTTAACATATTTGCTAGCTGACCCACTTGTGTTTCTAGATTTTGGATAGAAAATCTCATTTCAGTCATGAACTGAGTCTGGGAATTGGTAAGAGTCAACAAGGCTGCTTGCAATTCATTGGGTTCAACTTGTTGAACTTGTGGTTTGGGCTGTTGAAATGACAAAGCTTGACTCATGGGCTAGTTTTGATACTAGGGTGATTCCTCCACCCAGGATTGTAAGTGTTAGAGAATGGGTTATTGTAGGGCCTCTGAATATTCCCAACTTTCTAAACTTGAGCTTGGTCCATCGGTACATTGTTGGGATCCACTGGTGTGCAATGATCAAAAGTATATGGACCCCTGCAAATTTCACAGAACACTTGCATCTGAATAGCATTTGCGGACACGGTATTCTGTTGCAATTGCTTTGTCAAGGAAGCAACTTGAGCAGTTAACGAGGTGATGGCATCTAACTCATGGACTTCAGCCACATTTCTGTTGTTGGTCGGTCTTTCATCAGACCACTGATGGTTATTTGTTGCCATATCTTCCTACAGCTCATATGCCTCATTAGCACTCTTTCTCATGAATGTCCTTCCAGCAACAGCAATAATTATGGTACGGGTCATACCACACAACCCATTGTAAAAATTATGGACTAACATCCACTGCTCAAGCCCATGATGAGGACATCTCCTTTGCAACTCCTTAAACCTCTCCCAAGCATCATACAAAGACTCTACATCGAGCTGATAAAAAATATTCATTTCTCCCCTTAACTTCGCAGCCCTTGATGGAGGGAAGAATTTTGCAACAAACTTATGAGTCATGTCCTGCCACGTAGTGATGGAGTTAGCTTGCAGAAAGTTCAACCAGCTTTTGGCTCGGTCCCTTAGTGAGAATGGGAAGAGCCTCAATCTAATGGCGTCATCAGTCACACCATTGTATTTGAATGTTGCACATAACTCCAAGAAATTGGCCAAGTGCATATGTGGATCTTCAAAGGGAAAACCCCCAAACTGGACTGTGTTCTGGACCATCTACAGGATTGCTGGCTTAATCTCGAAATTGTTAGCCTCCACATTTGGTGGCCTTATACAAGTCTGCACTCATGTTATGGTTGAAAGTATATAATCCTGTAAGCTTCTCACAATGGGATTCTGAGCTTAACCCATCATTATTTTGACGGTTTGCCATATCCTCGGTTGAAATACCATCTCTCTTGTTTCTTTGATTCTGCTTACGCGTGTTCTCAATCTCAGGATTCATAGGAACAAGGTTGTCTGCTCCTCTTCTACTTCGTATATACCAAAGCTACCTGAAAAATGACCACAAACACTGCACGCAGATCAAAAAAGTTAATAAAAAATGGTTCTAGGAACTACCAAATTAGAAAAAATATTAATTATTATGATATTGATAATACTTCAGTCCCCGGCAACGGCGCCAAAACTTGTTGCGTTATTTCTATATGCTACGCAAGTGTACGTATCGTAATTTGTAATATATTTTGGTAAGACCGAGTATCGTCCACAGAGACAGATTTATCAAGTACCAATTAACTAATCTTTAGTTTCTATTTGGCTAACGAATATAAGTGATGATTTCTAACTAAAGAATTAACAAACTAACATGAATTTCTAGAATAAAATAGCAATAAAAACACACGAGGTTTAATTCAGTAATCAATGAATTAGGGTTTCCAATCTCCTCAACTTTCCACTCTATCATTCATTAATGCAAGACTAACGTCTCTTCTTCTTATTAAGATAGCAGGTTAACTGAGATGTTCTATATTCCGGTTAGGACATATAAAAACTCAACCTAAGTGAGAACTTTCTATATTTGTATGGTAAGTTCGACCACATAGGAGGATTAAGATCAATAACCTAAAACGCTACACAAGCAGTCGTGATACTTTCGTTCAAGATTAAACCTACGTCTAATCAACTATAGCATATTCAAATCTCCCTTTTCAGATCTCGATTTGAAATCATATAGATAATGAAAACTAAAGGCCAATTAATTCTCATTCAATAACCGCAAGTTGAATAGATTTTAATAGATCAAGAAGAACATTAACAATGCATTAAATCAAAATGGAGTTTCAAGTGATTCGACAAAAAACCCAAATAAAGTAATTAGCTCCTAGATATGCTAAGAAAACTAATTAACTTAATATCCAACATAAACTGAATAAAGTAAAGAAAAGGAAAAGAACTTGAACAATAGATGTCTCTAATGGCTTCTTGTTCTCTTATTTCTTGCCTCCAAAAGTGTTCTATCTTTCAGAAAAACGTTTCACCCAATATATATCACGAAAAACCCCCAACATGGACCTTTATGCCCTTGTTAAATTTAGGCTTTTCGCTGCCCTAACATCATTGGCGCCGCGGGTCAGCTTTTAGAGCGTCGTGGGGATAATTCACCTCTGAAAGTCATCACTTTCTGCCAGTGTGGCGCCGCGGCGCTAATGTTGGGCGCCGCAGCCCTTCAGCGTCGCGGCTCTTTAGCTTGTTGCGTCACGGCTCTTCAGTCTTCTTCATCCGGAATTCGTTTAAATTGTTTTCCAAGCTTCTCAGGGCTTCTTTGACTTATCTCTTGCGACCAGTTATGCATTTTGGTCCTTAATAACCACCTATTTCCTTCGGATTTGCCTTATTCCTTTCTGAATCGCTTAAAACCTGAAAACACACAACACACACATAATACTACACAAAATAACTAAAAGACAATCAGAAGACTCCCTAAAACACACTCTAAAATTGTACTAAAATCTACCTAATACTTACATACTCGGTACATTATCTCGTACTGATGTCCCTTTGCCTAAGGACATTGTGTTCATGCCCGTAGGTTCAGATAGGTTGCAGGAAGAATCGTACCAGTAGGATCCATTGAGTATCAGTGTTTGTGGTAAGCTCTAGATCATTCAGAGTTGCTAGGTCTAGCTTTTAGTATATTTGCATATCATAGGTAGGTCCCGACCCTATCCCATTCATGATACAGTTATGACTCATTATAGGCTTGTAGACGTATTTGTATATATCGTAGTGTCAGTATGGTGTCCTAGTCGACCCTTGTATATAGTCTGTCTTGGATTTTGCTAAGTGCACGGACTGGGCTAGGACATGTCAGTCACCCAGTCATGTACATATACGTGCGGGGACAGTCCCGTTCTAGCCAAGTTGACTTCTATTTACATATATTGAGTGTACAACCTTGTTAGCCTAAGTTGAGATTCCTGGTACGGTATTGCCTCTATGGCCTAGTTTGCCTTTAAGGCAGATCACGAGTTCGGCTTGGTACGCTCAGACTTAGTAAGGTACCAGGTGCTAGCCATGCCTCACATAGGTTGGGGTGTGATAATTGGTATCAGAGAAGTTTAGTCCTACAGAGTCTACAAGCCATGTCTAGTAGAGTCTTATTTATACATGTGTTGTGCACCACATTTATAGATAGGAGGCTACATGGAATTTAGGAGTTGGTTACCCTTCTTTCTGATATCAGATCGTGCTATAGAGTTGAGTATAAGCAAGTCAAGTCTAATCCATGTTTTTTATACAGATTGTTTAGAGATGATCAGTACTATGCGAGCTTCAGATACTTAGATAATTTGTATAGAGGTAGGAGAGGGTACGAGTCGGTCACCACCTGACAATGCAAACCAATATGAGACCAAGGGAGATACACCCTTTCAGGCACCTCTTCCACCGCCAGAGGAGCTTCCAATAGATGTAGCACCGCCACTTCAGCTTCCAGTTCCTCATCATGCACCATCTAATCATGATATCAGGAGTGCTGTGAACTTACTAGCTCAGATAGTGGCAACACATAGGCAGCCAGGAGTACGAGTTAGTGCCGAAGCTCTAGAAGGATCTGGGAGTTCGAGAGTTCATACTATTAAACCCTCTTGTGTTCACAGTGTCAAATGCAAATGAGGATCCTCAGAATTTCATGGACTATCTTCACAAAGTTTTTAGAGTCATGCATGCTATAGAGACGGAAGCAGAAGAGTTAGTAGCGTTCAGGTTGCGAGATATTGTCATCATCTAGTATTAGGCATGAGAGCGGTCTAGTGGGGAAAAGTGCCCCAACGTCTATTTGGGAAGCATTTGTAGAGGCCTTTTTAGACCATTATCTGCCTTTGAAGACCCGAGAGGCCCGAGTTGATCAGTTCTTGACTTTTCAGTAGAGGAATATGAGCGTTCGAGAGTATAGTTTTCGCTTTGATTCCTTGGCAAGGTATGCCCCAGCTTTTGTTGATATAATGTGTGCTCGGCTTCATCAGTTCATATCATGTCTGGCACAGGAGTATGTTGAGGCATGTACTACAATTGTCATGTATGAAAGTATAGATATCTTTCGTACACAAGCCTTCGCTCAGAATTTAGAAGAGCATCACCTTCGGTAATCGATTACCGAATGGATAGAAAAAGAGAAACGTAAGAGAGCAAGACTTACTGGGCAACAGGAGGAGCCCCTGGTTAGATCAGATAGGATTTTCCCTTCCACGTTGTGGTACTTGCGATAGAGGTCATTATGGAAGGTGCAGGCTAGGATAGACCAATTGTTATACATGTGGTGAGGGTCACATGATGAGAGGTTTCCCGGATAGAGGGAAAGTAGCATGGCTCAACCAACGGACTCAGTAGCAGGATCATCTACTTCAGTATGCCGCCTAGGTCGAGGGTCCCAATCTTCCGCGAGTCGAGGTCAAGGTTGAACCTCTAGTTCAAGAGGTAGTCAGAACCACATCTACCCTTTAGCCGGTTGATGAGACACTGAGTTTCCTCTAGATGATACTACATGTATAGTGAACTTGCACCCGCATAGTAAATATACTTAGACAAATTTCGAATTTACTTTCTCTATAGTGCCTACTTAGTTATGGAAGAATTGATATATTACTGGAGTTGGGAACTAAGTCGTTCATAATATTCCAGCCAAAGGTCAAGTTAGTTATTACTAGATTGTATTTGTAGAACTACGCGATAAGGATACATAACCAGTAGACCTCTGTCAATTGTTATAAAGTTGGACATATCCGCTCTAGATATTAAAGGTAGACGGGCATCCGGTCAGATTTAAAATGACTTATAGAGGAATAATGTCAAAAGATAGAAGGACTAGGAGAGAGGATGAATCTAATAGGAAATTAACGTGTGAAGAAGAGCATAGGTTAGAAGAGATCCGTGTGTCCTATATAAGGGAAATTTAGGGTAAATGATGATTGTAGACCTACTTAGAGAAGTAATGATCTTTTTTAGTAGGATGTATAATAGAGGGTTCGATAAGTAAGGGTTCTGGGTTGAACGGTCTAAGAAGACTCAATCTACAGATAAAGAATGAGACTATAATATACTATACCAGAAATGTTAGAATCAGAGATGAGTTAGCAAGAGGAACAGGAACACTACGATATGAGGTCCCAATTGGGAGTTATACGTATGGCAAGGTGTCCCAGCAAAAGAATTCTTCATAGAGCTTTTAAGGTTTAATATTCGAGGATGAATATTTCTAAGGGGGGGGATATTACACCCTGTAAGTTTGTATGTGGGATTCATGGTGAGATGGTTAAGTAAAGTTAGAATGAATGAGTATATATTTTAGATGGGAGAAGCAATCGAGACGATGTTACTCCCTTGCACTCGCTTGGGTACAGACAAGGTTGAGCTGGACTATAGCAACTTGAGACTTTTCCAAAGGATAAATATTTCTTAAGAGAACATTAAGAAGGTGTCGGAAGGTTTAGAGTCCATTGGGATTGAGGACGACACTCCTCGACAAAGTTAAAGTGATACGCTAAGAATTTCGCTTCAAGGATGGGGTCTGCCCCACGTATGTGGCTGCATAAAAGGAGCCAAAAAATTGAGAAGATTCGGGGAAGAAATGCGGCTGCATATGGCCATATGCGACCACACATAGGGTGACATTCTTGAGGCGGTTGGGCGGTGCAACTCCTAGTTAAAGAGGTAGCAGCCTCATTTATTCATGTAACTCGACCAAATTAAGTCCACAAATGCTCCTAAGAGTCTCCTAGCTGTTCTTCAAGGTCAAAGAACATAGACCAAGTGATTTAAGTAAGATCTAACTCCAAAAGTTTGCAAGTAAATAAAAGGAGTTCTATGGTGTTGCTTTGTTATTGAGGGTTGTGATGAGCTTAAGCAAGTTGTGGTTGAAGGTTCCTCTGGTTTAGTAAGTTAAGATTAACCCCTCCTTTCTTTTACTTAATCTAATATTGGTGTTTGTTGAGTTATAGGAGTGAAAAGCTACAAGTTAGATACTTGGAAGTTGTTTAAGTGTTGTTACCTTGTTGGGGTTATTTAAGCCATGTATAAGACATGTTGTGGCTGGAAATTGTGATGAATAGTTTGAGGATGTTGTTGTTATTGTTGTTATAATTTTCCATGGATTAGACATGTTGATGGTATCAAGAACTAGAAGTAAAAGTGGGAAAAGAGTTAAGTTTAACTCTAAATCGAACTTGTCGACAATCGTTGTTCATACTAATTATCATAGTGATGTTGTGTACTTGTTTTGGTATAGATTGAAACGTGTTGCAGGATGGTTACGTCACCTTTTTTAGACAAGATAAGCTAAGGTATATGAAGTCTATCATTTTCCTTATTTTTGGCATGACTTCTTTAGCAAGCTCGTTCGATTCCATTATACAAAGATGTGCTAGTTATAGAAATCACATTCGGGTTACCATGACCCTATATTAGTAGCCCTCCCTTGTCAAGGATGAGTTAAAGTTAGCCACGTTTAGCTGAGTAGTTAGAACGATAGAAAGAATTACTATAGACTATATAGAATTATAGTGCCTTCGGGGCTATGATGTTTGCCTCCGGGGCTATGATGTTTTCCTTTTGGGCTATGACATATTGCCTTCGAGGCTATTGGCCATACAGATTACCTACGGGGATATACATAAACATATCACCTTCGGGGCTAAACAGAGGCACGCTTGCCTTTGGGGCTATATATGTACAGATTGCCTTCGGGCTATACATTCATGTCTAAGTGCCTTATACGAAGCTAAGTAACGGATATTAGTTTGCATAGTTAATAGACGATAGAGGTAGGTAAACATAGGCAGTTTTTCTTTAGTAGCTCTTTAGTTTAGTTCAGTTTTAGTCGCCTTACATACTTGATACATTATCTCGTATTGATGTCTCTTTGCCTAAGGACAATGTGTTCATGCCCGCAGGTTCAGACAGGTTGCAGGAAAGATCACACCAGTAGGATCCATTGAGTATCAGCTTTTGTGGTAAGCTTCAGATCATTCGGAGTTGCTAGGTCTAGCTTTTAGTATATTTACAGATCATAGGTAGGTCGGGGCCCTATCCCAGTCATGATACAGTTATGACTCGTTAGAGGCTTGTAGACGTATTTGTATATATCATAGTGTCAATATGGTGGCCTAGTCAACCCTTGTAATTAGTATGTCTTGGATTTTGCTTAGTGTAGGGACTAGGGTAGGCCTTGTCAACTGCCCAGTCACGTCTATATACGTGCAGGGACAGTCCCGTTCTAGCCAAGTTGACTTCTATTTACATATATTGCAGTGTCGGCCTAAGTTGGGATTCTTGGTACAGTATGGCCTCCATGGCCTAGTCTGCCTTTAAGGCTCAGATCGCGAGTTCAGCTTGGTACGCTCGGACCTAGCAAGGTATCGAGTGCCAGCCACGCCTCACATAGGTTGGGGTGTGACAAATGCAATGAATGAAAATCCCTCAACAAATCACTGATAATAACTCGTGAGGCCTATGAAACTTCAAACCTCGGTAATTGAAGTAGGTCTAAGTTAGGGGTGGCCAGTGGGCCGGGTTTGGTACAGTCGGGGCGGGTTTGGCGGGATCGAGTTGGGGCGGGATAGGGGGAAGGGGCAGGATCGGGTTAGGGCAGGACAGGAGGGATTCGTCGAAGTCCCATCCCGATCCCGATCCCGTCGGAATCGGGTCGGGGCGGGATCGGGTCGGGGCGGTTTTTTTTCCACTTAATTTAAAAAATAACATATATAAACAACTTAATAATTGAACAAGATAGCGTAATAAAAACATCTCAAGGCTATTTTTGTGCCTCTTATATTATTTAATAGATATATGATTTTTTTGTAATACAAATACAATTGTAAAATTGCAACTTTGTGGGGTTGTTCAAAAGTTGCAAATTACATAGTAAAATTGCAATAAAAAATTACATTTTGAAAAAAACTTGTTCTAGTTTCTTGATAATTTCATGTGGTTCTTCGGTTGGAATTGGTATTTGTTTGTCAAATTGCTCCACGTCGCTTCCACCACCTTTGGATAAGATTTCGTTGTAGTTTTCGTCTTCTTCTTCGTTGATCTCCGGTTGACCGCACCTTCTCCGCTCCTCTCGTATCCAATCTCTAAATAATACTGCCATCTCCAAGCTATCACCGGCTAATGAGTGTCAATGATCTCTTATTTGATATCTGCCGGCAGAAAATGCGCTTTCAGACGCCGTTGATGACGCTTAACTGTTCAAAACATCTCGGGCCATCATTGAAAGTGTCGGAAAGGTCTTATCATTCCCCCTCCGGTATTTCAGCAAGCCTTCACGTCCTTCTTCATTGAGAACTGCTTGGTACGGTACAGAAACCTGCAAAACAAAAATATCAAACTCACTAATTTTGTTAGTAGCGGTACGGCCACACATTCTATTTCTGAGGCTTTCAACACTAGCCGCAGAAACAGCATGTCTTTTGTGAGGTTGTGTTGAAGAAGAAAAAGATGGTATGGAAGCCGGTAGGTTGCTAGCACTTTCTTGTTGGTAAAACCTATATACTTTCTTGCATTCGTCTTCTACGCAAGACAACACTTCTTCTTTAGTTTATTCAATAGGTGGTGGGTGATTTAGATTTTTGGGACTTGGAGGTGGTAGTACTGCATTACAATCATAAATAATTTCAATAAGTGATTTAGTACCGTCTATTTTAATAGTCGGATTTAATACAACACCAATAATATAAACAGTGTGAATAGGAATAAAATAGATTTTTATTTTGATAAACATTTTTTTAATAGCTGCCTTAGAAGCTGGTTTATCCATATATTCATTAAGCAGTAAAAATATTAGAGCTATATAAAACAACATAGTTGAAATAGTAGGATAATATATACCGGAAAATTCTTTTGTTGCTTGAAAAATATCCCTAGAAATACAATAAGTTCGGAAATTTTTCCCTAATCGCTATCTACAACCATATCAGCTGAATTTTGATTATGAGAGTTAAAAAATAAAGTCATAGATTTTCAATAGTCATAAGCAACAAGTAGTTGCTCATATAAAGAATTTCACCTAGTGGGTACTTCTTCTACAATTTTTCTATAAGATAGTTGGCAATCGTGACAAGTTTTTTTATATTCTTTTTCGTTGTATTCTATTATTTTTAAAAATAAAGTTTATAGCAAATTATATTTTACTAAGAATATCTTCAAAAAGTGATAGACCATCCTTTACAATTAAGTTATATATATGGCACGCACATTTTATATGAAAATGATCTGCAAAAGATGGAGTTAAACTATTTTTTAAAATTGTAATAGCATAATTGTTAGAAGAAGCGTTATCTAATGTAATAGTCATAATTTTATCAGTTATTCCGTAATAATCGCACACTTGATGGATATTTGCAATAAAAGTACCAGTGTGCCTATCATCTATAAATCTATACGCTAAGATACGCTTTTGCATAGACCATTTATAATTTATCCAATGACAAGTTACCATTAAATAATCATGGTCATTAGTACTACGGCCTATATCAGAAGTGATAGCCATTTTGCCATTAAAATGATATAATGAATTACGTAAATACTATTGATATTCATGTGCAAATTTAAATACATCTCTCTTAAGAGTTGATCTAGGAAAACCGTTAAAAGCATGATTATACATTTCTCTAATGCAATGAATAAAACCAGGAGATGAAGGAAATGAAAAAGGCAAACCCTACACAGCAACTAATTTTGCTATTGCTTCTCTATCTCTATGTTTATTGTAATTAGGGCCTACAATCCTCCCCCCCCCCCCCGTCGTGGGATTAATTTGACCCTGTACTTAGTCCGGGACAGTATGTGAACCTTGTCCCGATGGAGCGGGCGTTTGCACACCCGATTTTGAAGCCTCATATTGGGCATACCTAGCTGGATGAGCCCTTGCTACGTGTCTCATTAAACCCCCCATCCCCAATCCCACCGTGACCTTTTTCAGTTTTAAATTTTAAAACATATTTACAAATTTTACATCTAGTTACTTGATTCTCTACGTCCCTATCAAAAAATGTCCATGCATCTGATTTTAATGGTCGTTTTGCTGGACCTCGTCTCATACTAGGGGGAATAGGAGGCATTTCAGTTGAAGGTGCACTAGTGGGTGTGTTGTCATCTACATTAGTGGGTGTATCATCTAGATCATCGTCTATATTAAAGTCTTCTTAAGTTTCAGAAAATAGCTCATCGTCTAAATCCAATGGTATTGTAGGAAAATGTTCAGTATCAACAAAATCATCCTGTGTAGGAATAGGATGATGTCTAGAAATATGATGACTAGAAGAACTACCCTTGCCCTTGTTGCTCCTACTAGAAGAAGTCTGACCCCTACCCGTAAGCATACGTTTAAATCCCTCCATTATAAATTTATAATTATACTAATAAATAATTAAAGTAAATGAAATTAAGTGCGCTAAATAAAATAAACATACAATAATAATTTAATGAAGGAACGAATGTACCAAACGCCGACGTAACGTTGACGTGTAATCGAGAGGTTGAAAATTGAAACTTTGCTCGATGGAAGATCCTCAAGCTAGTTGCCAACTTCACTCCCAAATGAATAAATAAAATTTAATATTTAATAGACAATGTAGACTTGTAGAAAGATAAATTGAGAGATTTAGAGAGATTGTAGGAAGATTTGTGAGAAAGATAAAGAGAAAATGAGGTATTTATAGTTGGAAAATTGGGTTAAAGTGTAAATATAATAACCTATGGGTAAAAATAAATATTAAGGGGTAGAGGTGGTTGGGGGATGGGGGGAGGTCAAAAATGGTCGTTGCACAACGGCCAAAATGTAAAATGGTCATTGGTGCAACGGCAATTTGTGCAAAAGGGGATTTCAGGCGGGACCGGGATCGGGTCGGGCCTAGCGGGACTGGGGCGGGCCGGGATGGGTCGGGACGAGACCATGTCCCATCTCGGTCGAGACTGATACCGCAAAAAAAAAATTAAAAATGGGGGTCGGGGCGGGACAGAGGCTATGTCGGGGCGAGATCGGGCCAGGACTGGGCCGACCCCGCCCACTGGCCAGCCTTAGTCTAAACTAATCTGTAACTGCCTCAATCTTTTTAAGATCTATCATAATACCCTCTTTGGACACCATGTGTCCCAAAAATGCAACCAAACTAAGCTAGAACTTACACTTTGAAAACTTGGAATAAAGTTGCATCTCCTTCAGAATTCCTAGCACGATCCTTAAGTGTCGCTCATGTTCCTCCTCACAACGGGAGTAAATAAAAATGTCGTTGATGAAGACGATGACGAAAGAATCCAAATATGACTTGAATACCACATTCATCAACTCCATGAAGGCTATTGGGGCATTGGTCAACCCAAAGGACATCACCAGAAATTCATACTGCCCATAATGTGTCCTAAAAGTCATTTTAGGAACTATCAACAGCCCTAATCATCAGCTGATGATGACTGGATCTCATATCACTCTTGGAAAAGACTGAAGCTCCCTGAAAATGATCAAACAAGCCACTAATACGAGGTATCGAATACTTGATCTTAATAGTCACATTGTTCAACTGTCGATAGTCGATACACATACCCATAGACCCGTCCTTCTTCTTCACAAATAGAATCGGATCACCCCATGGAGATACACTAGGTCTAATGAACCCCTTACTCAACAAATCCTACAATTGTTCCTCTAATTCCTTCAACTAGGCTGGTGCCATCCTATATGACGGAATAGAGATAGGATAAGCGCCCGATTCTAAGTCCATGCAAATATCTATGTCACGATTAGGTGGGACACTTGGAAGGTCCGTCGGAAATACCTTTGGGAACTCTCTCACCACCGGAACTGACTCTAATAGAGGAGTCTCTGAACTAGTATCTCGGATGTAGGCCAAATAAGTGAGACACCCTTTCTCAACCATTCGTTGGGCCTTAAGGAATTATATAACTCTCTTCGGCTAATGACTAAGAGCTCCCGTCCACTATAATCGTAGAATATCCGGCACTGCTAAAGTAACTATCTTGGCGTGATAGTCCAAGATCACATGATAAGGAACTAACCAATCCATCCCAAGAATTGCATCAAAGTCTACCATATCCAAAAAATTCAAATCTACGTCATACCTCATCAAGTAACTATACAAGACTGATAAACCTGATCTACCACTACGGAATCCCCTACAAGAGAAGAAATATTAACAGGTAAAGAAAGACACTCACACATCATATCCAGACTCGAAGCAAAGTATGTAGACATATAAGAATAGGTAGAGCCTGGATCATATAGTATTGTAGTGGAACGATGGCAAATTGGAAGAATACCTGGGATGACTGCATCGGAGGCTTCTGCCTCAGGTCTTCCCAGAAAAGCATAGAAATGAACCCGATCTCCCTCAATCTGGGCACCCCCTCGACCACCACTTTGGCCGGACTGAGAAATACATCTACCAGAATAGGAGCTACCTATACCGCCATGGGAATCGCCTCTAGCCGGATGTGCTGCTGATCTAGGTGTAGGAGTTTGATAACTCTGATACTTCCCATTACACCTAAGTTTAGGGCACTCTCTCTTGAAATGACCGGGATCACCACACTCATAACACCCGCTTGGAGCTATGGAGTGTTGACAAAGTCTGGTGCCCAGATGGAAACCACGACTAGATGGACTATAAGAACTCTGGGACAACAGGCCCAAACCATAAGAAGTACATCCGGACTGACTTCCATCAGATGCCGCCATGGCTGCATAAATAAGTCAGCTAAATTGGCAATGATGACTCCTACAAGAATGACCCTTACCTCTAGACGAGAGACCTTCATCAACAACAAAATAGGGCATATTAGTCACTCACTCATCATAATCCTCACGCCTAATAAAATTAGCCTTTTTTACTGCATCCACTATCTTCTGAAAAGAAGCTCATGTAGCAGCCATCTGAGCTGCAACCAAATGAAGAGGACAAGTCAATCCATTGGTAAATCTCTTCACCGTCACAACCTCATCTAAAGAATCATCAAAGAATGACAAGATAACATATAAAATTGTGTCTCATACTCAGCCACTGGGTTACCCTCAAGTGAAATAAGGAGACTATGCCGGTCTAGTCTCAACATATGACATTCGCTACTACTTGGCAGGTCCAATTATCTGAAAGTGATGTAGGCTACCCCACGAGACTCCACTAACCTAATGTTGTGCAACCTCTCATAGAAACTAATCAAGAACACATAAGCATCATCATTTGGGTTACCATCATACCTCAGAGGATCCATCTTCTTTAATCATTCAAACATTTTTTGTTCCTCTACAGTCATCGTGGGTTGAGTAGCTTGGGGTGAAGCAAGGCCAAACAATGGCACATCCAATAAATGGGAGTCACAACTGGTGTTGCCTGAACCCTTGGTGTTTGAAATTCATGAACAGTTATGTGATCAGGAGTATGTCCTCCGACCCAGGTTTGAGAACTATCAAAAATGGCTGGTAGAATACCCGCCTATGTTATACTCTCGAGAAACCCATCATGCGAACCAAAGTATCCTGAAGCATAGGTGTAGCAATGAAACATGGTGGCGCATGTGTCGGCTCAACCTCATCGGCCTGAATATGTTCATCCTCTAGAATAACCTCCGGCTCTATAGATGTTGCTCTAGCACGATTACGAACAGCCGCTGGTACTCGGCCCCTGGCTATTGATTCAACTCGAGGCCTACCCCATGTATCGCCATCTGCCCATGCCTCGTGCAATAGTCGTAGCAGCAATTGCAGGTGCGGGCTCCTGATCTCCAATCACGGTCAAACGAGTCCTCACCATATGTGAGAAACAATGAAAAAAAAGATTTAGAATACAATAAAATCAGGGACACACAATACAAATGAAAGAACAAAATTTTCCTAAATGCCCTATAGTCCCCCGAAGATGGGTACGGACGTCATCGTACCGAACCGCGAGACTGTACTAGACATTGCACTTGTACTCATGAGACCGATGAACCTAGTACTTTGATACCAAATTTGTCATGACCCAAAATCCCTAATGGTCTTCAGGGCACCTTCCCTAGCCCGAAGGAGAACCCAAGGAAACCCAAACCATTCAAAATACGATAAAAGAGGAAATAAAGTAAGAAGATTCATAAATATAATAATAAGTCTCAATAACTCAAAATACCCAAAAATACTAAGTTAAATACATCTCCACAGAACCTAAAAGTCACAAGTACAAAAGCCACTACATGAATAGTATAAGTCTGAATACTACAACAACTGTCCGAAGGTAAAGACAAAAAATAAGATAAAAGTGAAGCCCAACACCACGGAACAACCAGTAGAACACCCTGGAACTCCACAAAGTATGCCTCAACAATCAGGAATAACTCGACCGGTACTGGAACTAGGAACAAACCTTCACGCAGAAAAGGTGCAGCAAGTGTAGAGTGAGTACAAGAAAACACATGTACTTAGCAGAATCGTTGATCGACCCTAAACTGAAGAAATGACGAGGGTTGGTCCTTCCAATACTCTCTTCCACACTGTGTTAGTAACAAGTTATATAGTTCATAGGCACTTAAGCATTTAATATAAGAAAGTTCATATTTCAATTGAGTCATAAAGCTTGGTTCTTTACTACTATTCATATAAGAGTCACACAAAAACAACATAATCAAGTACTTATGGTATGAAATGTAATGACATGGCCAATATGCACCAGTAAACAAACGCTCCCGCAATAGGTTTCACATGACCAATGGGGACTCATGAGGTCCATATACTCACCTGGAATTCCAGATATTCCAGATCACATCGGGTATCCACCCAATAGGATATCATGTCATCCTCACTGCAACAATGTACAATGTCCAAATCGGCCTCTACGGACCATTCCTTGTGTCTCATTAATCATATGCCAATAATATCATGAATGTATGAAATGATATGTGTACACTATGCAAATGCATAATATCAATTTAATGCCAAGGATAATTCCTTTTTCATAATTTAGACAAGATGTGGAGTGATGAATGAACAATATATCAATATTCATAAGTATTAGTCAAACATGGCTATCATAAGCCCACATAATCAACAACCATACCAAACCAGAGGATTTAACACTACATTTAATACTCGTAGGCTCAACATGCAACCCTTTCACAAGATTATTCCATTTTCATTAATTATCTATAATAACAATATATCGGTACCCGCATATGTTCTAGTCACCATACCAGCACAGGACCCCCAAATCCTCATTACGCCTCTTAGTTAGATTAGCCAACACAAACACTTAATAAAGAGTCTAGTAAGTCTCAACTTATCTTAAATCAGAAGCCTGAAGTGTCAATCCACGACCTTGCCCTTCCTTTGAGCTTTCGAATGATCTCAATCTGTTCCAATACAGTATCTACGTAAGAATACGAACTCGGAGACAACCATATTGCTATACTAATGTTCCAGGTCCAAAAATCCAACCCTGAGCCCCGAATGTCAAAATTATAATTTCGAAATAAATTCATCTTACCCATAGTCTAAATAGTAAGAATCCCAAAAAATATTGAAATCTAATCACAATTGGACCTTCAATTTGATCATTTACACTAAACCCATTTCCAAGGAAAACCACTTATTTCTAGGTCTAAATCATAGAAGAAATCACTAATTAATAGACATAAACATGGGAAAATACTTAGATTAAGGTTAGAATCTTACGGCAAGCAAATCTTGAAGAATGCACTTGAAATCACATAATCGCGTAGCATGAACTGGACCCAGCCCAACTTCTCTTTTGCGCGATCGCGACCCGCTCTCTCCTTCATCGCGGTCGCGAGCCCCTAATCACGATCACGTGAAGGAACCAGATAGCTGAAATCAGATTTTTCTAGTTTCTTCCATTTACCAATTCAACACCCGAAACTCATCCGGATCTCCCCGACCAAATATGCATTTCATTCATGAAACACGTTCCGGACCTACTCGCGCATTTGAAACACTGAAAAATGGTCGTCTTGACCCTATGTTTCAACTCCAAATTAGCTAGTTTCTCAACCAATGACCCAAAACGCACTTGAACACCTCGGGACCCGAATCAACGACTCAACTAAATCAAAAATCGAACCTAAAGAAATCGACGAACCTTCAAAAAATGTATTTAACCCCGATGTTGACTTTGGCCGAACATCTTCATTTTCTTAACTTATAAACTTTTAGTTATGCTAATTTCGATCCGAAACCCACACGATTGCCACGAAAACCATGTCACTCATCCCCGCAAGTCATAAATACCAAAATGAAGCTAGAAAATGATATTTTAAAAGAAAATAAGTCTAAAAGCTTAAAACAACTTGGAGGGTCGTTACACTTGTCCTATACTTCCACTTTACATTTATTATTAATTTGACCATACTCTTCCTCTTCTTATTTTGAAGTTTGAATGCATGAAATTAATGGAGCACTATCTGTATTTATTTGGACACATTAAAGAAATACAGTTGCAACAAAAACATAATTGCTAGTCAATGTTGTGATGTGATTACTGGTGAATTCAAGAAATCAGTAAGAAATACCAAATTATTGTGCTTACCTAAGTAAATTTCATATATGATCATATAATTATCATTTTTTTCACTAAAGTCATTTAATTATATTTTCTAACACAAAAGTCACATAACTATCACTTCTTTTTCATCAAAGTCACTTAACTATATTTCTAACATAAAAGTCACAAAACATTGAGTTTACTAACACAAAAATTACACTTGCCGGAAAAATCATCTACCGATGGGTAATATTATTTTATTATTTTTTATTTTTAATCTAATAAATATAAACTCAATTAAAAAGAACCGACCCGATCCAAAACTCATATATGCATAAATTAAAATATTAAAGAAACATAATCAATCCTTCCACCAAATATATGATCCTTCTCTCTAGGGACATTCAAGCCAAAAATGTGTGAAAATAAAATGTTCATTCTAGGATTAACTTTTTTCAGTTTGATAATTTATTTTTTTCTATATGATTCATTTTCATGAGCGAAAATAAAATGTTGTGGCATGTGATGCTAACTGTTGGATGGTGGAATTCTCATGATTGTGGTATGCAACAAGATCGACCGGAGGAGGACATGACCTTAGATAAGCTTGTCCTTGATTATTTAATTATATGCTCGATGACAAAAAAAAATTGGAGAATAGTTCTTGAAAAAAAATTTGTAAATATTAGTAATTTTGGTTAATTTACACGAAACAACGTTTTTTCAATTTTAGGGCATATTGGCCCTTTTTCGAATATATATTGAAAAGTGTTACATTTTGTGGGATAGTAAAAAGTTGAGTTTTATGGAGTAATAGTTATTACCATTTGTATAGGAAGTAATAATCTTGTGATAATGTTTTTCAAATTTATTCACCCTTTTAGTATTTTAATATCTGCATATGAGTTTTAGATCGGGTCGGTTCTTTTTTGGTTTGTATCTATTAGATTAAAAAATTTAAAATATATATATATATATATATATATATATATTACCCATCGGAAGTTGGATTTTCCGGTAGGTGTGACTTTTGTGTTAGACAACATAGTTAATTGACTTTGGTGGGAAAAAAGTGATAGTTATGTGACATTTGTGAAGGGGAGCCTTGGAGTAACTGAGAAAGTTGTTGTCATGTGACCAGGAGGTTATGGGTTCAAGTTGTGGAAACAGTCTCTTGCATAAATGTGAGGTAAGGCTGTGTACAATAGACCATTGTGGTCCGGCCCTTCTCCATACCCCATGCATAGCGGGAGCTTAGTGCACCGTACTACCCTTTAGTTATGTGATATTTGTATTAAAAACATAGTTAGATGAATTTAGTGAAAAAAATTATTGTTATTTGACCATTTATGAAATATACTCCAAGTTCCTGGTAACAATATCGCAAGTGTGTACATACACTAAATCCAATGAAGTTGGTGGATCATCAGAATTTTCGGTATTAGTGAAAGAAATAATCCCCTTGATTATTTTCATTAATTGCAAGGTATTTATACAAGTTACAAAATAGGAGAATCATATTCCTATTCTATTCTAAACCCCTTATTCTACCATAATTCTAACTATACAATTATGGTAGATGTATCATCCTAATTTATGTAACAAATACATTATAATATACATCAAATATATGTACCATATATACAAGATTACATTATGTAATCTGCCTGTGATTTGTTGGGCTTCCATGACTGCCAGTGGGCTGGCTCTCGTGACTACCAGTGGGCTGGGCTACTGCTTTGCTCCATTTGCCCTTGATATACACTTTTGTATATCGGGTGTATATCACGGGTATATTGCTATGTTTAACACACACCCGCAGTCATAGCGGGCAGTCTTTGAACGCTGAGACTGTCCCTAAAATATTCAAAAAGGACCGCGGGTAGACCCTTCGTAAAGATGTCTGCAACTTGATAACGAGACGGGACATGACAGACGCGAACGTGACCCTTAGCAACCTTTTCACGGACAAAGTGAATGTCCATTTCGATATGTTTAGTGCGTTGGTGCTGAACCGGGTTACCTGAAAGGTAGAATTCACTAATGTTATCGCAATATACCAAGGTTGCCTTCTGAATTGGACAATGAAGCTCCAACAGCAAATTACGTAGCCAACACGATTCGGAGACCACATTTGCTACCCCTCGATATTCGACTTCTGCACTTGAGCGTGATAGAGTTGCTTGACGCTTCGCCGACCAGGAGACCAAGTTGTTGCCAAGGAACATACAGTAGCCAGACGTCGAACGTCTGGTGTCGGGACATCTACCCCAATCAGCATATGTGTATGAGACAAGTGCGGATGTAGAGGAAGGATACAAATGCAAACCATAGTCCAGTGTCCCCTGAATATACCGAATGATGCGTTTGATTGCATTCATGTGCTCAACTCTGGGATCATGCATGAATAAACACACCTGCTGAACAGCATACGTAATATCTGGCCTCATAAAACAGTCGTGTTTGTTTGTTTGACTTTTTCATAAGGATATTACGTATATTGTTCAGCACACCTGCGTTTGATTGCATTCAGCATACAAATTCAGAAGGATACAAATTCTTAAATAAACAGACATGATGAGGACGGTTGGGATCCCTGAAACCCAATGGCTGATGCATATAGACTGTTTCTTTGAGATCACCATGTAGGAAAGCATTCTTGACATCCAACTGATGAATAGGCCAAGTGTTTGAAAGATCCAAGCTAAGCACAGTGCGAATGGTAGTCGGTTTGACCACCGGACTAAACGTCTCACCACAATCTATCTCAACCTGCTGAGTCTTACCATCACCCATAAGCCGCGCCTTATGTAAAGCAAATGACCCATCTGAATTCTCCTTATGAGCAAAAATCCACATAGACCTGATAACATTAATACCAGATGGACGGGGCACCAACTCCCACATCTTATTATCAATAAGAGCATTATATTCATCAGTCATAGTAATTTTCCAATTCGGGTCATTTAAGGCGGACATAGGATTACAGGGCAAGGGGGATTT
The DNA here is from genome assembly GCA_034509755.1 of Anisodus tanguticus. Taxonomy (NCBI): domain Eukaryota; kingdom Viridiplantae; phylum Streptophyta; class Magnoliopsida; order Solanales; family Solanaceae; genus Anisodus; species Anisodus tanguticus. Next base: position 19,044,856 of record CM067552.1, on the reverse strand, counting down.
AGAGACATTAGAATGTAAATTAAAATGTCTTTTAGGTGTAAAAATACCCCGCTGACTACGAGTGACCGGTCTATGACTCGAGGAAGAATTTAGTGAATTTTGGGAATTTGTCTTTGGGCTCGGACGGACCGGCCAAGCAGTGCGGTGGGCTGTTGGCCCAAATCGGTAAGCTGGAGCAGCCACTGGACCAGTTCCAGAATTGAGTTGGACTGGCCCAATTGCTGGGACTGATCTAGTTACTGGAATGTGGGACGGGACAATGGGGCCAGCGGGCAGTGGGCCCGCTGGAGAATTTTGGGTGCAGGATATGTCCGAAAATGGTGAGTAATATACGGGGATATACCATCATCCAAAAAATTATAAGATCCAGGCTCGAAAGTATGAACTTTAGTAAATGGAAATTGGGTTTCATCAAAAATTACATAGCGATTAATTATGATTTTCTTGGAGGATAAATCAAAGCATTTGTAACCACGATGATTAGACGGATAACCCAAAAACACACACAGAGTAGACCGGGCCTGAAGTTTGTTAATTGTGGTGGATGGGAATAACAGATAACACAAGCACCCAAAAACCCAAAGATGAGAATAAGACAGGTTCTTATTATATAGGATTTGGAGGAGGGAAGAATATGTCAGACCTTTGGACAGAATTATGTTAAGGAGATATGTTGCCATTTGCAGAGCATGATACCAAAAATATGGAGGTACAGAAGCATAGAGTAAGAGGGTGCGGACAATGTTATTTATGGAATGAATTTTGCATTCGACTTTCCCATTTTGAGAAGATGTATGAGGGCACGAAAAACGAAAATTGATCCCATTATTATCACAGAATTCCCGAAATACCCTATTGTCATACTATTTCCCATTATCACACTGAATATTTTTTATTTCTCTTTCGAATTGTGTTCTAATGAATGCTCTAAATTTTATGAAGATAGAAAACACTTGAGATTTATTGGCAATTGGAAACGTCCACAAAAATTTAGAATAATCATCCAAAAAAAGAACATAATATCGATGACCTAACGAACTTAGAACAGGAGACGTCCATAGGTCGCTATGAATAATATCAAATGGCATTGAAGTATGAGAATTTGAGTCCACAAATGGCAACTTAATATTTTTTCCTAACGAACAAGATTGACAAATTTGGGTACAACTCGTACCCTTACAAGAAATAAAGCTATTTTTATCTAAAACTGATAAAATAGAAGATCCCGGATGACCAAGGCGAGCATGCCACAAGGAAAGAGAAATGGCTGCAAAAGTTGAAGGCAAGGCTTGACTTGATGGACTGAAACCGGGTGTGATAGGATACAGATCTCCCCTACTATCACACCTCATGAGAGGACTCCCCGTCTTGAAATCCTTCACAGAAAAACCAAACGGATCAAATTCAACAGAAACGGAATTGTCAGTGGTGAACTTGCGGACAGACACTACGTTTTTAATCAATTTAGAGGCATGTAAAGTATTTTTCAAGATAAGGGGTGGATTGGGGGGAGACAACGTTTTATGACCATAACCCTTAATTGGAATAGAGTTACCATTTCCGATAATTATACCCCGAGGGTTGCTCAAATTGGAATAAGACGAGAGAGTACCTTGATCGGAAGTCATGTGTGTCATTGCGCCGGTGTCCATGTACCAATTTGGATCCAGTTGCGTCAACCCAAGTGTGTGCATTGCGGTCTCTATGTCGGTGGGAGTGGGGCCTGCTGCGTGGTGGGCTTGCGGAGGCCGCGGCCCAAGTATTCCACGATGGGACTGAACTAGGCTGTAGCTGCTGGAGCTGGCGTTGCTGGGCCACTGGCCAATGGGCCACCACTGCTGGTTGTTGGGCCTGAAAGGCTGGCCAGCCCACTAGCTGCCGGTATTTGCTGGAACGTAGGGGTTGCTGGCCCACGGCCCACTGCCCCAGCCCCACTGCCATGGGCCCCACTGCTGGGACCAGGGGGTGGTGGGCCACTGTTCACTGGACGGGCCCCACTGCCTGCTTGCTGACCGTCGGAACCACCACCGGAACCGCCGTGTTTGCCCCCGCGATTTTTGTTATTATTCTTACGATTATTTTTGCCGCCACCATGATTATGGTTTTAGCCCGAATTATTAACAAAACCCGAAAAACTTGGGGAGGACGCCATCATGAAGACTGGGCTTGCTCCGGTAGCCGCCTTTTTAGCCAAACCGGCTTCTTCCAAGGTAAGCATGGAGCGGGCTTGATAAAAGCCGGGAAGAGGGTTGCTTTGACGAAGGAGAGTTCCAACACCATTATAGGCCTCCGAAAGGCCAGCAACCAATTGTAGAACCAGACGATTATTTGTTACAGGTGCGTCAACATTACGGAGTTGATCCACCAACTCCTTGAGTTTCTTGCAATATGCATAGACGTTTGGAAATTCTTCCATGCGAACTAGAGAGAATTCCTGCTCGAGTGTGACGACACGTGAATGTTGGTTATCTTGGAATATGTCACGCAATCTATTCCAGGCAGCCATAGCCGTGGTATCCGGCCCAATAATCGTCTGTAGAAAGTCAACCGAAATAGTGGAATAGATCCACTGGAGAACGGTAGCATCAAGAGTAATCCATAACTGAGGATCCTCCGCGGGAAGAGGTGTAGCGGGAGGAATGGTGTGATGAATAACTTGATGGGAGATAGCGTGAATTTTAAATAATTCTGCCCACGTCGCATATTGGACGTTTTCCATCTCAAGTACAATAGGGATATTGTTCTTGACGTTAGAAACCATGAGGGCAGGGTGATAATTGTTCTTAGAAATATTGAAAGAACAAAGAAGGAGGGGAAATTTGGGAAAAGAGAGATTTTGAGAGCGGAAGACTAATTTCGAAAGAGAAACCTGAGGGGGGGGGGGGGGTTCGGCGAGAATGGACAAAATTTTGGGAGAGAAAATTTTTGTAAGACCTAGTCTCTTGATACCATGAAAGAAATAATCCCCTTGATTATTTTCATTAATAGAAAGGTATTTATACAAGTTACAAAATAGGAGAATTCTATTCCTATTCTATTCTAAAAACCTTATTCTACCATAATTCTAACTATACAATTATGGTAGGTGTATCATCCTAATTTAGGTAACAAATACATTACAATATACATCAAATATATGTACCATATATACAAGATTACATTATGTAATATGCCCGTGATTTGTTGGGCTTCCGTGACTGCCAGTGGGCTGGGCTACTGCTTTACTCCATTTGCCCATGATATACACTTCTGTATATCGGGTGTATATCACTGGTATATTGTTATGTTTAACAATTAGTATAATAGAAGAATCTTTAGGGGAGGATATGACGAGTTTATGTTTCTGAATGAAATTAAGAATAAAATATATAACTTTTACACTAAAAAAAAATATCCCACATATTACTTTACAACGAATTGAAGGGCTAGTACAGAAGTCAGACAGTTTTGAGCTGGGTTACATTAGGCTAGCATTTTGAAGGCCTTTTCCAAATAACGGAACGGGCAAAGGTATTGAATTCTCCAGCCTGTGAGGGTAAGGCAGATTAGCTCATTTTGACGACTCTACCTTTACCTCTCCTATAAGTTGGCCTCATATTGTAAGTAGTACCCATGTAAAATTTTGATTAAAAAGGTTCGAATGACCAAATGTCTTCTAGTAACTTCCCAAGAACGACATAACATCAGATCTTCTAAATTACACTGGGATTAATGTAAACTACACAACTATCTTCCACATGCCATATATTGTTGCGCACCTGTATTTCAGAAGTCATACAAATGATTAGATTGGTGCATAACTCAATTGTCGTTAGTAGGTGGAGCTAAGAACCACAAGAAGTTGAGAAGAGTAATAGGTTAGGTTGAAGGAACAACACCATTACTACAAGTCAAACCCAAGTTACATCCCTTTAGCCTTATCAATCTAAACTTTAATCTTGTAAGTTCCATATGAATTTAGCACAACTGAAGTAGCTGCTAATTTGATTACCATCAACAACAATAAATCACATAAGGTTTATCATCCATGATAGTGAAACTAACCTCCTATGTTGTCTACAATTTTAGAGTGCTTTCTGTATCTACCAACATAATCAAGCTTTTTTCCTTCAATATCATCATATCAATTTTTTTCAACTGGCATTTTCGTGTTCTGCACCGTAGCCTTTATGGCATTCAGTTGTTCAAGTTTTATATTAAAGGCCTGAGCAAAATACCTATAAACCTTTCCTGGCCATACTTGAGGGTCTTCTTCTTCAAAAAGAAAAATCCACGACGGAAAGGGCAGTGATTCGATTTTTTTTACTGTTGATGCGATGATTCCATTATGCTACCAGTGGAATGAATAAAAGGGAATTAAAAAAATTCAAGAAACGAGAGAAATTTACCAATGCCCAAACCAATTGGATCTTGTCAATTACATTGGAATCCAACTGAATTACAGTCACTTACTCCTCGCCCAAATCGAATCTTATCAATTACACTGTAAAACAACTAAACTACAATTACTTTCTCCTTGCTATAAGCCGCTCCCCACATGTTCTCGGGCGATGAGAAATTGGGAAAAGAAGCCAAAAATTTAGTTAGTTATAATATAATCCTAGCGGCCAACTTCCAATTATTAGCCAAATTAATCTTTAGATAGTCTATTCATTAACTATTTGTGACTTTTATTTTCGACTACGCGAAGGTAATATCGTATGCCATTTAAAATTATTATTCTTGCCAACATTCATTCCGCCAAATTTTAAACTCAAATTACAAATCGTGACACCACAAAAATCCTCCTCTCACTAGATACCCCTTCCTAAATACTAAGATCTAGAAATTAAAAGAGCTCCCCAAGGAAAGGTATTCATCCATTGAGCTTCACTCATCTTGTTAGTCGGTCACATACACCTACATGCTTCACCTGATAATAAAAAAAAAAGCAGCTTTAGCAAAATTACAACTGAAAAAAACCTAGCATAGTTGTCTGCCTTTTACCATTATTTTATAAATTGCCACCTCTATTCTAGCCTTGCTCAACCATGAACCCACCTAGTGAATGCTCTTAAGAAATTGACTCGTAGTTAACTATATTCTATCTTTGCAAAATGTGTAATCCTTTAAACCGCTTTCAACATTCATAGATCAGCCTTATTCCAGTTCTTTCCTCTTGTCTGCAGCAGTATAATAGGTCGAGTTGAGGAGAAATTTTATTCCATGAGTTACAAGAATTGTTAGTTGTATTGAGACCCTTTTGTACGATCTGTGGGACCCACAAGTATACTTACTCTTTCACTCTTTCGGCCTCTTCTCACCCGTTGTTGCTCAGTCCATTTACATCCACTTCTCTTGCTCCTCCCAAGCACCCCAATACCTCTTCATAAACTTCTTCATCTCCATAATCTCTCTGCTTTCAGTAAATCTATTCGAAATTGCATAACGGACAGTTGGAAAATCTGCATCAGTTATGAGAGAGAAACTAAGGGATGGTGTTGTCAAATTGGTTTTTGGAAAAATTGAAAAATATGAAATGTGAATGAGGAAATCTTGTCCAACGATAATGAAGGAAAAATAGCAGTAAAGGTTCTTGGGAAAGGGAAAATAACTCTAACGTTTGAATTAAAAAGAGCAGCTCGAATTTACGGTTGTTAACTATATAGAAGTAGATATCAAATGAATAAGTTGCTACTAGTACAGCATAAAGACAAACGAACTTAAAAATGAATCCAAATTTACAGCTCCAAAATACCATGATATACTATTTGACCTCGATATTCCCACCCTTTCTTCTGTATCTCCAGTAAAGAATATAACGCAAAATAAAGAACAATAATGCAAACTCCACCGTGGAAGAACAGGGGAAATGGAATATGGTGAGTAACGACTAAGCGATGTAGCTGGCTTTATCATGCTATCCCATCCCATAGGAATACCTCATCCAGAAAGACTTCATCCCCAAACTTTCCGAGCAGAAGGCAGCCATTACTATGCACTTACTTCCAATGTTGAGAGCTTCCTGCAGACTTGTCCAAGTTAGCAGAGCTACCACATACACAAGTGTGACTAGAAACCATAAGACCTTGACTTGCAGAAATTATTCGGAGAAATCGGTCTTCTTCCTTTTTTTCCATAAAGGAAATCTTTCAGAGAATCTTAATTAATTAATACACTTAAATCTTAAAATTTTGGAAAAACTTTTGAGTGACTAGTAGCACTTTGATCATACCATATGGATATTTAGTCTCATACTTCCAAAGGATGCCACATGCATTGCGCATGGATGCACCCATATCAAAGAAGGAAAGCTCAAAGATAGCAGCAAGTGCCTTCTCAACTAACACACGAACACAGAGAGCTAGGTTATTCACTATATAGATTGTCTGCCTTTGTTTTACATACTGCGAGTTCCCTCCCATTAGAAAGTGCAGCAATAGTTGCATTACATAGTTCACAGAGCTATTTCCTGGGTTCGATTCAAACATGCCAAAGTTGCTGACTTATGGTCTCAACTCTCAAGTTATGTTATTTGAGGGGCAGAGACAATAAGTCATTGGTAAAGTATCTGATTTAGAACAGAACAGAAATAGGACTCACCAATCTATATCTTGTCAAAATCATCATCGAAGGCATCATCCCCATCATCTGACAAATGAAACAGATAGTCAATGTGCTGCAACTTGATCATTCAGAATTTCTGGTAAGTTTACTTTACTTTCCTTAACCACAAATTAGGTTCATCAACAGCAACAAGACAAGCAAATCTAAAAATGAACGACTTATCAATCTAGAAAAACAGGACATGAAATATAAAATATAAAAAAGTTATAATGCAACTCATTAAGTTAAGAAGCCTATCAGCCAGTTTAAGCAACTTATAACTAGAACATGATTGGATTGGCAAATTGAACTAAAATACTTCAATCATCGGATTACTTCTACAACGCAGAAAATTAAGACCAGTTTTTTGGTGGTGATCAGTGTGGACATTTTAAGCTTCTGCAAAGAAAAATGGATATGACTCGTGTGATTACTAACGCTATGTGGACATTTGACATAATTTATAGTGGTGAACGTTATTTGGTAAAAAGAAGCCATACTTGAAAGGAAAGATGCACAAAAACTATGGTGAATGAGAAGGAAAGATAAAAAATTTATGCTCTTGATTGGATTTTCTGAAAATGTCTTGCAGATTTTTGTGCATCCTGTATGCATATATTTAAGTTTTATGCTCTTGATTGGGTTTTGTGAAATTGTCTTGCAGATCTTTGTGCATACGTCTATGCATATCGTACTACTAATCCTAAATACTATTTGAAGACTCATAACTCAAATGATTGCAAGAGAGATGGTAATTGTGAATCCAAGACAACTAAAGATAACTGCATGAAAATAATTGCTTTCTAGAATTACTTTATTCATGACGGCAACAGATTACGGTCACAATCTTGAGTGAAGTGGACACACAAACTGTATGCAAACTTAAATTTAACAAAAAACAGAGGAACATAGTTATTACTATTATCATTATTATTTTTAAAATGTAAGATATACAATTACCACGGTTACAACGGACTCAAATTGTAAAAACTGTTTTTATCAATCCAATAATACCGTGTACTGAAAGGGAAAATGACACCTAGCTAATATACTACAAAGGACTGAAGCTGGTATGTTCAGTCTGATCTTACTTTTTATTTGTTTCCTTCTGATTTCCTTTTTGTTAGAAAAGTGACACATGCAAAGAGCAGGGAAAGAATGATTGACTACAAAACTATATCTTTCCTGAATTACGCAAACAAGGAAAGAACAATTCACTGTTGGAAAATATGTTGAAGTGTAAATAGAGTACCTGGCCCATCATCACTGTCTTCTCCAAGGAGAAAAACATCCAAATCCTGGTCTGATGATGAGGTTTCCTTCTTATTTTTCTGGGATGCTGCCTCAACCACTGGTTTAGAATTTGTTCCAGCTAATGAAACCTCCTTTTCACTCTCACCTTGTGCCTTTTCAACAGATTTTGTTTCGGCCTCTTCCATGTATTTCTTTTCATACCTAATTCAGATGTAACCTAAATTAGTGAAGCTATCACTACTATATATGGGCTAAATACAGGAAAGCATACTTGTATAGAGAAGAAAATTGAGGTTTGTTGCACCCAAGGGTGTGTCCTAGTGGTCAATGAAGTGGGTTGAGAACCATGAGGTCTCAAGTTCAACTCTCAGTGGAGGCAAAAATACTAGGTGATTTCTTCCGAGCCTTGGTGGACAACAAAGCTACCTAGTACTTGTGCTGGTGGGAGGTAGTAGGTTTCCTGTGGAATTAGACGAGGTGCGCGCATGCTGGTCTGGACGCCACGGTTATAAAAAAAAAAGGTTTTTTATATTTAGGCATTTTGAACCAAATACTCTGCCTATTTTACCATGTACCTCAATTTTCTGGAAAGCAGCTACATATTTATAATGCCTTACCTTGTTCTTTTATTTGGGAGGCAAAACTCGCTCTTAGTTTAAAGCCTCCACAAGGTCTTCATTGACGTGTTAACAGTTAACACCACCAATTTGTTACATCAATATAGAAATTATACCTACATTCATTAATTATTATTATAATATTAATATTACTAATAATAAGTAACATATTTGAGTCAAAAGGCACTTAAGATAGCGTGAAGTGTATACACCTGATCACTACAGTTCCCTTTCTAGCTAGGAGACTAAGAAAGTTCATTATGCTTTTCACATCATTGGCATTACTTATTTTACACCAAAAAGCCAAATGAGAAATACATAAGCACTTTAAACTGAGAAATGTCCTCAGCTTTGCTTTGAGAAACCCTCTGCTTCGACAGCATGCGGCAGATGCAGACTATGTCCCATATTTTGTTTCTCTCCTTGCCAAATTCTTTGTTAAACCAGCAAAGCATTAAATTCTTAACTGTTCTTGGCATATACCACTTAAGAACAAACATAATGAGGAAGAACTGACACAGTTATGAAGCCATGTGCAGTGAATGAATAGTTGGTTCACAGATTTTGTGCCAGCCTCACATAAATGGCATCTATTGCATAATACAATCCCCCTATTCTGAAAGATTATCTTGTGAGAACAACCTCATGCATCAAAGTCATGAAATTCCTGAATTAGTTTTAGAAAGAAAATTTGTTATTCCATTTTAATTACTCTTGCACTAGCCTTTGTTTAGAGATCTTCGACTACCATTGAATGATTATCTCCTTCTGGATTTTGTGAGTTCACCAGAGAAAGTGCAGAAGGATCACTTGAATGCTCTAGATTGAGTTTTAACTACTGCACTCCAAGTACTCTTCTACCCTAATCCTCGACCTCCATACCTTCCTATCTAAGGTCATGTCCTCCTCAGTGAACTGAAGTTGTGCCATGTCCAGTCTAATCACCTCCCCCCAGTTCTTCTTAAGCCTACCTTTACCTCTTAGTATTTGTTATCACCGAGACAATCACACCCTGTGTCATTATACTGTCTTCTTACGAATTTCCTTCTTATCAGTAAAATAAAGAAAATGAAGAAACTGGTGAAGGAAAACAATTCAGCTCCAGACATGCCCTTCCACAGCATCAGATGAAATGAGAATGACACTAGTCTGTAATCGTCAAACAATTAGCCTAGTCAATTCCAAACCATCAGAACCCTTGGAAAGGCTAACTCTCTTCTTAATAAACTGTCAAAATCTTCACCCCTTAATCCAGACTAAATTAAGTCAGCTATTTTATACTGAAACCTTTACCCAATTATAAAGCTGACATGATTCCGCATAACATCACAACGTACTCCAAAAGTACAGATAAAATAAGTAAGTTTACGTAACATAAGAGATTATTATGTGACATGAAATGAAAGATCTCCAGTGAGGTACTTACGGGGCCACATGACTGTTAACTAGAATAAAGTAGATTCTCCAGAACTTCCTCTCCCTCATTATGCGCGGGCATAACTCATATCTTAGCTTTGAAATTTCCTGCAAACATACCATTCTAATGCTCTTATTAACAATGACAATTTTTCAAAAGGCACACTTTTGTTTTCCCTTATCAGACAAAAAAAGTCGATCGCGCGGAATCGAAGAATTACAAATGACCTTACAAAAATAATTTAATTGTGTAAACCGAAAACTGAACATTGCTGTCACAAGAATTGCAAAACCTTACGGAAACCCCCACATTGTGAACAGTTTTTTCCCTTTCCATAGACCTCAAAATCAAAAAGATATGGTTCAGCAGCAAAAATCAGAATAGCAGACAACAAACTTCAACTTTTTACAGAAAGATAAAAGAGCACTCAACAAAAATTGTGATGTACCATGAAATGACAAGAGAAGCTGACCAGGACCTTATAAACTCAAAACACCAAATAAAGCAACAAACTTTGAGACCCTTGAGATTTAGGCTTGATTAAGCACAACTGCATAAGACTGATTTTCTTTTTAAATAGTAACTCTGAGCAGGTAATTCTATGTGAGTTCCGCAAAGAATAACCAGTACCAAGTACAGATAAATGAGAGGGGATACAATAGGCTGATGACGAACTTCAAACTAATGTAATTATCTTAATACTGAATTCACCAATAGGTTCTGACCAGTATCTTATGAAATGAGACAGATTAGTGTGGAATGTTTATAGAAGATTAATATAGCTGACTCCAAGCTAGTTTGGAATTGAGATGTAGTCTATTGATTGACTGACTCTGTGAGGGTGATAACAACAGAAGTCATACCCCCTTTTTTTATATAAGGAACAACAAAAGTCATACCTTGACAGATGAAAGAACAAATTTTGCATGTTTTTCCTGAAATTCTGTAAGATCCTGCCGAACATTTGAGAATGTAGGAATATCAGAGATCACTGAATCATCTGCACACAGAAGACATACTTCAGTTAAGCTACTTTTTATTTTGAAATGGTAGTTAAGCTAGTTTCTTTTGAAAATAGGAGACTGAAAAGAGATAGACAAGGGAAAGTGTGATTAAGTAGACCCAAAGGTGCAAGAGAATATGTTGCTAGTTCTATAGAAGAATCATTAGGAATTGTAAGGTAAATCACACTTTTTTTTATAAATAATGGAAACACTGCCCATGAGAGCTTGCTCACATAGCCAGTCACCCGGTCCCAAACCTAGATTAAGGAGGAGGATTGTGATAGCTTGACGGTCACGTAAAACAAGTCTATTTATGATAAATCCTCATAATAGCTTATTGAGTTGGAATTAAATGGGTCCAAATGGAGTGTTCGGATATTAAGGATTCATATAACGGACTCCAACTAGCTTGGGATGGAGGCATTATATTAGTAGTTGTTGATAAATGAGGGAAATCACAATTCTTTAACAAGTTTGCTGCAAAGAACTACAAATGGCATGCTCTATAAATTATGGCAAGAGATGGGGATCTCTAAAACATATGGATTCAGTTTTATTTAGATAGAAATTGGTCTTTGCTATTAGAATCCAAGAAATGAGAAGAGGAAAAAGTTGCTTCTATAAACACCTTTTCTTGAGCTAACTGCTAATGCTTCATGATTTTATCTAAATCCTCCCATACCATTCCAACAGTGTCCAATTGCCCATGCTTTGGACTTGGCATGTTCCATTTGCAAATTTGCAGGGTGCTTTTTCCAGAAACAAGCACAATGACATTTATATATCTCATCGCTTCTAAGAAGGATGAGGCTAACTAAGTGTATTGCCTGACTGAACTATTTGAATGTTAAGAAAATCTACAAATATCATGATAACTAGTGATTCTATAGAATATAAAACACAGTTAGGATTTTCCGCCAATAAGAACACACAATTGGTTGTCAAGACTAATAGCTGGACCTAGTGAAATGAAACAAGGTTGTGCATCTATTGTAAATCTAATTTGCATGGATAGGTTACAGATGAACCAAACTAATGGATTTCAAGGTTAAAAACTAACGTTGTCACTCTCCCATGCTTCAAATGTTAATCCAAACGATCTAATTATAAGTTTCACCTCAAGCTAGAGAGGAATATTAATAAAATGTTTTCCTGAACATACTTGGTTTGGCTCTATACACTGTGTCATAATTATGCATGTGTAAACTTATACATGCAGTAATGAAATGAATGAACGTAGCGAATGTGGGGATTACTTGAAAGAAAAATTATGCATGCAGTAATCTCAATTAAATGAAATGAAATTACTACAGTATCGAATGTAGAGGTTACTCCAAAACAATTTGAACATCTTGTCAGTATAAAACCCTGCATAATAACTGAATAATAAACCTAGTGTCTCTAGAGCTTCTAGTAGTTTCTTCTTTGTACCTCCATATGTACTTCTGCCATAAAGCATTTTATATGTCCATAGTTATAGTTCCCCAAATAGCGAAATAAAATAAAAAAGAACTAGAAAAAGGATCTTGTTCGCTTTTGATACTATCACAAAAAATTAGATTGCAACTGTGACATAGCTAAATGTAACTTTTATTTTATAACCATGGTCTCCGAATCAGTTTACGCGCACCTCAACTAATTCCACTAGATACTTGTCACCTCTCACCAGCAACAGGTACAACCAGTTACCAGGAAACGCTATCCAACAAGGCTAGAACAGATGTGAAAAAATAACCTAGTATTTTTTAACGTGAAACCTCATGATTGTCAGTAGGCCACACCCCTGGGTGCTACATAGCTAAATGTAATATCCTCAAATTGGTGAATTTCTCTTTTACATTCAGCAGAGAGAACTAAATGATCCAAATTTCAATCAATTTTACTTGTTTGAGCAATTGAATGAACTCCAAAATTGAAATATCATAGTTTTCCCAGTACAATAAGTAGTAAATTACCTTCAAGTGGAAAATCCTGAAAGGTATTAATGGTGATCCCCTTAACGAATTCTCTCAAGTCATCGGTAACTCCAAATTTCTCGAGATCGGCAAGCGTAGGGGCATCCGACATCGTTTGAGGAGCAGCTGAGGAGGAGGAAGGAATTTGAAACTTGATCTGTTTGAGAGCATCCACTTTGATTTGATCGGCGCGTTTGGAAGCCTCGGCGGCGAATTCTTTTGATAGTTTAGATGCTTCTAAAACGACGTCGGAGAGCTTAGAAGAACCAATGGTTAACTCATGTGAACGATTAGCGGCTTCTTTAGTGAATTCTTGTGTTCGCTTTGCTGCTTCTTCGGCGAAACTACGAGCCTTTTGCCAGAAATCCATTCAGCTATTTTGGACTTTGTGAGATTAAAGAGAAGCTAATATTGGAAATGGTAAGAGTACTGACTTTTAATGAGCAACAGTTAAGAACGAGAATTGACAAGAGTTTTTTGTTTTTTTCTTTCTTCTCGAAATAAGGGAGGGAGGGAGCCGGAATTTGCTACTCCTATTTCTTATGAATTTTTTCGTCATCCAGTAATGTTATGTAAAAATTAACTATGTTTGAATTATAATAGAGATATTATCAATTAATAAATATTTGATTCGTTATACTAAAAATTATTGCATACTGTGCATTTTAAAATTTGATTCTTTTATATTCTAACAATAACAAATATTCATCAATAGGAATGGTTATTTTTGTTAGTTAATAATTTTAATTTTCATATTGCTAATTTTGCATTTTTATTCCATTTTATATTATTCATAAATTAATACATAAAATTCTACATAATTTATTAATCATGCAAATCAAAATATTATATAAAGTAATCCTAAAATTTAGGGATAATTTCAGAAAGGTGTTACATCATCTTGATTGTGACCAACTCTTTTAAAAAAATACACCTTAGAAAAATAATGTAATGATTTGTTAGTAAAAAAGATATGTTCTCTACCTTTTCATTCATTATTGTGTACAATATATAGTAGTACATGATTATTGACAAAGCTACAAGTTAGGCTACAAACTAGGTAACTAATTACAATGAGAATATTAACTAACTAAATATAAAAGATATTCAATGCTATGGTAATATTCTATCACACCCCCGCAGTTGAAGCGGGAGGTTCTCGTACGCTGAGACTGGCTCGGAAATCATCAAAGAGTATGCGCGGAAGTCCTTTGGTAAATATGTCAGCAATTTGATACCGAGAAGGGATATGAAGGACACGAACTTGTCCACGAGCAACTTTATCACGTACAAAATGAATATCCATTTCAATGTGTTTAGTGCGCTGATGTTGAACGAGATTTCTGAAAAGATATATCGCACTTACATTGTCACAGTAAACCAATGTAGCCTTGCGGATTGGGCAATAAAGTTCCAACAGAAGTTTTCGTATCCAACAAGAATCATAAACAACATTCGCGACTCCTCTATACTTGGCTTCGGAACTGGATCGAGACAAAGTAGGTTGTCATTTAAAAGACCAAGAAAACAAGTTATCTTTGAGAAAAACACAGTAACCCGACGTGGATCGTCGAGTGTTGGGACATCCACCCCAGTCAGCATTAGTGTAATAGGTGAGACCAGAGACTCAAGACTTGTACAGGTGCAAGCCGAAGTGGAGAGTATCTTGGACATATCGCAAAATACGTTTGAGAGCATTCATATGTTCATCCTTCGGGCTGTGCATATGTAAGCATATTTGTTGCACGGCATAAAATATATCTGGTCTCGTAAAAGTGAGATATTGTAATGCTCTTGCTAGACTGCGATATTGAGTAGGGTCTTCATATGGAGAACCCGAAGAGGCACTAAGTTTGGAATTAGTGTCCATCGGTGTGGGGGCAGATTTACAAGAAATCATGTCTGCTCGTTCAAGAATCTCTTCGGCATACTTTCTTTGACAAAGAAATAAGCCACATGCATGTCTCGTAACAGCAATGCCCAAAAAATAGCTTAGGGGGCCCAAATCCTTCATAGCAAATTCAGAAGCAAGGAGTGGCATAATGGATTGGTGAAGTACATCAGAAGAGGTAGTTAATATGATATCATCAACATATAATAAAATGTATGTCATGTCATTACCCTTGCTATAGATGAAAAGTAAATGAACAGATTTGCTATGTGAAAAACTAATAGAGGATACAAACTCAGTAAATCGTTGATACCATGCACGAGAAGCATGTTTTAGTCCATAGAGTGATTTCTTCAAATGACACACATAATCTGGATGAACCGGATTCCTTAATACCATAGGCTGATGCATATAAACAGTTTCATGAAGGTACAAATGCAAGAAGGTATTTTGACATCAAGTTGATGAATAGGCCATGATTTGGACAAGGCAATGTTGAGAACAGTCCGAATAGTTGCTGGTTTCACCACCGGGCTAAAAGTTTCATCACAATACACACCAACCTGTTGAGACCTGACATCACATACAAGACGGGCCTTGTGCCTCTCCAAATAACCATCAGATTTATTTTTATGTCAAAAGATTCACATAGAATGAATAACATTAACATCAGCAAGACGGAGCACTAGATCACACATCTTATTTTCAATAATAGCATTATATTCTTCTATCATGAAAGCTTTCCAATTTAGATCGGACAAGCCATTTTTTGGGTTGCGAGGAAGAGGTGAAGGGGCAATCAAAGTCAACAAATTGAATTGTCATTTGGGTTTGGAAATGTAGTGCATAGCACGGGTTTATATTGTTCGTAGAGGTGTCGTAGGGGGCTGGATTGGTGTGGGCTAGACGGGATGTGGCTGAGATAGATGTGGGCTGTGAGGGAAGCCGAGCGAGTTGTGATCGGGAAGGTGGGGCTGTGTCGCAGGCCAAGAAGAGGCAAGGGCGGGCTGGGAAGGTTCGGAACTCGAGCGGAATTTGGGACACCGATGGGTGGGCTGGGCCATGGTTTCTATAGTCGGGTTTGGTGGCCCACCCAACACGGGACGGTGTGTATTGTGTCGAGCTCCGATGACGGTAGCGACTGATTTTTGCAATTGATGAATTAAAAGGAGATTGAGGCCATCATTTAAAAAGTCATAAGAATTCGGAGGCAGAGAATGCAACTTGGCAAAAGAGAATTGGGAATCATCGAATATGACATACCTAGAAATGATTATTTTGCGGCTGGACAAATCGTAACAGTTATAACCTCGATGATTAGACGGGTAACCAAGAAAGACACATACATGGGTTGGAATGAGATTGAAGTTTATTGATTTTGATGGAGGGATGAAGGGGGTAGAATAGGCACCCAAAAGTTCATAAGTGCTTAGAGGAAGGATCCTGAAGATAGAGAACTTGAGTCGGAGACTTGTTCTTGAGAGACTTATTTGGGAGGATGTTTAAGAGATAGGTTGACATTGATAGAGCGTGATATCAAAAATAGGGGGATGGAGGTGTGGTCAAGAATGGTACAAACTAAGTTATTTATGGTTCTTAGTTTTCGTTCGGCTTTGCCATTTTGGGGAGAGGTGTGGGGGCATGAAAATTGAAAAACAAGACCATTTTTGGCGCAAAAGAGTTTAAATTTTTTATTGTCGAATTCTCTCACATTGTCACATTGAAAACATTGATATTCTTTTAAAATTGTGTCTTAATTAAAGCACTAAAGGATGAAAAATGGAATAGACTTTAGACTTATTGCCAATAGGAAAAGTCCACAGGAAATTTGAGTAATCATCCAAAAATAACATATAATATTAATGCACAGTCGTGCTTAAAATGTGAGAAGTCCATAAATCATTATGTATGATATCAAATGCCATTAAAGTGCAAGAGAATGAAGAATAAAATGGTAACTTGACATGTTTCTCAAAAATATAAGATTCACAAACAGGAGGGCAAGATAAATGTTTGCAATCAATAAACTTATTTTGCTAAGGAAGTGTAAAACAGAGTCTCCCGGATGTCCCAATCTATTATGTCATAGAATAGACAAAATAGTTGCAAAGTTTGATGGAGAGGAGGCTAGATGGCCTATGGTGGTGGTGATAGGATAAAGGTCCCCGGTGCTATCACATCTCATTATTCGCATCCCTGTTAGGAGGTCCTTCACAGAAAAACCAAAATGATCAAATTCATGAAAAACATTATTATCGGTTGTGAAATGATGCACAGAGATTAAATTTTTGATAAGTTTCGGGGCATAGAGGACATTTTTTAAAGTTAATGAGAGATGTGGTGGGGAGAGTGATTATTGTCCATAACCTCGAATGGAAATGTCTTGTCCACTACCAATAATAATATTACGGTTTAAATTGCTCATATTGAAATATGATGAGAGAGTACCTTGGGATGCCGTCATATGAGATGTTACGTCATATCCATGTACCAATTTTCATCTGGAACGTTAAGAGACATCGTGTGCATTGCCACCTCAAAATCTGTTGGTGCGTAAGTTGACGGAGGAGAAACATGTGCATTGTATGCTTGTTGTGGACGTGCTCCGAGGATTCCAGGCTAGGGCTGTCGAGTTGGAGGTTTAGCCCAGGATGACGTCGGGTAGGGGCAAGGTGAAGCAGCCCACGCTTGCTGGCCCTACGCTGCCCACGGTGGGTATGCAGCCCACATTGGAGGTTGCTGCCACTGTTGTGGGTGGATACTGGCCAGCGGGGGCTATCTTTTGCGGCCTCTGCAAGAATTTTTGCCTTTGTTGTTGTTCCAGAGATGTGGACCTCATTTTGGATCGTTGGTGTGCCGGTGATGTGGACCGGAACCCTAGCCCCTTATGTTGGTAGGTGGTCCGCCGACGGTGCTAGCGTTAGCCGCTGCCTTCTTGGTTTTGTGAGTTTCTTCAAGGATAAGTCTCGACCGAGCCTCATTGAATGGAGGCAACGAAGTGCTTTGTTGGAGGATTGTAGCGATGCCGTCATAATTTTACTTTAAACCCGCAATTAGTTGCATGACCAACCATTGATTTTTGACTGGTGCACCGACGTTTGAGAGTTGATCAACAATCATTTTAAGTTCTTGACAATAGGCCGACGTATTAGGAAAATCGTCCTGTTGAATGTCCATAAATTTATTTTCTAAATACAAGGCACGTTGTGTCTTGTTATCATGAAAAATGTTTTCCAATTGCTCCCATATTTGTCTTGCAGTAGCGTCAATTTCAATGATTGTATGTAATAGATCATTCGAGATTGTGCCGTAGATCCATTGTAGAACAACCGCATCTAATCGTGACCAAAGTTCGTCATCAGATTCAACATGTTTCTCCATGTCCTCGGCAATGGGCTTGGGTTTAGGAGGGATAGTGTGATCGATGACTTTGTACACACGATAATGGATCTTGAACATTTCCACCCAAGATGAATACTGAACTTTTTCCATCTCAAGAGTTATGTGAATGAAATTTTGATGTTGTTAACAGCAAGAGCATGATGAAATTTAGGTTGTTCATCCATTGAAAATTGGGGAGGAAGGGAGAGAGAGGGGGAGAATCCGAGAAGAAGAAGAGGGGGAGGTCGATGGCGGGAGGGGGGCCGATGGCTAGGGGGTAGGGTTTAGGTTTAGGGTTTGTCTGATATCATAAAGAAATATGTTTCCTGCCTTTTCATTTATTATTGTGTACAATATATAGTAGTACATGGTTATTGACAAAGCCACAAGTTAGGCTACAAACTAGATAACTAATTACAATGAGAATATTAACTAATCAAATATAAAAGATATACAATGATATGATAATATTGTATCAGTTAAGTCGTTTTGAAACTTTCAGCCTTTTGGAAGAAATTCATTCCGCTTTTTTGGACTTGTGATGATTAAGAGAAACTAATGAAAGTAAATGATTTAAGAAGTGACTAGAGATACTGAAAATGGTAGAATACTGAGTTTTAATGACACGGAAGAAGAGGAAGAGAAGAAATTTTATTAAAGAGTTACATAGAAGAGAAATATCTATTTACATCAAACAAAGAAGTTTTCAGTAACATTTTCGTTCTTTCTTTCTCTCGAAATAAGAAAGGAAGGGACCAGGAATGTGTATTTCTTATGGATCTATTGATTTAGAAGCAAGTTATCCAGTTATTAGAAATGCAAAAATTAATGATGCATGAATTACAATATAAAAGTTATTTATTATTAAATATCTAGTCTGTTATACTAGAAACTATTGCATAATTCATATTTTTATTTTGTAATAATATGAAATATTTGATAGAAACCGTATCGTGTATATCACGGACAAACCAACAAATTGTGTATATTTAGGTTACTTACCATATTTTGTAGAATTCTTGTACAAGTGTAATTAGGATATTAGTATTATAGTTGGAATATGATTTTCCATAATTAGAGATTGTATATTGTATATATAGACCTCTTCATTAATGAAAATAATCAAGAGATTATTCTCTTTCATGGTATCAGAAGTCTTGGGCAAAAATACCTTCTCCCATGAATATTCTGCTTCCCTCTTCCTCCTCGGGAATCGAGTCACGCCGTTGGACAATAATTTTTTCTCGTCTTTCTCTTCCAAAATCCCTTTTTTCTCGTCTTGTTCTTTCTTCATGTCTATCTCAAAGAACACGTTTCATCCTGCCCTTACCATCTCCAACATCAAGAATCACATCCCTATTGTTCTTGGGATGGAAAACGTCCAATATGCGACATGGGCGAAATTATTTAAAGTTCACGCACACTCGCATCAAGTCTTTCATCACATCATCCCCTCGGTAACAGGCAAGGAGAAGGTGCCTACCCCCGAGGATGACACTGCATTATGGACAACCCTTGATGCTACCGTTATCCAGTGGATTTATTACACTCTCTTTACAGACCTCTTGCAGACGATTATTGAACTTGACGCCAAAATGATGGAAACTTGGAATAGGGTGCATGATATATTCCAAGATAACGAAAATTCCCGTGCTGTCAATCTTGAGCAGGAATTTTTCCATGTTAACATGGAGGATTTTCTGAATGTTTTCGCCTATTGTAAAAGGCTAAAGGAAATGGTGGACCAACTAAAAAACGTTGGTGCTCCCGTCACCAATGATCGTCTTGTTCTTCAAATGGTTGCAAGCCTATCAGAGGCCTATAATGGCATTGGGGCGCTTCTTCGTCAAAGTAATCATCTCTCACCATTCTACCAGGCCCGTTCCATGCTCACCTTAGAAGAGGTCGGCTTGGCTAAGAAGACGGATACCAGAGCAAATTCTGTCATGATGATGGCAACGTCGGATGACCCTCACTCGTTCTCGGATAATTCTAGTCAAAATCGTAACAATGGTGGCGGCAAAAAGGGTAAAAAATTGTAAAAAATGGTGGCAAGAACCGTGGCGGTGGCGGCAGTAGCGATGGTAAGAACAGTGGGTCGTAGACCCACTGGCCATAGCCTTGGGCCAACTAGATGTAGGGTTGGGACAGAGGCCAGTGGCCCAACTCACCGTACCCACCATCGACTTTTCTTGGAAATTGGGCCCAATTCCATAATACAATCAGGCCCAATTTTTCGATGTAGAATGCACGTCCTGCTGGGCTGTAGCAGCAGGTTAGCCTGCTTGGGCCTCGGCCTCATCAGGCCTTCATTGTGGCAGGCCCAGCGGCAGTTCTGACGCCCATGGATATTGAGGCTGCGATGCATACACTTGGATTAAATCCCCTTGACGCAAATTGGTATATGGACACCGGTGCCACTTCTCACATGACATCTGCACCAGGTAATCTCTTCTCTTATTTCAATTTGAGCAATAATCGTGGTATAACTGTTGGTAATGGTTATTTAATCTCAATTCATTGTGGTCACACAAATTTGTCTCCCCCGCATCCACCTCTAGTCTTAAAAAATTTTCTTCATGCCCCTCACTTAATTAAAAATTTAGTGTTTGTCCAAAAATTCACAACTGATAATTGAGTTTTTGTTAATTTTGACCCTTTTGGATTTTTTTTTGAAGGATTTCAAGACGGGGATACCTCTAATGAGATGTAATAGTAGAGGAGAGCTTTATCCAATCACCACCGCCACCATTTCCACTAGTCAAGCATCACCTTCAACGTTTGCCGCTCTTGCTCCTTCCTTGTGGCATGCACGTTTAGGTTATCCGGGGTCGTCTATTATTTCTTCTCTACAAATAATAATTTTATTGATTGTAAGGGTACGCGTAGTACTCCAATTTATCCTTCTTGTCCATTAGGGAATTATTTTAGAGTACCTTTTGTAGTTTCTACTTCTAGTACGTCGATGTCGTTTGACATTATTCATAGTGATTTATGGACTTCTCCCGTTTTGAGTTCTTTGGGCCATCATTATTATGTTTTATTCTTGGATGATTATTCTAATTTTTTATGGCCTTTTCCTTTGTCTAAAAAATCTCAAGTTTTTTCAACATTCTTAAATTTTAGAACTTTCATCTGTATCCAATTTGAACGGAAAATTAAAAATATTCAATGTGATAACGGTAGGGAATATGATAATGGGCCATTTCGGGAATTTTGTGACACTCATGGAATATCTTTTCGCTTTTCTTGTCCTCATACGTCCTCACAAAATGGGAAGGCCGAAAGAAAAATTCGTACCATTAATAATATTGTCCGAACCTTACTAGCCCATGCTTCATTACCCCCATCTTTTTGGCATCATGTGTTACAAATGGCTACCTACCTCCTTAACATTCTCCCTAACAAAGGTTTAACATATCAATCCCCACTTAAAATTCTTTACAATAAAAACCTCTCGTATTCTCATCTTAGGGTGTTTGGGTGTTTATGCTATCCGTTTTTCCCATCTACTACAATTAACAAACTTCAAGCTCATTCTACCGCATGTGTGTTTTTGGGTTATCCATCAAATCATCATGGTTATAAATGTTTTGATTTATCCTCTAATAAAATCATAATTAATCGCCATGTTATTTTTTATGAAACCTAATATCCGTTTGCTAAATTCTATAGTTCCATGTCTAATTCGTATAATTTTTTGGATGATGGGCTATCACCGTATATTATCCACCATTTATCCGATCTATCCCGTGACCAAAATCTGCCAACAGGCCCACTGCTTGCTGGCCCAAATTCTCCTAGCCTATGTATTTCTGACACTGTTCCCGAGTCACGGCCCAGTGCCTGTATCAGCCTAGTTTCTACTTTCGGTCTGGGTCAAATTTCTGGCCCACATAATTCTTCACCAATTCCACGTTGTTCGCCACCCATTGTTGGGCCAGTAGGCAGTACTGACCCAAATATTACCCAAATCCCGTCCAATTCTATCTCAAATCAATGGCCTATTACGCGTAGCCAACAGGGTATTTTTAAACCAAAACAACATTTTAATCTTAATTCTAATGTCACTAAATTGTCCCTACCACGTAACCTAGTGTCTTCCCTTCATGACCCAAATCAGAAAATGGCCATGGATGACGAATATAATGCTCTTATTGAAAAATAAGATGTGAGATTTGGTGCTCCGTCCGCCTGGTCTTAATATTATTCGGTCTATGTAGATTTTTACTCATAAAGAAAATTCTGACGGTTCTTTCAAGAGGCATAAGGCCCGTCTTGTAGGTGATGGCAAAACACAACAGGTTGGCGTAGATTGTGGAGAGACATTTAGTCCGGTGGTCAAACCGGCAACTATTCGCACTGTGATTAGTCTGGCTCTCTCAGAAACATGGCCCATTTATCAGCTGGATTTGAAAAATACTTTCTTACACGGTGATCTTAAGGAGACAGTATACATGCATCAGCCCTTAGGTTTTAAGGACCCCAATTATCCTAACCATGTATGTTTGTTGAAGAAGTCCTTATATGGGCTTAAGCAGGCCACATGGGCTTGGTATAATAGGTTTGCACATTATGTGTCTACTATTGGGTTTTCTCACAGCAGGTCTGATCATTCTCTGTTCATCTATCGTCGTGGTACTTCTCTAGCATACATTCTGTTATATGTGGATGATATTATTTTGACTGCCTCCTCTGATAATTTGTGCAAGTCTATCATGACCCTTCTCAATTCAGAATTTGCTATGAAATACTTGGGGCCCTTGAGTAATTTTTTGGAAATAACTGTCACTCGTAGGGTTGTTCATAATAATCTGATCCGATCGATCCGATCCACGATCCGGTCGATCCGATCTGAAAAATCAGATATCCGATCCACTTTTTTGAGTTTCAGATATTTCAGATCGGATATTCGAAAAAATTTGGATCGGATACGGATCACAATTTCTTTACTTTCGGATATCCGAAATATCCGATTTTTCTTTTTTTATTTTCTTTTGATTTTCCCTTGGGTATGTTGTTGTTTTGATTTTCCCTAATAGTTAGGTTGCATTTGTGCTTTTCGGTTTTCATTTGTTTGATTCTTCTTCTGACAAACTTTAATACTGTTACTAATTATAAAATTACTTTAAGTATTACAGTAGATAAGTAGATTGAAGTGGATCCGAAGTAAATGATGCAATCTTTCAACTAAGTATTACAGTAGATAAAGAAATTTTAGAAGTCAATCGATTCAAAAGGAAACAAAACTTCATTCCCCGTCTTCACTATTCATTTTCCTTTAAAAAAAAGTAGTAAGTGAATGAGCTTGATTTTATGTCATGGCAATGTAAATAATGATATGTTAAGACAATGCATAAATTCTTTTCATAACGTATAACTTGGTAGAAATTCTTGATGTGGGTGGACGATTAACGATAGCATTATGCTGACTATAATTATCTTTCCTTGCTACTCCAACCTTTGTGTGGGATTTTAAGATAAATTAAAATAGGATTTAAAGAAAATATACCGGCATTGCAAAGATTTTTTTTATACTATTAATAAATTTTAACATGTGATAGCAGGTTAATTGTCATTGTTTACCAATTTAAGCTTATCAAGAGTTCATATACAACCAATTAATAAGTTATCTAATTGTGTAAATATTTACAAATAATAATATGATCGGACGATTGAACTTTCATTCCATGTTTAGAGTTATTGTTTGGTGATGTTACAAAGTGAAGGTGTTTAGCGTGAGGAAAAAACACGTCATTGACGCAAATTAACTACTAGAATATATCAAAAGTGTAAGAACTTCATTGCATATATTATATTCAATATGACAATATGAAAATTTCTGATATCCAGTTATCCGATCTGAAAATTTCGGATATCTGATTTTTTTCTGATCTGATTCGGATCATAATTTTACCGATCCAAAATTTTTGGATATCCAAAATTTCGGATCGGATAATCCGAAATGAACAGCCCTAGTCACTCGTCATGCAGGTGGTCTATTTTTTTTTTATCACAGAGGAAGTATGCGCATGAGATTATTGAGAGAGCAGGCATGTCATCTTGTAAGTCCTCTTCTACTCCGGTTGATACCAAACCGAAGCTTAGTGCTACGTCTAGCACACCATATGAGGATGCCACCCACTATCGTAGTCTTGCAGGGGCTCTTCAGTAACTTACATTCACGAGACCAGATATTACTTATGTAGTTCAACAGGTGTGTTTATTTATGCATGATCCACGGATTGAGCACATGCATGAGCTCAAACGCATTATAGGGTACATACATGGCACGCTTGATTATGGGTTGCATTTATATCCATCCTCCGTCTCTACTCTCGTGTCATATACAGATGCTGATTGGGGTGGATGTCCAGATACCAGACGTTCAACTTCTGGTTATTGTATATTTCTTGGTGATAACTTGGTCTCTTAGTTGGCAAAATGTCATGTACTTTATCGTGAACCAGTACGGAGGCCGAGTATCACGGAGTAGCCAATGTGATGTCTGAGTCATGTTGGTTGCGTAATATTTTATTAGAGCTTCACTTTCCTATTCAGAAAGCTACATTGGTCTACTGTGATAATGTTAGTGTCGTCTATTTCTCTGGGAATCTGGTCCAACATCAGCGCACTAAACATACCGATATGGATATTCATTTGTTCGCGAAAAGGTAGCTCGTGGACAAGTACGTGTCTTGCATGTCCATTCAAGGTACCAAATTGATGACATCTTTACTAAGGGACTTCCCTTAGTTATGTTTGAAGATTTTAGGGACAATCTCAGCGTACGACAACCGCCCGCTATAACTGCGGGGGTGTGATAGAAACCATATCATGTATATCACGGACAAACCAACAAATTGTGTATATTTAGGTTACTTATCATATTTTGTAGAATTCTTGTACAAGTGTAATTAAGATATTAGTATTATAGTAGGAATATGATTTTCCATATTGATCTTTATCAAAGGTTATTTTTGTTAGTTAATAATTTTAATTTATATATTACTACTAATTTTCATATTCTTATTCCATATTTTATCATGCATAACTTAACATATAAATCACTGCATAATTTATGTATATATTAGTCGAAGAAAAAGAATGAAGCCCAATGTTATGTAATTTTTATGTGAAAATGAAAGTAAAGGCAAATCATGTTAAATTTTATGTGGAGATTATTCTTTTCACAATCTCACCTAAATTGCATTTCTTATCCTTTTTTTTTCCTTATTTTTTGTAATAAGGCCTTCTTGGAGAAAATTGATAACTTGTATTAAGATAGAAATAATTGTCAAACGTCAGTACTCATGGTTTACCACAACTCCAGAACTAAAAAAATTAGCTATTCATAATTCGACTGACAAAACAAGAATTCATGAATATTATAAGAATTAGGATGAAATAAAAAAGAAAATAAATAAACTCGGTGACGAACTGCTCCACGCTTTTTCTGTGCTCCAAAACACATATCAGATGAGTTTTTCCGTCAAAAGGGCTATTTATAGAGTATCAAGACGCATAGGTCTTTTAAAACTCAATTCTAATCCGACCAAAAAAATAGCAGGCGCGCGCCACCCTTGCGAGGGGTGGCGCAGAAGTGTAGTGGAGATTTAGAAGTAAGTATTCCCTGCTATATTCTTGCACCAACACTGTGTCACAAAAACCATTGGCCTTGCAACATCTTGCGTTGCAAGGGGTGTTGCACAAGACAAGTTGGGATTCAAAAACTTATTTTCTTCGCGATGCCAATGCAGCATCCATCCCATGGCACGGACAAGCCCCTATCGCGATGGTCTTGCGATGCATAAGTGGCACAATTGTTGCCTGCTCGCACACTTCTTGAATTCTTCCTATGTGATAATTTACATTTTTTCACATGACGTGATCTATAATGCTCTAACATCCTCAACATGTATGTAAACATCAAAATAGTTCAACATAAGCTCAAATACAACGAATTAAGATCAAAGGTACGATTAAAGTACTAAGAAATAGCGGAAAAAGAATACAAAATATAGATTTTGTGCCAAATATCGCTCGTCCTTAACCTACATTACAACTCATAAAAGTCCTACTTGATCCTAAATTTGATAGGCTTAGATTAGTTGATTATAACACTACGAACATGCTATGACTTTCAGAGGCACATGATTTTTCTTTGTGAAGAGAGCGAATTCTTTCTATATGTGAGTAAGGGGGGGCAATGGGCCGAGCCGGGATGAGTCGGGTCGGGGCAGGTTTTTGCGGGATCGGATCGGGGCGGGGCAGGACATGCGGGATTCGCCGAGCTCCTGTCCCGATCCCAGTCCCGTCGGAATCGGGGAGGGGAGGGGAGGGGAGGGATCGGGTCGTGGCGAGATTTTTTATTTATTTTTACACTTAATTTAAAAAATAACATATATAAACAACTCAGTAATTGAACAAGATAATGTAATAAAAATATCCCAAGGCTGTTTTTGTGCCTCTTATATTATTTAATAAACATATGATTTTTTTTTGTAATACAAATACAATTGTCAAAATTGCAACTTTGTGGTGTTGTTCAAAAGTTGCAAATTACATAGTAAAATTGCAATTAAAAAAAATTACATTTTGAAAAAAATCTGTTCTAGTTTCTTGATAATTTTCTTTGGTTCTTCGGTTGGAATTGGTATTTGTTGGTCAAATTCCTCCACGTCGCTTCCACCACCTTTGGATAAGATTTTGTTGTAGTTTTCGTCTTCTTCTTCGTTGATCTTCGATTGACCGCACCTTCTCCGCTCCTCTCGTATCCAATCTTTGAATAATACTACAATCTCCAAGCTATCTCCGGCTAATGAGTGTCTATGATCTCCTATTTGATATCTGCCGGCAGAAAAAGCGCTTTCAGACGCCGTTGATGACCCTTAAATGTTCAAAACATCTCGGGCCATCATTGAAAGTGTCGGAAAGGTCTTCTCATTCCCCCTCCGGTATTTCAACAAGTCTTCACGTCCTTTTTCATTGAGAACTACTTGGTACGGTACAGAAACCTGCAAAACAAAAATATCAAACTCGCTAATTTGGTTAGTAGCGGCACGGCCACACATTTTCTATTTCTGAGGCTTTAATACTAGCCGCAGAAACAGCATGTCTTTTGTGAGGTTGTGTTGAAGAAGAAGAAGATGGTATGGAAGCCGGTAGGTTGCTAGCACTTTCTTGTTGGTAAAACCTATATACTTTTTTGCATTCGTCTTCTATGCTAGACAACACATCTTCTTTAGTTTGTTCAATAGGTGGTGGGTGATTTGGATTTTTGGGACTTGGAGGTGGTAGTACTGCTATACAATCATAAATAGTTTCAATAAGTGATTTAGTACCGTCTATTTTAATAGTCGGATTTAATACAGCACCAATAATATAAATAGTGTGAATAGGAATAAAATATTTTTTTATTTTGATAAACATTTTTTTAATAGCTGTCTTATAAGCTGGTTTATCCA
The DNA here is from genome assembly GCA_034509755.1 of Anisodus tanguticus. Classification (NCBI taxonomy): domain Eukaryota; kingdom Viridiplantae; phylum Streptophyta; class Magnoliopsida; order Solanales; family Solanaceae; genus Anisodus; species Anisodus tanguticus. Next base: position 19,017,285 of record CM067552.1, on the reverse strand, counting down.
TATATTCATTAAGCGGTAAAAATACTAGAGCTATATAAAACAACATAGTTGAAATAGTAGGATAATATATACCGGAAAATTCTTTTGTTGCTTGAATTTTTTTTCTAGAAATACAATAATTTCGGAAATTTTTCCCCAATCGCTATCTACAACCATATCAGCTGGATTTTGATTATGAGAGTTAAAAAATAAAGTTATAGATTTTCTTTAGTCATAAGCAACAAGTAATTGCTCGTATAAAGAATTTCACCTAGTGGGTACTTCTTCTGCAATTTTTCTATAAGATAGTTGGCAATCGTGACAAGTTTTTTTATATTCTTTTTTTCGTTGTATTCTATTATTTTTAAAAATAAAGTTTATAGAAAATTGTATTTTACTAAGAATGTCTTTAAAAAGTGATAGACCATCCTTTACAACTAAGTTATATATATGACACGCACATTTTATATGAAAATGATCTGGAAAAGATGGAGTGAAACTATTTTTTAAAATTGTAATAGCATAATTGTTAGAAGAAACGTTATCTGATGTAATAGTCATAATTTTATCAGTTAATCCGTAATAATCACACACTTGATGGATATTTTCTGCAATAAAAGTACCAGTGTGCCTATCATCTATATATCTATACGCTAAGATACGTTTTTGCATAGACCATTTATAATTTATCCAATGACGGGTTACCGTTAAATAATCATGGCTGTTAGTACTACGACCTATATCAAAAGTGATAGCCATTTTGCCATTAAAATGATATAATGAATTACGTAAATACTGTTGATATTCATGTGCAAATTTAAATACATTTCTCTTAACAGTTAATCTAGGAAAACCGTTAAAAGCAGGATTATACATTTCTCTAATGTAATGAATAAAACCAGGAGATGAAGGAAATGAAAAAGGCAAACCCTCTACAGCAACTAATTTTGCTATTGCTTCTCTATCTCTATGTTTATTGTAATTAGGGCCTACAATCCCCCCCTGTCGTGGGGTTAATTTGACCATGTACTTGGTCCGGGACAGTATGTAAAGCTTGTTCCGATGGAGCGGGCGTTTGCGCACCCAGTTTTGAAGCCTCGTATTGGGCATACCTAGCTGAATAAGCTCTTGCTACGTGTCTCATTAAACCCCCTTCCCACCTTGACCTTTTCCAGTTTTAAATTTTAAAACATCTTTACAAATTTTACATCTAGCTACTTGATTCTCTACGTCCCTATCAAAAAATGTCCATGCATACGATTTTAATGGTCGTTTTGCTGGACCTCGTCTCATACTAGGGGGAATATGAGGCATTTCAGTTTAAGGTGCACTAGTGGGTGTGTTGTCATCTACATTAGTGGGTGTATCATCTAGATCATCGTCTAAATTAAAGTCTTCTTGAATTCCAAAAAATAGCGCATCGTCTAAATCTAATGGTATTGTAGGAAAATGTTCAGTATCAACAAAATCATCTTGTGTAGGAATATGATTCTGTCTAGAAATAGGATGACTAGAAGAAGTATCATTGCCCTTGTTGCCCCTACTAGAAGAAGTCTGACCCTTACCCGTAAGCATACGTTTAAATCCTTCCATTATAATTATACTAATAAATAATTATTAAAATACGTGAAATTAAGTGCGCTAAATAAAATAAACATACAATAATAATTTAATGAAGGAACGAATGTACCAAACGCCGACGTGTAATCGATAGGTTGAAAATTGAAACTTGGCTCGATGGAAGATCCTCAAGCTAGTTGCCAACTTCACTCCCAAATGAATAAATAAAATTCAATATTTAGTAGACAATGTAGACTTGTAGAGAGATAGATTGAGAGATTGTAGGAAGATTTGTGAGAAAGATGAAGAGAAAATGAGGTATTTATAGTTGGAAAATTGGGTTAAAGTGTAAATATAATAACTTATGGGTTAAAAATAAATATTAAGGGGTAGGGGCGGTTGGGGGAGGGGGGAGGCCAAAAATGTCCGTTGCACAGCGGCCAAAATGTAAAATGGTCGTTGTGCAACGTTTATTTGTGCAAAGAGGGGGTTTAAGGCAGGATCGGGGGCGGGCCGGTACGGGACGGGTCGGAACGAGACCATGTCCCATCCCGGTTCGAGTTCCGATACCGCATTTTTTTAAATGTCGGGGTCGGGGCGGGACCGGGCTGACCCGACCCACTGGCCAGCCTTATATGTGAGTTCTTAAATTACATTTGAAATTTATTTGAGTGTGTGACTAATTTCTTTCTTGGGTTTACTGGTGAGGGCACATAATTCTCGAAGGATTAGTTAGGTAATTGGTTCTTGAGTTAGCATAGGAAAGCAAGTCATGAATTAGATATGAGGAAAGTCAATTTTCGAGGCTAGGATATTAATCAAGAGAGATTATTTAAATTTTTAAATAGCCTTGGCATGAAGATTTGAAGAAATGTGGTTATATGTTAGGTTCTAAATATCGATATAAACCATTGTCATTAGTTTTGATGCATGAGTATACTTGAAAGTTTTTTTTTTCCATGATGTAAATTTTTAAACTTGCTCGAGGACGAGCAATGATCTAAGTGTGGGATGTTGATGATAGGCTAGAAATACGGGTTCATGACTATAATGAACCTCTTAATTGCTACACTTTAATTGTGTTTGAGCTATAATACAATTCTTTTATACTTATTACGTGAGTTTTATTGTGTACGTAGGACTTAATTCCAAGCTAAGGATCAATTTTGGAGCTAAAAGGGGCATTGAAACTTCGAAGTTTGAGTAGAATCTAAGAATTTAATTGAGATTGAGTTCGGAGTTCAAGGACCAATGTTGACACCTAATTTTTATCCTTCCATATTCCTAATTAATTATTCAGGGTTCCTGAGTCACATACGGAGTGAAATATAACTTTTATAAGATGAATATGATTTTACAAAATTATGACGGAAATATTTCGTCATTCCATTCTATAAAATATCATTCAGTATACTTATTGTATATCATATACTACTTTCACATTATCTTGATCATAAATAGCAAATTTTTAGAGTTTTAACGGATAATTATAAATTTAATTGTCTTACAATTCTCAATTTACAAAGATCAATAGTTCATTCCATCAAAATTGGAAAATTGTTTAATTAAATACGATGATGGAATTACTTCTTAATTTTATAGCAAGTTTTCTTAAATTAAAAGGGTTTTTATATGATTTAAATTTCCTAAATCCTAATTGATATCAAATGCAGGCTTAAAATGAAGTTTTTAATTTAATTATGCTATTTAAGAAATTGTTTGATCATTCTTTAATTTAAAATATGACCACATTTGTAAAATGTAAACATAATTGGTTCAGCTTCGGTCGGGCTTTCCCTTTTTTTTAAAAACCCTTGCCGCACATCGTTGTCATCCGCCATTACAAGAATGGGAAGGTCAAACTGTACATCTCTTTTGCCTCAGTCTGGTGTGTCCGATGAGGGAACAAGCATTCACTTCCCACTCTTCTCTCACCTACCACAACCCCACCCCCACAAGGTGAGGTCTCCCCTCTGCTCCTCTTTGCTTTTTCTGCGATCGTTTTAATGAATCTAATTTCAAACTCATAATTTTCATTGGTTAAGAACTATATTGAGGGAATTTTCCCATCAAGTATCCACACCGATTTCACTCGAGTCTACTAGGATCCACAAATCCTTTAAATTTAGACCATCTGCCTTCATTTTAGAAGGTCCGAAACTTGAATCTTAGGCTTCCATATTTTGAGAGCCATTTTCAAGTTAAATTCGACTAGTTTTTGCTTAATTTGGGTCCAAACCCTTTGGTGGAATCCATACATATCTTAATTAGTCCATCACAACTAGAACCCCTTTATTTCGTGCTTATTGCGAGTGTTGGAGGTCCCAGAGTGAAGAACAAGTTCCTCTTCGATTCTAGGTTGCCTCCATACAAGGTAAATGCACTCCCTTTAAGTATGTTTTTATTTAAATTCCATTGTTTACATGTATGATGTAATTATTGGCATGCTTAGTTAGCTATTTAACTATTTATGTTCACTAGATGGCTTCTAGTTTAGTTTAAAGTATGAATTTAGATCCTAGTTCAAAATAATATAGGATATCTATGATTAGGAGTAGTCTAGAGGTTTGTTCATCTGGGAAGCATGTTCATTTAGTTCAACTATATATATATATATTGTAATAATTTGATATAGTATGCTAGGGTATGTTGTGGGTAAGTTTGAAGTGCTTTGACTGTCCATGGGATGTATGAAGCTACGATATTGGCTTAAAAGCATAAGATTAGTGTATAGATGACATGCTTAACTAGTTTAAGTGTTATATTGTGCTTATTGCTTGAACTGTTGCTAGTTTTGAGTTCAGAACAAATAAAAAAATATGAAGGTCTAGACCTAATTAATTAGGATAACTTAAAAGAAGTTGATACTTAGTGGAAGAATCATCTTCATGGCTATATTAGAATCATTCAGCAGTTTAAGATAGAAGATTGCTTTTAATTTTAACTAGTTTTGTGGATTTGATAGCTTTAGTATAGATATAATAGTTTAGCATGTTCTTCTATGATGTTTAAATGAAGAGATAGGATTAACAGTACATAGAAGTGACCTTAATATGACTTAGAATAGATCAATGAGTCTTAAGTTGGTTAAGTAGGCCATTACATCTAACTGTTAGTGTTCTTGGAGGTCATTTAGAGATTATCTAAGTTAAGCTTATGGTTGAACAAATCTAAAATAATGGTGTCTTAATATAAGGTTAGGTGAATAGGTTTGAACTTATGGATCTTGACCTATAGGGTTAATCTCAGCTTCTTTTGTTTGAAAACATGATATCTCTGTTGGTTCCTTGGTTTGAGATATGTGATATGTGAAGAAAGTGATGTTTTTAAACCTTGAATGCCTCTTGATACATCTTTTAAAACTGCCATGTCTATGTATGATGTTCTATGGGCATATTGGGGTTGGTTGGGTCTTGGTATCTTAACATTTTCTTCTCAAAGTGTCTGTTGATTTATCTTAGGACTAATCTGTGTCCCTTATCTGTGGAAACTGAACCTAGCCCGAACCAAAATGACTGTCACGACTTGTTAGCTTAAATGTTCATGTTATATGGATTTGCTACTTGAATTAGCATTCCTTGTTTAGTTTTAATTAGGATATGTTTACCTTGAACCATGAAATAACATGTTAGCACTGTAGGAGTTGGCTATGTCTACTTTAGGACCCCTATTGATATCTCAGATTAAGTGATTACTTGCACACCTTAATATGACATTGTTCTGCTCATATGTGATCCTGTTTCATGTTCATTCATATTCCTTAGCTCACTGTCACTCATAACCATGTCATGTCTTCTTTCCATGAAATTGAATCTTGTTACTTGGTTTACCTGCATCTCTGTCTAATGTTTAGTGAATGCCTAGTCTCTGCTTGTGTCCTCAACTAGCCTAAGCTGCCATGAATATCTGACAAAGTTGCTTGCATCTGCTCATTCAATCCATGTTACTAATTATTTATAAGTCTATATTACCTAGTTTATATACATGTTTAGAAAGAGAATAAAGGCTCAAATTTTCTATGCTGGTTGCCATGTGTTGCCAACTATTCTTAAGAATAAAGTTAGGCTAATTTCTTCACCATATGCATACATGTTAACTATGTCAAAATATTGTGTTTATCTACCATGTGCCCATACTTGCTTGCATTGAGATTAACTGTGGACATTAAGGTGTTCCAAGGAATTGTATGTTGAGTGTTACAGTATTATGATTGCATAATCATATAGCCTGAAGTAGCTCAGGGATTTGCCATAAGGTTTAGCCTAGCTAGTACTAGCAGTTGCATACTTCTCTGTATTTTTCAATCCATGTGAAACTGTTAATGTATATCTACAACATGTATACCTCTGATTCTTGAACTTGTCCAAATGAAACTGGTAGCTTGGTGTAACTAGTAGAGATCTATTACTTTTGAATGTCTAGTTGTCTAAGAGTTGTTGATAGGAATGATAAGAAAAACATGGATGATTTCTTAGCTAAATGTCCCTTGCTTCTCATATTCTTTGCTTGTTTGATTGAACTGCTGATTGTGAATTCAAATGAGATGTTGGTGTATTTGTTATGACTGATGTTTAGTGTAGCTGCCATATGAAACTACAATAGATCACATCTTCTCCATTTAACTTGGCAAATCACATAAAATTTGTAGTTGTGAGTATGTTGGGTTAACTGTTAAAATAATACTGGTGTAACATGGATATTGCTTCTGTCATGTCTAAGTAGAAATGTTGGTATACACACCCTATATGTAACCTGTATATCTGGCATACTTAGTATATCAATAAATATAGGTATATCACTCATATTTTGCCATACCATGAGCGTCTATTGGGCCTAGCCCATCTCTGCTATCCTTTTTGTCTTCGTTACACGACTGTACAATTGGGCTTGGCCCATAGGTTTTATTTTCTGTCTCCTTCCCTTCTGCTTGTATGTCATAGATTGGGTTGAGCCCAAATGCTTGTTTTTCCTTCATGTCGTTGCCTACTATCTTGATCTAGGCTGATTGCGTTGTTTAACTTGAGTTTTATTTATTATGGGGTTGCTTATACACTTTAATTTGTATATGATAGATTTTAAATACGTTCTAACTGATATCTTTGTTTTCCCCTACTCCTTTCCACTGCCCACGACGACTTAAGCCCTATTAGGCCCCTTTTTCGTTCTCCCAGTCGGTCAATCCAAACACATTTCTTTTATCGAGTCCGCATTATGTAGTTGTGCATGAAGGCCCAGATATGTGTGAAATACCTAACCCCCACTAGCCTAAACTTTACTCTTTCAATTTATATGTGCATCTTATATACATTATACTTGTATAAAAGATACTTCGTACATTATTGAAACTTTCTATGGTTAGAACTTAGGATAGACAAACGATACACACATCATTTAGTTAGGATCGCCACAAATGAATTTCTAAACTTGATTAATCTCTAAATTTAAAGAAATTGGATTGTTTTTGCACTTTAAGAAATTTGGAAAAGGAAAAATGGATTACGAACGGAATTGGACTTTCCTTTTGGGTTGTGAAAATCAATTTGGACGGTTTTTAAACCTTCAAAGAAGTTGGGACTGTTTTGGGCTTTATTTTATGGACTGAAAATACATGGAAATGGGCCGCGTTTTCCTTTGATAAATCTAGACTAAAAATGGATCTCCTGAACACATATTTTGGGCTAAAGTTTGGGCCGAGCTGATATTTTCAAAAGTTTATTTTTGGGGCCAAGCGCAACTCAAATAATTTCAACCTAAAACACTTTCTTGGGCTTGAGTTGAATATGGGCTTTGACTAAAGTGTAGAATACGCGCCGTCTTTGGGATATAGCATGTAAAAAGAAAATAATTATTTTCTATTTCAAAATCAAAAACTTGTCATTTCAAAATGGATTACTCTTTTCAATTTTAAAAAGTTTTTTTCAAAGTATATAAGGAATATTGGACAATTTATAGGACTAAATAGTAGAGTTTTGCTCAAGTTAATTCTTGGGTGTCTTTAGTCTGAAAATAAGTTGACCAAATCATCTCTGTGCGAACCATTTTAGGTGGAATTTAACTCTTTGGTTTTCAAAATTCTTTTGAGTCTGAAATGAATGAATGATGAGAATTTTGCGAGAATTTAAACACTTTAAGCAATTCATAAAGTCTAAACTTGCTATAAAAGTCGAACGTCAACCATATTCTACAGATCCTCAATACGGAGTGTCTAACACCTATTCTGGGTGATCACCAGAACCCTTACCTCGACTCTGGTTTAGAAGGATTTTTTTATTAATTTGAATAAACCCTCTCAACTTGGTTTTCCTAATTTACCTACAAATTAGGTGACGACTCTAAAAATAAATTATCCGACTTAGAGCACCAACAACCTCTTAGTAATTTTATGCCCCCGCCTAATAGTGAATTTTAACAGATGACGACTCTATGGGGATAAACCTAGGTTCTAACCATAAGGGTTCCAATACAACATATTTTAATTGCCATAAATTGCTTGTGTTTAAGTTTCTGCAATTATAACTGTCATTCATGCATTTCATACTCTGCCAAATGACACGCACACCCTCACATCAGTGCATAAAGATGATTATGCGGATTTTACAATCTTCCTCCGGTATAAAACCAAAAAAAAATCTTGGAACACGTTGAAGATGGAGTTGGTTCGCGGTCGTCCAATAGTCGACAACGGTTCACCCTGATTTGTATGCTCGGTCCCTTAGTCATTTTCTAAACCACTCTAGTACAACTAAGATATAGTGAAGCCAAAATCCTACTGAACTAGCGCATGCTTGACCTAGACAAGTTCGAATATCTCAGACCTATCTTGACCTATTAGGCTGACCACCTCGTGTATTGACGGTCTACGACCCGAAGGTACTGCATCCAACTACTTGCTATGTGGAAGCATTTAAATGTGCCTTATGTGATAAACCGTTGTCCTTTGAGGGGGGGGGGGGGATTAAATGTGCTCTGTTTTGTATATGCATACCAACCTAAAATTCAACATGGTTATAGACGCACTCGAGTTGCTGAAATTGTGGTGCTCGTGGCTAGATGTCCCGCAACAAAGAGAAGTAACAAACTATGTAGGACACCTACCCTCCCTTATGACCATGAAATGAAATAGAGAACTCTTAGAAGTCCTTATCGGGTATTGGGATTGTGATAGAATGGTATTTAGGTTCGGAAATTTCGAGATGACCTCAACCCTAGAGGAGATCCGGGATTCTATAGATGGCGTTGGGACCTGTATGAGAAGGAGGAAGAAACCCGACCATAATCTTCTAGTTCCCCATAAGCCTACTCCTTATAAGATTATGAAATTCCTATCCTTAGCTAGAGCTGATTGGATATTCGGCCCGACCGTAACCTTTAGGCATCTCTACAATAGGTTTGGGTCCAAACGGGGATACATAGAACACTTTGTAGAATTTCGATCCTATGCCAGTTAGGAAGCCACCCGACCCCTAGCCTTTACCATATGCCTGTTAGGAACCATTGTATCTCCCAAAGACCGACACCAAGCCATAGATACCCGGGTCATCTACGTCATCCATGTTATCTTTCATGGCATAACCACAAACGGGGAAACCAAGTACTATGACCTAGTTTCGGTCATCCTAGCCGACATATATCGAGCCTTAGGTCAATGCTGAAACCTATATAGGTACTTTCAAGGGTGTAACCTTTTAGTGCAGTGGAGGATCATCAAACACCTCCACAAAATCGAAGTTCCCTCATAGCGAGATCCAGAATGTAGAGAAGATAACCTCAAAGTCACTTACCCAAATTTCAGGAACCAAACCAAAGAGGGGTGGGCTTTTATCTTTTCTAGGCTCCGAGAGGACAACATCCAGTGGAGATTTCTTGACTTTATAATCGAGACCATAGTTGTGAGAGGTAGAAAATGCCCTTCCTACCACTTATGGGAATCTGGGGAATCCGACCATACATACCTATTAGGGTCTTAAGACAGTTCGAAATAAGACATGTAATACCCCAAGTAGGGAACATGAGGGAGTACGTGGTTGACTACGAAAGAGACGGGATCAAATGGGTTGTTGACATTATCCGAGAGTGGAATGGTTGAATCAAGTAGGGTCCAGAGACTCTAGCTGAGGATGTCTTCCGCCCGGGTCGTGATGAGGACTATGTAGATTGGTTGAGAACACACTTGCAAGTCACCCTCACACCGGGGCCCAACCCCTATCAATGCAATCATGATAGGGATTCAAAGCCCGAGGTCAAAGCCCGCCGCATTCAGAGACAAGCTGATGATTGAGATGCCAGGTATCTAGAGAAGATGGAGCATGACCGGACCATCATAGCCAGCATGACCAAGGAGTTAGACTTCACTTATGAGTGTCTAGAGGACTTAGATGCTAGCATGAGGAGAGCCATGGACGAGACTGCACCTATGACCTTCACAGAGAAAGGTTATTGGGTGGATTCACTGTTGATGTCTACTCATCTCTAGATTCAGACCACCCTTCGAAGGGCCAAGAAAGCTCGGACTGACAGAGCTTTTTTATCCACCACTAGAGGCGACTTCTTATGATTTTACTACTTTGTTCCATCTTTTGTAACCCCACTGGGGAAATCTCATTATTAATGAAAATGATTATAGAGCAAAGGTTTTAATCAACATTTCGCACAGTTATTCTTCAAACGATTAGAAAGCCTTGGAGTAATGAGGTTTAGGAACGTGAATATTACAATTGCTTATGTGATTATGTGATATGAACTGCTTATGTGTTTTCATGAGTTCCGTCTGAACTTTTGATTGGTCCCACATTCCGAACTCCAACCCAAAAGAAAAACACAAGAACATACCAAAACAAAACTAAATTTGTACCTCCTCTTAAAGGTTGATTTGCTACAGATGGGCACTTCTGATAGCCAAAGTGCCATATCACCGGTCATCAATTTAGTTAGTGATGAAGAGACTGAGGAGTCTCTTAGGGAAAAGATCCGCAAGATTAACTTGGCTAGAGCCAAGATGAAAGAGGTTGACAAAATTCTGGAATTTGTGGGAAACCACGCAGAAGAGTCATGAAGGGAAACGTCAATACCAAAACCTCCATGAAGAGGTCAAAAAAATGGTCAATGACTATACCCTGTATTTCAAAACATCAAAGAAAGAGTCAAAGTTTACTGGAGAAGATCCTATGTCTTATGGTGAATCGAGTGGCGTACCTAAGGGAGTCACCCCAACCACTGATGAAGTTGTCAACTACTACGGGATGCCACAAGGGCCTCCCCGTATGTCATCTCCTATGTGGTGGGTGATTTCCCTCAAAGTCCGCAATTCATTTTTCAGAGTTGCACCCAAGTCGATGCCAAACATTGAGGTGTACGATGGAATGAAAGTCGCCGGATCGACGTGTGTTAGCTCCGACGTCCTCCCAACTTACGCATCCATAAATGCCTACAAGAGGTGCCTATTCCATATGAATCATCCCGATCACACTATAGACGAATGTGTGGCTTTATTTAGCCCGACTTCACTGTCTTCGAACACTCCCTACTCGTACGTAGATCTCTTCAAGGAGGAAGATTTGCGTGTACCATTCAGGGGCATCGAGGCACGGCATTGAGGAATGTGAAGCCTTCCAATTTGAGTTGGATCATCTTGTCAACACCGGTCAGATATGGGTTGTGATACACGACCGCTTCTAAGAAATCCGCCGGGAAAATGCGCGGTCGTAAGGACGACGACCTGCCATGGCTTCAAGGAGAAGTCATTTTTTTGGTCGTTTAGGCATCCCCCTTTATCTTTCAATCAAAATGTTATCCCCTCCTTTTTTTTTTTGTAAAAGAAACTACGTCCGACCTGATATCTCAATGAGGGATACATAGGAAGCCCTTATCGGGCCTTGTCTGGGAATGATTCGGGTAGAAGAAATTAGGATTGATTTCTATGTAACCGAACTACTTAAGGGCCGGATTTCCTGCGAAGGGATATGCAGGCAGTCTACATAAGACTCGACCCCTATATAATATAAATTTTAATCCCCTATTTATAGAAGAGTTTTTGGTTCAACGACATCGTGGTTGCAAATCGACCAGACCTTCAAACCAAAACCCTAAAAATAAAAGACGGCCAAAATGTCCAAAATACCCCCAGGAATGGAGAATTAATCAAGAGTTCGAATTGAATACACGAGTCTATGTGTTTTATGTGCAACGTGTGTGATATCTTGTATTATTATTCTCAACTAACGTACTAACGTCATTTGGCTTTGAGTTATTCTTTTCTTGTATAAAAGGGTTGATCCATTCTGCATCACACTAGCATACTTCACCAGATCGAAAGTCGCAGCAACATCCATGAACCAACATAATCAAGAGAAAATGACTGGTACACCCGAAGAAACACGCAACAGAGAAGCTTTGATTATCGAGGACACTTCCCTTCAGGTCCTTCAAAATGCTTCACACCAGGAGGATGTGATTAATTTGCTATTCAGAAAGATCTCGGACCTTCAGGAAAAGGTCGCGAAGAACAAAGCCATTAATGCTGCCAAAGAGGTAGCTGCTGAAACAAGAAGGTTTCCACCGCCTTTCCATCAATGAACTCACCTATACCCGAACACTTCCCAAATAACTATGCTGGTACCTCGTACCAAACCCCACCTCCAACAAATGTCACCCACATAGCCAGGACTTCCCGCTTCACGCCTTTTTATCAGGCACCACCTGCTTATGCTGACCCTAACCTACACCAAAATACCACTATTCATACAACACCCACAACCGCTGGTACTCTCGAAAGCCGCCCAGCGCGCCCCACCGTATCCTTTCACACCCCAAATGCTCCCATTGACTCTTCGCCAGAGCTTGACCATTACGAAGAGATGGAGAAAGCGTGGAGAGCCGAACAAGACTGAATAGACAAAGAAATGGAGCGGAAAATGGTAGATCTGATCGAAAAATCCAACAAGGGCTCTCGAAAAGCAACGGGCCTAAGCTATGATGGCTTGTGTATACATCCGGACTTGGACCTGCCCGAGGGCTTCAAGGTGCCTAAGTTCAAACTCTTCAATAGGACAGGAAATCCCAATGCTCATCTAAGAGCGTACTGTGACCAACTGATCGTAGGGTGGGCGTTCGGCAGTCCATTCGATATTTTCAAAGTTTGAGTTTAATAATTCAGTAATCGATAATTGAAAGTAGATACTAAATACCGAACTTTCAAACTTCGGTTCGGCAATCGGTAAATAAAACTTCGATTTGGTACGGTATTCGTTAATAGCATATATTAAAGTCAAGTTTTACATAATACAATAAAGGAAGGTCTCAAGCTTGATAAGAGTGAAGATGAGAAGAAAAAGGTGGAAGAATTAAAGGAAAAGATCGAGGATGTGCCTACTGCCTACTAGACAAGGTTGAGAAAGTAACCTGCGTTACTGGCTTACTGCCTACTGGATTCATATACACATTTGTGAAGGCATAAATTCAAAAAACCAAGATACATATACAACTTGTATAACACAATTACACAAGTCTACCAAGTAGCACCTACTTCTACATAGAGCAAGCAGGGGGAATATAATCAAATCTAACTCATAACTCATAAGAATTGAGAAGGTCGAACTTTAAAGTTGTCTGAAGCAATTAAAAGTCATAAACCTGTCATTCAATTCCAAAACATACAATATGTTATGGTCTTACTTCAACATACAATCTTAAACAGAAAATTAAGTTATTGTTTACAACCAAGCTAATATTAAAAGTTTAAAACATGACAGTCACTCCATTCTCATTCTCGAGTGAGTTCTTCATTCCTCTAGAAATTCAAGGCTTCTTGCTCGCCAAAGTTCATCAAGATTTAGACATAACACTGAAGAGAACCTGAAAAATAAAAATTGTTTAGGTAGGATAAAGAATAGAGATAATATGGATGTGCTAAGTGATTACCATCTTGAATTAGGTTAGATTAAAAGTGTAAAGAATGAGGTTATAAACCTAATGTATATCAAATAGCTTTATAGTTTCTGGTCTTCAAACAAACAAAAGCCACTAGAGAAGAAAAAAACTAGTCTGTATTGCAGAAAAACTTATACTAATAAATAAAATTATTACCAAAAAAAACACAAAACTTCACCATATCAAACATTCAGTAAACAAAGATATTGGCATGGAAGTTACTGCACATGTCTCTAGGAGGAAATGGATTAAATGAATTCTATGCAATATATCCGGAATGAGCACAAGTGAGTTAAAACCTACCTTTAACTTCTAAAGGCATCAGGACTTCTGATTGTTACTTCTTTTAGTAACGGATATCAAAACTAACCCAGACCTAAAGCAAACCTTTCTTGCCTTCTCACTATTACATTTTTTTTATCTTGTGCCCTCATCCAATAAACCCCTTCCTTTAAAGAGAAAATACAGCAATTGTAAGAGATGAAATAACATGGCTATGTGAATTACCACTATTTCTATTTATGCAATGTAATGCCCGCTACCAACTACGTTGCTGAAGATAATTTTACTGATTTAACAAAGTCTCTAAATAGATGCAAATGACTCACTTGAATAGAATAACATCAATGTCTAAACTATTTATACTATTTCTCCACTATTACCTTACTTTTATTTTGAGCAAAACATTCTACGTTAGGATGGATTGGTCCTGACAGAATGCCTAAACTAAGTAGTACTATACATCAATGTTAATCTCAGAATCTGCTTAACTCAAATAGCAGATCATTTTTTCTATTTGTATGTGTTTTTTCCCTTTTCTTTTTGGGTCAGACTCATATGGCATATTGGAGCTTAAAAATCAGCATTGACCGACTATATTTTTCAAATACGAACTGAAAAAAGAATCATCAAAAAGTACCTGAGGTTGAGGTAACTTGCGACTAGAAATCAAGAACGAGCGAATCTTTTGAGCTATCTGCCATATCTATAGAGAATTTAAGGCGTGTCATACAATTAAACTATGTAAAAAAATATTTTCAATAGAAACAGAACACAAAAACATATCAAGTTCAAGTTTCATAAGAACATCAAAATCTTCTTCAACATTTATCGGAAGAGGCTCACTTCAATACCAATCTTGAAGACAAACAAGAGTTTGCACCAATTTCAGAGTCAAAGAACGAAATGAATCAAGAATACAGCCCCCGGTGCTAAATGCACATTCCGATTCCACACTAGAATTGCCAACACATCACGAGCCATCTCAGAAAGAACTTTAAATCTAGGAGAATGAACTTTCCACCATGACAAGATATTAAAATCATCATCATCATTATTGGGCTCTAGTTCTTCACTAAGATACTTTTCTAACTCAGACTTACCACCCAACTCAGTAGTATCTTATTTTTTCCTCTTCATTTGTATCCTATTTCTCACTTTTGATGATTTTGTGCTAATGTTAGAGCTAGATGTATCAGATGACTCACCCGATGAATCTGAGAGAGAAGATGTACGTCGAGATACATTAGAGAATTTTGTTACATACCCTTCAAACATAGATTTCATGTAAGTCACCACTTCACCTTTTATTTTACTCCCCTTCTCCTCTCCAAACATATCCTCAAGTGTGTCGCCAACATACTCAAGTTTCTTACGAGGATCTAAGATAGAGGAAATAAAAATCATCTTATTCATTTTTTCAGGAGCACCCCAATACTTGACGAACTTTTCTATCATCTTCTCTCCCGTTCTTGCCAATGCAGGATCATCATCTTCCACACATTCTGTTAAATGATTGTGAAGTTCAACTATGTCTTCAAAGTGACCATTAGAAATGACATAAGAGTGAACCTGAAACCTTCACAGTTAGATCATAAAACCTTTTAAGAAATATTATAATGTTTCTCACCTTTTGCCAATCATCACTTTCAAGTACACATGCAACACTTCCATCTTCACAAACATTAGTAGCAAGATAAGTTGGCAATCCAGTATCTTCAAGATCATACCTATCAAAAGCAGTCTCATAATGTTGTGCGGTATCCAACATCAAGTAGGTAGAATTCCACCTAATCGGAACATCCAAACATAATGACTTCTCACATTCTATGTTTTTGAGTTCACAACATTCATAAAATTTTCTAATCCTTGTGGAAGATAGTCAAATATACTTCACTATTTGCCTAACACGTTTGATAGATGCACCAACTTCTTGTTGGAAATTTGCCTTTGGCGGGAGTTGCGACCGACCAACTTTAACGGCTTAAACACTAGTGTTACGCATGTTGGAGAATTCGGTTCTTCACACATGCATGATCTACTAAGTACGTAGATAACCGTAGGGCCAAGAATCGTCAAATTTCGTTGAGAAATGAAAGATATATTGGTCCACGAAGTGAGGTGTTTGAAGCATGGAAAAGTGTGATATGAGATCAATTCTCCCACATCGGTGGAGGAAGAAAGAATTGTTTTGTTTATAAGACTCAAAGTTGGCTTGGGGTTTGGGACCCCAAGGGGTATCCCATGTGTTTAAAGGAGGGAGGACCTAGATGTGCTTCGGTTCGAGGAAAGCCCACACGCGCGCCACCGTTGCCCGCCCGTCTGGGTTCACGGGTCGTGGGCTGACATTATCTTTATGGACCAGAGAACTTTGCCAGATGTACAGTTTGATCCCTGAAGTTTCATATGTACAATTTGGACCAGAATTCTTTCATATGTATAGTTTGGTCCCTGAAGTTTCAAGATGTACAGTTTGGTCCTTGAAGTTTCCAGAAAGTTAGAATTGGGCAGAGAGATCAGAAACGTCAACAACACTCAATTCAGCCATTTATTTTGGCTGAATTACTCTTCCTAAATGGCCAATCCGTTGCACATCTTCACCATTTATTTTGGTGGTATTACTACCTCCATAATGGCCATTACTTGGTCAGTAATGACACTTATGGAGGCAGTTCATCAGCCCCTCCTTCTACTATATAAAGACCTCCTTGTCACCATTGTTGAGGTACAAAAAATCAGACGAAAAACAGAAACAGATTTCAGTTCTTCCTACAACTTCCAAGCATCATTTAA
Source organism: Anisodus tanguticus (assembly GCA_034509755.1). Classification (NCBI taxonomy): domain Eukaryota; kingdom Viridiplantae; phylum Streptophyta; class Magnoliopsida; order Solanales; family Solanaceae; genus Anisodus; species Anisodus tanguticus. The sequence goes on along the minus strand of CM067552.1, from coordinate 19,000,749 downwards.
TTACTCAAAATTCTTCACAGTAGCACTTGAGTTTCCTTTGCTCAATTGTTCCATTGCTGTTTTATCTTGGGAGACAATTGTCCAGGACGTATAAAGGATACATACGGGGCAATATTGTCTTAAAGACAGAGTGCAATACTCGACTCAGCATACACAAAACAGTTCCAGTTTTCTTGTTCAACATAATTGTAATTTCGGTTTTTCTATTACTTAGCGGTTACTTATAATTTCCGTTTCCTGCACCTTTGTAACCAACAAGTTTAAGACAATATTTGCTTACTGTAACTGTTGCAACATGGCTGGAAATATGAACGATGCTACTGCTACTGTTGCTGCCTCTCAAGGCAACAATGCTGCCTTCCCCGCCACTGCCTCTACTGCGGCCAAGGCAAAAACTCTGTTGCCTTCACTGCTGCTGCCGCTACTGTTCAAGGCAGCAACTCCTCTGCCTTCCCGACTGCTGGTGCTCCACCTTCTGCCTCACACCACCATGATCGCCCTGAAAAATTCATGGGATCAGAATTTAAGAGATGGCAGCAAAATATGCTATTCTACTTAACTGTTATGGGCATGGCCCGGTTCCTAACGGAAGATCCTCCACGAGCTGGAGATGAATTGGACTCTTCGCCTGCTGAAACGGGTGAAGGGGGCCTTGGTATCCATGTCGTTAATGGCATGAAGATGGTTCTTGATGCGTGGAATCATAGCGATTTCATGTGTAAGAATTACATATTGAACTGCTTGGCAGACCCTCTCTACACGGTCTATTGCACCGTTGGCACTTCCAAAGAGCTGTGGGAAAAACTGCAAAAGAAGTACAACGCACAAGATGCGGGTACTAAGAAGTTCATCGTTGGGAAATTTCTAAAATTCCAAATGGTGGATAGTAAGACAGTGATGTCCCAAGTCCAGGAATTCCAAATGATTTTACATCACCTGGATTTGGAAGGAATGAAACCAAATGAGCAGTTTTTGGTTGCATCGCTGATTGAAAAGTTACCTCCTTCATGGAATGAGTTTATGAGTTACTTAAAACTCAAGACAAAGGAGATGACCTTTGAAGAGCTTATTATCAAACTCCAAATCCAGAAAGATAATAAGAAGACCTTGCCAAGAGGCAGACAACCTGTTGAGGCAAAGGCGAATCTGGCTGAGGCCAAAGAGAACTCAAGCAAGAAGCGGAAGTTCCAGAAAGACGGCAAGGCCCATGCAGCGGAGATGTTCAGAGGTAATTGTCACCACTGTGGGAAACCTGGTCATAGAATCAAGGAATGCCGCAAGCTCAAGACTGAGCAACAACAGAAAGCCAAGTCTAAAGGCAAGGCGTATGCTAACGTCGTCAAGGACACACTCCTGGATGACATGATCGAGGAATTCTCTGCAGTGGTGCTAGAAGCCAACTTGGTTGAGAATCCGATGCAGTGGTGGATGGACACAGGTGCAACCAGACATATCTGTTCTAACAAAGATGCCTTCTCCACATACACACCGGTCACCGACAAAAAGCTGTTCCTGGGCAACAACGCTTCCTCTGACGTGCTGGGGGTAGGAAATGTGGTCCTGAAGATGACTTCCGGCAAGGAACTCACTCTGAAGGAAGTGATGCACGTCCCAGAGATTAGAAGAAATTTAATTTCTGGACCTTTATTGGTTAATGCTGGTTTTAGGCTAGTGTTTGAATCCAATAAGTTTGTACTCACTAAGAATGTCACATTTGTGGGGAGAGGCTTCGTCTGTGAAGGCCTCTTCAAGGTGAATGCCATGTCTGTAATGCGTCCAAGTAATAAAGTTGAACCTTCTTATTATTTGCTTGAGTCTTCTAATTTATGGCATCATAGATTAGGACACGTTAACTACAAGTCTATCCAAAGGCTGGTAAAGATGGAGTTGTTGCCGTCTATCGACGTAAACCCTCAACATAAGTGTGAGGTGTGCGTAGAGGCAAAACTCACCAAGCTTCCTTTTCGATCCGTCGAAAGGAATACCACTCCTCTAGAACTTATTCACACAGATATATGTGATTTGAAGTTTGCACAAACTAGAGGGGGGAACAAGTACTTTGTGAACAAGCACAAGGTATTATTACCTTTACTTATTGAAAAGTAAGGATGCAGCCTTTGAAGCGTTCCGACGTTACAAAGAAGAAGTTGAGAACCAACTAAGCCTACGGATTAAATCCATTCGTAGCGATAGAAGGGGAGAATATGTAGCGCCATTTGAGGAATACTGTGCCTAAGAAGGCATTATTCATCAAACGACGACTCCATACTCACCTCAATCAAACGGTGTGGCGGAACGTAAGAACCACACATTGAAGGAAATGATGAATGCCTTGCTTATCAATTCCGGTCTTCCCCAAAACATGTGGGGAGAAGCCGTCCTTACCGCTAATACGATTCTTAACAGAGTCCCACATAAGGGTAAGGACAAAACTCCATATGAATCATGGAAGGGAAAGAAACCCACCTACAAATACTTTAAGGTGTAGGGTTGTTTGGCAAAGGTTGAAGTACCCAAGCCAAAGCAGGTCAAGATTGGGCCTAAGACTGTAGATTGCATATTCATCGGATATGCAAATAACAGTAGTGCTTATCGCTTCTTAGTGCATAAGTCAGATATTCCAGATATCTACCAGGGTACAATAATGGAATCAATGAATGCTCTATTCTTTGAAGGTACCTTTCCTAGAAAGGAAAAAGACATAACCTCTCGTAAACGAAGTTATGCACAAAGCTCTCAAGAACCGGGAGTCGTTGACGGCCCGGATCTAGATGATTCAGATCTAGCGGATCTCGAGGTGGCTGAACATCCGGAATCTAGTGTTCCAGATTCTCAGAACTTGGAGACTCCAGAGATGGATCTAAGGCGAAGTAAAAGGGCCAGGAAGGATAAATCCTTCGGTCCTGACTTTGTAGCTTATATGGTTAATGATGAACCAAGGACAATTGCTAAGGCGTTATCAACTCCAGAAGCACCGCTCTGGAAAGAAGCTATTGAGAGTGAAATAGGCTCCATTCTGCATAACCATACTTGGGAGTTGGTTGATCTTCCTTCGGAAAATAAACCGTTGGGTTGTAAATGGATACTCAAACGAAAATACAAAGTAGATGGGTCTATAGACAAGTACAAGGCCAGGTTGGTAGTCAAGGGCTATCGGCAGACAGAAGGCTTTGACTACTTTGACACATACTCCCCAGTATCCCGGATGACATCCATACGGGTATTCATTGCGATCGCAGCTTTGCATGACCTTGAGATACATCAAATGGATGTCAAGACAGCCTTTCTAAACGGTGATTTAGAAGTAGAAATTTATATGGACCAACCCGAGGGGTATATGGTTCAAGGGCAAGAGAAGAAAGTCTGTCGGCTTGTCAAATCTCTGTACGGGCTGAAACAAGCCCCGAAGCAATGGCACGAAAAATTTGATAGTACTTTACTATCGAAGGGTTTTGTCATTAATGAGTGTGATAAATGTGTCTACACGAAAGGTAACTCTGACTCATTTGTCATGATATGCCTGTATGTAGACGACATGTTGATCATAGGAAACAGTCCTAGGGTAATCCTAGAGACTAAGAACATGTTGAAACAATGCTTCGACATGAAGGATATAGATATCACAGATGTCATCTTAGGGATAAAAATCTCTAAGACGTCTGACGGACTGGTCTTATCTCAGTCTCACTACATCGAGGATGTTTTGAGAAAGTTCGAGATGTTAGACAGTTCACCGATAAAGTCACCAATGGATACAAATAAAAAGCTTGATAAATCAGTAAGGATGTAAAAAATAATGCAATTTTAGAGTTGGGGCGTGTCAACCCTCATTCTAAATATTTTTCTACATTATGTTTGGTTGGCGACATGGAAATCGAGCCTTTCAAGCCTTTGGAGAGGTGTATAGATGAGGAACAAGGCTCCCACATTCTAAAATTTGTCATGCCAAAGAGACAAAATGATATTCCTCACTTAAGGGCCAAGAAATGCAAGACACCTATTGCTTGTGTTCTTTATTTTCACATCACTGCCCCAAGAACGTGACATACAATTTGATGCAAAATTAGGAGCACAATTCATTTCCTCAAAGTGGAAGAAAAAGTGGTGAAAGTGATGGCGTCGTGCTGAGATGTTAAATCAAGCGCTTGTTGGGAGGCACTCCAGTTTGTATTTTTTTATTTTTATTTTTTATTTTTATATTGTTACTTTTTTTTTACAGATTAGGGTAAGTCTGAGTACCCGAAGTTGAAGTTGAGGAGCATGTTTGAGCTTAAGTGTGGGGTCGTTCGGACCCTTGATGTTGAGGATCATGTTGCTATCTAGGCCCTAGAGGATCTCGGGATTATTTCTCACCATTGTTTTAATATTTTTCTTTGCGATCCATTGAGGACAACACATATTTCTAAGTGTGGGGTGGGATACTTCCGATACTTTTGAGGTCGAGGATGATTATGCCATAGGAATATTTTTAGTAGTTCTTAGAGTCTTACGAGTCTTAGAGTCATAGTATAAAAAAATGAAAAATCAAGAAAAATTCAAAAGATTTTATTTTGGTCTTTCGTTTATTTTTCATTTAGTCTTTTTTCCCTCATTAGTGGCATAAATTATCCACCCCTTGGTTTTTCTTATGGCCTCGGTTCTTTTTCAAAGGGGGGCCTTTGAACCGGGTAATTTTTTTTACCTTTAGGATTAGATTTTTTTAGGAGTAGTAAAGGAAAGAGAAGAAAAATCTTTGTGACTTGTTTGATACTAGCATATTTAGGCATGAGCTTGAGTAGTACTTTCATGTGAGTGCTTGAATAATGAAAAAAAGATATCAGACTTTCTGACACCTAGGCTCAAGGTTGTGACTATGTATATAACTTATTCTTATTTTGTAGTTCGCTATGACCCTGTATGTCTTAGAGTAGAATTGATCCATCTTGATTGATACTTGTGCCATGTGTGGTGAGGATTTCTTGCATATATTCCATGTTTTGCATCTTAGCCTAGAACTTGCCATGTGTGTTATTGAAGCGAAATAAAAAGCGTTTCTCAGTTTAGAAGATGACGATAGGCTTTCTTTAATATGTCTTGTAAATTTTTAGTTTTTTCAGATATTGTACCACTAGTTAGCCCTTTGAGCCTGTAGGCTTTCGTTTGTTAACCGTATTTTTGCCTTGATCCTTTTGTTTGAATCTATAGTTTTTGCACCCTGCTTCTTTGAGCATTGTAGCTTAGACTGTGATATTAATTGATAAATCTGAAGAAAGGAATGGCTAAGTGTAAAATGTGACCAATGATAGCTACAAAGTGATGAAAGGCCCATTTAAAAAGAATGTGACATGAAAAAATGAAAAATTGATTTGAAAAAAATGATTGAGATGTTCTTGATATGAGGAAAATACTTGTGAAATAATTGATGAACAGAGTGTTAAAAAATAAAGTGAAGAAGATGAAAATAATGGGTGTTGAAGTCAAAAAGTGCAAAGTGCATAGGGAAGTACAAGTCACTATTATATAGTTTACCTACCCGTCCCTTAGCCAACATTACAACCCGTTAAAGTCCTATTTGAGTCTATTCAAGAATATTTAATTAGTAGAGATGTTATAATGAGCAAGCCTATGGTTCTTTGTGCATATATGTGAATACTTTTGTGAGTGTGAGAGTTGTGCTTTGATACTAAGTCCTTAATTTATATTCATTCGTTGATTTGAGTGTATGGACTATTTCTTCTTCTGAGGGTACTTGTTTCATGATAGATAGGTGATGTTATTAGATTTCTTTGACAAAGTAGGTGAGCGAGCTTAAATTTGATGAGTTAAAGTCCGTCTTTGAGGTTAGGAGTTTGTTGTTTGTGTGTATATCTTTCATAATGATCGAGAAGTGTACTTGATATCGTGAGTTTCTATATGGCCTAATATCAATACACATTATTAGCGAATCGTCTTTCTTACGAACAAATAACACTGGCGCGCCCAATGGAGAAGTATTGGGCCTAATGAAGCCCTTTTCCAATAAATCATTCTACTGCCCCTTCAACTCTCTCAATTCAACAGTGGCCATCCTATAAGGAGGGATAGATATAGGCTGAGTGTCCAGAAGCATATCAATGGAAAAATCAATCTCCCTCTCAGGAGGAACACCTGGAAGCTCATCAGGGAAAACATCTGGGAACTCATTAACAACAGGAACAAATTGAAGGGTTGGAGGTTTTGCCTCCGCATCTTGTACTCATATCAAATGATAGATATACCATTTTGAAATCATCTTTCGTGCCTTAAGGTAGGAAATAAACCTCCCCTTAGGTGCTGCTGAGTTACCCTTCCATTCTATAATGGGTTGCCTGGAAAATTAAAACGAACAACCTTGGCCCAACAATCCACATTAGCATAACAAGAGGCTAACCAGTCCATGCCCATAATGACATCAAAATTAACCATTTCCAATTCATTTAAGTCAGCTTGAGTATGACAATTACATATCATCACCTCACAACCCCGATTCACCCGTCTAACTATCACTGACTCACCAACCGACGTAGATACTGCAAATGACTAACTTAATAACTCAGGTTCTCTACCAAACTTTCCAGCAATGAAAAGAGTAATATACGATAAAGTGGAGCCTGGGTCTATCAATGCATACACATCAAGAGAAGAGAGAGATAATATACTTGTAACAACATCAGGAGATGACTCTAGGTCATGTCGACCCATTAATGCATATATATAGTTCTGATGACTGCCTGAGCTAGATGTTCCACCTCTACCTCTGCCTCTACTAGCTGATATTTGAATACCCTTCCCAGTAGGGCGTACAGATGAAAAATAAGCAACTACAGATCTAGTCGGCTGTGCCATACCACCTCCACCGCTCATCGGACAGTTTCGATAATGTGGTCGGGCTTTTGACATTAATAACACAAGTCTGAACCGTGACGGCATTGCGTAAAATAGGCTCTACTATGTCAGTCACAATAGGGTAACAAATGCCTCATCTGACTAGAATATCCTTTATGTTGTGGGCCTGACACCCGTGACCTCTGACCTGACCTAGAATAAGAAAATCGATCATGACGCTGATCCTGGAACTGTGGTGGTACACTGGCTACCGGATATGATGGATGCCTTGGAAACAGTGGCCTAAACCCACCTCTAAACTCTCCTGAATCACCTGCAGACTGAGCCCTCTTATGCTGGTCCCTATCATGCTCTCGGTTAGCCCGCTGCTGTCTCTTACGATCCTCTAGATTCTGTGCATAAGCCTGAATGTGAGAAATATCCATGCCTGGATTCAAAGAAGCTGTAGTACACAGATTGACTAAATGCGGCCCTAAACCATGCACATATCGATGCACTCGATCACTCATCTCAGCTATAACCACAGGGGCATATCTGGCCAAAGAGTTAAACCAAAGGCTATATTCTCGTACAATTATGTTACCCTACTGAAGGTGTAGAAACCTATCCTTCCTGTCCCGTCGGAGCTCAACCGACATATAATGTTGTAAGAAGGCCTTATAAAACTCTCTCCATACTGCTGGGGGAGCACGTGATTGTCACGACCCAAATCGGAGGGCCGTGACGGGCACCCGGACCCTACTCGCCGGACACCACATTAACACTCCACCCTTAACCATTTTCAACACAGACTGAGCCGTGATAGATTATGGTGGGGTTCCAACCCAGAGGCCCCAAATTACACACTTACACACCAAGGCCGACAAGGCCATACACGACAACTAACCACAGGACACCTGTCTACAAGCCTCTACGGAGAAGAACATACCATGACCAAATCGCGACTCCGAAACAAATAGAGTGCTCTGGACACCAGCTGAACCAGCAACTTACTAGCGTGCACCGTCACCCTCTCAGTATAAATCTGCGGGCATAAAACGCAGCATCCCCCGACAAAAGGGACGTCACTACGACTGATGTACTGAGTATGTCAGGCATAAGAAACAGCATAGCAGAAATATATCATAGTCTGAAACAGAAACAACTGGACATCGGTAAATGCCTCTGAGGGCCCTAATACACATGCCTAAATGTTATGCTTCATGAAGTATACACATATATATCGGCCTCTTTGGGCATCTTTCTTACCATATTAGCCGTTGTGGGCCTCGTAGCATATGATGAAAAATGAATGTATGCATGATGCACATGCGGTATATATATATCATATATATGTTAGTGTTGCGGATCGTGCAACCCGTCCCAATATTAGTGTTGCGGATCGTGCAACCCGTCCCAATGTTAGTGTTGTGGATCGTGCAACCCGTCCCAATAAGCCATATAGGCATCACATCACATCACATCATATTGGCCTCTTAGGGCTCCTTTGTGATAGTCTGTACCAGCTGCAGGTGGTGTGCGTATATAACGTCTTTCCCTTTTTTCCCATATCCCCTACATATATAATATTTACCAATATAGTAGTGTGCATAGCACAAGTGGTCCAGGGTAATATATGAATACAATGCAAATGGATATGAATGAATGACAATAAAATACCCCGAGTGACATAACATCCTTGCACCCTTGGCTAACACGGTGAATATCAGCACATTTTCGGTATGCCTCAATAAGGACTTAGAAACATTTTAGAAACAAGCTTATAATACCAGAATCAATAACATGATTTTCCCCAACTACTTAAGAGTAGAGTAATTTATGTAGCAACACGATGGTTATGTTTCGCACATAGAATTATGCCAAGAATGAAAGAGCCTTGCATACTTTGTTGTCGAATTTATCTAAGTTCTGCGGGTCCTTGTAAGTTCTATGAACGATTATCTACATCATACGGATGATTTGAATCACAATCGAATCAACATACTAAAAACAGATTCGTTGGGACATTCTAACGAACACCTTGAACGTGTAGAACCTATATTCCTTCTATATCAAAATCTATGTAAGTAGTGAAACACCACTCTCTTAATCCTCCTTCGTATACTACTACAATCTCCAAAACAATACAACAATTTCACATGAAATCCCAGTAACTCCCAATTACGGCAGTCCCAACAACACCCAACCCAAATTCGCATTTTTGACAATCGTCTTTAGAACTAATAGCAAGAATCAAGTCCAGAATTTGTACAAATTTAGAGAATAAGGAAGATTACCTCTCTTAAATACAACGACGAGAATCATTGGAAAATCTCTTGCTCGAATCAGCTTCCGACAAATAAAAACAGAACCCAGAATCAATTCGCGCCAGAATCCTTTCGTATTCAAGGTTCTTGTAAAGATTATGAGTTTCTAAGCTTGTTAATGGTCTCGGTTCTACTGGAATTTTAAACCAAGAACACCACGAATTCATCTTTTTGGTTGTGCGAAAGCTCACGGTATTTCCCCCAACTTCGACCGAGAGCTCTAGGGAACCCACCAACGGAGTTTTCTCCTTCTGCTAGAATAGAATTGATGGAGGAAATTGGTAGAGATGAAGAGAACATTGAAGGTCCGATGGTTGTTCATTATAGAGGAGAGGGTCGGCCGACTGATTTGGGGCTTAGTCACCCCCAAATCGGTTATAAGACCACACGTGTAAATTCCCCCTATACAATGTCCCCACTTATAATTAATTAATTCCACAATTAATTAATTATACACAATTAAATTCCGGTCTCCAATTATTTAAATCTCGGCGATTAATAAAATCCTCTTATGTCAATATCATAATTCCTGTAATAAAATACCAGTCTATAATCTCTTCGGGGATACACAATTATTATTATTACACCCCGCAACCACATTATTAAGTCCAAAAATTATTTCGGGGGTCACGTCCTTCTATAAACTAATTTTCTTATTAACATACACAAGCACAACATAAATTTTCCCGGAGCCCAGTCCACTTACCTATGTTTATGAGTTCAACCGCTACCCGAAAATACGGGGTGTTACATCTTCTCCCCCTTAGAAACATTCGTCCTCGAATGTCGGTATATCTAACCTTAGACACCATACAAAAAAGAATACACAAATTGTTATTCCAATTCATCAAAAACAAGGGATACGACATTCAGGGATTAATTCCGATTATTATTTAAACCGTGAGAAGATACATATCCATCCATAACTACTTTTAAAGAATAAACTCAAGTTTCTTATGCAAACTAAAAATAACACATAGTGACTACAATCTTTAAATTCAAACAATAGGTAAAGAGGTAAAAGGTCCTAATATCTAATTTTAGAGTCCTATACGCAACATAGTTATTTAAAACAGTTCACACATCAATGCAATTAGTCATGTCTCAACTGTTTTATCATCCCATAGCCAAATCTGATCCTGCTAGTGTTTAAACTAGTTCAGTTGATCATTTTTTTGTACTGGTTTTGGGCTAGAGTGCAGCGAACACATCTGCTGATTTTTCACTCGCCCCTGCCCAGGATTTTGCAGCAACAACTGCCTCAAAATAAAGGCAGCAACATGGGTTTGTGCAGGGCACCAGTTTTACCAAAGTGCAGCAATGATAACAGTGGTAAGTAACAGTAAAACAACATCCAACCAGCAACCAAATAGCAGCCAAACAACAACAACAAATGAGCTTAAACAATAGTCAAACATCAGCTAGAACAATAATCAAAACATCAGCTAGAACAACAGCTAAACAATAGCTAAACATCAGCAACAAGTGACCTCAAACAACAACCAGACAACAGCTAAACATGGTAGCTAACTGCACCAGAAAATAACAAGTATGCAACTAATAGAACATAGCCATCAGTAACCAGAAACTGGAAGCACAGACAACAATGAAACAGTCTCCCTTTTCAGCAGTAGCCATTCCTCTTTGGAACAACAACCACATAGCCTTAAGGCATAATTAAACAGTCCTAACATCAACCACAAAGGAGGCAGAATGCAGCAAAATTTTTTTTGCACCAAAGCACAGTAGATCAGCAACCTTTTCAGCACAACAGGTGCAACAAAAATAACAACACATGACCACAATTTACCTCAAACGCACAACAGCCCTACTCAATTTCCAGCAATCCAGGACATCAAGACAACAGGTATCAGCAGGTTGTAAACAAGCAACCATTATAACTCAAAGTGTAGTATTTTAGAAGCCACACAATTCTTAACAAAGAATGTAGATAACTAGGAGGGCACAACATGTTTGAAAATTAGACATTTGAGACTGAAAAAGAGCAGCAATATCTGTCACAACTGAGGCAACAACATATATTTAAAGTGTCACAGGGACAGTAGTAGCAGCAACAAAACAGCAGCTACAAGGCCAGTCTAAACATGCTAGACATTTCACATGCAAGCTAGTCCTTAGGCAACATAAAAAAACAAGTAACTAAATGCAACCTACTCTGGTTAGGTATGCAGAAATAGTGTTGAACCATGCTGAGTTTAGCAACATTTTAGGCATGAAGTTAACTGACACTGTATGTGTACAAGTCTGAAATTAGCACATCATGCTTTGTTTTAACTGCACATGTTAGCTTTAAACTATCATAACACCTACATCCACATATATCAACTTAGGTCAGTTTTATCTAATTAAACAGGCTCCCAAACTGTCATATTATCACTATTTCCAGCATAAACAGTCTGCATATTAATTATAATACATATTCATTTATCAAATTCAAGTCTAGATTGATTGTGCCACTCACCTATGCACATGGTTATGCAGAGCATAACATCAGAAAAAAGTAAGCAACTTGGCATGCCAATACTAAGTCAAACAACCATTATATCACAGTTAAAAGACATCAAATACTAGCTGAATTAATCTTGCTTCAATACATGCACCTAGCCTATGATCACACCATGTCCAGGGGCCAAAACAAATACCTTAAGAGGCTGCATACCAACAGTTCACAAAAGCAAAAATACAGGGTCCAGAAGAACTTTCTGAATCAGCTTTTCAAAACTAGCATGCTGAAATTAGCCTAGGTTTATCATTTTAACTTGTTGGGAACACATGTCAACTAGCATAGTGGTCCTAAAATTCCTAACTTACACATGCACTTAAACTAGGTGAATTGGTTTACACATGGGCAATGATAACATGGATACAATTAGATTGGATGCATATAGACATAACAAAGTCCAAGTTAAAAGAACATAGACACAACAAATACATACCTAAGAAAACAAATCATGAACTAAACTTCCCTTTGGACATATCACAACCTCTTGGATTAGTCTTCAACTTATTAAGTCCAACATAAATAAAATAAGTCCTTTTTAAAAAAAAATAAAAAAATTCCCAGTTTATACCATAATATACATCCATAGATCCATAGAAATAACAAGATATTAGTAGCAAAGACAGGACATCATGTAGTCATATTTGAAGCTAAACATGTCATTGGAGAACCACATGGAAAGATCAAAAATAGTAAGCCAACATATTCTCTAAGCTTAGACTAAACAAGGTTACTATTGCTTAACTTATGCATACAAATAGCTTAAAAGCCATTTCATGATTCAACTGAAATTACACCCAACTATACAACAACCTTATCAATCAACATGCAAAATCCACATATTCTTTTTGATTAATCCAAACACATAACCTTATATCGGTTACACACGGTACATCATTTATTTAAAAATAACTAATTTAAAGATCTTCTGGATTTATCGGGATAGGTACTAGAACTGTCTTATGATCTTGCTGGGGAATCTGTACTATCTTCTCTTGGTCCTATATATGAACTTCGATCCGATACACTTCGGAGTGGAACCCTTCTATCCTTACTACCTATTCGCCGTATCCTGGCCTACCTTCTTTCTTCCTCCAACGCGTATCCAATAACACGAGCCGATGAGCCCTGATTAACCGACCCCCATGATTGAGGACTACTCGGGACCTCGGAAGGGCCAGGGTTATCAAGCAACCAGCATCCCCGATCGTGGCGTGATACCTGAGGAAAATCCAGTTGTACCTGTCTCTGTGCTTTTCCACCTATTCCATGGTCAGTGGGGCCCGACACGGATACTAAGGCCCTTGGTGAAGCCGAAACTTCCTCCACCCCACTTTCTACTGGAAGAACCGATGGTGTTCGAGCGGGTGACTCATAGGGATCTTCTGATGGATCCTCCTCTTCAGACTCCAGGATTTCTGATGGATCTGAGTCCATAGTATAACTTACCTCTTTTTTTTTAAATTTCTGTAACCCTCTGACCCGTACCAGCGGGTGGTATCTGGCTAACATCTTGTCTTACGATAGTACCCACACTCCAATTATCCGAGGTGTTTCTCATTATGGACGCTACTAGTTCAAATGAAAAGATATGATTAGGAACCAACACTCTCACGATTCAGCTCTTTTGAACGATCTAGATTATGAAGGAATGGAAACAACTCTAAATGCCATGTAGCTTCCTGTTTATAAGTGTAGCGCGCAACACACCCATAACCAAGACTCTACTAGACACGTCTTGTAGACTTCCTAGGACAGACATGCTCTGATACCAAATTTGTCATGACCCAAACCGGAGGGCCGCGACGGACACCCGGACCCTATCCGCCGGGCACCATATTAACACTCCACCCTTAACCATTTTTAACACGGACTGAGCCGTGATAAATTATGGTGGGGTTCTAACCCAGAGGCCCCAAATTACACATTTACACACCAGGGCCGGCAAGGCCATACACGACAATTAACCACAGGACACCTGTCTACAAGCCTCTACAGAGAAGAACATACCATGACCAAATCGCGACTCCGAAAAAAATGGAGTGCTCTGGACATCAGTTGAACCAGCAACTTACTAGCGTGCACCGTCATCCTCTCAATATAAACCTGCGGGCATAAAATGCAGCGTCCCCCGACAAAAGGGACGTCAGTACGACTGATGTACTGAGTATGTCAGGCATAAGAAACAGCATAGCAAAAATATATCATAGTCTGAAACAGAAACAATTGGACATCGGTAAATGCCTCTGAGGGCCCTAATACACATGCCTAAATGTTATGATTCATGAAGTATACACATATATATCGGCCTCTTTGGGCATCTTTCTTACTATATTAGCCGTTGTAGGCCTCGTAGCATATAATGACAAATGAATGTATGCATGATGCAAATGCGGTATATATATATATATATATATATATATATATATATATATATATATATATATCATATATATGTTAGTGTTGCTTGATTGTGCAACTCGTCCCAATGTTAGTGTTGCGGATCGTGCAACCCATCCCAATAAGCCATATAGGCATCACATCACATCATATTGGCCTCTTAGGGCTCATTTGTGATAGTCTGTACCAGCTGCAGGTGGTGTGCGTATATAACGCCTTTCCCTCTTTTCCCATATCCCCTACATATATAATATTTACCATATAGTAGTGTGCATAGCACAAGTGATCCAGGATAATATATGAATGCAATGCAAATGGATATGCATGAATGACAATAAAATACCCCGAGTGACATAACATCCTTGCACCCTTGGCTAACACGGTGAATATTAACACATTTTCCGTATGCCTCAATAAGGACTTAGAAATATTTTAGAAACATGCTTTTAACACCAGAATCAATAACATGATTTTCCCCAACTACTTAAGAGTAGAGTAATTTATGTAGCAACACGATGGTTATGTTTCGCACATAGAATTATGCTAAAAGAATGAAAGAGCCTTGCATACCTTGTTGTCGAATTTATCTAAGTTCCGCGTGTCCTTGTAAGCTCTATGAACGATTATCTACATCATACGGATGATTTAAATCACAATCGAATCAACATACTAAAAACAGATTCATTGGGACATTCTAACGACCACCTTGAACGCGTAGAACCTATATTCCTTCTATATCGAAATCTATGTAAGTAGTGAAACACCCAACTCTCTTAATCCTCCTTCTTATACTACTACAATCTCCAAAATAGTACAGCAATTTCACATGCAATCCCAGTAACTCCCAATTACGGCAGTCCCAACAACACCCAACCCAAATTCGCATTTTCGACAATCGTCTTTAGAACTAATAGCAAGAATCAAGTGCAGAATTTGTACAAATTTAGAGAATAAGGAAGATTACCTCTCTTAAATACAACGACGAGAATCGTTGGAAAATCTCTTGCTCGAATCAGCTTCCGACAAACAGAAACAGAACCCAGAATCAATTCGCGCCAGAATCCTTTCGTATTCAAGGTTCTTGTAAAGCTTCTGAGTTTCTAAGCTTGTTAATGGTCTCGGTTCTACTGGAATTTTAAACCAAGAACACCACGAATTCTCCTTATTGGTTATGCGAAAGCTCACGGTATTTCCCCCAACTTCGATCGAGAGCTCTAGGGAACCCACCAACGGAGTTTTCTCCTTATGCTAGAATAGAAATAATGGAGGAAATTGGTAGAGATGAAGAGAACAATGAAGGTCTGATGGTTGTTCATTATAGAGGAGAGGGTCGACTGACTGATTTAGGGCTTAGTCACCCCCAAATCGGTTATAAGAACACACATGTAAATTCCCCCTATGCAATATCCCCACTTATAATTAATTAATCCCACAATTAATTAATTATACACACAATTAAATTCCCGATCTTCAATTATTTAAATCCCGACGATTAATAAAATCCTCTTATGTCAATATCATAATTCCTGTAATAAAATACCAGTCTATAATCTCTTCGGGGATACACAATTATTATTATTACACCCCGCCGCCATATTATTAAGTCCAAAAATTATTTCGGGGTCACGTCCTTCTATAAATTAATTTTCTTATTAACATACACAAGTACAACATAAATTTTCCCGGAGCCCGGTCCACTTACCTATGTTTATGAGTTCAACCGCTACCCGAAAATACGGGGTGTTACAGTGATCCTCTAGACTGCTCCCATGACTCATACCATACCACAAAAACATCTCGCAATCTATAGGAAGACAACTCCACTGACTCCGTATCATTGGCATGTATTACCCTCAAAGTGCATTACATCTGATCTAGAAAGATCTGGGGGTCCTCATCCGGGTCTAATAATGTGAATACTAGATGATCTAAATTAATAAAGTGACAAACTCTCGCACTAGTCACTCTATCCAAATGACCAGTAGTCTAACTTTCGGCCTGAGTGGCCACTAACCGAGTCAATAGTTGAACCGCACTCCGCATATCTAGATCTTGATCAGGAATATATAGAGGAACTAGAGGCTCAACAACTCCTCTCAACTCTTCTAGATGTGGTGGAGTTCTAGAAGCTTGGAATAAGGCCTCATCCTGAGGCTCATACTGTGCCATATTAGCGGGTGGTACTTGATTCGCACACTCTCTCGCATTAATATCTAACCTTCTAATAGTCATCTGCCTTATAGTGGTAGGCATCTATAAAATTATAAACAAGATAGCGATTAGGAATTTGAATTCTTACGACTCAAATATATCGCATGTTCTAAGATAAGAAGAAAAACAACCATCCTAAATGTCCCGTAGCATCCTTCTTATAAATGTGGTGCACGATACATCCATAAACAAGACTCTACTAGACACGGCTTGAAGACTCCCTATGATAGACATGCTCTGATATCAAGTTTGTCACACCCCAATTTTGGAGGGTGTGGCCAACACCTGGCGCCTGAACAGCCCGAGCGTACCACATGTATATCATAACATGAATATATAACTGTCTGGGCCGATGAGGCCTCACAATGACAAACATATCAGGGATCTGGATATAACAATCTAAAACAAATGACAGCTAAACCAGTATATATATATATATATATATATATATATATATAACAAGGGCGGAAAGGCCATAACAAGTGTACCAACAAATGACAAGGAGACCGACAAGGGCGTACAAAATGACTATACATCAACCACTAATCTACAAAACTCTAGGAGTAGTAAAACATGTCATAAGGTTGGGAAAGGGCCTCGGCATACACAAAATAGATATAAACACATGTAATATAGCCTACCACTCTTTATACAACAACTCCAGAAGAAGAGGAGTGCAACAACCAACTACTGAACCAGGCAACCTACTGTAGAGGTATGTCTATCTGTCTACCTGCACCTGCGGGCATGAAACACAGTGCCTCAGCAAATGGACGTCAGTAAAAAGAATGTATTGAATATGTAATCCATGTAAAACATGCATATAAGGATGTAATAAAAGTGAAGGGTACAAAAGTCAACCTGAAACTCAGAACTACCACTGAGGGCTTACAACCGACATACTCAAGATTATATACATAATAGTAAAATTGGACCACTCTAAGGGGCCATACCAGGTCATATCAAGCCTCTCTGTGGGGCGAATCATCATAACATACCCAACTGCAGTGGTATGCACATATAAGTGTCGTACCCGACCGACTATAGCGTGACTCGGTAGAAAATAAATACATATATATACAATGCATGAAGGACCTCAAGATACATTATAAAACATGGTCAGAGTGACTGAAGGTCGGTATCCTCCGACTATCATTATGTAAGTATGTACGTCAACTTTCATCAATCAATAAGAAACATGTATATAGAGTGTGGAAAGTACTCCCGACAAGGGACAAACAAGAGTCATATACTCTAATGGAATGGAAATACATGGCAACTCAAGTTATCAATAATAGGATCATATTGAAAGACGTTTTGTTTCAGTTCCGTTCTAAACTTGATCATGCCAAAGGAAGGAATAAACCCTACATACTTTTTCACCTTAGCTATACAGATCCCACGAGTCCTTGTATGTTTTACGAATGATTATCTACAGTATACAAATGATTTGTATCAATGATGGATTCATAAGAAAAACTCATTTTGACATTTCATCAAACACCTAGCATGCCTAGAATTCACATTATCTTCTACATGGAACCTTATGTATAAATCAACAAAATCCGATCCTTCAGATATTTCTCCTTAACCTCCATATCATCATAAACAATCCAAAGACTTCATATCACACTCACAACTGCATACAAGCAACCCACCAACATAACAAGCAAGGTTCTATATTCCAAGAACTTGTTCTACAAGATTTTTCAAACAATCATCCTTCTAACACTTGTATAAACTTAAGAACAGGAAGAAAGATATGGAACTTACCTCTAAGAATAAGAATTACCTCAAATAAAGAATTACTTTACTTCAAAAGATCCTCTGAATTCATCACATCGAGATGAAGAATGATCTAACGATAATCACGGGATTCCTTACGTTGGATTTACTTAGTTTGCATTTGATTTGGGACTTGAATCATAAGAGAACTTTTGGAGAGGACTTAGGAGCTATTTATGTATAAAAATAGTGAGAAATGGAATAAGGGTCGAGTTGGGTCTTTATATGGAAGATTGGATATGTTTGCATCGACCTAGTACGCCGCAAGGTCTGCGAATCGCAGACACTGCTTGCGAAGTGCAGGTGGTGTCACAGACCTTTCCAGAGACCATAAAATGATTGGCACACTTTGCTCTTCATCTGCATTTCACAGACATGGTCTGCGATTCGTAGATTAGCCCTGGCAATGATGTTTTGTCGAACTTTCATCGAAACTTACTTCCGTTGATTCAATTAGTCTTAAACCTTCCCGAAACTTACTCAACACTTTTGTAAACCTTTATTAGTCACTTAGAGGGATCTTAATATCTTCGAGCCTATGTCGGCTAACATTATGGTAATGATGACGCATGAAATATGGGGTGTAACAGAGGTAGGTACAACATATTATGTAAAGCGAAGGATAGAAAATGGAGGGTTTAGTACAAGTTGCTTTAACTTTATAACCATTGGGAAGATTGACTAGATAAGGAGTGATTAGATATTTAATGTGAAAAAATAGATTTTTGATCATGTGATGTGTGGCCCCAGAATATATAATCCAAATACAATCAGACACACTACCTAACATGCATGCACTAGAAATACTATTTATTTTATCAGCGAAAGAGAATACCGGCAAATTTTGTAGAAGTCATGAGGCAGGGTTGAGATTCTGAAAGTCGAGTATTTTGCAACATGAGCATTAATTGACTGTAGTGTTTCTTAGTTAGACCAAGAACTGAAACTAAGCTTAGGAAATTGTTCATAAGTATTGGCATGATCATACGATACCCCAGATTGAACCTCCACAATTGCTACAGTTTTGTT
This sequence comes from Anisodus tanguticus, assembly GCA_034509755.1. NCBI lineage: Eukaryota > Viridiplantae > Streptophyta > Magnoliopsida > Solanales > Solanaceae > Anisodus > Anisodus tanguticus. The sequence continues at coordinate 18,981,654 of CM067552.1, read as the reverse complement.
ACCCTTAGTGAACTTGAAGTGAGGAGGGTACCCATTCAATTTGTAACATTTATCAATTGTGTGACCTGACTTCTTACGATATTTGCATAGAAGAGTCGACTTATAGGAATTTTGGATTTTGTTGTGGTTGTTGGGAGCAAAGTTAACCCTCTGAATGAATTCTCTACTTGGATAAGTGAGGTTTGCACTAAAATATGCTAAATTAGGTGAGAACTGGGAATTTGGAGTGACTTGTCTTTGTCTCTTATTTTGTAGAAGAATGATATAAATGGAGTCTAGTGAGGGAAAGGGATGCATCATAAGAAGGTTACCTCTAATACTGACGTATGCCTCATTGAGACCTATAAGAAACTGGTAGAGTTTATTATCCTCTTCTTCCTGAAGAAGTTCAGTTCTAGCTTCACATGTGCAGCTGTTAGCATGCATGAATCCCAATTCATCCCAGAGTTTCTTCAACTTATTGAAATAGGAAGCAATATCTAGATAACCCTGACCAGTGAAGGCTATTTCTTTTTTTGAGTTCAAAAACCCTAGTACCATTCACAGTTCCATATCTCTTATTCAGTTGAGTCCAAATACCCTCTTTAATTTTTGAGTATTAGACACTCTTAGCTATCTCCGGGGAAAGAGAATGAGTTATCCAGGAAATGACCATATGATTTACCCTATTCCATTGCCTAAGCTGAGGAGAATCCTCAGAAGGCTTTGGGCAACTACCATCTATGAATGCAATTTTGTTCCTAGAGGAAAGAGAAACAACCATGTTTTTTATAACACCTCGTATCTTCAAACTAAGCTATATTCATGATAAGGAGTGTGGGAAGCAAAGACGGGGAGTTAAAGTTAAAAACTAGCTTCAGCTCTAAAATTTCCATTTTACGCTGCAGTTATACGGACCGTACAATTAGGTATGGACTATCGAACTGGATCATAAATATTGTTTTGAAATTTATGGAAGTCTAGTAGATTATATGGACCGTATAAGATTATACGACCCGTCATTTTGAACCGTAACATTCTCCCCAGCTTAAAGGGGTTACTAGAAAGTTACTTCTTCATGACAGTCTGATTGTATGGACCATCCAAAATTATACAGTCCATTCTCAGACCATGGAAAATTGTACGGATCGTACAATACGACCGTATATTCCCTGACATAGCCAAAGTGTAAATACACAACCTTAGTCTAAAAATTAGATTTTTTCTCCTTCTTTCAAACCCAAGAACGAAGCTTTCTTTTCCCATCATCCTCTTACATTAAGGTAAGCCTATTCTAAGTATTCCAAGTGAATTCTAACGTACATACATGAATTCTAAGTAGAAATTCATTGTTCTTAACCTAGGGTTTTCAAGAAAACCCAACTCAAGGAATTAAAGGTTTAAGATTTGGGTTCCTCCTTCTAAGTTCATATTTTTAAGACAACTATTGGAGCGAATAAGGTATGTAAAGTTGCTATCCAAGTGTGGGAACATCGTTGTTCTTCCCTATGCCACATTTTCCATGAAATCCATGAAATTCCATAACTTAGGGTTTTACTACTACGAATTCATGATGACCCTAAACTATATGTATCATGATGTACCATGTTGTATTACTAATTCGTTGTTGTGTTCTAAATATTCCATTATGGTTATTAGGAATCTGTACGTAATCCATGTATACACATAACATTGAAATTCCATGGGATCATAAATACAAGTCATGAATTAAGGTTTATCAATTCCATGAAACCTACAAGTTTTCCACGATTTATGGAAAGTATATTATGTATTTATGTTCATGCTATATCTTATACTTATGAACTATGTTTACAAATCATGATTTTACAAACCATGGGATGTTAGACAATTATATTTCATGTTCATATTTTGGGAGTTGCATAGAATACCGAGAAGGCTTAGATAGCCTGAAACTACATTTGCCAGTGTAGGATAAGGATCGCTCCACCCAGAGGATGACACCTTCATGTTACCCTTTACGTGATTATTGGATCCATCGGGTTCATGTTCATGTCTCTTGTACCCCGATAAGTTATGAGATGACTTAGCTGATTGGGTAGAGATCAAACTCTATGTTTATACGTGGTGGTTTCATGTCGGTTATACTAATGATCTTCCTACAGATATACAGATATATAATTTTACAAGACTTTGTATATGTTACTTTACTCATTCCAAATCATGTTCATGTTCAGTTTTAGTTTTCATATCCTATTATTTCATGTGACTGCTTATTCTTTCAGTTGTTTTACATATAGTACAATTCAAATGTACTAACATCCCTTTGCATGGGGCCTGCACTTCACGGTACATGTCATGAGTTTCAGGACGACAGAGCTACATGCTAGGACTTCACCTGTATCGTGAGCCTCATTTCATCTAGGATGTCAGTGTGTTTATGTCATGATTATATTTTATGATAGAGGTATGTCAGGTCCTTATACTGATAGACAATTTTATAGACTTATGTTTCAGAGGTTTCATAGACTAGACTAGTTTAGCATGTCAGTCATGTCATTATTATTATTTTCAGACTTATCATATTTTCAGAACATTTCCGCAATATATTTTCAGACTACATCTCAGTATGATGTTTTCATGTTTTAAAATCATTACTATAGCATGTTTTGATGCCCATAATGACTAGCAAGCCATGTGGTTTGTTCAGTTATATACAGTCATGCACTGAGTACCGTATTTCGCACAGACCACAGTTCGGGGCATTACAAAGCTTGGTATCAGAGCACTAGGTTCAAGTGCCTTATGAAGTCTATGAAACCGTGTACAATGGGATCTCTTTTATATGTGTAGGCGCCCACATATGTAAATATTTGACTAACAAAGCATCTAGGATTGTCTCACTTCTTTCATACTATAGATCATACAATTAAAGCTATATCTTCAGGACATCATTCTAACTCGTGCGAATTATGTATTTTAGAAAATGCTTGCTAAATGGAAATCAACTACAATTAATAATGCTACTACTAATGCTGCTCGTGAGAAAGATGCTCAGGCTCAGGGAGCTAATTCGGGTACATTTCCCCCACCCGATTCTACAAGGCCTACGGAGGTTTATATTCTAGTTCCACTGCCTAGTTCCACTGACTCGGATGTTAGGGGAGCTATCCAGCAGCTCACTAAGATTGTGGCTTCTCAAGCCCATCGGATGTTAGGGGAGCTATCCAGCAGCTCACTAAGATTGTGGCTTCTCAAGCCTAACGTCAGTAAATGACTCCAATTACGGGAACTAATAGGGAGTCATCCACCTTCAAGACTCAAGAATTTTTGTGAATGGACCTTTTAGTGTTCACAGGGTCAAGCAATATAGAGAATCCACAGAATTTTATTGATGGGCTTCAGAAAATCTTCCATGTTATGAATGCTATTGAGTTAGATACAACAGAGTTGGGAGATTATCAGTGGCAGGATGTTGCTAAAATTTGGTACGAATCGTGGGAGCAGTCCCGAGAGGAATATGTGTCTTGCTATGTGGGATAAGTTTGCTGATGCATTTATTAAGCACTTTCTTCCAATTGAGGTTAGGGAGGCAAAGGCCATAAAATTTGAGAAGCTCAAGCATACTGGTAGGAGTGTGCAGGAGTACTATCTTCACTTTATTTCTTTGTCAAAGTATGCTCCACATATGGTTTCCGCCATGATGGCCAAAGTTAGGCATTTTATATATGGCCTTGATTCCCATTTGTATGATGTAGCTAATATTTTAGCTTAGAATAAAGAGATGACTATTACAAAGATGGTTGCTTTCGTAGAGTAATGAGAGCAGGATAAAGAAAGAGGAAGCATTACAGAAAGAGGATGATAGGGAGTTCAATAAGAGATCCAAGTCTTCATGTCACTTCAACCATGAGGAAGGTGGAGGCAGACAATTCTTTAAAAATAGGTCATCAGGACCTGCTCCATCTTCATCCGGTGTCCTAGCCATAAAGTTCAGGAATGATAATAAGAGGCAAAACTTTTGAGCATTAGGCTCTCAGTCACAGGCCAGTGTGGGCCAAGGTACTTTCAGCAATCCATGTTGTATTACTAATTCATTTTTGGGTTCTTAATATTCCATTATGATTATTAGGAATCCGTACGTAATCCATGTATACACATAACCTTGAAATTCCATAGATTCATAAACACAAGTCATGAATCAAAGTTTATCAATTCCATGAAACCTACATGTTTTCCATGATTTACGCAAAGTATATTATGTATTTATGTTCATACCATACACAAAACAGCTGTCTACAAGCCTCTAGAGAGTATATTTACAATGTATGATCGGGATAGGACCCCGTCATACCCAACTATATACATATAGGCTACTATCATACCTATCAGCTCACTAGACATCTCCGTAAGAAAGGATCATGACAACCTTCAGTTGAGTTGAGTCACCTACTATAAGGGATCTTCTATATCTCTATCTACACATGCGGGCATAAAACACAGTGTCCTAGAAGGGACATCAGTACGAAAGATGTAATGGATATGTAAGGCTGAAACTGTAAATGAAACGTAAGCTGAAACTGTAACTGATGCATAACTGTAAAATAGAGCATTGGAAAGACAACATATACTCTGGGTTCCTCTGTGGGCCAGAATGTGCATAAATGGAATGTAATCGCGTATATAACACCATAGGCCTCTGTGGACAGTATTATTAATATTATATCTATATTAACTATGCAAGTAGTGCCACAGGCCTCTGTGGGCAATGTCATTTATGTATAGCCGCGTATATAACGCCATAGCCCTCTGAGGGCAATATAGATATATAATACATGTATATAATGACCTCTTAAGGATTACAACATACTCTTTTGAACTCGTCGGAGTGACGTAAGGTCGTTACACTTCCGACTCCCTTATGGTGGTTAACACATCACTTGTTACTCTTTCAAACGACCCCATAAGAACCATAGATCACACTATTAGCTTGGTTTTTAGGAATCAATAATTAGCCAACTTTTATTGACATTAGAAGAGGGCCTTGGTATAAAGATGTAACCTCGACAATGGATAGGTAACACATTAATAGGAAAACCACCAATACTTTCTTAAGGACTAAGAGTGGAGTTTTTATCGGATTTTATTTCATAATCATCTTTTCAATATTGATGATGCCAAAAAGAAAGGAGTGAGCCTTACATACCTTATTAGCAGGGCAACACCACTCATATGACATCTCGCTCGTCGTATTAGCATCAACCTAAACAAATAAGACAATCCGTATCAATATCTAATCAATGGTTTCATGATTTCGTCGTCGTGACATTTGGTCGAACACTTAGCGTGTGTAACCTTTTTATCTTCTTTTCATGGTAACCAATCTAACATAATCCTCCCATAATCATCCAATAAAATTCCAAGGTTACAACAACCATATTTCAGAAGATCTAATCCAAACTCTTTGAAAGAACTCCATTATATTAATTTGTCAATCAATACAAAAACCATCATGTTCAACTATAGAGTTTATCTCCATTTCTTCGTGGACTACTTTATCACAAGATCATTCTAATCTAGGAGAGTTCAAGATTACCAAAAGTAGTAGAAACATACCTTAAAATTACCAAGGAATCCCTACGCCAAATCTCCTTTTAATTCTTCAAGAACTTCCAAACTTGTCCAATGATCTAGAGAGGATTCTCAAGATAATCCAAGATTTCTAAGAGGGAAATTTATATCATAAGCTTATGGAATTTATCTTTAAATTCAACCAAAACAAATTTATCAATTCAAGTTCTAGCTTGTAATTTTCCCATACAAACAACTTTATCAACACTCAAACAAGCTTAAGGGTAACTCATAGGATGTTAGACTTACCTTAGGTAGTAGCTATATCCCAAAAATCTTAGCCGAACAAATCTCACAATAGTCCTCAACTATACTACCACACCATGAAAGTGTGTGTCCTTCTCCAAGCTGGCTTTTGATGTTGATCTTGGTGGAAAATACTTGAATTTTACTTAGGGTGCTTGGAAATTGGGTTGGGGGGACCTAGGGGAGAGGAGAGATGAATGTTGGTAAAAAATGACCAAGAAATGAGGCATAGAACGAATTTAAGAAGTTAAATGTCGGCCATCGCCTCTGATGTACGATGGCATATACGGACCGTACAAATAATGTACAGGTCATACCTTTCACCGTACTTCACCAAACTTCAGGCAAAGTCTCTGAATAAATATATGGTCTATCAGATAATTTATACAGTCCGTGAAATATAAGTACGAATCATGCTTTGTACCGTGAAAATACAACATCGTCGAACTTCAACAAAACGTATCTTCGTCAATTCGTATAACTCCTATACTTCCCAATATTCCCGTAAACAGGTTTTAAACCATAGTTATCCCTTCATAAGTCTCATACCTTCCCGTAATGCACAAGTTAATCAACGACATGATTTACGTAAAACCATGGGGTGTAACAGAAGTCTACGTGTGCATAATATAAATTGGTATCAGAGCAGATTCTCTTCAACAAGGCTAACACCTTAAGAGAAAACTATGATGATTGCTGCACCACCCATCGAACACAGTGAAGGTCAATCCACTCATTAACCACCACTGTTCAATGAAAAATATTATGCGTGGTGGAAAGCTTGAATGGAGGACCACTTGCAAGTCGAAGATTATGAATTATGGGAGAGATTTATTGATGGTACAAAATATCCCATCAAGGAGGGTGCATATGGAAAAACTATCGCAAAAGAGAAGAGTGAATATGAGGAAGCTGACTACAAAATCCTCGAGAAAAATGCTAAGGCAAAGAATGTCTTAATATGTGGACTTGGTCGGACGAGTACAACAAAATCTCTAGATGTACCACTCCAAAGCAAATTTGGGACGCATTGATAAACGCAAATGAAGGGACTAGCCAGGTCAGAAAATTCAGAAAAGCCATGCTTGCCATAGATTCTGAAAATTTCAGAATGAAACAATGAGAAACTATTTTTGAAATGTTCACCATGTACATTTCATTGGTTAATGAACTGACGTCTCTTGGAAAAATCTTTACTACTGAAGACTCAGTTGACAAGATTATGAGAACACTTCCAAAGACATTTCAGATAAAAGTCACTGCTATACGAGAAGCCAAAGACATATGAGATATGTCCTTGGATGAGTTGGTTTGAAACTTGAAAACCTATGAGATGGACATGGAAAACTCCAAGAGTATTAAATCAAGGTTTTAAAGATCCTTGGCATTGAAGGCGACTGAGAGTGATAGCTCTGACACAGTCGAGGAAGAAATGACGCTAATCACAAGAAACTTCAGGAAGTTTCTTACTAGGGAGAGACAAAGTGGAAAAAGGAACGCTTATGGAAATGGAAGAGGTGACAAACCTCAAACAACCGGATGTTTAGTAAAATGTTATGAATATTTATTGAAACAATTTATGAAAATCTAGAAATATCTAAAATAGCATTATCGACTTAGGAATCAACTATCACTGTCATACAATCAAATTACAAAATTATGTATATGCATATTCAATTACTAAATAGTAAAGATCAACTAAATGTTGCATCATCTTCCTCTTCGCTTCAGCCTTATAAAAAGATGGCTTTGAGTGTGACAAGTGTTGAAGGCCTTCAAAATAAAATGTACGGTGGTTCTCAAACTTCACCAATTAACAAATTAGATGTTTATATTATGTAGGGTGTTGTACGTGACAACATTTATGATGAAAGTGGACGTGAATACTTGCTAAAATATTGAAGGGAGAATCAAATCCAATTTTTGACTCTATCAAAGAGGACCCGGAGTATGTTGACTATTCAAGCATCCTCTACAGCTTTTGAAAGCGCTTTAAGTGCTAAAGGATTTCAATTAAGAGGCACAGATAGTCATTGATAAAAGACAACTAAAAAATTGTAATATTATTTAGAGATTGGATTAAAGCGGAGAAGGTGTGACCAACCAGAAGTCAATGAAGAAGACCGACTGGTAGGGCTGGCAATTTCACCCTAACCCGATGGATATCTGATCCACCCGACCCGATTATATGGATGAAAATCTGACAAAAATGGATTTTAATCGGGTGACGGATCGGGTCGGATTCTGGTGGACATACATCCAACCCACCCACCCACCCATTATAAATTAATTCCACGATCCAGTCCAGTCCACCCCGCCCTCTTAAATTATTGTAAAGCCTAAAATATCAAAGCTCAATACTTAAAATCCATATTCCCTAATCCGGTTCTCTACTCTACCCTCTCTTCACTATACACAAACACAACTTCGAACCTAGACCTAAACCAGTAAACCCTCATCTCTTCACTTCAGCTAGCCGTCGTTGAACTTCAGTCTTCAGCCAATCAACCCTCTCTTCAGAGTTCAAAACTCAAAAGATCACATCCCTCTCATCGGCCGTTCAGAACTTTAGCATCGTCACTCTTCAGTCTTCACCCAAATCTCCTAAACCCTAGCGGCCTCGCTCTCTTCAGCGTCTTCACTCTCTTTAGCGTCTTCACTTTTCACCCAATACTGATAGTGCTCCGGCCAGAAATGGCAAGTCCTCATGAACATTTAATGCGGCAAATCGCCACCACACAAGGTAAAATCCTCGATCGTCTTCACTCTTCACCCAATACTGTTGAGGACTTGAGGTAATAGTACTAAAATTCAAGATTTTAAGTTACTTTTTTGTGCATGTTGGAGGTGTTTTTGTGCATTTTTAGCACATTCATACGGTTGTTATTTCTCTGTAGTTAAGGCTACGATAAATCTTTTATTCCTTTGGAAAATTAGTTTCTGTTATTTCTCTGTAGAAATTACCAACATTCAACAAAAAAGGTTTGGCAACAAGTGTGAGTTTTGTTCTGTATTTGTTTGTATATTGATTACTGTTTAGGTTGTGTTGTTCTAACTGAATTGTCAATTTCAGTGAAAACATTTATTAAAAAAGAGGCTTTTTAATTGTTTTTTGTAATGTTAATGTATGACAGTGATGGACACGAGAGATAGTAGTGCTGGCTCCAAGTCTGTCTCATTATCCCCTTCTCCGTTGTCTCCTAAAATCTCAGTCCCAATGCCTTCTCGTCTACTCAACCTCAACAAGGAGAGGGAGAAGAAGAAATGGGGCCGTCACCTCTACGTCAGCCCAGGAGACTTAAATCAGAAGTGTGGAATCACTTCGAGAAGACCGTAATCAATGGTGAACAAAAGGCTAGATGTTTGCACTGTAAGTTATTATTTTCGGGCAATAGTAAGAATGGGACTTCTCATTTGAAAGACCATCTTGATCATAGATGCACTAAAAACACATTAAGGGTGATATACGTCAAAAATTGTTGTCGGTTAATCGTAAACAAGATTCAAGCTTAAGTCTAGAAAACCATGTCTTTAGTCAAGAAGAAGCAAGAAAGGAGTTGCCTCACATGGTTGTTCTCCATGAGTACCCATTGTCAATTGTAGAGCATATTGGGTTTAAGAGATTTGTTAATTGCTTGAATCCAAACTTCAAGATAATAAATCGCAACACTTTAAAAAGTGATATTATGAAGATGTTTGTGATTGAGAAAGCAAATCTCAAGAAGTTGTTTGATGGTCATGTGGGAAGAGTAGCTATTACAACCGATATGTGGACTGCTTCACACCAAAAGAAAGGTTATATGGCCATCACATCACATTTCATTGATGATCAATGGGTTTTGCGGAACAAAACTTTGAGGTACTTAAAATTTGAAGCTTCTTGTTATTTATTATTTACTGATTAGTGGCTGTATATATGCTTGTTTAATTTTATGCATTTTGTTTTCCACCAAATTGATATATTGTTTTCAAAATAGGTTTGTTTACGTTCCTTGTCCACACACTGCCAATATGCTTACTCAAGTTCTGGTGGATACGTTGAATGTATACAATATAGCTGAGAAAATATCTTATGTGGTTCTTGATAATTGTTCCACAAATGATGTCATGGTTGATCTATTACAAGAAAAGTTTGATTCGGATAGCCTTTTGTGTTCTGGTCAATTTTTGCATGTGCGTTGTAGTGCACATATATTAAATTTGATTGTCCAGGATAGTTTGGAGGTGATTGGATCTGGAATAGAAAGGATACGTAATTGTGTTGTTTTTTGGGGTTCAACACAAAAAAGACTTCAAAAGTTTGAGGATAAGGCGAGATGTTCGAAAGTTGATTGTTCTAGAAAGTTGTCTCTTGATTGTAAAACAAGGTGGAACTCGACTTTTTTAATGCTTGAAAGTTCTCTACCATATAAGAATGTTTTTGCTAACTTGAAAACTCAAATCCGAAGTTTAAATTTGTGGTTCCTACTCAACGTGATTGGGAGTTGGCTAAAATTATATGTGATAAATTGAAAAGATTTCACATAGTGACTCAGTTGTTCTCTGGCAGAAAATATCCCACTGCCAACTTGTTCTTTCGTCAAGTATGTGAGATTAAATTAGCTTTGCGCTTGTGGACAAATAGTAATGAGCAGGTCGTTAAGGATATGGCTCAAAAAATGGTTGAAAAATTTGACAAGTATTGGTTTAATATCAATGGAATATTGTCGGTTGCTGCAATTTTAGACCCTAGAAATAAGTTGGAATGTGTGGAGTTTTATTTTAATAAAATATTTGGTGTTGAAGCTTATGTTGAGGTATCTAGGATAAAGAGTTTGTTGTATGATTTGTTGCATGAGTACCATGAGAAATCCGAAATAGAGGATGTTGTGTCTCCTACTTGTAGACATAATGTACTTCTTGGGAAGCGACCTAGTGATTGCAATGCTTCTGATAAATGAGCTTTGATGAAAAAGACTAAGAAAAGAAAAGGCAATGTGCGGTGTGAGTTAGACCACTATATTGAAGAGGATGCATTACCAGAGAGTAGTGAGTTTGATGTCCTTAATTTTTGGAAGACTGACTTGAAGTATCCAACTTTGAGAAAAATTGCTAAAGATATATTAGCAATACCTGCATCAACAATAGCTTCTGAGAGTGCTTTTAGTATGGGCGGTAGGGTGGTTAGTCCCCATCGTTCGAGCCTTCATACCGATACAGTGGAAGCACTTATGTGCATGCAAAATTGGATCCTTGGAGAGTATTCAGGTAATATATATTTTTGATTTACACTCACTTGAACCGTTTTTTTTAAAATTGATATGATGATAATTTATGAGTTCGGGTGGATTTTTTTTAAAATCTTCTTTTGATAATGCACACACATGTGCAACTATTTTGGATGATGCCGATGTGGGAGGTGATGGAAGCTCTACAACTACAAGTGAATTCATTGATGTTAACTCGATAAACTAATCACATTTATTTCCTACGATAATGTTTGTTTTAATAATGTTTTGTTTTTTATATGCTTTTATTTTATTAACGGCGGGATGGAGAGGACATGTATATGTGATTTAGAAAATGAATGGATCTTCAATGATGTGATATGAAGACGGAAGACCGGATGGATTTTAAAGTTTTAGTCTATTAAGATTGTCGCTAATTAGAAACTCAATTATTAGTATTATTAGAAGTGAAATGTAATTCTTTGGTTGCATGTTTGGAGTACTCATTCTACTTTGCTATCAGTTTTCCGGTCCACTGAGTTAAATTGATTTCAACATGGTTTTAAGCTGGTTTTATCAGTAGTGTTTCAGAGTTTCTGCTATTTCTCAATAAGTGTATAACTGGTTTTATCAGAGTTTCTGCTATTTCTCAAAAAATAATGTCTTTAGTTTAGTTTATTTCATTCTCAGAAAGTTGCTCCTTGCTCTTGTCTTAGTTTAGAAGACAGAGTTCAGTGGTCTCCAGAGTTGAGTTTCTTAAAGGCTTATTCATTCTTCATATTGTGGATTTGTGATTCAGTATTTCTTTATTGTAAAATACTGCATATCTTATATGACTACGAGATTTTTAGAGGGATTGCCCTTCAGTTTCTTACAGTGGATTGGACGGAGTTTGGTGTTGAATTTTACAATCTGCTTATTGTGTTGGGTTCCAGAATTTTACAACCGCGAAGCACCCGATTCACCCGTGGATGATGGGTGGATTGGATGTGGATTAAAAAAAATAGGGTGATGGATGGGTCGGGTGGTGGATGGATCGTTGGCGGGTGGAGGCGGATTGAGCTCCACCCGATCCACCTCCGATCCATTGCCAGCCCTACCGACTGGGTATGTTGTTGTTGTTGTAAATTTGTTTCCTGTTTTATTTTTTTCATTGTGTCTTTCCCTGTGAAATCTAACCAGTGAAATCTCAAGTAAGTGCAATGTTTCCCTTACTACATTTGGCTTTTATATATTTTTTTTAAGTTTGTCTTAAATTAAATATTTGCTTTTTGAAAATTTTCGTACTGTTAAATTAATACATCTTTTATTTCTCATTGGATTTTTCAAAATATAAATTTATGTTGCTAGAGAAGGGGGCCTGGAAACCCTCGCCTTCGGCTTCATACTGAAAACGCCGGCCATGAAGGGACATCTTCTATTTGATAATATAGGGAGTTGGGGCAGGTTGAAGGGGAGGGGAAGTCAATTTCAACATAGTGCCACCATAACCCTAAGAAAACGGGATTGGGTTTGTGTGTAGACTATCCTTGGAAGTGTCTATTCTGCCAAACCACGGGACGTTGCCGTAGATCGAGCAAGATTCATGCTTTTATAATGTCATTCCATTAGCTTCCTTTGATGGAAGAGGGGATTCATAAATTTATTTTTCCTCTTTATATTTTCCATATGTATCGTTTTCCTTATACATTTGTTTTTTTTAAAAAATAATTAGTATTTTTTCTTTTTTCTTTTTCATTTTTGATATTACAAAATCTATCTTTCTTTTACAACAATAATAACATACCCAGTGAAATTCCACAATGTGGGGTATGAAAAATCTATCTTTCTTTTATATTAACCAAATTTACAAAAAGAAAAATATGACCGTATAAAGCGCGAGTCAATAAACTAGTTACATAAATATATTATATATTATAAGTTTTGATTTTTTTTTATTATATGCGTCACACAATTGAAATCTCACAAAAAGTGGACCAAAAGTTATAAAAACTGGATAATACTTTTGTGAGACAAAATAAGTTTCATATAGTATCACGTGTGTGAGATAGATAATAATAAAAATTCAATTTCTGATAACAAGGATAGGGATATTCACCCAATAAAATAGTCAATCAATAATCAATACCGATTTTATTAATTTTTGAACGGAACTTGTTTTAAAAGGGGAAGTCATTAGTTGAAGGCAGAGCAAAATCAGAGCAGTTTCAAGTCTACTTCCCAAAATCAGAACATTTGAAGTCATTTCCAACAATGTATGAGCCACAGCAGCAGCAACAGTGGCGCATTTGGGAATGGGTCAGATCCAAGTTGTTGGCTTTTCAGTACTCTATAGTGGCTTTCTTGAATTTCTTCTGTAAAATGTACCCAAAGATTCCCCTTTTTTGTTAACTTCCATTTTTGCCTTGAATTGGATGCACCCCAACTAAATTTAGTATTGAGAGTAGTTCATTAATTGAGTGATTTCTTCATTTATTTGCCCTGGAAATAAATGCCGGTCATTCTCCTCATATTGTAAAATTTAAAAATTTCACCTTGAATTTAATAGGATCAGAAGGCGAAAACTTCATTTAATAGAAGGGGATCCATGACCTACACCAAAATGCCTTCAAGAGAGTCACTTTACAAGAAGGTATATTCCCTCTCTATTGTGAAATCTGGAATAAAATCTTACCGATTTCTTAGCTAGAATGTCGACGTGCCATGTTTGATTTTCGATTGTGAAATTTATGCTCACATTTGGAATAAAATGGTCGAAATGGAAGTTGATGATCCATATAGCAGACTCCAACTAATTTGGTATTGAGGTTCGTTGTTGTTGCATACACTATTTAATCACTTATATTGTTAGCTGTTTATTCTTCAGGTTATTTAATCTTTGACTCGCTCTTGACTGTAACTGCTAACGTGAAATTTATTAGCAGTAGTCTTCTTAAACTCAACTAGGATATGAATTTAGGTTATTTACTTGATATTCACCAAAATATTGTGGCATTACTGAACCAAAATATAGTAGTTGATTCATCGAAGCATGGGTCATATTTCAGTATTTCTTTATAGTGATACAGAGATAGATTATTGAATGAGTGCTGCAAATTCTATCTCAATATGTTGTAAAAGTCTCTCGCATTACCAGCATCTTTTCAAATTAGCTTCTAACATTTGGGTTGTGTGTCATCTGATTTAAATCCAATAAGCTGCTTAAAGTCAACTGAAAATTAAAGTTTAATTCAGTTCTCCGACCCAGTTTTCACTTGTGTAACTTCATTTTTATGGCTTTTGCCTTTTGGCTTGGCTATTACTTTTATTTACTTGATAGCTTAATGCCTGCTCCAGTTTTGTTATATTACTGACCAAACCATCCACACAGTTTCTTGGCAACAGTTTACCTCAAAATTGACGTTTAGTTTTTTTCATTTTGAGGTTGTAGGTATCAAGATTTATTATCTAAGACTGTTGATTTTATGGTTCTGCACGGCTTACTATGCCAGACTTGTTGAAAGCAAATCTCTTTTTGGCTCCAAAGAGCAGTTACAGAAGTACCTTTCTTTGTCACTTTGAGCATGTGCGAAAGAGTGACTTTTACCACAGGGTTTATTATATTCATTGGAATAACCTCAAACAGAAACAAAGGCAAATATGGTCTTAAAGATGAGGGTTTTTTTCTGTGGTTTAAACAAAATTGCTTCTTGACATATTTCAGCAAGGGGAAGAAAAAACGTATTAGAAATATAAGTTTGGTTGGCATAAGATTGTGATTCTGTGAAGAAGTCAATCAAGTTTCAGTAGACGACTTCTTTCAAGAATTCAAAAATTCAACAAGAAATTAGTACAGAGTCAGCTGGGCCAACCAAGTTGAGCCCTTATATTTTGTGGGGAGCTAGTTATCTGACCTTACCTACTAACCTGGGATGGAGAGGGGGAGGGCACAAGTGAAATGGTCAATTAAAGACATTTTGCTATCGTGTAACTGATCCGCAAAAAAGGACATCTGTTGTTTGGTTAGTGGGATGTTAATTTCCGTTGATGCAAACTGTAATTTGAGTCTATTTCCAGCTTGCATGTCACAAATATTAGGATGGAGCTTATGTTGTGGTGCATAAAGAGTAATATCTAAATAATCAATTGTGAATGGTTTGCCATAATTACTTTTATTCTTAGTTTGCTGGCATGAGCATCTAAATGGTTATTGAATTATTAAGGATGAAATTAAAAAAAAAAAGGGAGTATTAATTGTTTATAACTATTAACATAAATAAAATGCTCTTCATACACAAAGAGCTAATAACACAATAGTTTTTTTGTAAAAACAACAATCAAGAAAAGTTAAAGTCTGATGATATTTGCTCAAGCTAATACAAGAACTAACAGACTAGTCAACTGTGTCCTCATTTTAAATTATTATAATGTGTTTTTCTAGCCTTTGATGTAACCAATTTTTATATTGATGGAACCATTTTTTCCACCTTGACTGATGTGCATGTGAGATGAAGTAGAAATGACAAAGAGAAGAACATAGAAGTATTTGGCTTGTAATAGTTGAATATGATTGAAAACTACAATTGTGAATTAGTGAATTACTCCCTATGTTTCAATTTGTTTGTCTTACTTTCCTTTTTAGTCTCTTTAAAAAAGAATGCCTCTTCCCTTTTTTGGCAACTTCTTAGTTCCAACTTTCCACATGGCATGTTTAAGACCACAAGATTAAAGGGCATTTCAGTACATTCGACATATCTTTAATTTAAGACCACAAAATTCAAAAGTCTTCTTTACTTTCTTAAACTCCGTGTCAAGTCAATACCAGACAAACAAATTGAAATGGAGGGAGTACAAGTTTTGGAAGGCGGATACTGAATTGTATTTGATCATTCACCATTCATGGTACAATTATTGAACTTCTTACGTTTTAATCGATTCTAGAGTGGTTCACCCTGTCAACAGATTTGGCCATCCTGATTTGAAGTAGAAGATTATAGATTAATAGAGTCTTGCAGTTCCATTCCAAATCATCCGACTTTAAACAACAATGACTAGTACTATGCATCCCTGACCGGAGGGTTGGCATTTCCATCCGAGGTACTGGTGAAAGATTATTATTTCATCTTTACATCTACACTTGGTTCCCACCACCCACTTAAGACAGAATAATGTGAATTATTTCACTTCCATTGCACTCCTGTATACTTTGGTTTTCGTTATTCATCTACGAGTTGCCTTCATTTTGAAGCAGTACACCATGAGTATAGAAAAGAGAAGATGTTTTGGGTACTGCCAGCCATTGCTAGTGGCATTACTTAGTGAGTTGGATCACACTAAAATTAACTTCGCTAGGCATGATGATTAGCTAAAAACATCAGACCTAAAATATGCAAAGGTGTTCATCTAAGGGTGTGGCCTAGTGGTCAATGAACTGAGGAGAATCATGAGCAAGTTCAAGTCCAACGGAGGCAAAAAACGCTAGATGATTTCTTCCCATTTTCCTTAATCTTGGTGGGTAGAGTTACCTAATACCTGTGCTGGTGGGAGATAGCGGGTACCCGGAATAGATGAGGTGCGCGCAAGATGGCCTTAATACCGCCGTTATAAAAAAAATGCAGAGGTGTTGCTCTTTGAATTATCTGTCTAATGTGAAGTTATTTTGATCCTTTGGGACACACTGCTTTTTAAAGTTTTCCATACAAACAAGTTTGTTTTCCTTATCTTTTTGCTGTATGTAAATGAGTTTAGGTTTGCTTTAGCTCAAAATAGATGTTGACACTGGTGGTTGCTGCAGACTTCTGAAGCAAAAGGAAGAAATGCCGAGCATAGGGACCAAAATAAGAATGTTGGCAGTAACCAAGATGGATGTGCAGAGAATTTCTCGATGTCTTCCTCAAGATCATCACTAACAGAAAAGGATAGAGAAGAATTGATGTCTTTGAGGGAGCAAGTGGAGGATCTGCGAATGAAATTATTGGAGAAAGATGAACTGTTGAAAGAAGCAGAGATCTTGAAGAATGAAATGACTCAAGCTTATGCTGAACTTGATGCAATGAAAAAAGATATCTCAGAGAAGGACTTTTCACTCAAGTCGACTCAAGTACAACTCTCTGATGCACAGGTAAATGATTAATTCTAGAGTGAATAATATCCCTCCAGTATTCTAGTCTGTCAGTATTCTCTTAACCAAATGACTCAGCTAGTCTGCTTGAGAACAGTGTTAGGGAAAGCAGAAGATAGAGTTAAATAGGGAGTACTTATAAAATAGTACTTTTTGTTTCTTGTTAAGAATCAAAAACTAGATACTGGATAAAATATTTCTTGCAGTTGGATTCTGGTTAGTGTGTTTTAGCAATAGAGTTCTGGCTTGACTTTCTTGGATTTGCTGTTTGAATGAATGAGTGACCTTTTGTTACTCCTGTCAAAAACTAACGTCCTGGTGGCTATCTGATGGATGTTACTCCTTTACATTACTGCATTGTGAGAATAACTCTTGCTACTAGATCTCCCGCAAGGTTCTTCCCTTGGATCAATTACAACAAGCTCTCTACAGCTTTCTGCTCAAATTTCAATATACTTTACGAACACCGCAGACGGCAGGGTAACTCCACTAATGTAACGCCACCTTCTTTTAAAAAAATTCCTATTCCCTTTCTATAGGTTAAGCTAGCTGACAAGAAAGCAGCTGTAGAGAGGCTAGAATGGGAAGCAATGACTTCCAGCAAAAATTTGTGCAAGCATTGACGGAGAATGATTCCAGAGGATCGGCTGAAGAGTATGATGTTATCCCTTATTTATGGGATCAAAGTGTTGAAATTGTAAGCTAACGACTACCCGCTATCAGGCATCAGTTTCTCTCGCATGCTTTAATTTACGTCTTTGAAATTCTATTATTCTAATTGAGATATCCATAGTCTGGTGAAATGATGTCATAATTTCAGAAATATAAGATTGTTGTGTCTACTGACTCTGCTTTCTTCCCCTATCTCTGGATACCTGGTGCTTTGGAATTGTAAAACATCGTTGGAAGGAGGTCAAGTAGTCAACTTTGCTTGCTATATTGTTTATATTCTGAGTGTTCCAGATAGCTGAGAGATCTTAATTTTCTGACAAGTGCAATTATACTTCCAGCGTCTAAATTGTGGATTTTATTCTCAAATTTCATTTTGGACAGGATAACTTGAATGAAAGGGAAATGCAGAAACTGGAGGAGGCAAGAGAAGCTTATATTGCAGCAGTTGTTACTGCTAAAGAGAATGAAGATGAAGCATGTCTTTCTGCAGCCGCCACAGCAAGATCATACCTGCAATCACTTGTTCTGAGAACTTAAATGTGGATTCTAGCTAGGAGACTGACTACTGTAGCTCGTACTACTTTAAAATTGGCGTTGTTTAAATGTAGATTATTTTTTAAAATTTTTTCCAGTTAGGACGAACTATTGTTTTGGGAGGATTCACTGTAGAAATATGGTCACTGAGAATTACCAAATGATGAGCTGGAATATATAATGATCTGAATTCACTGTTCTTGGACCTTCACGTTTGTATGTTGGTGTATCTGTAAAAAGTAGTACGAACAAAATTCAAGAAGCATAATTTGTTGAAAACAGCAAATTGTAAATTTATATTCACAGATTTCATTGATCCAACTGAGTAATGTAAATTCGTAAGGGACTTGAGGATGTCAGGATCTGTAACAGTGAAAATGCACATTGCTCCAGGCCATGCGCTTCCTGAAAAACATAGATATGTTTTTGATAAATATAAGTGTCACGACCCAAAATTTCATTTATGCCGCGAGGGCACCTGCCCTAAACCGTATGCAAATCACTAATATTCA
Source organism: Anisodus tanguticus (assembly GCA_034509755.1). Classification (NCBI taxonomy): domain Eukaryota; kingdom Viridiplantae; phylum Streptophyta; class Magnoliopsida; order Solanales; family Solanaceae; genus Anisodus; species Anisodus tanguticus. The sequence goes on along the minus strand of CM067552.1, from coordinate 18,962,794 downwards.
AGACAGAATAACATAAATATAAATGAGGAAAAGTAAAGAATAACAAAAGTACTGACAAGGTCTTGACACTTAATACATAAATCTTGCAAACCATCCCCAAAATCTGGTTGTCATGAGTACTGAGCTTACTAATTGGAATACAAGTCTGAAACTTAAATACAAATCACTGTATGAAATATAGGACATAAAAGTAAAATAACAAGATGAAGGAGTTCCAGTGTTGGAATAGTAGCTGCACCTCACCTGGACTACTGAGAAAAGCTCTCCAAGTGCCGCGTCTAAGCTCTGCTCGCATCTAGATCAATACATGCACATGGAGTGCCGCAAGTGTAGAGTGAGTACGGTAATCACGTCTACCCAGCAACATCGTTGGCCGACCCTAACTATAGCGGTGGCGAGAATTGGTACTTTTCGATACTTCTCTACTAGTTAGTTAGCTAATGAATAAGTAAAGCAGTTATCCAACTTTATCAGTAAAGTCCTATAGTTCAATTAGTTGCAAATATTATCAATGTTCACAATCCTTTCCACAACTTTCACTGTTACGATGTTAGGTCCTAAGGATGAGAATATAGTAGTAGAAGTTCTAACATATGGAAGGAGCGAGGTGAAAAGAATACGAAGTATGTAGTTATCGATGAGTCGTCAGATAGTAGCAGATATCCTAAGAGACGAGAATATGACCAGAATAGCCAATTTGAGTTAAGTCAGAGATTAAGGACAGATGAAGTGTAAGATCAAGGGAGCGAGAGACAGATGATAACTTCCAGTAAGAGATTTTGCGTTTAGGACCGAGAGGGATCCCGTCTTATAGATATCAAGTGAGATAAGAATGGTATGCCTAGACTTGAATAAAAATGATTAAGTAGTGAAATTGAAGTGATAGTCGTACGATGTGGTCCCAAGATAACACACATTGGTGTGAGAACCATCGCAATTATGAGGTAGCTAGACAGGTACGCCCCAATATTTGAGGATGAATGTTCCTAATGGGGGAATGATGTTACGCGCTGGAGTTTGAATGCGAATGAGAGCATAAGTTAGGTGGAATGATCCGGTTATTCGAGATCTTTTCTGAGGGACCCTTACAACTTAGATAGATATTCTGAAGATGTATCGAAGGTGGGAAGTCATTGGCATTGAAAGAACCATCCCTCAACGAAGTTCAATGAAGTTAGAGTCATACGCTAAGCGTTTCGCATTGTGGATGGGATCTACCTCGTAGATGGGGCCGCAAAAGAGGAGAAAAAATTGAAGATTTTTCTACCTTAATTTGCACTAGCAGATGCAGCCGCATATGGCCATCTACGACGTAGAAGGCATCTCAGATCCATGGCAGTGGCCGACCTTTATAGCATATTTAAGCGGTGGGGGCCTTATGTTATTTCATTTTTGAAAAAACTAATCCTTAACACCTTTAATCTCTCAATAGACACTCTTTAAGGGTTAAAGAATGGTTACCAAGTTAATCCACCGTGTTTTTATCTAAAAGCTAGCCTAGATGGAAGATAACACCTCTATGGTGTTGTGGAATGATCAAAGGATGGATAAGATAAAAAAACGGCTTGGATTTTGAATTGTTTTTACTGGATAAGGTATGTATAACACCCTATTGGTTGTGTTGAAGATTAATCTTGTGTTAGATGAGTTGGTTGGATAAAGAATCATGAACTAGAACTTGAAATAAGAAGAGGTGTAGTTGTCTTGTTGATTGTAGTGTCTTGAAGTTATCTATATGAGTTAGTATGGTTGGAAATCATTAGAAGTAGCTTGGTGATGATGTTAATTATGTTATTATTCTTATTGACATGGCAAGCTTGTTAACGAAGTTGTTAACCAAAGAAAAAGAGTGACTAGAAATCATGTAAAAGTTGGACTCCATGTTAGTAAAAGTATGAGTTATTTGAGAGTAATTTCTTGATATTGGGTGGCTAGAAATTATTAAGTCTAAGTTGTCTTTGTTGTTGTTGTTGTGGTTGTGGGGATTGTTCTGGATATGGATAAGGTAAGGAGATATGGGAGATGTTGTCCCGAGTTGTCGTAAAGCAAACTTGTCGCTCGATAGTTAGCTAATATTCCTTTCTTGTTGATATGAGTGTTATTTGTTGTTCTATACGGATGAAGAGACGGATTACAACGTCGTCATCGAAGATCTCCTTCCAAGGTATGTAAGGGATATCCTTCATTTTTTTCTAGGATGGATCCGTAGATATGTCCTTTATTAGAAGTCGAAGGGGGCTAGTTTGCCCCTATGTTCCTTAGTGACAGATTGCGACTGTCTAATAGTTGAGGAGTCGACTTGAGTAGAGTATCCATGTAATTCCTAAGAATCAGAGTTAATTGTGTCTCTAAGACATTTGTAAGCTGTCTACATATAAGCTAAGCATTTTAAATAGAAAGAGATCCGAAGGAACGAGCTAGTAAACTAGTAACAGAACATAAGTAAAGAGATGATGAGATTGCACTAGCTAAAATATCAAGTTGTAATAGCTTATCAAGATGAGCGGGTACGCATAATTGAATAGGACTATGATACTCCCTAGGGCCAAGAGAAATAGAGTATGAGATATGGCAGAATGTCCCGTAAAAGGGTATAGCACACGAGTATATAAGGTACTCCTTAGAGCTAAGAAAGGAAGAGATATGCGAGTTATAAAGATGCATTTAGAATTATAACGAGATAGTCGGACGAGAGATAAGATAGTACAAGACTCCCTAAAGCTAACGGAGCAGCTCACGAGATAGTAAGTATGGACCGTAGACTACAGAAAGTGCTAGACAAGCTATGAGTTATGTATGCAGGTACTTAGTTTACAGATGATTTCTTGTTATGTATGTATGCACTTGCCTTTAGGGCTATGTTGTTGCTTTCAGGTCTATTGACACTACCTTTGGGGCTATGATATAGATTTCCTTCGGGGCTATGTAGATATGCGCACTACCTTCGGGGATATACAAATACAGATTGCCTTCGGGACTATTAGCCATACAGAGTGCCTTTGAGGCTATACAGACGTGTGTTTGCCTTTGAGGCTATATAGATATAGATTGCCTTTGGGGCTATGCACTTACACACCGGATCTATTGTGAGGCCGGAATATTGTGTTTAGCTTGTATGTTAGATAGTAATGTAATAAAGACCAGAAATTAGTAGTAAGGATAGTACATAGAGTCGAGATAGAATAGATTGTATAGATAGATAGATGGTCCAAGCGGTCCAAGCAACAACGGCCAGGTAAGTTGACCGAGGGGTTATGGTCAGTCCACTCCCGTCCCTTCCTTTCAGTAGAAATTCTAGCATGTTTATTCATATTCTTCAGCTTCGGAGTTTATATATATATATATATATATATATATATATATATATATATATATTTCTTTACGCCTTACATATTTGGTACAGTTATTTGTACTGATGTCCCATTACTGGGGCACTGCATTTTATGCTTGCAGATGTAGGTAATCAGTTCGACGAGTTCGCCCAGTGGAGAAGATTGGGATTCATCGAATGATCGGTAAGACTCCATCTCTTTCAAAGTGCAGCGGAGTCTAGAGGTCAGGTAGCAGATATTCTATACAGACAATGGGTAGGTCGGGGTCTTGTACAAACCACGTCTGATGTTAATTATCTTTAGAGGCTTTGTAGACACAGGTTCAGTATGTTTAGTATATCAGTGGCCTTGCCGACACTTGTCTTATGTTTTATTTAGTTTGCCAGTATAAGTGTTTACCGAGGCCTCCTTAACCACAGTAGCTTCTTGTAAGAACATGTTCGGCCTTTTCGGCCTAAGTTAAGATTAATTTTATTGTATGGCCTTAAGTGCCTAGCTTGACTACAGGGCTCAGACTTCGAGTCAGCTTATTATGCTCAGACCTAGCAAGGTACCAGGTGTCATCCACACCACCTAGGTTGTGGTGTGACATTTTTACTACCTCAATCTTCTTATTATCCACTTTGATACCTTCATCCAACATTATATGACCCAGAAAAGCCATCGAGTTCAACCAGAACTCACATTTAGAGAACTTAGTATACAACTTGCGATCCTAGAGCATCTGTAATACCGCTCTCAAATGATCTACATGATCTACTTCTGATTGAGTGATGGATGCATGATAAGTCAAATTAAGGATATAAGTATCATCCATGTGTCACACCCCAACCTTAGGGGGTGTGGCCGGCACTCGGCACCCTAAGGCCTGAGCCTACTACTACCTGAGAGATATACAATAACTCATGGACCAACAAGGCATTTGACACATACTCAATTGAATAAGGATATAACCACCTATACTAAGAAAAGACCCAAAACATATATATATATATATATATATATATATATATATATACACACCAAGGCCATTATGTGCAAAATATATCTACTGAAGAGGCCGACGAGGCCACACACGACTATCACACATACATAACCATCTACCAGCCTCTAAGGAGTATACTGACAACAATTGGTTAGAACAAGGCCCTGCCATACCCAACTATATATACATATGCACAACTGTCATACCTATCAATTCTCTACACATCTCCGAATGAAAGGAGCATGACACAATCTAGCTGGGTCATGTCCTATGATGTGGAAAGCATCTGTATCCCGACCTATACCAACGGGCGTGAAATGCAGTGTCCCTGGAAGGGACATTAGTACTAAAGAAGTACTGAATATGTAAGGTAGATCACCAATATAAATAGAAGGTACCACATATAAGATAAATGTATAGAAGTGAACCTGAAACTCATAACAAGCCTCGGTGGGCCTAACTGACACAACCATGAAACTGTATGCATGTCTATAAAATCAAGTCGCTCAGGAGGCCATTTAAAGTAATATACAACCTCTCTATGGACAAATTAAATCATAATCCATATATATCCCTGGCCCAAATGTGGGAGTCGGTAATATCAAAACTAACTGCAGCTGGGGTGCACATCTACATGCCATACCCGACCAACTATAGTGCGACTCAATATGGAAATAGCTACATATATATAAGTGTAATGTAAGACAAAATCTAAAGGGTATAATGAAACCAATCGGAGTAACTCAAGGTCGTTATCTTCCGTTTATCGTTGTAGAGTTGTGTATGTATCACTATCGGTGAGTCATCAATAATCACGGGAAACATGAGGTTCAAGAGATTATCAAGTCGAGAAAGTGCTCCAGAAATAGAACAACAAGCGTTATAAATTGTGACAATATGGTACAAAAGTAATCACATGCTTTAGATTTAAGAGTAGAATTCCTTTTGAAGGGACGTCATTATGGTTATACTTATTCGCCAATCATGCCAAGAGAATAAAAGAGTATGACTTAACATATCTTGTTCTCGTCACCACAATTTTTCTACAAGTCCTCTCACCTCTCACCAATAGTCCTATATGTCATACAAGGAATTAACATCAACATCAAATCTAACTTCCATAAAAACTTCACTTAAGTATCTTCTCGACATCCTTAACCACTTCGGGTTCTTAGACTCCTTTACAAGGGATACTTATAGGATTCAATCTCGCGGTTCAATCAAAATACAATTTCCATAGAAACTTGATTAGGAGTTCCCCGATAACTCTTAAGCAAAAATAATTCTTTAAACTTCTCTTATACAGAAAACTTCATGTGAATTAGTCTCACCACCTTTCAAACCCTATGGTCCTTAGGCCATAACATAATCAATCAATTCCATCATCCAATTTGACTCATATTTCGTATAAAACAACCCATCTATTCATGTTACGGAGGTTTTACAACATTGCAAAGTTTTCATCATGTATACTTTTTCATAACTTCTTCCAAATCCCTAATTAATCATAATAATAGATAGAATAGGATAGGATTTACCTTAATACTCCATAATTTCCTCAAAATAGTAGAATATCTTGCTCTAAGGGTTTTTAAGAATTCTCTCCTCAAGAAAATGGAAATTCCTTCAATAACTATGGGCTTATTACAAGATTCTTGTGAAAGATGGCTTCAATTTTGACTTGGGGTGTGATATAAAGGATTTAGAGAGAGTATTAGGGCTGGGGTTTGGGGGAAAATGAGTTGAAGATCGAAATTCCCTAATATAAACTCGATAAAATTCTGCACCGCTGTAATTCAATAGTGCACTCGACGAACTGTCAAAATACTGACGGTTTGTCATTCTTCTCGTCGATCTTCTAGGAAGGATGACGGCTCACCGTGGGTATTTGATGGTCCTTCAAAGTATTTGATGGTCCATCCTTTGTCTCATCAAATTCCTAGTTTTCTCTTCTTTGTTGAAACTTACTTTCTTCGATTCGTTTAACTCCCGAACACTTTGGTACCTTTATAAGCAAGCTATAAACCTTTATTATCCTTCTTTCTGTAAGGTCATAACTCTTCCTGGGACTTTGATATTCCTTGACGATACAGTGAAACGTAAATCTTATGGGGTATAACATCCTTTCCCCTTAGGATTATTTATCTACGAATGTTGGAATTATTCCAACTCCCAAGATTTCCAAAAATTTTGATATAGTTTCTTAGTAAACAGGACTATCCAAAACCTGTCAAAAAACCCTAGCAGGTATTCAATGACTCACAAGGAAACACAATATCAAAATAACACCAATAGGCCTCACATGACCACTTTTGCTTATAAAAGATCAAAGGGAGTTCAACCATAACGTACCTTAATATACTTTTGCTAATATCCAAGTAGCACCTGATACATTTTCTCCAATATAAAAGATACATGATCCATATTTGATAAACTAAATAAGAGTAGATGGGTTATACCATACGAATGCTAATGGAAAATCTGAATCATTCTCGTAAAGCAATCCTTAGGTTCCGTGACCTTTTCTTGATAGACTTCTTGTAGACTAGGGACTATCTCGCCCTATCGTTGGTCAGATTACACTTATATGCATAGTTGGTATATTCTCAATCTTCACATTGTTGTACCTCTTTTCATGTCGTTATCTGAAATATGCACTTTGTCTAAATCGTTATATTCTGACATTTGGCTTGCATCCTTCTTTTCTGTAGTATAATGTTCATCTTATGATAAGGTTTAGATATCCAGGTTCATAGGTACGAAGCACAAGATGATGATGAAAGATTGTGCCACAATTATCACCAAAGTCGAGGACGTAGAAATAGTAGAGTTACCCGAATCCATTTTTTCCCTCTACTTTTATTCTCTCCCTTCACAGTAGTGTCCATATACGGTACACAAATTCTAAGCAACCTACTTGTCCAAAAACTCCTTTTGTCCATATATCTCTATCCACTCTTATTTGGAGTATTTATTGAATAAACGTCTCCAATAGGGACTACGCTCTGTTTGCTGGTTTGTATCTTTTTCAACTTGATTCGATATTATGACCTTGAATACTTTTAAATGAAATCGTTTTCCCTTTTCAAGTTGATTCTTGCTTTCAACACCAAATTACTTAATTCATTTCTTCGTTGATCTAAGTATTCTTTCATAATTTGTTTTTTTAATCTGATATCATTACTTTCGGTTCCTTTCTTTTCTTGTGACATCGATAAGAGTTATACTCTTTTTCCGTGTATAATTGTTTATTCACCGATCTGGGAGTACGTCTCTTACTAGTCATCAATCTTTATTTCAAATTTCTTCCAAATTCCATACGTTCACCCTCGGCTTGGGTTGAGTAGTCCAACCCGAAACTTTCATTGGTCATCTTACGACGGGACATATGAAAATTTTGAATACTCGGGGCTTTTTTTAAACTAGTCCTTGGATTAATTGGTTGTCTTAATGGCAATTGTACCATGGCTTGAGATAGTTTTTGAAATAAACCTTTGATCAAACTTTGATTGTATCGCTAGACTTAGTCATTACCATGTAGACTAATGAGTCATTTTGGCATTAGTATTCTGATTACGGAATGGTCCTTAAAGATCCCCAGCTCACTTAATAATCCATACGTAATACCTCAATTTCAAAAGCAACTCTTCTTCGAATGTTACTGCTTGATACTCTTAATCCTCAGTTCTTTGATAAGGTTCCCATTATTATATCCACTCCATCTCACAATTCCTCTTTAATGGGGCTTCAGATGAGACACTTTGTCTTAACGCTCCTCAATTCTCAATATAAAGAAGAATTCCTTTACCTGTAGCTTTAAAAGATGTATCATCTGATTTCTATTATAGCTGGCTACTTGTTACTTCCTTGGGGCGGTTCGTTATGGTAATTCCCTTAATGTCTCTAGTTTTAACAGTACACGACTCTGTGGTCCATTATCGTCCTATTCATTACCTCGGGACTTCTTACCTTTCATAATGTTTTAAATTTGCATATTTCCTTGACGAGGTTATATATTCCCATGATATGTTCCTCATTCCCTGGTCGTACTCAACATCCATTCCGGTATCCTTTCTTGATCTGCATCATTATTTGATGAATTTCTTTACCTTCCCTTTTCCATTAAATACTGAAAATAAGACATTATTTCCTTTCCATCATTATAGCTTCTTCGGTCAACCTTATTTTCTGGCTACGAACTTATGATATTTCATAATTAGCATTCCCTTCATGCTAAGAGCATATACTTACTTTTTATAATTCCGAAGTTCTTATGTGTTATGCACAATCCTTTATTGATTAGGTATTTTTTGTGCACTTGTTCTCTTGAAGAGAACCTCGACGTACTCTTGTTACCTTCCCCTATTATTCAGGCTAGGAGTAATCCCCTTTCATTTTTCACATAAGGCTTTGCCTTTACGAGGCATTGATCCACTGGTTATTCCTTCGTCTCTACCGTACTACAACCAACGTTGTCGTCTTTGTTCCTCGAGTTTTCTTCCGTTGTACTGATATCCTTACCTTTGTGATCATAATATTATTCTGCTTATGAGGTCTCAAGTTTATTCGACAGCCAAAATTTTTGCCACCACCTATTCATTCATATTTCGCTTCCTCGTTCTTATTATTTAGCTCTTTTCCTTATCGTTTACTTTAGATCATCTCTTCATTGATCTGCCCTATACCCATATTGGACTTCCCTCGTGATTACTCGCACTCATATATCTTTAAATACCTTATCGATATTCTCGACGAACCTAAGGCTTGGCATACTTAATTTGGGTCATAGTTGGATTCATCCTTGTTACTAACTTTAGGCTTTCTCCCCTAAATTGGTACCAAAATTCTTTTCTATCCGCTTTCTGATTACTCAACTTGACACTTGCCGATTTGAATTTCTTTGAAGACTCTTTGTCTTAGCGTGCTTTGGTATTGTCATTTGCGGACGTCATAACCTAGATCTTTAGTTATGGAAGCTTAAATGCCACTCCTTTACTTATACATTTATCCTTTACTGGTGTTCTGGTTACTTGAAAGTCTCACTCCTACTCCTTTATCTCCATCCTTACTATTCTCGATTTTCCATTAATCTATTTTTGTAAGATTTATCCTTCAAATTTACTAAGTTGTCATAACGCTCTTACTTGCGTCTATCAGACACCCATTTATCATTTGTCACCGCTTCTCTAATAGTTATACTTTCGTCGGAAATTATTTTCACTTAATGCCGATAATTCTGATGGGTCTTCGGTAAAGAAGGTATATCGCTTGCCTTTAATTGAAAAATCTCATTCCGTTCAACAGTTACTCCTGAATAATTTAATCCTTATGAAGAGATTTGAGATTACTTATCAACGTAAAATTTTCCGAGTCCCTTTTTTTTTCTTCCTTGCACTATCTTATAAATGAAACTATAGGTAACTCATTCTCGGAATTCCTTTTCCTTATTACTCTTATAGAGTCCTCCTTAGTTCTTTGAACTCATGAATCCTCCTTACTTGGGTCATGGTTATATATCTTCGACGTCCCTGTATTACTCATGCTACAGAATCTTAGAGTGTCGGATACATATGTAGTCAATAAATGGCTGATGCTAAATTATCGTACTTAGATCCTTGAACTTTTCACTTACCACCTTCAACTCCTGTTGTCGATTTACAGTTCATATATGTCTTGTATGACGCAATCCTTATATCGCTAATAACTGACTGTTCACAGATATAAACACAACTATTCTTAATAAAGTTATCGACATACCAGATTGATTGCATGATTCTAGGTAACATCGAAACCGGATAATATCCCTGACTCAACCTCGGGAATCTATACACTCTATGGCTCATGCTCCCATACCAATAACATCCGTCAAGATCACCTGGGCATGGCCCGCAATGCACCTGTCCACACTGATGGCATAACTACTAAAATATCTAGAGACATTCCCTGGCCCTATGGCCTAAAGCTCCACATCCAGAACATAACTCCATGTCAGGTAAACATGCTCCTTCATTTCTCCGCATTACTGGCATCGTGGTCTACTACTTTCAACATCTTCTGGTGTTTTTCTGGCTATTACTAGAGACTCGAGAGCTTTGATCTGACACTTTTCTCATTATCAATTCTTCAGCACCTGGGTCCATCCCGAACCTTCCAGTTTCTTACTGGTTACTTCCTCCCCGCTTTTACTCATTAGGGGTGAGCCTTGGTTAACTGATGTCCATGATAATGGGCTTCTGAGCCTCTCTAAAGGTCTATCATGTGAGGGTAGTTGAACATGACCCTGCTTTGGAAATATAACTGGAGGTGATGTTGCATACACAAGACCACTCACACCCAACCCAAATGGAAATGACCATTGCGCCAATGGCCTCTGTATTGTACCAGCTTTCCTATAATTTGGCACTACCACTGGAATTCGTGGCACTCAAAAGGGTAATTCTTCTGGGATCTTAGATGGGTCCTCTTCCATAGATGTATCCTCAGACGGATCTTCCTCTATAGATAGTTCTTTGTCCATAGACGGATCTTCTTCTATTGAATAACTCATACCCCCCCGCTGGTGACCTTATATTTCTCAGATTCATACTGGTGGGGGGTTATCGGTTAGTACCTTCTCCCGCATTCCTAACCCATTTCCTCCCATCAGAACTTACCCTGGATCTCGACACTACTGAAAAAGAAAGGTGAAGAGGAAAAGATATGGAATTAGTGACTTATGACTTAGCTGCTAATGCACGATCTACATTTTCAAGAAAAGTAACATCCTAAATGTCATGTAGCCTCCTGTTTATAAGTGTGGTGCGCAACACACCCATAAACAAGACTCTACTAGACACGGCTTGTAGACATCCCTAGGACTGACCTTCTCTGATACCACTTTATCACACCCAACCTTTAGGGGGGTCGGCACCCGGCACCCTAAGGCCCGAGCGTACCGATACCTGAGAGATATACAACAACTCATGGGCCAATAAGGCCTCTGACACATACTCAAGTGAATAAGGATATAGCCACATGCACTCAGAAAAGGCTCAAAACATACATACATATATATATATATATATACACCAAGGCATATCATGTGCAAAATAAATCTACTGAAGAGGCTGACGAGGCCACACACGACTATCACACATACATAACCATCTACCAGCCTCTAAGGAGTATACTGACAACAACTGGTTGGGACAGGGCCCCGCCATACCCAACTATATACATATGTACAACCGCCATACCTATCAACTCTCTACACAACTCCGGAGGAAAGAAGCATGACACACTCTATCTGAACCAAGTCCTATTATGTGGAAAACATTTGCATCCCAACCTGTACTTGTGGGCATAAAACGTAGTGTCCCTAGAAAGGGACATCAGTATGAAAGATGTACTAAATATATATGGAAGATCATCAATATAAACAAAAGGTACCACATATGCGATAAGGGTATAGAAGTCAACCTAAAACTCCTAACAAGCCTGGGTAGGTCTAACTGACACAACCATCAAACTATATACATGTCTGCAAAAAAGCAATCCACTCAGTGGGGCCATGTAAAGTAATATCCAGCCTCTCTGTGGGGAAAATTATATCATAATGCATATATATATATCGTACCCAGCCTCGATGAGGACTCGGTCGTACCCGACCCAAATGTGGGACTCAATAATATCATTACCAACTGCAGCTGGGTGCACATCTACGTGTCATACCTGGCCGACTATAGCACAGCTCGGTATGAAAATAGATACATATATATAAGTGCAATGGAAGACAGACTCTGAAGGGCTTTGTGAAACCAATTGAAGTGACTCAAGGTCATTATCTTCCGATTATCGTTATGGAGCTATGTTTGTATCACTATCGGTGAGTCATCAATGATCACGGGAAACATGATGTTCAAGAGATTATCAAGTCGGGAGAGTGTTTCCGAAACAGAACAACAAGCATTCTAAATTGTGACAATATGGTACAAAAGCAATCACATATTTTAGATTTAAGAGTAGAATTCCTTTTGAAGGGACGTTATTATGGATATACTTATTCGCCGATCATGCCAAGAGAATAAAAGAGCATGCCTTAACATACGTGGTCCTCATTACCACAATTGTTCTACAAGTCCTCGCGCCTCTCGCCAATAGTCATGTATGTCATACAAGGAATTAACATCAATATAGAATCTAACTTCCATAAAAACTTCGCTTAAGTATCTTATCAACATCCTTAACCACTTCAGGTTCTTAGACCTATTTACAAGGGATGCTTATGGGATTCAATCTCGCCGTTCAATCAAAATTTAATTTCCATAGAAACTTGATTAGGTGTTCTCGATAACTCGTAAGCAAAAATAAATTTTTAAACCACTCTTATACGGAAAACTTCATGTGAATTAGTCTCACCACCTTTCAAACCGTACGTTCCTTAGGCCATAGCATAATCAATCAATTCCATCATCTAATTTGATTCATATTTAGTATAAAATAGCCTATCAATCATGTTACGAAGGTTTTATAACTTTGCGAAGTTTTTATCATGTATCTAATGGTTTTTAAGAATCCTCTCCTCAAGAAAATAGAAATTCCTTAGATAACCACGGGCTTATTACGATATTCTTGCGAATGATGGCTTTGATTTCGACTAAGAATGGTGGGGTGTGATAGAGAGGATTTAGAGATTGTATTAGGGTTGGAGTTTGGGAAAAAATGAGCTGAAGATCGAAATTCCCCAATATAAACTCGTCAAAATTCTGCACCGCCGTAATTTGATAGTGAACTCGATGGACTGTCAAACTTCTGACGGTTCGTCATTCTTCCAGTTGATCATCTAGAAAGGTTGATGGCTCACCTTAGATATTTGACGGTTCGTCCTTTGTCCCATCAAATTCACAGTTTTCCCTTCATCGTTTGTAACATACTTTCTTCAATCCGTTTAACTCTCGAACACTCTGGTACCTTTGTAAGCAAGCTATAAACCTTCATTAACCTTCCGTAAGGTCGTACCTCTTCCCGAGACTTCGATATCCCTTGATGATACGACAAAACATGAAGCTTACGGGGTGCAACACCATGCTTATAAGCCTAAATAATCAGCAATCATACCAAACCTAAGCGGATTTATACACCGCACTCAGGGCCCAAAGGCTAAACACATAATCTGTGTCATGTATATCATACTAAGTTGATTAAATTACCCTTTAAATACATCGGTACCTGTACAAGTGCTCGTCATCTCACTAGTATGGGACTCCCAAAACCCAATTGCTCCCCTTAATTAATTAACTACGAACACATAACACTATATTAAGGTCTAGTAAGTCTCAACTTGCCGTATTATGAAGTCTCATAATTCACGAATGACTCCAAGATTGATCCGCATGAAGATTAAGCCTCCCGTAAATTCTATCCTGTCCAAACTCACTGACGAGTCTAATCTAGTCAAAATATTAGTCTATAGAGTTAGATGAGTCCAACGATATCCATCTTGTTATACTTTATTTTGAAACCCAAAAATAGACCCAAAAAGCCAACCACATGCCTATAAGGGTAAAGCTGGAATTTTATCGCGAAATTGGTTTAATCTTCCCAACAATCCCCCCTATTCGCGACCGCGGGTCCCCTCACGCAATCATAGGACCCCAAAAAATCAAGCCATCACGATCGCGGCCCAAGGCCTCGCGAACGCGCTCACTATCTAAGAAAAAAGATTGTGATCGCGGTCTGTGCCACGCAATCGTGAAGTGCAACATCAGTAGATGCGCACAAGAAATTTCTGGTGTGTTCCAAACTCGGAAATGACCCTCGAAACTCATCTGAAACCTCACGGGTACAAACCAAATATGCATTTTGATTATAAAACACGCCCCAAACCTGCTCGTGCACTCGAAATACCCAAAAAATGTCGACTTGACTCGATGTTGACCGTGGTCAATTCCAATCCTTATTATAGCTAGTTTCTCCACAATAACTCGAAACTTGTTCGGAAACTCATGAACACCAAACAAGAGTGCAACTTGACTATAAACAATGTTATGAAGCTGCTTGAATCGACAAAACACCCATATGAGGTTGTTAGGGCATGCTTATCCACAAAAACGTCGTAACTTTCTCAAAATGACATAGATCTTAACCAATTACTCAAATCTCACCGGAACCCCTCAGGATCCGAACCAATGACTCAACCAAGTCATAAATCCCATTCGGACCTAACGGAATTGACAAAACTTTGAAAATGATGCATTTATCCAAAAGTCAACTTTGAGTAAAACCTCTTCTTCTCTTTTAACTTAAAACGTTAAAGCTTACTAAAATCAATGTCACTCTCCCAATTGCCTCGGAAACCATGCAACCCATTCCTTTTGAGTCATAAATAACGAGATAAAGCTATGGGAAGGGCATTCTTGGAAAAACAAGTCCAAAAGACCAAAACAACCAAATGAGTCATTACATCATCTACCACTTAAACACACATTCGTCCTTGAACGGTAAATAAAAGCATTAATGTTGTCGAGTAGCCGAAGAAACTCCATCATGAACCTTGTCAAAGACTTCACTTGCAAGAATTACGCTGATATAACTACTTTTTTGTTTTACCAGTCAAAATTTTCCTTGACTTAGTTTAAAAGCCCAAAATTTCTTCCACAAATGATTTTCTTATATTTGAACTGACTCTGCTCAAATCCCTTGACTTTTATTCTAACCACACCTCTGAACGCAATTGATTGATTCCACGACTTCCATCATGAGCACTCCAATCCTTTAGTTGTAACCGTAATCCATTACCAAGATTGTACCGGGAAAATATTCCAATTTCACTTATCTTTGTTCCACACCACCTAAAGTCGTCTTTAGTACTATGAATTCATAAAAAATATGTCTTCATACGTCGTGAGTCTAAATCATGACTCGCTCTAGTAAAAAAATATGTTTGTTTTGAGCCAACTCCCATCATTTCCATCTAAAAACAGACCTTATCCAAGGCGAATTGCGCTAATTCCAAATTTGTTAGTTTCTTTTTATCGAGCTGCAACTATTGAGCTAACTCTCATCATCCAATTCCTCTTAGACCTCCAAATATCGTAGTATGAGCATCATCCCAGTGACTATCTTGATTCGACAAACTTGTAGAAAATCATCTGATCATCCTAAGGTTTCCCATATCCATTTGTACCTTCCTAAACCATCACCAAGTACCTGCATAAACCATTAGAACTGTCCAAATAGTTGGGATCAACAAAATATCATCAAATCAACTTGCAAACTCAAAATAAAGCTCGATAACTCTGTCATATCTATGTTCTGAACTATAAATCCAACAAATCTTCCAAAATGGGTTACTGTACTAGTCATAAATCATGACAATGTAACCATAAGACATCCCGCGATACGTGAAGTATCCTAATCTGGTGCAAAGTGCACAACTCCTCAAATGTTGCCAATAGTCACCCGAACCAATCCCTCACAAAACCAATCATAGAACTCTCATAGGTTTATGGTAACTGATCCCAATCTGTTGCTCATGAATACTCGACGTCGCTATTCCATCCACGACTTCAAAGGATGAACCCTACCCAAGTCATCCACTTAGTACTGAGGAACTACACCTTATAACTTAAATCTTGTTATTTTCAACTCTCAACTGATACGAAAATCTAACAGAACTTCATAGAGTCTAAATACATTGAATCTTCCTTCTTGCACTTTCACTTAGCTCGTTCACTACTCTGATTATTTCTATGCAAGGTATTAAGCCTCATACTACCCTTTCATAACCATCGAATCTCTTATTGCAATACCCTTTTTAAGCTTTTAGCGAATCTAAAAGTCTCAATTTTTGCCATCCATGTTCCTTACCACACACAATTGCTCTCACGTCATTAATACTTGATGTACTCAACCATGCTATCCATCCAGTAACGCTTCAACATAATCTACTATCATGAACACAATTTCTCTTCGAAAATAGGACCTTCACCTTCAAACTTAAGAGATTTCAAGCTTCCCTCTTATTAATAGAGTCTAGCCCATTGATTCAAGGATGATATGAAATTAACCACCTTGGTACAATACAAACCTTATCACGCTTGTCATATGAAAACCGTACCTCACAGCCGTCAATCGCAAATCCCCATGGTACTTCGCTATAACACTTGGTCAAATTTCATAGACTTCCTTCAAGCACACTTAATAATTACCTCCCATCTGAATGATGTGATATAATCCTACCATAATTCGCACTTTACTCAACTAATCATGTTGCTTCAAACCAATCATGTCCTTATCTTAATTCTTTGATTTCCATATTCTATACAAAAATCAAACGCGCCACCACCAACCGAAAATTATGCAAAACCTCGAGAGTGTATCGAAATATCATAAATCTTGCAAAATAGCTGAGTCAATTATGGAGATAATAGTAAACCACAAACTCGAACAACCGAATGTTTTCCTTACCTCACTCGGATCTCAACATTGGATGCTTATCTAAATCAAATGCATCATATGAGCAACTCTTCACGAAACCTCCCACCAGAAATACTGATCAACCTATGTTACCCCAACAAGGTCTATTATTGTCGATGTAATATTCCAAACCGTCACTGTAGGTTCATAACCTGTAGGGCAATCTCACTTACTATTCACAAAGTTCTACTAATGCTTTCATACGGTTCTATACCAGCATCTTTGCCTATGATCCCTTAACTGAAGAATCCTTCTTCTACATTGGCTTACAAGTCCATCAACCAAATATCAATACACAACACATTGTAGCAAATTCACTTTTCTTGGTTTCAGTCGTTATCATCGATCCTTACTTCAATTTTTCCGAAATGTAATTCAAACTGAAGTTAGTTAACATCTACCACTTTAAATATCCTTATCGACTGACACCTCACTCAAGGGTCCTTAACCGATACCTGCCCAAAAGAGCCATCACTCACCTTGTCTCGTCAAATTAGAATGCCTCTAACAAATCATGTAGTTATCCTCCTCATTTCATCAATTCCAAAAAATTGCATCACTTTCATTTGTGAAAACCTGCGTAGCCCTAAGAAATAAGTACAATGCCTACATTCCTTATCCATAATTAAGTGCAACTACTCGTTACTCCTTAAGTAATACATCTTCACACTTGTCCATCGAGTAAGATGGGAAGAAAACCTTTCATACAAACCTCATAGCAACTCTATCCATCTCTGACCTCATCACCAAGGATCACATTTCACTTCGTTGTCTTTTAGCAAAAATATCTTCACAACATTACCATTGTCGATGTCCTCTTACATGACCAGTCGATCCTCCCAAGTCTAAGCTTGTATTAAAGATACCAACTTATCTAATCACCGGCTCATTGTTGATACACCCTCATCACAAGAGTGTTGCAATGAAATTGAATGACATTGAAGTATTCCAAATCAATCACACCTCAAGTAAGACATCCTTGATATGTCAAACCATTTCAAGTGCAATCCTTAAAGTCGTAATGCTTATTACTTAGTTACTTCGCTAACCATAAGAATTCCAACCTCTAACTCCTTCCCATCACTTGTTATACCATAAAGGCATTTTTTCGACCTTTGAGTAACTAACTGTAGAAGATATGGAGATCAAGCAGTCCTTCATACCATCGCCCTTGGTTCCTAGAGTTATCACTAAACCAATGAGTCTGAATCACAACCTCTCTTAACCAAATCTTCAAATCATAGCTCCAATCTGAACTCGATCTTGCGTCCATATCATAATGACACATGGTGTACAATACCATGCGATGTCACATCCAACCGCTCATGGGCAAACTCGAGAATATGTCCTCACCATTGGTGAGAGATTGAAAAAAAAAGTTTACGCCCTAGACCAAAGCACATACGCACGGTAAGGAATGAAAGAATGAAAGTTTCCTGAATGTCCTATATCTCTCGAAGATAGGTACGGGGCTCTTCGTACCGATCCACAAGACTCCCATATACACCGCTCTTGTACTCATGAGACCAATGAACCTAGTGCTCTGATACCAATTTGTCATGACCCAAAATCGCATCATGTCGTGAGGGAACCTACCCTAACCTGTTGGCGAACCACTAACATCCAAAACATCATAATATAAAGCAAATGCAGAAAAATTAAGAAAAATAACATAAGTATTACTAAGTCTCATAACTTAATACATAAACCTTGAAGGAAAACCCCAAAATTTGGTTGTCATGAGTATAGCTACTAACTGGAATACAAGTCTGAAATGATGTACAAATTACTGTCTGAAATACACAGGACAGAAAGGTAAAATAACAAGAGGAAGGGATGGTGTCTGCAGCTCATCCTCGACTCCCAAGAAAGATCTCCAAGTGTCATGTCTAGCTCTGTTGCTGGGATCCATATCAGTACTTGCACATAGAGTGCGGCAAGTGTAGAGTGAGTATGGGAAGAACGTGTACCCAACATCATCGACTGACCCTAGCTATAACAGTGGCGAGGGTTAGTACTCACATTACTTCTCTTCTTGCTTGGTTAGTCAAATTATACAATTTCTAAGCAATTTAACAAGTTTAATTAAATATTCTACAATTGTACCAAGTCATAAGTCCATCGCTCTTCAAAGGACACCATAAAGTTTCTAATTTTACCTCAATTAGGATAGTTATAGCCATAAGGTTCCAACTTACGCCCAAGTGGCCATCTAAATCCTCAAGATTACATACTTTCATTTAATTAGAATAAGTTCTACTCTTAAGGGTCCAAAACTTTCACGAATTAAAGTACAATCACTATCAATATTCAATCTTTTACCCAAATCAACAAGTTTATTGTTAAGGGCTCAATCGTTTAGTTCTTATACTAAGGAACACGTAAAGATCCCATCTCTATATCATTCCTAACAATCCAAGTCATAAAGATCTCATCTTTATATCATTACCATACTGTCTCATAATTCCATTTTGCCTCAAGAATAAGCTACAAGGTGCTAGTGTTTCTCTCCTTAAAAGTCATATGATCATAAAGTCTATCAGAAATCAACACCGAGCACACACAACATCAAATATATGTCAAAATGAGAATGAATGCAATGCAAATGATATGTATGTATGCATTGTCCATATGTACCAGGTATACACACACTGCTACAGTAGCTACTTCACGTTACCCATAAAGGACTCATGAGGTCCATATACCCATCCAGAATTTTCCATCAGATCCCACCTCAGTTACTGTAGTATCATCATCAATCAAAATCTGAAATTTCTTATCATATCCAAGCTCTACGGCTGTAGTATCATCATCAATCATCACTCTCTTACCATGTACCATATCCAGTAACTGGCTTTCAAGCCCCTTTATGAATGAATAATATGGATATGCGTACACCATGAAACATCATAAGTCAATACATTAAGTATTTTCTAATTTCCATTCAAGATTTAGACGAGATGTAGAGTGATGAATGCATGATCAGGTCAAATCAAACATTTAAGTATCAATCGTGGTTACGAGCCCAAATAATCAGCAAGCATACCAAACATAAGTGGATTTACGAATCACGCTCATGTCCTGAAGGCTAAACACATAATCTCTTTTATGCATATCATACTAAGTTCATTAAATTGCCCTTTAAATACACCGGTACTCGTACAAGTGTTTGTGACCTCAGTAGTACGGGACCCCCAAATCCCCATTACTCCCATTAATTAATTAACTACCAACACATAACACTACATTAAGGTCTAGTAACTCTCAACTTGTCTTATTATGAAGTTCCATAGTTCACAAATGACTCCAAGTCTGATCCGCGTGAAGATTAAGCCTTCCAGAAGCTCCATCATGTCCAAACTCACCGAACGAGTCCAACCTAGTCAAAATATCAGTCTACATAATTAGATGAGTCCAACGATATCCATATTGCTATATATTATTTTGGAACCCAAAAATAGACCAAAAAGCCAACCTCGGGCCTGTAAGGGTAAAAGTAGAATTGTATTGCGAAATCGATTTACCCATAGTCTAGTTAGTAAGAATATCGAAATCTTTTAAATCTATCCATAAATCGACCTTCAATTTGATAAAATACTTGAAAACCCATTTTCAAGGAAAACTCCAAATTTTCAAGCTCAAATCATGAATTCTATTATTCAATTCAGTAATAATTGAAGGTAGAAAAAGGGATGATAGAAACTTACTCCCGCAAAGAAACATGAAGAATGCCCTTGGAATCACCCAATTCTGAGCTCCCAAGCTCCCAAAATCGAAATATGAACAAGAACCACGAAATAGGGTTTATATTATACCCAGTAGTCCCCCTTATTCGAGACTGCAGGTCTCCTCACGCGATCGCGTGACCCTGGAAAATCAAGACATCGCGATTGCGACCCAAGGCCTCATGAACACGCTCACTAGTTGAGAAAGAATATCACGATCGCGGTATGTGCCACGCGATCGCGAAGAGCAACACCAGCAGATGCACAATAGATATTTCTAGTGTTCCAAACTCAAAAACGACCCTTGGAACTAATTCGGAACCCCCAGGTACAAATCAAATGTACATTTTAATCACAAAATATGCCCCGGACCTGCTCGTGCACCCGAAACACCTAAAAGGGTGGTCTTGACTTGATGTTGACTGCGGTCAACTCCAATCCTTATTGTTAGCTAGTTTGTCCACCAACAACCTGAAACTTGTTCGGAAACTCATGAACACCAACCAAGAGTGAAACTTGAGTATAAACCACGCTATGAAGGTGCTCGAATCCACAAAACACCCATAAGAGGTCGTTAGGGCATGCTTATCCACAAAAATGTCATAACTTTCTCAAAATGACATAAATCTCAACCAACTACTAACATTTCACCCGAATCCCTCGGGACCCGAACCAATAACTCGACCAAGTCATAAATCACATTCTGAACCTAACAGAATCAACAAAACTTTGAAAACAACGTATTTACCCAAAAGTCAACTTTGAGTCAAGCCTCTTCTTCTTTTTAACTTCAAACATCAAAGTTTACTAAAATCAATCAGAAACACTCCCAATTGCCTCAGAAATAATGCCACCCATTCTAGCAAGTCCTAAATACTAAGATAAAGATACGGAAAGGGTATTCTTAAGAAAACAAGTCCAAAAGTCCAAAATGACCAAACAAATCATTACAAAGCTATTAACAAACTGATGTACCTGATAACTCATTTCAGCAACAATCGTAGGAGCATACCTAGATAAAGAATTTAACAACAAACTATACTCTCGGATGCTCATATTACCCTGCTCCAGGTGTAAGAACCTGTCCCACCTGGCTCGTCAAAGCTCGACTGGCAGATATTGCTGCAAGAATGCCTCGGAGAACTCCCTCCATCCCATAGGTGGGGCATGGGGTCCCCAAGTCTGCTCCCAAGTCTCATGCCAGGTCACAATAATATCACACAACTTGTATAAAGCCAACTCTACTGACTCAACATCTGTGGCATGCATTACCCGTAAAGTATGTTGCATCTCATCTAAAAAGTTATGTGGGTCCACGTTCGGGTATGATCCCGTGAATACCGGAGGGTCCAGGTTAATAAAATCCCAAATTATCGCGCTGACATCTCTATCGGAAGTACTAGGGGTCTAACGCTAGTCCTGAGAGGCCACTAGTCGAGTCAATAACTGCACAACACTCTGCATGTCTAAATCCTAATCAGGAGCAACCGGGGGAGGAACTTAAGGTACATCAACTCCTCTATGCCCCTCTAGAGGTGAAGATTTTGCTCCAGAAGCTTGAGAATCAGCCTCTTCATAAGGCTCATGTTGCTCTACATTAGCGGGTGGCACCCGATTAGTGCCCTCCCCTGCCTCATCATCCAACCTCTGAGCAGGCACCTATCATCTAGTAGTAGGCATCACTGAGAATATAAACAAGGTGAAGGTTAGGAGTGAATACTTACGACTCAGCTCTATTGCACGATCTAGAGCAGGAAGAAAAGTAACCATCCTAAATATCTTATAGCCTCATGTTTATAAGTGTGGTGCACAACATACTCATAAATAAGACTCTACTAGATATTTTTTGTAGACTCCCTAAGATAGACCTACTCTGATACCAAGTTTGTCATACCCCAAGCTTAGAGGGTGTGGTCGACACCCAGCACACGAAGGCCCGAGTGAACCAACTATAGTACTTGGAACCTCTAACACGAAGCCTGGGCCGACAAGGCTTCCAAATAACCTTAACAAGACAAGTATGTACGACGACCTGCAAGAAGAAGAGTCCCAATACAGTATATATAGATAACCAAAGCCGACAAGGCCACAAGAAGAGTATCACCAAGTAACAAGAGGGTCGGCAAGGCCATAACGAAATATATACACCCTGAACACTAGTCTGCAAGCCTCTAAGAGTGCTATAATACAATAACAAGTCAAGACAGGGCCCTGCCATACCCAAAATGATAGAAATATGTACAACAGTACCTATCGACTCCTGTGGTGCAACTTTAGAGAAGTAGAGTGCGATAACCAACAGCTGAAACAGACACCCTACTGAGGAGGTATGTCTCCCTATCTATCTGTACTTGCGGGCATGAACATAGTTCCACAGAAAAGGGGCATCAGTACGAAAGATGTACTGAATATGTAAGGCATGTAATATAAGTAAACAAAAGATGTAACATAAGAGATATCAGTACAGAACTCAACCTGAAACTCATAAAAATCCTATGAGGGCATATCCTATCATAATTATGGATATATATGCATGTCTGTAAAATCAAGTCACTCAATGGGGCCATATAATATAGTATCCAGCCTCTCTGTGGGGCAAATCATATCATATCATAATGTACCCGACCTCGAAAGGACTCGATCGTACCCAGCCTTAATAGGACTCGGTAAAGTCAAACCAACTACAATAGTGTGCACATGTAAGTGTCGTACCTGGACGACTATAGTGCAGCTCGGTAAGGAAATAATTATATATATATATTTATATATAAGTACAATGCAAGACCTAAAAGACACCAAGACCAGAGTCAGAGTGACATATCGTCGTTACCCTCCGACTATTGTATTATCGCTACATTCTTCAATCTTAATACAATCATTTAGGACATATAGAATTCAGAAAATGATATGGATAAAGAGTACACTAGAATTATGATAATTTTCATCAAGAAATGCATATAGTTATTCAATGTTTACGAGATGAAACTTTAACTCAAGGAAGTGTTTACGTCAAGTCATGCCAAGAAGGAAAGTTGCCCTACATACCTTGTCAATGTAGCTAGTTACGTTCCACGAGCCCTCTCACGTTCTATGAACAATTATCTACATCATGTAAAGTATTTGTATCAATAACGAATTCATATCTTATAAGAGATTTCATTTAGGCATTTCGTCGAACAACTTGCGTTCATAAAGTTATAGAGTTATTCTATCATGGATTCTCTCTAAAATTATCACCACCATCTTTCATAACTCATTTCCTTAACTTCACAACTTCACCAACATGATTCAAAACTTGTATTTACTCTCAATATCAATCAACAACCCCAAATAATAAGGTAACATAACTTCATACTATAAGAGTTAATTCTTCAAAGTCATGCTTACAACACCTCCATAACTTACAAGTTATTTTCACGACTCAATCAAGCTAAGCTAGAGGAACTAAGGAATACATAAAGGTTTTGAAATCCTTTCCTTAACTGTTATGGTTCACATTTTTATACGGGTTAGCGTATAAAGAGCTACTAAAAATTTGGATGGTGCCCTAAATTGGATAATTGTGTTTAGAGTTGACACCTAATTTATAGGTAAATTAGAAAAACCAGTGTGAAAGGGTTTATTCAAAATTTTGAAAAATCCTATCTAAGCAAGAGTAAAGATAAGGGTTCTGGTGAATCCCCCAGGGAAGGTGTTAACACCCGATATTAAGGATCCGTAGAATACGATTGACCTACAGATTCTATAGCATGCTTTTAAAATGATAGAAATTGTTTAAAGTTTAAAATTCGCAAAGTAACTGTCATTTTCATGTATTCAAAAACTCAAGCTTTGTTTAAAACATAGAGCACTTCCGCCAAAAACAGTATGCACGAGATGTTTAATCAATTTAATTTTTCAAATTAAGAACACGCAAATGTGAGTTTGAGTAGAACCCTACATTTACTCCAACTACTTAATATTGTACATTGCACCTTCCCCTTCTAAAATCTTTTTCAACTTTTAAAAAGGATATAGTTCTTAAAATAACAAAATTTGATAACTATGGGAAAATGACCTTTACTTTGATTCTTAGCATGCTATAGCCCATTAGTCAATACTTTCCAAAATCCTCAATTTGACCCAAGTCTAAGATAAGTGTTTATTTATTCTAATATCATTTTTATCCTATTTGAGCTCAGCTCAGACTAAAAAATATTCAGTAGTCCATTTATTTAGATTATATCACTAAAGCCCAAACTCCATTTCAGGTTTGCCTTTTAAAAGTCAAAAAGTCCAAATGTTTTTGAGTAAAAAATTAGTTTACACTTATCCAAAATTAGTTTTTATTTTCTAGATTTTGACAGTCCGAAAACAGTCCTTTTTTATTCCAAACACCCCATCTATTTTCCATTTTTTCAGATTTAAACAAGTCTAAAAATTACTTAGGCAATCTAAACAACAAACACATCGTTAATAAAATATTCATTTATCGATAAATTAATAATCCCGTATAAGATAATAATTTTTCAGGTCCCAAAGATATTCATTTATAGAGGTTTTACTGTAATTAGACTGGGTGAGGCAAATCTTAGCCAAACCAGTAACATATATGGAAGGAACACGGGCAGTCAGTTTTATTATGTGTTCATAAGAGTAAACATAGCAATAAAAGATGGAACACACAAACATGTGAAGGATTACTCAACCTAGTGTCTATTACAGGTTCTAAGAGAGATATGGTGGCATGTAGAATCAATAAACAATCATTTTATGACCTAAGAAAACAGAACATGCATAGTTGAAGTTTAGGAAAAGAGCACAGATACAAGTATACCATTTCAAGTCATAGTGCCAGCCAATTCAGAGTCATAATTTAATAAAACACAAATAGAATTGACATGAGTTTAGACTTGAACCAAAATCTTATCATTTTCTACTCAAAACAGGTTCAAATAAACACATCAATCCTTAACCCATCATTTAGGTCAACAAGCCTATTCTAACATGATTTCTAAGTTGGGCAGATGCAAGCCAAATAGTTACCACAACATTTCAGGCCAGCAAACATGTCATTTAACTCAGCATGGGTATAGTTCAAACATATACTTTGCTAAATGATCCTAGGGTAGCATAGGGAGTTCATACAGACTTAACATGCCATCACTTATGGTTTCAGAACTAAGAACGCATGCTTAGGACTATGGAGACTACAAAACAAATACACATGTCATTTAATTCATGTATCTAAACTAGGCTAGATTAGAAAGGCCCATTTTATCCAGACTTTAACCTAAACAAGACAAGATGAACAAACCAGAACCCAAAACGAGTATCAAGACCTATGGTGCTTTATGCCAGAGTTGGGTAGGTTAATTTTAGTCACACAATGGACATATTATGAAGGAAATCAGACATATTAGTACAGGACAAGCATCTTGGGATCCCTCTGGTTTACATTTCCCCATTTTAAACACAACTTTTAGGTAGAATAGAGATCATATTCAACTTTTAAACAAGCAGAGATACATTGACTCAACAAATACCAAACACTTAATTCACCTTATTGGATTCCCACTAACTCTAGGTGGAGTTAAAGCAAGCTGTGATAACTTGAAACAATCTATCCATCATATACGAATTCAAATAACAAATGTTGTGGCTTAAACAGCCCATTTAAGGTCATGTGAACGATAAGTGAGTGCATATATCCCTATATGATATCCACCAGCCCTCATACCTAACTAGATATGCCTTAAACTAGTTTTGAAATATTAACTTAGGGCATTAAGCTACTGAATGATTTAGAGGTGGCTATCACAAGTTCTAAATGAACACATAGTACCTTACTCTTAAATTATACCTATTAGTCCATTTCACACAACCCACAAATCGTTATACAGACATACTATGTTGTCATTTCAGTATCATTTCAACAACATCTATTTCATGTAGTGGTTAAGCAGATTTCTTATTCATATGTTTGCCAAGTTAACTCAGTTATGTTGATGAAATCAACTCCGAAAATATATCTTTAAACATCAGATGACATAGAACAAGAGGATGTATAAAAACAAATGCACTAATCTACCTAAACTAGAATCGTAGCTAATCCATCTACATATTCAAGTAAAGACCAAACTAAGTCAATTTCCTTATCTAAACAAGTTATAAAACTAACACGTTGAACACTATATTGATTTAACCAAACTACATCTATCCTAAACAGTTTCTAATTAACATGCTGATCAACCCATCATCCTGATGTATCAATGAACAGCTTCTAAAATATAATGTTTATGTTTATCTTTTAAACATTGTACTCAAGTAAACATGACATTTGAAAATCACTACATACTCTACCTAAACTAAGCTGCACATTCCTTAACCAAATAACTTCAAACAGTCACATATGACAAATTACTTTAATTAAACATGCTTATCTGGTCGTAATAACACATAGCATATTCATCTTACATATTTTAAACAAGAAATTGAAGGAATTAAGGGTTACCTTGTGTGGACGCAGCCGAAAGGTCGAAGGGGAGCTCATCTTTACTCCGGGGCCTCGATAGCTCGCAAATGACATGAAAAAGGAAAATGTTTCAGTTTGTGATGACTAATTACATTAGATCTGGGTTCCAACAATGGGCTTGGATCCCAACATACGCGTAATTAATTGGATTTAGGCTTGAAATTGACTCTCAAACAGTGTGAGTGCCAATCTCAAGCTGCGGACCCCTTAAAACGGAGAACAAGGGTTCACATTTATAGAGAGACCTTAAAGCCTAGAATTTCGATGGCATCTGATATGGGACAAGTGAAATTGGGGGGAAAATTCCCTCCCAAATCTCATAGCCAATAGAAATCGAGTATTCAAACTCCGAATCGGACAAAACTAATTGAAGTTCATAGAAAAAGCAATAGAGACACAGAGGGTCGACCTCACCTTGCAGGGGGAGGGGTTCGCGGCGTGCAGAGAGCAGGGGTAAGGGCCGTTAATGCCCTTACCTTTTCTGGACGGACCATACTAAGACGAAGAGTAGTACGCTATGACCTTGCCATCGTTGGCAATAGAGGTCAATGCGGCTAGGTTTTCTCTTTTTCCCCAAATCGTGAAAATGAAAGTGATAAGGGCTTATGCATTCGTTTTCCTTAGACGATTTGAGTTTAGTCCTAGGCTCAGGTCTTTTGATCTAGGCTTGGCTGAGTTGGAAATAAAGAGGCCTAGATTCTTTTAAACCATTATATTTCCTTAGACGTTTTGCAAATGTGGAGTATTATAAATTAAGAAACATTACAAATTAAGAAATAGCCGAATAAATCCACAAAATACCCTAATTAAATTAAAAGCTTTGCTTCCTCCCAAATTCGATACTAATTAGGATTTAGGAAAATAAACTCATGCTAAACGTCTTTTAATTTAAAAACATGGTTTAAAATCAAGGTGTAATTCCGTTATCATATTTAATTGAACAGTTTTCCGACTTTGACGGAGCAGAACATTAATCCTTCAATATTTGGGAATTCCTTTAAATAATTAATTTATAATTTTTTTTTGGAATTATGAAATTATGATTAATGATCAAAACATGTGTAAGATTAGGACATGATATGAAATATATATACCAAGTGATATTTTGTCAAATGGAATGACAAAATACTCCCAGAATAATTTTGTAAAATCATATTCGCTTTGTGAAATGTATATTTCACTCCGTATGTGACTCAGAACTCTGAATAATTAAATAAAATTATTGGAAGATAAAAATTAGGTATCAACACTAACCATCTAAGAAGTATCCCACAACAAGATTCAACTCAATCTCAAAGAAGCTCACAACTTTACTAAGCCAACAAGAGAAGATTTCAAGGTGTTCTTGATCCTTGGAAGGAGAAATCACCTTAGATACATGTAGATAGGTTCTTCAATGAAGGAGAAGGCTTTGGAGAGTGTTTGGGAGGGTTTTGGAGCTCAATGGGACGAAAAATGAAATAAAATAAAGCTACCCCAAAATTGACTTAAATAAACCAACTCCACCGCCTCACATATGTGGGTGCATATGTGGCTGCATATGCCACCGCATATGGTGGAAGTGAGGTGGAGGAAAGGTGGTTTTTGGTTTGCGGCCTGATCCGCGAGGTGGAATGGCATCTGCAACGCGAAATGCTTAGCGTATCGCTGAAAGTTTGTCAATCTTCGTTGAGTTGCGTATACTTTGGTCCTATTGACTTTGACCCTTACAAAACCATTCCTTAACATCATTATATGCCATATTATCCTTCAGAAATGATCTCAAGTTATCAAGACTAAAGTCGACTAACTACACTCTCATTCGTGTGCGAAACTACAGGGCGTAGCATGATGGATCTTCCAGTATAGGATTTAGGACAGGGAGGCCATTTAATCCGACCTGCTCATTTTTAGTAGTGTTCCTGGAAATTTGGTTTCCATTGAGTACTGACATACCTGAAAAATATTGATTAAGAAAAACAAGGCTAAAGAAAAAGTTAGACTGAGAGACAGGGTTACTTGAGACACCACTACTGTCCAGGCCCTATGGTGGGTGCCAAACGTTTTACCCGTAAACTAGTAAAGTTAAATTTGTACACGTGGTCAAGGACACGTGTATCTAAAATGAACAAAATAGCAAGATAATTAGCAAATGAATCTAAAAAAAGATTAAGATTAGATTAGCCTGAGTCTTGGAGAAACTTTATGCCATAACTTCTGGGCAAGCTATTGCCAGTAATGTTGGAATGCTAAATTAAACAAGAACTTTGAAAATAGTGTAAGCAATGGCTATGTATTATAATTCTTGAATATGATATGTTTAAAACGAAGTAGCTGGTCCTATTTATACTTGGACTTATGGTACACATTACATGAATTATGCCCCTAATAATATCAGTACATTAATGCTGTAATAATCAAACAATTAGACTGCCGATAAATGCCTTTAATGCTTTCAGATTTAAAGTCATATTAGTAATGGCTTCCCATTAGAATTTGAACTGATCTCTGAACCTTCTTCTTTTCGGTACCTGCAACTCTTTGATGCTCCCAATTCAATGTTGACAGCTGACTTGGATCTGACTCACCCTTTTTGCCACACATCATGAAATAATTCATCCATTTGTACAATATGAATTTTAACTCATACAAAATGTGTACTTTTTTTTCTTCAATATGATATTTTTCCACTGGGTTTTTTCTAGTAAGGTTTTAACAAGGAACATCATCTATGGACATCCAAGGGGGAGTATTATGAAATATGTCATTTAGTGTGGACGTCCAATACCCTAGTAATTACGTGATGGCCCATTTGACCGTCACTAAATTTCCTCACATCGTGTCCAAATCATCCTTGACCAGTTGTACCCGACAATCATATATGGGGGAATTTCAGTTTAAGTTGACCCATAGTCAGGTTTGCAAAGGAATTTAAAAATCAAATTAGGATGACCCAACCCTAAATCTCGCCTGAGCAGATGAAGTGAAATCTTTTAAAGTCTGCCATTGTGAACAGTCGTGCGCCGCAGTGGTTACCATCCTAGTGATCCATATGCGTCCAGCGAGAAAATGATGGGCAGGCCTAGTATTTAATGTCTATTTCGGGATTATGCCTCATTTTCACCCAACACTCATTTCAAGCCGACTCTTAGGTCAAATGTCTGAAGGAACCCCTTGGGATCTTGGGTAAGGTAGTTCCTAAACCTTAACTACCTCATTTTTTAAATATTTCCTTTAGTTATTAAGGTTGAACTCTAAGGCTTAATAAATAGGGAGTTTCTTGACTTGTAAAACCCTAGATGGAGAAAATAGGTTACGTCTTGAGCTTGGAATTTGTGGGATGAATGTTATTAATGATTTGTTAGATTAGGGGGCCATAAACTTAGGTTGTTAATCAATGGTGGAAACTTAAAAAATAGTTGGAGGAAGATGGGTTTGAATGGTTAGTTCACTATATAAGATTTAATGGATGTAAATGAATATTATTGGTGTAATGGACTAATATAAACTAGGAATTTCTCTAGATAGTAACCTATGAGTTTGAATCTTCCTTTTAGTTGAGGAGTTGATCATGGAAGAGCTTGGGTTTATTTCTCAATTGAGGTTTTTTCATTAGAGGGTGTAATTGATCAATACATTAGATAAATTAGAAATTGGGAAGTAGATTTGAACTTTTAAAACATTAGATTTCCTATTTCACTAATAAATTACCATTCTACCATAATTGGTTTAGATTCAAGGGGTAGTCTAGTGGTATAGGTGTTGTTAGTTTCTGTTTATGACATATATTTAATTAATGGCTAAACTACGAGTATAACTGAGGTCCGTAAAAGGCAAGGCTCTCGGTGTGATCATGTATGGCTCCCGCTCGGCATCTAGGTAGGTTATGGCTTACCTTCTGGTTAGACTTTGGTTAGCGAAGCATATATAGAGTTAGTTACTATCGGAGAAAGCATGTACGCCTTTGAGTATGAAGTTGGGATGAATTACTTAGGTTTGGTACTATTGGCTGATTTGTGGTTTGTTGCCTCTTTGTGATTTATTGGCTTGCTGCCTAGTGTTGGGTAGTGGATTGAACCTATTTTCCATATTGTCCTTGTGATCTAGTTGTCTCTCACTTATCTTGTATTATCATGGATAGAGGAAAGGACATGACCTGATACTGATATTGTGATATGTGTCCATGTGTGGCACGGTTGAGGAATGATATGATACACTTGATATTGTAGGTTGCATTACATTCATCCTTATTCCTATGATATGTTGATATTATTTGTGATTGGCGTGATGGTGATAAATGAGAAGGACACATCAGCGATTCTTGTGACATATTGATAGCGCAACCATCTCTGACCTATGTGCGGAATGGCTAGTAGTGTGATCGGTGATAGAGTCATCTCTAGGTTGTATGTGTGGAGTGACTAGTATATGGACTTTACGGGTTCTCCATAGGTCATAACTACCGGGACGTAGAGATATTCTTCCTTGAGCATGTGTTTATGGAGATTACATTTGGCCAGTGCATTGCATTGCATATTTACTCATCATTACATTCACATATTACTTGTATTCTAACTTGAATACTCTATATTTCAGTTGTTTATTCTTGGACTGTAATAGTGTTTGTACTTGATTGGGAGCATATCTATCCTTCCGTTTCTTCCTTTATATATGTTAGCTAACTGTTGTCGGCCTATAATATCTACTAGTATATACTGTTTGTACTGACACTACCCTACTGCATTCTTTTATGAATGCAGAGTTTGTGATGGTGTATACTTCCTCCTCTCGTGGCTTAATCCCCTAGCTTGCTAGTGAAACATCTAGGGTGAGTTCATAGACGGATGCGCAGCCTGGGTGTTCCTTGATTACTTGTCTTAATTGTTTCTGAGACAGTACTGTACTTGCAATTCTTGTATTCATATTTAGATATGTATCTTGTATAGTAGTGACTCTTGTACTGCCTTAGACCAGAATCCTTGGGAATGTAGTTGTACCTTTGCACTTATGTTATTTATGATTTAGATGTTCATTTATTCTGTTCCATTTACTTATTTATCGTTGAATGAATAATTGAGGGACAGTTCATCTACCGAGGTAGGAATTGGTAGGTGCCCGCACTACTAAGTGATTTGGGTCGTGACAAGTTGGTATCAGAGCCCTAGCTTACCTAGGCTATAAGTACAAGAGCAATGCCTAGTAGAGTCTTGTGGAATGGTGTACGTTGACATCCGTACCCATCCACGAGAGGCTATAGGGCATTTAGAAAATTTCCCTTATTTCTTTCTTATCGTGCCACTTCAGTCAAATTGGTATCTAGATGTGTCAAATTGGTACGTATTTGATTCCATTTGGTATCTAGCGAGGTCATCATTATGGTATTGTGTGAGTTTGTTGCGTGTGTGAATAATGGTTTGACGAGTCCTAGCGTTGTGCAGGTTTGGAAAGCATAAGAAAAATCCCTTATGCAACAAATTCTTTCTATTTCAGAAATCCTCACTGTACCAAGTACAGTTCACGCCTGCAGTCCCGCTCTCACGATGGGAGGACCGCCGAAGCGAAAAAATAAATGTTGTGTCAATGCCGTGCCTGCAAATTCCTATCCGCAAGAGTGATACGACCATAGAAGAATACCAACCACTAGAGCGGACTTCAGCCATCTCTTCTTGTTCGCGACCGCGAATAGTCACTCTCCATAGCGCGTCCGCCACAACGGAAGCTCCGTTCCCTATAGCAGGAGTACAATCTAGAACCAGTGAACTACTTCCAGGGATTCAAACCTATTCCAAAATTAAGAAAATTCTTACACGCAACATCCCAAACCATAGATTTCAAATACACAAATCCAATGCCCGCCGAGGGCAAAATTAATCCACAAACAAAGAAATTATCCATAAAAAACAAGCAACATAAACCAAACACAAGAAAAGCAAATTGTTCAAACGTTACCAAAGCAAACCAAATCAATGTCTAGAAATAACAAGCCCTGCAAGGGCTAAAACCATGGCAAGAAAAAGGGGGAGGGGGAAACCGCTACTTCTGCCTTGCGCTGGATACCTCATCACCATTCTCGTATGAGCTACTGGCCTCAACACCAACATCAGGCTCGGTCAGGAAGGACTATCACTCCTGGTCGTCCTGGTCCTCAATCGGAAGCCTCTCATTCGGGTATATCTTCTTGGACATCCCTTTGAAACCCCTCCAGACTTTTAACAACAGCTTACCCCAGGACTTGTTGTTGTTGTTCTTCTTCTCTACGTCAAAGTCAACACAGAGATGGCCCTAAGTCTTAGCCATAGTGGTGTAGACCGTCTGCAGTGAGACAACCAAAGTCTTTATCTTCTCTTTCTTCTCCGGATACTTTTTCATCTCCTCACAAGTGAAGTAGCCAGCAACAGTTCTGGATGGGCCGACCTTAGTAGAATGTCTAGGAAGCCCACATATCAACCCCCTCATATCCTCCATCTGAGAACAAAGCATCTCAAAAGTTCCCTCAGGCTGTGAGGGTGCAATACCATCACCACCCTCCCCAATACTCACGTTTA
This sequence comes from Anisodus tanguticus, assembly GCA_034509755.1. Classification (NCBI taxonomy): domain Eukaryota; kingdom Viridiplantae; phylum Streptophyta; class Magnoliopsida; order Solanales; family Solanaceae; genus Anisodus; species Anisodus tanguticus. The sequence continues at coordinate 18,929,258 of CM067552.1, read as the reverse complement.
CTCCGCTACCCCAATCAATATTTCTCTTCTTGCTCTGGACCGTAGTACCATGCCCTTTCACTTTCAGAGGGTTGAAGTTAGTATCAGAATCAAACCCACTCATCCGTACCCCACCGTGAAACTCTTGCCTTCTGGCATAAGGCGGTGATGAGAGATGGAAATATCAAGCTCAGACCTGACAATGCCACAAACTCCGCCCACTCCTGAACTACGTGATGACCCATATTTACCAGAATGTCATAAAAAATAAAAGCAATCATGAGAGCTCGAGTGTAGGTGACATCTGTAGTGTTGCTCGAAGGGCGTACCCATCGGGTGATGATATGTAGCCACCTTCTTGCCTCCACAGAGAAGCAAGCACTCTTGATCTCTAGCCCCTATTGACCAAATCATTGGAACCCCTGTCCTCCTCCGTAACTAATTTTTAGACTAGACAAGGCCTATTACCGTAACGATCTTTATCATCCATAACACTCACCGAATGGTTCTCCAAGCCATAACGGGCATTGATCACCTTAACCCGATTTTCACCACAGTACCCCGAAATATGATTTCTGGGTCCAGCACAGATAGGTCTACCTTCTCAAGGTTAGCATATAACTCCCTAACCCAACCCTCATTTGCCTTGCCGGAATCATCGACGAGGCAATTCCATCATATTTTGTTTAATCGCACATAGAACTCAGAAGCACATTTTTCTACTTTCTTCATGTTGATCCCTCGTTCTAACAACAACCCCATCTCTATATACTCTAAGTAGCGGCGTTGACACTCCGATGATAGGAAGTGAGAATAGTTCTGATTGCTTCCTCCTTCAGTCTGAGACATGTTTCCAAGAAATAGTACCTGCAAGGATCACATAAGTTAGTTCCATCAATTATGCCAAGCCCGGTAATTAATTACATGTCGTTCAAGCTAAATAAACTTGCAAAATTAACCCCAGCCCCACCTGTGTGAAGCCACTAGTTTTCCTAATTGTGCAGGTCCCGCTGCAGCAGAAGTAGAGCCATTGGAGCAAGACTACTGATGTTGACAATTATCCGCTAGGGCAGATATGACCAGTAATAGCGAGTTGTGGCACTCCACACCTATGCCATAACACCATACCCAAAAAGTGTGCGCACCTATGCACCCATAGGGTTAATCCCACAGGGGCGGGCCCGTCTTCTTCACTGAAGCAGCCTAAATATTGTCAAAATATTTCCTCCATTTTTTACACAAAATCAATATATTTCTCATATATTGCCTAATATTCTAGCATACATGACCCCTAAACTTCATTTAACACGATTTCAAGCAACAAATACCCCAAAATTATCAGGAAATCCAAACCCACCACCACCGCCCACTACCCTTCAACTTTTCCACCCCAAATCTGAGAGTTTCCAAGGTGTTACTTTGTGATAAACCTATTTTGAAATTTAAAATACCATTAAATTCCAGATTTCTCCCCACCACCCACTCGGATCTCTATGATAGAATTTCAAGATTTAGCTCTCTGTTAATTGAATTTTGGCATAAAAATCCAGATTCATGACCCTAAGATTGTTTTTGAGTTGGTAGGAGCATTTACGTACCTTGGTTTAATGATCCGGAGAAGATAGTACGATGATGTAGAAGCCCTTTTTGCTTGTTCGCCTTCTTTGTAGTGGAGAGCTTAGGGTATTAGTAGTAGGTTGGACTAGAGTAGGGTAGGGTAATGTTTTATCTTGTAATGGAGTGGAGTTGAAGAGTAGTGTAGTTGGGGGAAAGTGGAGTAGTTTTCGGGTGGTGGAGTGTTAGATAGGAGTGTGAAAGGTGAATGATTATCCCCTTTAGGTTTCTGGAATCTAGAATGTCCATTGTAGTAGAGTGGTCTTGCCCCAGCGAGTCCGTTGTATCAGGTAGTAGCGCCGCCCCAACGGATCTTGTCCTTTCCTTCAGGATCACCGTAACATCCTAGATCCCACGCCAACGATTTACACATGATTGTTGTCCGTAGGGGCGGAAACAGATAGTACCTATGCCTTTCGAAATTAATTATTCCTCCCGGGTGTAATTCGAGTCTATTTCCTTCGAGATACTTTCCTGGTGAGCTTTGTAAGTACTTAAAATGTGGTATATTACGATTATCTAAATTTAGTAAATATACCCTCTATCTGTATTATCCTGGGGCATGGTGTTAAATGGTATTTGAAAATGAATGGCTCCTTTATTTCTGCAGCATAATTTGATTCGAAAATGAAGGTAAGTGTCGCTAAGTTCTAGTATGAATTGAGATGCCGACTTTGGATATCTCACACCTTATGTGGTATCAGGACCGTTGCCTCTTTTCCGTTCCCCATCATTCGAGGATGACTGATTATTTAATTGATATCTGATGTGATCACCCATTTGGCCGTCACTAAATTTCCTTGCATCGTGTCCAAATCTCTTGACCAGTTGTGCCCGACAATTGTATACAAGGGAATTTCAGTTTAAGTTGACCCGTAATCGAGTCACAAAGATATTTAAAAATTAAATTAGGGTGACCCAACCTTGAATCCCTCCCTAGCGAAGGGGAGGACCGCGCCAGCGGTTCCGCCCAAGTGAATTTTCCATCAGCCACGGTGGATGAAGTTGAATCTTTTAGAGTCCGCCGCTGCGGATAGTAGTGTGCCACAGCGGTTACTGCCCCAGCGAACCATATGCGTCCCAACGAGAAAACATTGGGCATACCTAGTATTTAATGTCCATTTCTGGATTTGGCCTCATTTTCATGCCACACTCATTTCAAGCCGACTCTTAAGTCAAATTTCAGATGGAACCCTATGTGATCTTGGGAAAGGTAATTCCTAAACCTCAACTATCTCATTTGTTTTAATATTTCCTTTACTTATTAAGGTTGAATTCTAGGGTTTAATAAATGGAGAGTTTTTTTACTTGTAAATCCCTAGATGGAGAAAATAGGTTAAGTCTTGAGCTTGGGATTTGGGGGATGAAGGTTATTAATGACTTGATAGATTAGGGGGCCATAAACTTTGGTTATTAATCAATGGTGGAAACTTAGAAAACTAGTTGTAGGAAGAAGGGTTTAAATGGTTAGTTCACTACTGCATATGTAATGGTTGTAAATGAATATTATTGGTATAATGGACTAATATAAGCTTGGAATATCTCTAGATAGTAACCTATGAGATTGAATCTTCCTTTTAGTTGAGGAGTTGATCATGGAGGCTAGGGTTTATGCCTAAAATGGGGGTTTTACATTGGAGGTTGTAATTGATCAATACTTTAGATAAATTAGAAATTGGGAAGGAGATTTGAACTTTTAAAACGTTGGATTTCGTATTTCACTAACAAATTATTGTTCTACCCTTTTACCGTAATTGGTTTGGAATCAAGGGGTAGTCAAGTAGTATGGGTGTTGTTAGATTCCATTTCTGACATAGATTTCATTAATGGCTAGACTACGAGTAGAACCGAGATCCATAGAAAGGAAAGGCTCCTAGTGTGATCGTTTGTCAATCCCGCTTGGTATCCAGGTAGGTTACGTCTTACATTTTGGTTAGACTTCGGTTAGTGAAGCATACATAGAGTTATTTACTATCGGAGAAATTATGTACGCCATCTGGTATGAATTCGGGATGAATTACTTAGGTTTGGTACTGTTGATTGATTTGTGGTTTGTTGCCCCTTTGTGATTTATTGGGTTGATGCCTAGTGTTTGGTAGTAGATTGCACCTATTTGCCATATTATCCTTGTGATATAGTTATCTCTCATTTATCTTGTATTATCATGGATAGAGAAAAGGACTTGACTGTATACTGATATTGTGATATGTGTCCATGTGTGGCACAATTGAGGATTGATATGATACACTTGATATTGTCTATTGCATTGCATTCATTCCCATTTCCATGATATGTTGATATTATCTGTGATTTACGTGATGGTGATAAGTCAGAAGGAAATATCAGTAATTCTTGTGACATATTGATTGCGTAGCCATCTCTGAGCTATGTGCGGAATGGCTAGAGGTGTGGTTAGTGGTAGAGTCACCTCCAGGTTATGTGTGTGGGGTGACTAGTACATAGACTTAGCAGGTCCCCCATAGGTCATGACTACCAGGATATAGAGATATTCCACCCGGAGCATGTGTGTACGGAGATTACATTTGGTCGGTGCATTGCATTACATATTCACTCATCATTACATTCACATATTACTTGGATTCTGACTTGATACTCTGTATTTGGGTTGTTTATTCATTGATTGTGATAGTGTTTTTACTTAATTGTGAGCATGTCTATCCTTCAGTTTCTTCCTTTATATATGTTAGCTAACTGTTGTCGACCTATGATATCTATTGGTACATATTGTTTGTACTGATACTATCCTGCTGCATTATTTTATGAGTGTAGAGTTTGTGACGGTATTTACTTCCTCCTCTCGTGGATGATTCCTGTGGCTTGCTGGGAAGCATCTAGGGTGAGTTCATGGATGGATGCGTAGCCTGGGTGTTCCTTGATTACTTGTCTTAATTGTTTCTGAGATAGTACTATACTTGCAATTCTTGTAGTCATATTTAGATCTGTATCTTGTACAGTAGTGGCTCTTGTACTGCCTTAGACCAGAATCCTTGGGAATGTAGTTGTACGTGGCTCTTGTACTGCCTTAGACCAGAATCCTTGGGAATGTAGTTGTACCTTTGCACTTATGTTATTTATGATTTAGATTTTCATTTATTCTGTTGTATTTACTTATTTGTCATTGAATTAACGATTGAGGGACAGGTTTGCCTACCGGGGTGAGAATTGGTAGGTGCCTGCACGACTAAGTGATTTGAGTCATGACAAATTAACTCTCACACCTTCGTGACCTCCCCATAATCTTCCACTCCTCCACCACCTCCCCATGATCTTTCCCATGATGTCAATACTTAATTCCATGTTCATGACATCATTTGATGTACCTCAATGTAGCCGTATAAATAGAGGCAATCAGAATTATGTTTTACACACTTGAACATACTTGGAAGAATAAGAAAACTCTCATCTCTTCTATCTTTATTTCTATTGTTTTCACCCTTTAATATTATTATTATGAGCTTTGATTTTATAACAATTTTCATTAATTATAAAATTCTACTAAGGGTAAAATGATTTTTTTTTATTAAATTATGTCTTGAACTTCTAAAATGATAAATAATTTGAGATAACTATTTTTAGTAATCACAAAAATAATTTGAGACCAGGGAGTAGTTAAATACTCCTACATCTATTTGATAGGTAAGCATTCCCACTCCTGGGCACGTGATCTAATATTTTAAAGTGCTTTCCCAAACAAAATATTTTATTTTCCTGCACAATTGTTTTCTTTTTTTGTTTTTTTTTAAAAAAAGTTGAACAATCAAAATACAAAGATAGATACGCTAACGATAAGCCTGAAATTAATTCTGTCGGACTGGAATTCCAGTACTCAAAAGATATCAAAATCAAAATAAAGCACCACAAAATCAATTTTTTTATCTCTCATTTATTTGCACTTAATGAAAATCTGAATCTAAATGGTTCAATTTTAGGTCATTAAGTGCATTTGTTTACATTAAGATCTAAACACTTATTTGATTTGAATATGTCTTAATCATTAAGATCTTGAACAAAGTCTTAATATCTTTAAGATATATTTTTGTATGAATAATTTTTACCACCGTTCTGATGCTCTATCCACAACCACCAGCTCCACCCCACCCCACCACCACTAACCACATCTGTCATCATAACCACCACTATCAACAAACCCCCACCACCCACCCTACCCATCCACCTACCTACCCCCACACCTACCCATCACCACCGCTGATAACCACTACAATCATCCGCTACCACATCTACCATCTGCATCATTATAATTATATCAACAACTGCCGCCACCATTATCATCACTACTGTCACTGCACCCAATTCTTACTACCCATCTCGTATTCGATCATAACTAGCACCGTCGCCAACTACCACCAACACCATCGTCAATCAACACTTATACTTTAGCCGCCACCACCACAAAAAATTACTAACATCAACCAACTCTACCGTCACAACCACCACTACCAATCACCCCTCACCCTACCACTTACCCTACCCATCCATCTACCTACCCCACCCACTATCCTCCCACCCACCCACCCACCCACCTACCCTCGTTCATCACCACCACTGGAAATCACTACTATTAGCTGCTATCACATTTATCACCTCTATCATTATAATTATATCAATAGCTACTGCCGTCACTATCAACCACTACTAGCACTGCGCCCAATTCTTACTACCAACCACCTCTACTATCATAACTAATGTCACCAACTATCACCAACACCTTCGTCAATCACCACACATACTTTATCCACCACCACCACTACCGAAAATTACTAACGTCAACCAATTCCACTATCACAACCACCACCATCGCGCCACTCAATACAACTCCAACCACCACCACCACTACAAAATATCTCCACCATCACTAGGGAACATAAATATTTTATTTTTTTGTCAAATAATAACTTATTTTTAAAAAAATTATATTTATTTTCTATCATTTAGTTACCTTTTTATTTGAATTGTATATTTATTATATTTAAATAAATACATTATGCACATTCAGATGTTGAAAAGCAAACAATCTTAATCATTCAATGTTCAGATTAGAGATTACATCTTAATTATTTGTGCATTCAGATTCAAACGTCTTAAACTTAATGAAAACAAATGAGGCCTTAGTCTAAGAATCTTTTTTATCAAGCGGCTAAAAATTGCTTAGTTTGAAAAGAACTTTTTAAAAAGTACTTTTTGTGGGAAACAATTTATGTTTGATTAATTTATTTGAAAAGTGCTTTTTAAATTGTGATTGTGGAGTTTACGTCATAGCAAAAAGATAGTTTAAAATATTGGGAAGGAAAAAAAAGTGACTAAATATAGTATACTTTCTCAATAATTCTCATATCATCAACCTGCAAAACAAACAATTTATCGTGTGATTACCCGACTTAGATTAATTAATAGGAAAACTTTGAGTTTTGACCAAGTATAAAGAGAAAGAAATGTTAATATTGGGCTATGTAGGACTGATCCAATCACGTTTTTATCATATCATGATATTGCAAACATAATTAACAAAATTTGAATGATTACGAAATGGAGGCCGAGTGGAAGGAAGAATGAAAAATTATTGAAATTGAAAGCGAAAAATATTTTTTTTATTAAAAGGAGACTGTTACACTCCATACTTTTAAAACGTTGATTGTGTTGTGAGGTAACTAACATAAGCTCAAAGGTGTTAAGATCCCTCTACAAGGTTAGGGAAGGTTTTAAACAAGTGTTAAGTAAGTATCGTAACGTTTGAAGTTTAAACGAATCAATGAAATTATGTTCGTCGAAACTTGGGGAAAGACAAGCAGAATTTTAAAAAGGATTTTTAGCCCAACTTTTGGTGGGTATATCTCCAAATATATAAGGAGTTATGAGGTGATTTACCTATCTAAATTCAAGTTCAGCGTGTCTACTTTCTAACGCATTAAACCGTTCGTCAATAGGAAGTTGGACTAGAGAGTTATGACCATTTTAGGACGAACTATTCAAGCAGGAGCTCGTCGAGCGAGCTCCACAACGATGTGATTGCTCGCTTTGGGCTTTGCTCAGCGAGCCAGTGGGCGAAATTGAGGCGATGGCCACTTTATTTAACCGATCAAGGTCGATTTTATCCTCATTTTCACACTTTCAAGACCCCATAGCAGCCCATATTCTCTCTCAAAGTTGTCTATAGGTTCCCAAACCATCCAAGTCGAGTTTCGGAAGAAATCAACATAGTTCTATAACATCCCGTACATAAACGTTGGGATGCTTGTAGTAAATCCATATGAGTTTGAAGGTATTAAAGTCATTCATATGAATATAGATGGTTTAAAATAGTGTTAAAAAGGTTTCGTAAGGAGTGGAGGTTAAACAAATGAAAGAAAATGAGTTCGTTGAATTCGAAATGTTGACAACATTTTACAGACCGTACTTTAAAGATATCCAGTGAGTTTGATAAATTTTTAAACCATTATATATATTGTTTTGATATGATAAATAGTTACTTTTAAGTAAAAATTTTGGTAAAAAATTAATAAGTATAATTTCGGATAGAAGCTTCTGGTCCAGTAGGTCCGTAAAATTCAGTTATTGTTATTACTATTATTTCTCAGATAAGCTTTAAATTATGTGCATGTATTACTATATAGTAATAATAATAATAATTATATTAAATTAGTGTTAGTGTGAATTAAGAAATATAAGTATTATAGTAATATTAATGAATAGTGTAGTGGTTAGTGTCCACTAAAGGACTTAATGGATAAGGTATATTTTTATTATGATCCATGTGTCATCACCTTAGGGAGATGAGTGTCCCTTCATTTAATGACTAAACCCCTTCAAATCAAAGATCCCCTATAACTACAAATTATAGTCTTAATTATCAAGACTCCACCAATCGACCCAAATATATGTACTGTTAGTGGAATCTTACGAGATTGGCATCTATTATTCCCTTCAAATTTTTATTTAGTGATTTTAAGCAATTACACTGGGCCAAAGTTTTTATCCTTCGTAGCAACATAAGGTAACAACGTTAGTAGAGTATTGAGGGTCCGACACTAAGCCGATAAGTTTGGGTTTGAGGTCGAGTGTATATCAGAAGAATTGACTCATTATAGTTATTTAAATATGATTTTGAGGTATGTTAAGGCTATTTTTTTCTTGGCATGAATCTACCAGTAACAATGTAAACAAATGTCCTAACATAACGACTCTACTCTTGATAGCTCAATGTGTTTAAATTCTTCCTACTAATGAAATGTTACTTGAATCATGTTTATCCCTTGTCGGGAGTACTTTCAGTATCATATACTTATTTGTCCTTGTATGATGTTTCGTTTGCCTTGATTGGTTATAAGGAATTTGATGATATGTTATCTACATAACGATAGTCGGAGGGTAACGACCTTACGTCAGTCCGACGAGCTCGGAATGTTCTTTATGTCTCTCATGCATTTATATATATATGCACATGATATGACTTCACACCCCAAACTATAATCGGTGCGTACGACACCTAGTGTGCACTATATATATGTATATGATATGATTTCACACCCGAGCTCTAATCGGTGGGTACGACACTTAGTGTGTATTATATATATATATATATATATATATATGCCCACCACTGATTAGTTGTGTATGATATGATGATGATGTTAGCCCTAAAAGATGGTTTATACGATATGATATGGCCCCACAGAGCGACTTGATATATATATATATATATAAGAATACATGTTATACACCTTTAGTGACAAATTCAGAGTTTCAGGTTGACCCTTTTTGTCCCTCACTTATATTTATGTCTTCACTTATACTTTATCTGTCTTACATACCAATACATTCTTTGTACTGACGTCCCTTTGTTGGGGGCGCTGTGTTTCATGACCACAGATCCAGATAAACATATTGACGGACCTCCTTAGTAGGATATCCAGCTCAATGGAGGTGTGACACACTCCATTCTTCCTGGAATTGCTTCAGTGCATCGGTATGTTATGAGATTTGTGTATCTATGAATAATGAGTATGGCGGGCCCTGTCCCGATCCTTTTTTCAATTATGTTACTCTTAGATGGTTGTAGCCTTGGATTTTACGTCATGTTATCATGTATGGCCTTGCTGGCCTTTCTGTTGATCAGTTGACCCGCACGATGGCCTTGTCAGCCTTATGTATGTATTGGGCTATTCATCCCTTTCAGTTTGCGTATTAAGATGGCCTCATTATGGTAATTTTGTGGCCCTGTCAGCCCTATACGAGTTATTATCGTTCGGTTTATGAATTGGTTATGTCACAACTTTGTCGGGCCAAATTTTTAGTATGCTCAGAGTATGACTTCAGATGTGGTTCACCCAGACCAGTAAGGCACCGGGTACCGATCCCCCCTCCCCAAGGTTGAGGTTTGACAGAGACAATGTTGTAGGAATCACTATTTGATTCACTTATCATTGAATGAATTCACTAATACCTAAAAGAGGAGCAAGATCATTAGTTATGAATTCAGATGAACTTAATAACTTTTGCTTAAATGATGTACTTGTATAAGAAAATTGATTAAATACATATAAATTTTAGTTTTGAAACTCATAAATAAAACGAGTTGTAGGTTCACTAGCAAAATCAAACCGATGTACTTTAAATACTGACTCTGTACTTGCTAATACCAATTATGCCAATTCATTTCCTTTTCTATCATCAGCAAACGACTTCTTTCTTCTATTTTTTTTTCCATTTTTTTAATGAGAAGTATAGTACTACTTGGACCATGTGGAGGAGAACAAAATGAAAATTAATTACCAAATTGAAAAAAACTAACCATTTCAAGTTTTAATATATGAGTTATAACTTGTATTGGTAAGAATATGTCAGAAGCAAAGACTATTTGATCAAACACATAGAAAATAGAACCACAGTCAATCGTTGAAGTGATCAATTACATAAGTCTGCAGCGATCCGTCCGAAAAGGTTTACAGCGCCAATCAACGAATAACTAAAATAACGACCAGACTCCAGGATTTTAGAGATTCCATTTAATTCTATCAACTCATGTTATTCCCAAACGCAGACGCAAATATACGTGGTCGTACAAGTAATAAATGGATAGGATTATCGAGTGTCAAACCCACAAGGAATTATAATTAACTATTTAACAAATGAATATTAATTATTTATTCAAGCGATAGCCCAAAAGTTAAAATGATAAACCACTTAAAATTAAAATAAAATAACTAATGAACTTAAACCAAATCAAGAGTGGATTTTTATGTTATCAATGAGATGAATGTTCTAGGGTTGTGGTTAGTTCACCAATCCTATTGAGTTACCGAACTATTCCTTCTTAATCTGAATTACCTATTATTGTTAATTAACTAGATTAGTATTACTCGTAGTATTTTCACGAATTACTACTCACCTATTCAGAATAGATTGTCGCCTATATTCCTATGAAATTTATCTATTAAGAATGCAATGAGTTTAAGGTATTTAATTGAACAAGACAACTAGGTATATCCTTATCCTACCTGCAAATCCCTGCCCTAATTCTAGAAAATTATACCATTCCCTCTTTAATCCTTCTCTAATCTAAAAAATATTTTTCTCAAGCATGTATATTAGGTAGTTGATATAGCTTAACTATTGCGCTACAATCAAGTAATTAAATGCATAATTAAAGAAGCAATTGCAAGTGATAATTCAAACTAAGATGGAAATAATATTCAAATGTTAGTATTCAAGGTTTAAGACAACCCTAGAACATGAAGTTTAGCTCCTCATAGACATAGAAAAAAATGACGAATCTGTCACACCCCAACTTTGGGGGGTGTGGCCGGCACCCGGCACCCTAAGACCCGAGCGTACTGATCCTAATACCTGAGAGATATACCACAACTCATGGGTCGACAAGGCCTCAGACACATACTCGACTAAATATGGACATAGCCATCTGCACTCAGACAAGTCCCAAACCATGCATATATATAACAAGGTCGATAAGGCCGACATGTGCATAATAAATCTCCTGAAGAGGATGGCGAGTCCACACACGACTATCACACATACATAACTATCTACAATCCTCTAAGGAGTATACTAACAACAACTGGTCGAGATAGGCCCTCGCCATACCCAACTATATACATATGCACAATCATCATACCTATCAACTTCCTAGACAACTCTGGAAGAAAAGAGCGTGACAACTCCAGCTGAGTCGAGTCCTAGTGTGAGGAAAACATCTGCATCTCTATCTGTACCTGCGGGAATAAAACGCAATGTTCCCAAAAAGGAACATCAGTACGAAAGACGTATTGAATATGTAAGGCAGATAACCAATACAGACAGAAGACATATCATAAGAGGTAAGGGTACAAAAGTCAATCTAAAACTCATAATAAGCCTCTGAGGGCCTACTTGACACAATCATGAAAATGTATGCATGTCTGTAAAAATTAAGCCACTCAGTGGGGCCATATATAGTAATATCCAGCCTCTTTGTGGGGAAAATCATGTCAAAATGCATATATATCATATCCGGTCTCGATGAGACTCGATTGTACCCGACTCAAATATGGAACTCGGTAATATCAAAGCCAACTACACCTGGTTGCACGTATACGTGACATACCCGGATGACTATATCGCGACTTGGTAAGAAAATAACTACATATATATAAGTGAAATGCAAGACAGACTCTGACGGGCCTTATAAAACCAATCAGAGTGACTCAATGTCGTTATCCTCTGATTATTGTTATGTATTTGTATTTGTATCAATTATTTGAGGGCCAACAAGAGTCATAAGAAAAATACATGCTTCAATGGAAACAAGGCAAGAAGTGCCTTTGACAAGGAACAACAATAAAATACAACAATTATATGTCAACATGGAACGATGAGGTTCGCAAGCTTTCAATCTCAAGAATATAGTGCCTTTTTGGTGTAACATTGTTATGATTACATTAATAATAGATCATGCAAAAAGAATGAATGACTATGCCTTAACATACCTTGTCCTTGATGCAACAATCATTCTACGAGTCTTTACACTTTATGCAGGTGATTATCTATATCACATAAAAATCGATATCAATATTGAATCCAAAATTTATAGAAAGATTCATGTAAGTATCTTATCGACAACTTCAAATACCCCGGACTATTAAATTCCTTTATAAATAATTCCCATATAATTCAATCTCACGGCTCCAATCCAAAAATACAATTTCCATAAAAACTCAGTTAGGTTGTTTTTCAATGATTCTAGCATATATGATTCCTTAGGCTTTTGTTATAAGAGAAGTCTTATGTGATTCACCCTTACAATTCCTTAAACCATACTTTCCTTAATCCATAACATATACAATCAATACCATCATCAAATTCGACTCATAATTAGAGTAAAACAGCCTAACAATTCCTATTACGAAGATTTCACAAATTTGTGAAGATTTTATCATGAAAACATTTTCATAACATTCTCCAAATTAACAATTATTCATGATCATAGGTAATGATAGGTAACACTTACCCTTACTTACATAAATCTCCTCAAAATCGTAGAGTAGCTTGCTTCCAAAATTTCCAAAACCAATCCTTCAAGGAGGCGATAGTTCTTATGACAATCATGGCGTTTCTCACGTAATTCTTGCGGGCTTTAGAATGGATTTCTACTTGGGATGTTGGGGTATGTTAGAAAGGGTTTAGATAGAATTCTAGGGCTTAAATTTGGGGGGAAATGAATTGCAAACCAATACATTTAAATATAAATCCGTAACGAACACTACACCGACGTAAAACGACAGTCCATTCGATGGACCGTAAATGTTCGACGGTCCATCAACCTTCCCGTCAAACTGCCAGGAATATTGACAGTCACCTTAGGCAATTTGACAGTCCGTCAACTCCACCGTCAAACTACCCAGTTTCTTGTTTTCGCTGAAACGTACTTCCTTCGATCCGTTTAACTCCCGAATATTGAGGTACCTCCATAAACAAGTTGTAAACCTTTATTATCCTTTTTAAATTCATACCCCTCCTTAAGGCTTCAGTATCCATTGACAACATATTAAAATGTGAAACTTACGGGGTGTAACATCCTTCCCCCCTTAGGAACATTCATCCGTGAATGTTGGAAATATTCTAACTCCCAAGATTTCCAGAAATTTTGGCAGAGTTTGATTTCTAAACAGGACTATCCAAAACTTATCAAGTAGCCCAAACATGTATTCAATGCCACACAGGGAAACACAATATCAAAATAACATCAATCGACCTCACACGACCGCTTATACTTGCAGAAATTTAAAAAGGTTCAACCATAACTTACCTTGACATCTTCTTATAGACATTCAAGTTGCACTCGTTACGTTCGCTTAAAAGACATTGGTTATAGAGGGTACATGGTCCAAATAGATACATCGAATAGGATAGAGGAATTATATCGCACGAATACTAATATAAAGCTAGAATCTAGATCACTTGAGTAAAGCAATTCTTAGGTTCTGTGACCATTCTGATAATTTTTTTTTGCAGACTAAGGACTGTCTTGTCGTATCGTTCAATTATATTACACTGTCATACATTGCTAGTATATTCTCAAATTTTCACATAGTTGTACTTCTTCTTTGTACAATTGCCTTATGGTTGTACCTTATCTGGGCCGTTGTATTATGACATTTGGGCTATATCCTTCCTTTTTATGTTGTAATGTTCATCTTATGTTGGAGTTATTTGAATCTATTTTTTTCTCTGCTTTTCTTCTCTCCTTCACGATAGTGTCCTTATACGGTACATAAATTCTGAGCAGCCTACTGGTTCAAAAACTCCCTTCGTCCATACATCTCTTCTCCACTCTTATTTGTAGTATTTCCTGAATAAACATCTCCAATTGGGACTATGCTTTGCTCACTGGTTACTGTCTTTTTCAACTGGGTTTGGTATTATGACCTTGAATTATCTCAAACATAATTTTTTTCCCTTATCAAGTTGAATCTTGATTTTAATGCCAAATTTCTTAATTCATTTTCTCATTGATCTAAGTATTCTTTCATAATTCGTTTCTTCAAATCAGATATCGTTACTTTCGGTTTCTTTCTTTTCTTGTGACATCGATAAGAGTTCTACTCTTTTGCCATGTTTAATTATTAATTCACCGATCTGACATTATGTCTTTTACTAGTCATCATTCCTTATTTCAAATTTCTTCCAAATTCTATATGTTCACCCTCGGCCTGGGTCCGATAGTCCGACCTGAAATATTCATTGGTCATCTTAGGACGGGACATATGGAAATTCTGAATACTCAGGGCTTCTTTTAAATTGGTCATTGGATTAATTGGTTTTCTTAGTGAGCAATTGTACAATGACTTAAGATAGTTTTTAAAATAAACCTTTGATCAAACTTTGATTGTATAACCAGACTTAGTCACTACCGTGCAGACTAACGAGTCACTTTGGCATTAATATTCTGATTACGTAATGGTCCTTAAAGATAATCCTCGGATCTTTGATAAGGTTCCCATTATTATCTCTACTCCATCTCACAATACTTCTTAAAGGGGCTTTAGATGAGACTCGTTGTCTTGACGCTCCTCAATTCCCAATATAAGGAAGAATTCATTTAACCATAGCTTCAAAAGGGTATTACCCAGTTTCTATTATGGTTGTCCATCTATTACTTCTTTGGTGTGGTCCTTTTCTGTGACTTGTTTAGTGACTATCATTGTTCCATGGTATACGACCCTATGGTCCATTACCTTCCTACTCTTTACACATGATCCTTTTGCTTCTTACAGTGTCTCGAGCTTGTATACTTATTGGGCGATGCTATGTATTCCGATATAGACTCATCATTTTCTTAGTTATACCTCATATTTTCTCAAGTATCGTCTCTCATTTTATATCATTTGTCAAATACTAAAAACAATGCATTTTATTCTTTTCGACGTTGTTTCTTATTTTGTTTCCCTCATTACTAGAGCATCTAATATACCCACTAGCTTCGGATTCATGATCTCCCAAAAATGATATTTCTTTCATACTAAGAGCACGTACTTGTCTCTTGTAACGTCAAAATCGCTTATACTTCACATTCGATCATTCATTTGGTGGGTATTCCTTATACGCATGTTTTTTCAAAGCAAATCTTTGACGTACTCATGTTATCTTCCAATATCATTCATGCTAGGAGTCATCCCCTTTCCTTTTTCGCTGAAGGCTTTGCTTTTGCAAGATGTTGATCCAATGGATTCTCTTCGTACTTACCGTATTTTAGTCAACGTTGTCATCCTCGTTCCTCAATTTGTCTTCCTTTGTACTATTGTCCTTAACTTTATGATCATAGTATTATTCTTCTTGTGAGATCTCAAGTCCATTCAGCAGTCACAATTTTTTCCACCAGCTATTCGTTCATCTTTTGCTTCCTCATTCTTATTCTTTAGATCTTTTCCTTATCGTTTACTTTAGATCATCTCTTCGTTGCTCCGCCCGATACCCACGTCAGACTTTCCTTGTGCTTACTCCCACTCATATATCTTTAAACACCTTATCAATATTCCCGACGATCCTGAGGCTTGACATACTTAATTCGAGTCATGGCTACATTCATTCTTGTTACTAACTTCGGGCATTCTCCCTTAAATTGGTACTAGAATTCTTTTCTATCTGTTGTCCGATCACTCAACTTAGAAATTACCAATTGGAATTTCTTCATAGATTCTTCGTATTAGCGTACTTTCGGTATCGTACTTATTGACGTCATAATCTATATCTTTAGCTGGAAACTTAAATACCACTACTTTGCCTGTACGCCTACCTTTTATTGGTATCGTTGTTGCTTAGAGGTCTTACTCGGACTCCTTTGTCGATCTTCTTACTATTACCGACTCCTCGTCGATCCTCTTGTGAAATGTATTTCCTTAAATTTGTTAAGTTATCATAATGCTTCTTTCTTGAGTTTACCAAGCATCATTTTATCATTTGTCACTGCGTCTCTATTGATCATATCCTCATTGATAATTATTTCCACTTAATGTTGAGAACTCTGTCGCTTGTTTTCGGTGAAAAAGGTATATTGCTTTCCTTTAATTGACAAATCTCATTCCGTTTAACTGTTACTCCTGAATAGTTTAATCCTTATGAAGGGATTTGAGATTACTTATCAACGTAAAAATTTTTGAGTCCCTTTCTTCTTCTTTTCACTGTCTTCTAAATGAAACTTTAGGTAACTCATTCTGGGAATTCCTTTTCCTTATTACTCTTTTAGAGTCCCCTTTAGTTCTTTGGACTTATGAATCCTCCTTACTCGGGTCATAGTTATATATCTTCGGCGTCCTTGTATTACTTATGCTATAGAGTCTAAGAGCGTGTTGCAGTATTTCTAGATGCTATGCAAGTGTATGTATCGCAATTTGTAATAAATTTCGGTAAGACCGAGTATCGTTCACAGAGACTGATTTATCAAGTACCAATTAACTAACTCTTTAGTTTCTATTTGGCTAACGAATATAAGTGATGATTTTTAACTAAAGAATTAACAAACTAACATGAATTTCTAGAATAAAATAGCAATGAAATACCCTAGGTTTAATTCAATAATGAAGGAATTAGGGTTTCCAATCTCCTCAACTTCCCACTCTATCATTCATTAATGCAAGACTAACGATTCTTCTTTTTATTAAGATAGCAGGTTAACTGAGATGTTCTATATTCCGGTTAGGATATATAAAAACTCAACCTAAGTGAGAACTTTCTATATTTCTATGATAAGTTCGACAACATAGGAGGATTAAGATCAATACCCTAAAACGCTACACAGGAAGTCATGATACTTTCGTTCAAGATTAAACCTAGGTCTAATCAACTATAGCATATTCAAATCTCCCATTTCAGATCTTGATTTGAACTCATATGGATAATGAAAACTAAAGGCCAATTAATTCTCATTCAATAACCGCAAGTTGAATAGATTTTAATAGATGAAGAAGAACATTAACAATGCATTAAATCATAATAGAGTTTCAAGTGATTCAACGGAAAAACCTAATAAAGTAATTAGCTCCTAGACATGATAAGAAAACTAATTAACTTAATATCCAACATGAACTGAATTAAAGTAAAGAAAAAGAAAAGAACTTGAACAATAGATGTCTCTAATGACTTCTTGTTCTCTTGTTCTTACCTCCAAAGTGTGCTCCCCTCATTCAAAAAAACGTTTCCCCCAATATATATCACAAAAACCCCCCAACATGGACCTTTTTGCCCTTGTTAAATTTAGGTTTTTCGCTGCCCTGACGTTGTCGGCGCCGCGGCTCAGCTAATAGAGCGCCGCAGTGCTAATTCGCTTTTGAAAGTCATATAATTACTACCAGTGGGGCATCGCGACTCTTCAACTTGTTGCGCCGCGACTCTTCAGCCTTCTTCGTTCGGAATTCGTTTAAATTGTTTTCCGAGCTTCCCAGGGCTTTTTTGACTTATCTCTTGTGACTAACTATGCATTTTTGTCCTTAATAACCGCCTATTTCCTTTGGATTCGCCTTATTCCTTTCTGAGTCGCTTAAAACCTGAAAACACACAACACACGCATAATACTGCCCAAAATAACTAAAAGACAAACAAAAGACTCCCTAAAACACACTCTAAAACTGTACTAAAATCTACCTAACAGAGCATTGAATACGTCCGTAGTCAATAGATAGCTGATCTTAAATCGTCGTACTTAGATCCTTGAACATAATAGAAATTTCACTTACCACCTTGAACTTTTAGTGTCAATATACAGTTCATATATGTCTTGTATGACATAATCCTTATATCACTAATAACTGACTGAGCACAGACACACACATAACTATTCTTAATAAAGTTATCAATATACCTGATTGATTGCATGATTCTAGGTAACATCCGAAGCGACTAGTCTCCATGACTCAACCTTGGGCATCTATACACTCTAAGGCTCATGTTCCCACACCAATAACATTCCTCAAGATCACCTCGGCATGTCCTGCAATGCACCTGTCCATACTAATGGCATAATGACTGAAATCTCTCAGGGCATTCCCTTGCCCTATGGCCTAAAGCTCCACATCCAGAACATAACTCAATGTCGGATAAACGTACTCCATCGTGTCTATCTCCACATTGCTGACATCGTGGCCTACTATTTCTAACGTCTTCTGGTCTTTTCCTGACTACTAGCCGAGAACTTCGATCTGACGCTTCTCTCATTATCAATTCTTTAGCGCCTGCATCCATCCCGAACCTTCCAGTTTGCTTACTGGTTACGTTCTCCTCGCTTTTACTCATTAGGGATAGCCTTGGTTAATTGATGTCCACGATAATGGGAAGTTCTATCCTATGAGGGTATCTGAACATTATCCTGCTTTAGAAAGATAACTAGAGGTGTTGTTGCATACAAATGACCACTCATACCCAACCCAAATGGAAATGACCATTGCGCCGATGGACTCTATATAAAATGGGATTTCCTATAATTTGGCACTACCACTGGAAATGGTGGAACTAAAAAGGGTGATTCCTCTGGGATCTTAGATAGGTTCTCTTCCATAGATGTATCCTCAGACAAATCTTCCTCCAAAGTTAGTTCTTCGTCCATGGACGTGTCTTCTTCTATTGTAAAACTTACATTTCATTCTAGAGTTCTTATATTCCTCGGATTTATACGGGTGGGTGGTTGTCGGCTAGTACCTTGTGGCGCATTTCTAAATCACTTCCTGCTATCAAAACTTTCCCTGGATCTCAACATTACTGAAAATAAAGGCCAAGAGGAAAATATATGAATTTAGTGACTTATGACTTTGCTTCTATCGCGTGATCTAGATTTTCAAGAAAGGTAACATCCTAAATTCATGATAGCCTCCTGTTTATAAGTGTGGCGCGCAACACACCCATAAGCAAGACTCTACTAGACACGGCTATTAGACATATCTAGTACTGACTTACTCTGATACCACTTTGTCACACCCCAACCTTGGAGGGTGTGTCCGGCATTCGGTGTCCTTAGGCCCAAGCGTACCGATCCTGATACCTGAGAGATATACCACAACTCATGGGATGACCAACCATCAGACACATACTTGACTGAATACGGACATAGCCACCTACACTAAAAAAAGGCCCAAACCATACATATATATAACAACACCGACATGTGCATAATAAATCTACTGAAGTGGATGATGAGGCCACACACGACTATCACACATAAACAACTGTCTACAATCCTATAAGGAGTATATTGACAACAACTAGTCAACTATATACATATGCATAATTGTCATACCTATCTACTCCCTACACAGCTCTAGAAGAAAGGAGTGTGACAACTCCAGCTGGGTCGAGTCCTAGTGTGAGGAAAGCATCTACATCTCTATCTGTACATGCATGTATGAAATGCAGTGTCCCTGAAAAAGGACATCAGTACGAAAGACGTAAGGCAGATAACCAATATAGACAGAAGACATATCATAATAAGTAAGGGTATATAAGTCCCTGAAACTCATAACAAGCCTTTGAGGGCCTACCTAACACAATCATAAAAATGTATGCATGCCTATAAAAATCAAGCTGCTTAGTGGGGACATATAAAGTAATATACATCCTCTCTGTGGGGCAAATCATGTCATAATATATATTTATCGTACCTAGCCTTGATGAGGGCTCGGTCATACCTGGCCTAAATATAGGACTCGGTAATATCAAAACCAACTGTAGCTGGGTGCACATCTACGTGCCATACCTGGCTAACTATAGCGTGGCTTGGTAAGAAAATAGCTACATATATATAAGTGCAATGCAAGACAGAGTCTGAAGGGCCTTATGAAACAAATCAGAGTGACTCAAGGTCATTATCCTTCGATTATCGTTATGTAGTTGTGTTTGTATCAATTATATGAGGATCGACAAGAGTCATAAGAAAAATATACGCTTCAAAGGGAACAAGGCGAGAGGTGCCTTTGACAAGGAACAATAATAAAATCCAGGAATTATACGTCAACATGGAGTGATGAGGTTCGTAAGCTTTCAATCTTAAGAATAGAGTGCCTTTTTGGTGTAACATTGTTATGATTACATTATTCATAGATCATGCCAAAAGAATGAAATAGTATGCCATAACATACCTTGTTCTTGACGCAACAATCGTCCTACAAGTCTTCGCACTTCATGTGGGTGATTATCTATATCACATAAAAATCGATATTAATATTGAATCCAAATTCCATAGAAAGATTCATGCAAGTATATTATCGACAACTTCGAATAACTCAGATTCTTAAATTCCTTCACAAAGAATTCCCATATAATTCAATCTCATGACTCCAATCCAAAAATACAATTTCCATAAAAACACAGTTAGGTGTTTTTTCAACAATTCTAGCATATATGATTCCTTAGGCTTTTCTTATACGAGAAGTCTTATGTGATTCAGCCTTACAATTCGTTAAAACGTAGTTTCCTTAATCCATAACATATAAAATCAATACCATCATCCAATTCAACTCATAATTAGAATAAAATAGCCCAACAATTCCTATTACGAAGATTTCACAAATTTGTGAAGTTTTGATCATGAAAACCTTTTCATAACTTTCTCCAAATTAACAATTATTCATGATCATAGGTAAATATGGGCAACACTTACCCTTCCATTCCAAAATTTCCTCAAAACAGTAGAGTAGCTTGCTTCCAAAATTTTCCAAAACCAATCTTTCAAGGAGGCGATAGTTCTTATGACAATCACGGAGTTTCTCACGAAATGCTTGCGAGCTTTAGCTTGGATTTCGACTTGGGATGTTGGGGGTATGTTAGAGAGGGTTTATATAGAATTCTAGGGCTTGAATTTGGGGGAAAATGAATTGCAAACTGATACTTTTCAATATAAACGCATAACCAACACTGCACCGACGTAAAACAATGGTCTATTCGATAGACCATCCAACATTCGATGATACGTCAACCTTCCCGTCAAACTGTCAGGAAAATTAACAGTCACATTGGCCAATTTGACGGTCTATCAAAGTATTTGACGGACTATCAACTCCACCGTCAAATTATCCAGTTTCCTGTTTTCATCGAAACGTACTTCCTTTGATCCGTTTAACTCCCAAATACTCTGGTACCTCTATAAACAAGATGTAAACCTTAATTATTCATCTGTAAGGTCATACCCCTCCCTGGGGCTTCAGTATCCATTGACGACACAACGAAATGCGAAATTTATGGGGTGTAACAGAATCATCCAAAGAAACATAAATACAAATAATATGGAGAAGAAAAGGTAAAACCCAATAATTCAGCTTCCCAACAACTCCTAGCTTTCCACATATCAAAAGTTGTGTAAAAATCGTGTTTAGAATGTATTTATAGAGTACACAAAGGCCTGGGCTCTTAAAAAATTAGATCGAATACGAAAAATTTCAGTCGTGCTTGTGCCACTTTTGTTGTGAAAGAAGTGGAACGAAAGGAAAAACGTGAATCAGAAACACTATTCTCTTGCGACACCTTTGCGTTTCAAATTCATCGCAACTGTAGCATGGAACATTGGACAATTTGTTTCCATCTTCATTTGTTGCCAGGTAGATAATTTTTCTTTCAATTCCATATTGTTGCAACTTCAATTCACCTCAATTGTTCATTTCCCCAGTTGGTTAATTATCAGCTGCACTTATGATCACAATCTTCATGTTTCTCAACTTCTATCCGATATGTAAATTTGATACAACCCCGAACATTTTGACACAAAACCTGCAGCCTTATATAATACCCCTTTACCCATCGAATCTCCCATTGTATCACATCAATATTCCCATAAGAATTCTGAAGGTATCAAATCTTACAACTATCGCTCTAAATCTCATGCAACTACTCCCAAGACCTTAATATCCAAAAGTGCTCCCCCAAGCTATCCAGTCAATATTACTTGCAACATAACACACTACCATGAATATAGTCTCATCTCGAAAGTATAACTTTAGCCTCCACATAATAGAGATTTCCACAATTCATTTCCCTTAAACCACACTAACTCATCCACTGAAGAGTGTTACGAAACTTCCTAATAGTATACCACACAAGCCACTTCCACAAGCCTTAACTTGTCAGTTACCTAAAATTTGCTTCTCACTAGTCGCTATTCACGAAAACCCACTGAACTTCATCATATCACTTAGTCTATTATATCACTTAGTCCATTTCTGTAGGATTCCTTCTTTAAGCATACTGAACAGTCACACCTCATCTGAAACATGCAAGACAACATCACCACAATCTATACTGACCCAAATAATCCGTAAAATATACCTTATTTTTATCGATTCTCAATCAACTATACTTTTTATTGACTATTCAATTCCCTAATTCCAATCAAATCACCATCATCATTACCGTCTAACCGTCTCTCGAACCTACCCAACTCTAAAATTGAATACCTTCTAAATCCAGCGTATCACATACATAATCCTATTAATGTCCTCATGTATCCCTACCAAGGTGTCCTAGCTCAACTTTCCTTAAATCAATTTCTGAAATGTTGGCCACAAATCGAATTCATTCAAACCTCATCATTGATTTACCACTCCGAACGTCCTAATTGTTGAACTCGAAAACCTCTAACCATTCACACTCATCCGATCACTCAACCGAGTAGCACACCAGTAGTAGTAGGAACTACCCAAAACTTACACAACAGGTACAAGGCCCTCAACACTAATCCAATATTATATGCAACGCCACATAACTCTTTGAGTACTAAACCCTCGCACTTGTCCAATACTATAGTCATTCTTACTCATCAACCATTGCCTCGCATTGACCCACGACATATCCAAACATACCAATACAACATTGAACCCTTATGTCGATTCTACCATGTATTACCGCAAGATAACTCTCAAATCAACTAGATCTTGATCCCATGCTACCTTTATCATTCCTCTAAACACGAAGACCCGGTGAACATACCCTTATGAAAGACCAGGACCACCGCCGCCCAACATCTTAAGCCTCCACTCATCACAAGTAGCATTGCTTTCCGATCTAGAACTGATAACCACTTTCATGAAAGAACCCACAACCACTACCATATAGTCACGTCAAAGTCCATCTTAGCTTTTCACGATCGAAGACAAAATCAACTCTCGCACCAATTGTAAACAAAATCGGCGGAAGGGATCACAGAGAGGGCACTATCAAAGGAACTTTTAAAGGCTCAATAACCCTGTCATAGAGGCTGTCTTAACTCAGAATAGATCCAAAAATGCTCTAACGCCACCTTGGCTCAGTGGTCTAACAACATGATTATCAGCTCGAGCTCAGCCATTCCTCCTTGGTGATTCTCTGCCCGACCTTTGTACCTCCTCACATGAATCATCAACTAATTAAAGCATTAGTATCGTGATTCTCAGTAGTCTAGTGCATAGTTCAACACAGTATTTAGCCTTTCATTTAGGCTAAATATGAATATAAATTAAAAATAAAAATAAAAATAAAACAAAATGTAAAATTACCTAAGTTCCTGAGGTTGTGCTCAGTAGGAAAGATTGATAGCAAACTTCAAATTATTATCTAGTAGAGATCTTTTACAAAGTAGAGAAAGGGATGGCGGAAAGCCTGCCTCTGAACTAAACTTAAGGATCCTTATTTAATGAATCCATTACAGACCCAAACAAATAAACAGGGCCAAAGAGTGGCCGACAAGATAAAAAGTAAAAAGAGAAAAAGTTAAAAAGAAAAGGGCCTCCAAATGTGGCCGACAAAGAAAAATAACAAAAGGCCAAAACATCTCCTAGTCGCCTAATAATACATTTCTTCTTTTATAAAAGTAGATTCCTCATGCCGGTTGCTTTATTATGGGTCCGGCTGCTTAACTGTATTACACCTTTTCCTTTAGTTTTTTCTGAGGTGGAGGATTCCTCCATCTTGTCCTAAAATTTCGCGAGATATTCCTCTATGTCAAAATCGGCATCATATGGCTCCTGAGAGTCTTGAATCTGATCTTCTTCTTCGGTATGACTGAATGCCATGAATGTGTCTGATGGTGGGGGAAATTCATTTTTCATTAAATCCTCTTTACCTCAGCCATATAAGATGCTATAATATCAGATTTTGAAACTACTCTTTTTTTAAGTTGTATTTTTCTGGAAATATGCTTAAAAGGACTATTAACATCAGATTGCTGTTCCTTTTGATTTAATTCTTTATAATTGATGGTAGTGGCAGTTATCAGGTCTATAAGTTCATGTCCATGTATAACACCATCTTTGGTCTTCTGCAATAATTCTTTCCAAAACCTTATAAAAAAGGTCCTCTAAAGACAAGGGATTTGTTGCTGGGTATAACCCACTTTCACTGACCATCGCATTATCCATGGGATGGAAAACTAAACAAAGAAGTGCATATTAACAATTCCTTTTATGATTGTATTATTATTTTCCCATGCTATAATTTTGGGTGACACATCAATCCATTCAGTGTATAAACTCTTAAATGATTGTGGTAGAATATCTACAGATGGACCGTAATTAATCCATCATTGCCAGAACCAATTACTAATGTCTTGTTTATAAAATTTAGAACATATTTTTAAGAACCAAGAATGTTTCTTATTTGGATTTTCATAGAGGAAAGTTTTATGAAAACTTCCACATAATCCCAATAATTGAATTTTACCTGAACTTTATGCTCAAGATGGAAATATTCCATTTATTTCATGGTGCTGAATCCCCAATATTCTGGGGGTGAATATCTTCTTTATGATAATCTTTGAAAAGTTATAAACTTTTTTGGTATTCATTGGATTGTAATGCTGAATTTCAGTTGATCCAATAGTTGAGAGTATAGTCTCATAATGCATTCTTGAATTATAAGTAAGGATGGGATATGACCCAGTTTCTAGATACTGTTCCATCAGTTTCCACGGTTCTTTCTTCCATTGAAGGTCTTTATAATCAAGAAGAGGTATAACTTCTTTATGTTCATGTTGCTCATAGGCATTACTATCATCTTGTTCATCATTGGCAACTTCTGAATAAGAAGGTTGTGGATTATTATACTTTTCCAGGGATTTTATGAAATCCATAAACTGTTGGTATAAAAGACTTTCTTTATCAATGTTAGAAGGTCATGCAAGGCTTTCAACTATAAGCTTTTCGTTTCCTATTTGAACTAGGATATCACATCAGCCTGTACCTCGACCTCCCCAACCTTTATAATCGTTGGGATTTCCTCGCCATGTATACCTCATCATTCTTCAAATAAGCAAATCAATTAAGTTATGAACTCAAATATTCTCTTGTCAAGAAATCAGGCAGACTATTATCTGTCCCTTTTTTATAATGAATATCAAAATTAAATGGCACTAATAAAGCTTGCCATCTAGCAAACATCTGTTAGAAATATCATGTTTGCAGTCTTTGTTAAACATAAACTTAATTGATTGGCAATCCATTTTTATTAAAAACTTCTGATTGTATAAATCTCCTTAAAATTTTAAAACACATTTTACAATTGCTAAGATTTCTTTAGCAACTATTGAATATTTTTTCTGACTAGGATTCCATTTGCCAGAATAAAATTGTATCAAATACTTCTGCTTATTAACTGAAGAGTATTGTTTTAGTATGCCCCCATAACCAATATCTGAGGCACCTGTCTCTATAATCTTTGATCAAGTTGGATTGGTTAATGTAAGACAAGGAAGGTTATGAACCTTTTCCTTAATCCTTTTGACAACTTGAGTATGATTATCTATCCAAGGTGTACGAATCATTTTTAGCCGTTCATATAAAATGAATGTATCCTTTATAAAAGGACTGATATAATCCAGGCTACCCAAAAATCTCTGAAGTTGGGTTTTATCAGTTATAACATCTGGAAAATTTGATGAAGATTCAATACCCCTATAAATAGGAATGATTTTTCCTTTTTCGATGTTATGACCCAAAAATCCGACTTTAGTTTGGAAAAGGGCCATTTTTGGTTTTGATATTACCAAACCATTCTGAATATTAATCTTCTTGAATAAATCAAGATGTTTGAAATGAATTTCTATATTATTAGAAAAAACTCAAATATCATCGATATAAACAATGATAAAATTACTATAAGGCATCAAAATATCATTCATAATATTCTGAAGGGGAGTTTTTCAATCCAAATGGGATAACATTCCATTCGAATTGCCCAATAGGGACATTGAAAGAAATTTTATATTTATCTGCTTCCGCTATCTGAATCTGCCAATAAACAGATTTTAAATCAAATTTAGAAAATATAATAGCACTATTGAGTCTATCAAGTAAATCTTTTTTATTCGGAATAGGATACCTAATCCATTTCAAGAAAATATAATAGCACTATTGAGTCTATCAAGTAAATTTAGAAAATCTTTTTTATTCGGAATAGGATACCTAATCCATTTTACAAACCCTGAAATTGTTTACTTCTCAAAAATTTTATATAAAAATAAGTATTTTGATTGATTATAATTTCAAAAAAGATTTCATTGCTCTTGTTGATAGCGGAGCAGATGTAAACTATATACAGGAAGGACTTATTCCTTCTACATATTTTCATAAAACTACTCATAGTGTAAGATATGTGAATGGATACAAATTACTTTTAAATTACCAAAAACTTTTATTTGTAAAAACAAAACCTGTATAGCGGAAAGTTTTGTTTTAGTTAAAGATATTTCAAGCAAAATTATATTGGGAACACCTTTTACACAAAAATTGTTTCCCATTACAAAAATTGATAATAAAAGGGATAGTTGGAACCTTTCAAGGAAAACCAATTATGTTTTCATTTATCACTGAACCATTTCAAGGGTTTTAAATTTTATTAAAAATAGGTTGATGCATAAACATCAATAAATCAGTTTTTTTAAAACAAGAGATTTATACTCTGAATATTGACGAACTTTTGAAAAATCCAAAGTTACGTCAAAAAAATGATTTTATACAAAATCAGTTTTCACTTCAAAAATTGTAGTGACCATCCTAATGCTTGTTGGGATAGAAAGAAGCATATTATTTCTCTTCCTTATGAGGATGACTTTAATGAGGGTGATATCCCTACAAAATCTAGGCCATGCCAAATGAATTCTGAATATCTGGATTATGCAAAAACGAAATTGCTTCTCTATTACAAAAAGGTTTGATAAAGCCTTCAAAATCTCCTTGGTCATGCACGACCTTCTATGTTAATAAACATGCTAAACAAGAAGGGGAGTTCCTAGACTCGTTATCAATTATAAACCCCTTAATAAGGTTTTGAAATGGATTAGGTATCCTATTCCGAATAAAAAAGATTTACTTGATAGACTCAATAGTGCTATTATATTTTCTAAATTTGATTTAAAATTTGTTTATTGGCAGATTCAGATAGCGGAAGCAGATAAATATAAAATTTCTTTCAATGTCCCTATTGGGCAATTCGAATGGAATGTTATGCCATTTGGATTGAAAAATTCCCCTTCAGAATATTATGAATGATATTTTGATGCCGTATAGTAATTTTATCATTGTTTATATCGATGATATTTTAGTTTTTTCTAATAATATAGAAATTCATTTCAAACATCTTGATTTATTCAAGAAGATTATTATTCAGAATGGTTTGGTAATATCAAAACCAAAAATGACCCTTTTTCAAACTAAAGTCAAATTTTTGGGTCATAACATCGTAAAAGGAAAAATCATTCCTATTTATAGGAGTATTGAATTTGCATCAAAATTTACAGATGTTATAACTGATGAAACCCAACTTCAGTGATTTTTGGGTAGCCTGGATTATATCAGTCCTTTTATAAAGGATACATTCATTTTATATGAACGGCTAAAAATGATTCGTACACCTTGGATAGATAATCATACTCAAGTTGTCAAAAGGATTAAGGAAAAGGTTCATAACCTTCCTTGTCTTACATTAACCAATCCAACTTGATCAAAGATTATAGAGACAGGTGCCTCAGATATTGGTTATGGGGGCATACTAAAACAATACTCTTCAGTTAATAAGCAGAAGTATTTGATACAATTTTATTCTGGCAAATGGAATCCTAGTCAGAAAAAATATTCAATAGTTGCTAAAGAAATCTTAGCAATTGTAAAATGTGTTTTAAAATTTTAAGGAGATTTATACAATCAGAAGTTTTTAATAAAAATGGATTGCCAATCAATTAAGTTTATGTTTAACAAAGACTGCAAACATGATATTTCTAACAGATGTTTGCTAGATGGCAAGCTTTATTAGTGCCATTTAATTTTGATATTCATTATAAAAAAGGGACAGATAATAGTCTGCCTGATTTCTTGACAAGAGAATATTTGAGTTCATAACTTAATTGATTTGCTTATTTGAAGAATGATGAGGTATACATGGCGAGGAAATCCCAACGATTATAAAGGTTGGGGAGGTCGAGGTACAGGCTGATGTGATATCCTAGTTCAAATAGGAAACGAAAAGCTTATAGTGGGCTGCTCCATTTAAAATGGATATAAGGGATTCCCAAGGAGATCCAAAAAATAAAGTCGTTAATAAATTGATTCAACAGAACAATTACACAAACCAATTATTATATGTAGTCTCGAATCAACTTAGTCAAGTTGATAAGAAGTCAAACTTGAGAGAAAAACCAGAATCCTCTAAGAATCAAAAGATTAATGAAACTAACCCGATATTCAAAATACCGGAATTTATTGCTAGTAAATACCCAGACCTCACTGATAAAGGAAAAATCACTAATAAAATATTAGATGAAATAAATTAGAGATTAAGCCGTGGCATCACTTTAAAGGACAAACACAGTAATAAAACCGGCCTCACTCTGAAGGATAAAGATAGTATTAAAACCCTTTCCAGCAATGAAATGGAAATTAATAGATTATCACGCTACACTAGTAATAAAAAGAATTACTACCATAGGCCATCATTCCCTGATATGCAATATGAGGAGAATGAATTTCTATCTCATACCTCTCATTCAGGAAGAGAAATTGCCGAATGGAATATAGATGGCCTCGTAGAAAGTCAAATTTACGGAAATGGGCATAGCTATAAGTGCTCATAAAATAAACGGAACTACGGATAAACAATGTGCGGGTGTCCTAGTCTCCGGATTCACCAGGGATGTTAAAAAATTGGTGGGATAATTACCTTACCGAAGAAGATAGGCTTGGCATATTAAATGCTATCGCAGTTATAGAAGTTGTTAATATTGACACAAGCAGTATTATATAGAAGTTATGTCCTTTTGATACATTGTTACTGTTCATCTCCATCCTTACCTAGTTGTTACTCTCTGTTTAAATCTGTATCATTAGTCTATAGTAAGGTTGTTAGTTTCCTTCACATAGAAGTACAACTTGACGTGGTAGCAACCGTGAGGTAGCTAGGAGAACGAACCCGGAGTGTTCCGTCGCCAAGAAATCTTAGGAAAGAAAATACCAATCCCATACCTAAACAAAGAATAGTCAGAAATTAAACAAAGGATACCCGCTAAGGTTAGGATAGAGCGTCGAACAGTATAAATAATCAATAGTTCATAATCAATAGAACAATACCTCTAAGGATAGTAGCTTCCCTACTAGAACACAACCTTTCTTATTTATTAAAAAATTAATTATTGAAAACCCATCCTTCATTTTATGGCATAAATAATGCTAATCATGCTAGATGGACCCATTTAAAAATTAAAAGAAAATTTTTAAAAGAAAGAACTCAAGTTCTAAACTTACTAAGTTATTACTCAAAAGTTAGTACCCTCCGAGTCACTAGATAATTATAGTAGAGAAATTGCTAGGAAAGCAATCTTAGATAAAATAGTAGCATTATATCATCAATTAAACAATATTAATCATAATATATTTATCCAACAAATGCAAATAGATTGGGGTTCAACTGTGCTTAATATATCTACAACTCAATTCTAGGATGAATAGAGCAGAAAAACAAAGTGTTTTAAACGGTGAAAATCTGTCTACCTCAAAAATAGCAAAGTTAGAACAAGATTTACAAAATTGGAATATTCCAAAGGAATCTTTCAAATCAGTTTATGAAACCGGAAAGTTTGACTTTATTAAAAGTTACAATATCAAAACATGTGAGACTACAATAGCTATAAATAATTCAAAAGAAATTATTAAGCTATTAGTAGCTCAAGATATAAACAGATATAAAAAGGAATTCAATTTCT
This sequence comes from Anisodus tanguticus, assembly GCA_034509755.1. Taxonomy (NCBI): domain Eukaryota; kingdom Viridiplantae; phylum Streptophyta; class Magnoliopsida; order Solanales; family Solanaceae; genus Anisodus; species Anisodus tanguticus. Next base: position 18,898,441 of record CM067552.1, on the reverse strand, counting down.
TGCACATAGGACTTGTCCAAGTTGCGGTCAAACCTTTGTATTGCCTAGGTTTAGACACACCCATTTGTCTCTTATTAAGAGATGCCAAGCTATTAAACTTTGATGACTCTCTGTTAGGAGTCTTACAAAGTAATTTAGCACGTGGCCCAATAAACTTCAATTGTTATCCAAATTACTCGATCGATATTAATGACCAGAATATTATGGATACGCTAACCTTAAATATAAAAACAAAGAATATGAATAGTAAGGTTAACACTAAATAAATAGCTATAATATACAGAGTATATTATAGGCTAATGAAAATAACATTAGCCCCAAAAGCTAAATTAATGAGTAACAAAGAAGCTACTATGCTTATGTTATCAAACCAAGAGCATAGCAACATCTTTGTCCCTCGAATGCTTAAGTGGGATGAAATCTTATCTAAAGATGAATGGCACTTTGAGGCCATTACGCAACAAAAACTAGAGCCAGAAAGCTAAAAAATTGAACAAGTAATTCAATACCCAGATGGATGTATTGATTTAAAATTCTTAAGATCCAAATCTTGATTTGAATCTTCCTCGAGAAGATACTCGTTTGTAAGATCATCCACTTACAAACCCCGGGAGGAGGAATATCCATAAGACATAAACTCAGAGAATCTATCGGAGAAGTAGAAATAGAACAAAAATTAAAGGGTGTTGATTTTACAAAAACAATACCTAAGGTCCATTATCAACCCCGGTTATTAACGGACCTAGCGACCCCACGAGAAAATGAAATGCGGGGTCCTATAGTAACCGAAAAAAAAAGGATCCCTTGGAATGGTCGAGGTCAAAAGAAAAAATTGACATAGATTTTGAGTTAATAGGAAAACTCGGAAAAGCCCGAGCATGCTATTAAAGGAAAATGGTATGTTGCTAATTATACCTTAGAACAAAGATCATCTTTTAGAGAACAATGGATCAAGGATATGAATAGACTAAAATGTAACATAGAATTCTTCGGTGGTTTCAAATCACTTTGGTAAATTAGATAACAAACGGAGTCATTAAATACTCTTGTGAATAAATGGTATCTTGCTAAAGGGTAGTAGAAACCGAGATACCCCCTTAGAAAAGATAAGTATCCCAACGAAGGAGAAGTCGTCACGGTACTTCCATTTAAAAGGGATATAAGGGATTCCCAAGGAGATCCAAATAATAAAGACATTAATAAATTGATTCAACGAAATAATTACACAAACCAATTATTATATGTAGTCTCGAATCGGCTTAGTCAAGTTGATAAGAAGTCGACACGAGAGAAAAACCGAGCCCTCTAAGAATCAAAAGATTAATGAAACTAACCCGATATTCAAAATACCGGAATTTAATGCTTTGGTAAATACCCGGACCTCAACGATAAAGGCAAAATCACTAATATAATATTAGATGAAATAAATCGAGAGATTAAGACGTGGCCTCACTTTAAAGGACAAAGACGGTAATAAAACCACCTCTCCCCTGAAGGATAAATATAGTATTAAAACCCTTTCCAGCAATGAAATGGAAATTAATAGATTATCATGCTTCAATAGTAATAAAAATAATTACTACCATAGGCCATCATTCCCTGATATGCAATATGAGGAGAATTAATTTCTATCTCATACCTCTCATTCAGGAAGAGAAATCGCCGAATGGAATATAGATGGCCTCACAGAAGGTCAGATTTATAGTAAATTACATGAAATGGGCATAGCTATAACTGCTAATAAAATAAATGGAACTACTGATAAACAGTGTGCGACTGTCCTAGTCTCCGGATTCACCGGGATGTTAAAAATTGGTGGGATAATTACCTTACCGAAGAAGATAGGCTAGGCATATTAAACGTTATCACAATTATAGAAGTTGTTACTATTGACACAACAATAGGGCAGGACACTCGAGAAGATGCAACTGACACCCTAGTGTATTGTATTGTTAAGCACTTCATAGGAGAACCTAAACTCTTTCAAGACAAGAGTTTAGAAGTTCTAAACAATCTAATGTGCCCAAAACTGCATGACTTTAGATGGTATAAAGACATCTTCTTTAACAAAGTTATGATCAAGGAAGACTGTAATCATGATTATTGGAAAGAAAGATTCATAAGTGGTTTTCCTTCCCTATTCGCAGAAAAGGTAAGGACAAACATTAAAAATAAATTTGATGGTCAAATCGCTTATAGCCATCTAACTTACGGAGACATAGTAAGTCTAATAAACCTCACAGGTTTAGAGTTATGCAATGACCTAAAGCTAAAAAGTCAGCTAAAGAGAGAGGGAAATCTCTCCAAAAATGAATTAGGAAACTTTTGCCAAGATTTCGATTATGTTAAGTTAACCGCACCGTCAAAAGAAATTGCAAAAAGGCATAAAAATTATAAGCCGAGTACTTCTCACAAGAAGAAGTATAAACTATACAAAAGAATATCAAAACCTAAAAGATCTTGAAAGGATAAGACTTAGTCCACTAATAAGAATAACAAATGTTGGAATTATGGCAAAATTGGCCATCGAGCCAATGAATGTAAACAACCCAACAAAAAGAAGGATAAGTTAAATCTTTTAGAATTAGATTCTGAGGTAAAAAAGAAATTATATACAATCCTTGAGGAACGCAATAGCAATTCTTCTGAATCTGATGAATACAGCGATGAAGAGTTGCTAAATGTCGAGTACAGCTCCGACAATAGTAACTCCACTAATCCATGTAATTGCACGGGAACTTTCTGTACCTGTGATAGTAAATCAGTAAATGTCATTTCAAACAGTACTAAAGAATTCTTCTTTGATATGATAGATCACATTGAAAACGAAGATGTCAAGAGAAAATATTTAACAGAATTAAAACACCTTGTCCTCAATCATAAGGATAATAAGAAAGAAGTAGTCCCTTTCGATATGAAAGGAGTCTTCAACAAATTTAAAAACCAAAAGTAAGACACTATCTTGCAGGACCTGCAAATAGAGATAGCACATCTTAACCAAGAAATAAAAGATGTTAAGGAAAGGCTCAGCTCTATAGATCTTGAATCATTTTCAAATAAACTTATTAAGGACTTAAACCCTTTAGGCAATATGCACTCGAACCGGGAATATCAAACTTTAAAAATTTAGAAGTAACGAAAATCGATTCGAAGAAGAAGAAGAACATTCAGCTCCTGAACATCCAGGGATAAAAACAATTTTAATAGTTAAAGCCCAAATTTATCATATCCCGGTCAAACTTGTGATAAATAAGAATTTCGTACTAAAAAAAATAGCATTGTTTGACACAGGTGCAGATCAAAACTGCATCTCCGAAGGATTAGTCCCAACAAAGTACTTAGAAAAAAGTACTACCAAATTATACACCGCCAACGGTGAAAGGTTAAAGATAAATTATAAGCTTTCAAGAGTTCATATTTGCAATAATGGAGTCTGTTTTGTTAATGATTTTGTCATCGCAAGAGACATTAACGAAGAAATTATTTTGGGGACTCCATTTACAACCACAATAAAACCTTATACGGCTAGAATAGATGGCATCTATTCCATCATTTTAGGAAAAGAGATAATTTTTCCTTATCTAAAACCTCTTTCAGAAAATGAAAGTAATTTTGTTAAGAAAAACACTATTTTCCATATTAACCTTTTAACAAAACATATTAGTTATCTCAAAGAAGATATACAAATTAAAAGGATGGAATCCACTTTAAAAACCCCGGAGGTAGAAGAGAAGGTTAAAAACTTTCAAAATCTTATAGAAAAGGAGGTTTGCTCTGATTTACCCAATGCCTTCTGGGAAAGGAAAAAACATATAGTAGAACTACCTTATGTAGAAAACTTCAACGAAGAAGAAAGCCCTACAAAGGCTAGACCTATCCAAATGAACCATGAACGCATGGAACATTGTAAGAAGGAAATAAATGATTTACTACAAAAGAAAATAATTAGATCCTCCAAATCCCCATGGAGTTGTTCATCCTTTTATGTTAATAATAGTGCTGAAAAAGAGAGAGGACCACCTAGGCTTGTAATCAATTATAAGCCCCTTAATCAGGTGTTAAAATGGATTAGGTACCTGATAAACCTAATAAAAGAGATTTATTGAAAAGAACTTACAAAGCTAATGTTTACAGTAAGTTCGATATGAAATCAGGGCAAGTCCAAGTAAACGAAAAAGATAAGTATAAAACAACTTTTGATAATCCATTCGGACAATACGAATGGAATGTTATGTCATTTGGGCTTAAAAATTCCCCATCAGAATTTCAGAATATAATGAACAATATATTCAACCCATACAGTTTATTCTCTATTGTCTATATAGATGACATTTTTATTTTTTTGAAAAATATAGACCAACATTTTAAACACCTTCATACCTTTCTAAAGGTTGTCAAGATAAATGGGTTAGCAGTAAGAGCCAAAAAGATAAAGATATTCCGGACATCGATCAAGTTCTTAGGACATGATCTGTACCAAGGAACTTACAAACCAAATGCAGTAGGGCCGTAGAGTTCTCAACCAAATTTACGGATGAGATATTAGATAAAACGCAGTACCAAAAGGTTCCTAGGTAACCTAAATTATGTAGCATATTTTATCCCCAATGTTAGACAGTGCTGTGAACCTCTTTACAAAAGACTCAAGAAAAACCCCGTCCCTTGGTCAAAAGAACAAACCAAGTCGGTTAAACAGTCAAAGAGATAGTCTAGAAACTTCCTTGCTTAGGAATTCCGAATCCCAAATCATTTATGCTAGTTGAAACAGATACCTCGACATCGACTACGGGAGAATTCTCAAACAAAAAATATCCTCGAACTCATTGAACAGTTAGTAAGATTCACATCCGGGTACGGAACCTGGCTTAAAAGAATTATAGTACAATCGAAAAGCAAATTTTTTCTATAGTACTATGTATTACAAAGTTTCAAGATGACTTGATTAACAAAGAATGTTTACTCAGGGTCGACCGTAAAGCGGCCAAAGACGTTTTACAAAAGGATGTTAAAAACCTTATTTCTAAATAGATTTTTGCCAGATGGCAAGATTTATTATCAAGCTTTGATTTTAAAATCGATTTTATTAAAAGAGAAGACAATTCTCTACCGATTTCTTAACCGGGGAATTTCTGCGGGGTAACTATGAGACTTAGTTTTCCGGTTCAAGGCCGATGAGGCCACCATTTCAAATTAAACTAGAAGAGAAAATGAAGCAACCTTTTAAACCAAAAAGACCCAAAACTCCAAATACCATAGTGCCTAGCTATGAGAATAAATTCTCAGCATTGGCAGAATTTCCCAGATTATCGGCAGGTACCATTCCGTCTCCTTTAAAGGAGCCAATAACCGATAAAACAAGAGTTCAGCCTTTCTAGGCTTCCCCTCGACATCACGAGATACAGACAAAGGACAGTTATAAAATGCAGAACCTTGAATCATATTCAGAGGCAATAAAACCAGCAACTCCTCAAAAGAAGGAAGCAGTACAAGCCAGCATCAACAGTCCCATGCCAAAATGGGAATTTATGGTAGCCCAGATCCTACCAATAATGGCAATTGATAAACAGTATGAAAACATCAGAGTACAAGAGCTCCTAAAACCCTGTTACACCAATTTCTATGCCTCTGAATATGATTCAAGGTTCTGAGGGGGAAGCCTTGAAAGGCTGAACTCTTGTTTTACTGGTTATTGGCTCCTTTAAAGAAGACGGAATGGTACCTGCCGGTAATCTGGGAAATTCTACCAATGCTGAGAATTTATTCTCGTAGCTAGGCACTATGGTATTTGGAGTTTTGGGTTTTTTTTGGTTTAAAAGGTTGCTTCATTTTCTCTTCTGGTTTAATTTGAAATGGAGGCCTCATCGGCCTTGAACATGGAAAACTAAGTCTCATAGTTACCCTGCAGAAATTCCCTGGTTAAGAAATCTGGTAGAGAATTGTCTTCTCTTTTAATAAAATCGAATTTAAAATCAAAGCTTGATAATAAATCTTGCCATCTAGCAAAAATCTATTTAGAAATAAGGTTTTTAAAATCCTTTTGTAAAACGTCATTGGCCGCTTTACAGTCGACCCTGAGTAAACATTCTTTGTTAATCAAGTCATCTTGAAACTTTGTAATACATAGTACTATAGACAAAATTTGCTTTTCGATTGTACTATAATTCTTTTAAGCCTGGTTCCAGACTCCAGATGTGAATCTTACTAACTGTTCAGCAGGTTCAGAGGATATTTTTTGTTTGAGAATTCCCCCATAGTCGATGTCAGAGGCATCTGTTTCAACTAGCATGAATGATTTGGGATTCGGAATTCCTAAGCAAGGAAGTTTCAGGACTATCTCTTTGACCTGTTTAACTGACTTGGTTTGTTTTTTTGACCAAGGGACGGGGTTTTTCTTGAGTCTTTTGTAAAGAGGTTCACAGACCTGTCTAACATTGGGGGTAAAATATGCTACATAATTTAGGCTACCTAGGAACCTTTGCGTACCGCGTTTTATCTAATATCTCATCCGAAATTTGGTTGAGAACTCTACGGCTCTACAGATTTGGTTTGTAAGTTCCTTGGTACAGATCATGTCCTAAGAACCTGATCGATGTCTGGAATATCTTATCTTTTTGGCTCTTACTGCTAACCCATTTATCTTGACAACCTTTAGAAAGGTATGAAGGTGTTTAAAATGTTGGTCTATATTTTTCAAAAAAAATAAGAATGTCATCTATATAGACAATAGAGAATAAACTATATGGGTTGAATATTCTATATTTTGGAATTCTGATGGGGCATTTTTAAGCCCAAATGGCATAACATTCCATTCGTATTTTCCGAAGGGAACATTAAAAGTTGTTTTATACTTATCTTTTTTGTTTACTTGGATTTGCCAGAATCCTGATTTCATATCAAACTTACTATAAACATTAGCTTTGTAAGTTCTGTTCAATAAATCTCTTTTATTAGGTATTGGGTACCTAATTCATTTTAATACCTGATTAAGGGGCTTATAATTGATTACAATCTTAGGTGCTCCTCTCTCTTTTTCAGCACTATTATTAACATAAAAGGTTGAACAACTCCGCAGGGATTTGGAGGATCTAATTATTTTCTTTTGGAGTAAATCATTTATTTCCTTCTTACAATGTTCCATTTGTTCATGGTTCATTTGTATAAGTCTAGCCTTTGTAGGGATTTCTTCTTCGTTGAAGTTTTCTACATAAGGTAGTTCTACTATATGTTTTTTCCTTTCCCAAAAGGCATTGGGTAAATCAGAGCAAACCTCCTTTTCTATAAGAGTTTGAAAGTTTTTAACCTTCTCTTCTACCTCTGGGGTTTTTAAAGTGGATTCTATCCTTTTAATTTGTATATCTTCTTTGAGATAACTAATTTGTTTTGTTAAAAGGTTAATACGGAAAATAGTGTTTTTCTTAACAAAATTACTTTTATTTTCTGAAAGAGGTTTTAGATAAGGAAATATTATCTCTTTTCCTAAAGTGATGGAATATGTGCCATCTATTCTATCCATATAAGGTTTTATTTGGGTTGCAAATTAAGTCCCCAAAATAATTTTTTCGTTAATGTCTCTTGTGATGACAAAATCATTAACAGAACAGACTCCACTATTGCAAATATGAGCTCTTGAAAGCTTATAATTTATCTTTAACCTTTCACTGTTGGTGGTGTATAATTTGGTAGTACTTTTTGCTAAGTACTTTGTTGGGATTAATCCTTCAGAGATGCAGTTTTGATCAGCACCTGTGTCAAACAATGCTATTTTGTTTAGTACAAAATTCTTATTCATCACAAGTTTGACTGGGATATGATAACTTTGGGCTTTAACTATTGAAATTGTTTTTATCCCTGACTATTCAGGAGCTGAAGGTTCTTCTTCTTCTTCTTCAGAACTGATTTCTATTCCTTCTAAATTTTTAGAGTTTTATATTCCTGGTTCTGAGTGGATATTTCCCAAATGGTTTAAGTCCTTAATAAGTTTATTTGCAAATGATTCAAGCTCTATAGAGCTGAGCCTTTCTTTAACATCTTTTATTTCTTGTTTAAGTTATGCTAGCTCTGTCTGCAGGTCCTGCAAGGTAGAGTCTTGCTTTTGGTTTTTAAATTTGTTGAAGACTCATTTCATATCGAAAGGGACTACTTCTTTCTCATTATCCTTATGATTGAGGACAAGGTGTTTTAATTCTGTTAAATATTTTCTTTTGACATCTTCGTCTTCAATGTGATCTATCATGTCAAAGAAAAATTCTTTAGTACTATTTGAAATGACATTTACTGATTACTGTCACAGGTACAGAAAGTTCCCGTGCAATTACATGGATTAGTGGAGTTACTATTGTCGGAGCTGTACTCGACATTTAGCAACTCTTCATCGCTGTATTCATCAGATTCAGAAGAATTGCTATTGCGTTCCTCAAGGATTGTATATAATTTCTTTTTTACCTCAGAATCTAATTCTAAGAGATTTAACTTATCCTTCTTTTTGTTGGGTTGTTTACATTCATTGGCTCGATGGCCAATTTTGCCATAATTCCAACATTTGTTATTCTTATTAGTGGACTAAGTCTTATCTTTTGAAGATCTTTTAGGTTTTGATCTTCTTTTGTAATGTTTATACTTATTCTTGTGAGAAGTACTCGGCTTATAATTTTTATGCCTTTTTGCAATTTCTTTTGACGGTGCGGTTAACTTAACATAACCGAAATCTTGGTAAAAGTTTCCTAATTCATTTTTGGAGAGATTTCCCTCTCTCTTTAGCTTTAGGTCATTGCATAACTCTAAACCTGTGAGGTTTATTAGACTTACTATGTCTCCGTAAGTTAGATGGCTATAAGCGATTTGACCATCAAATTTATTTTTAATGTTTGTCCTTACTTTTTCTGCGAATAGGGAAGGCAAACCACTTATGAATCTTTCTTTCCAATAATCATGATTACAGTCTTCCCTGATCATAACTTTGTTAAGAAGATGTCTTTACACCATCTAAAGTCGTGCAGTTTTGGGCACGTTAGATTATTTAGAATTTCTAAACTCTTGTCTTGAAAGAGTTTAGGTTCTCCTATGAAGTGCTTTACAATACACTAGGGGGGCAGTTGCATCTTCTCGAGTGTCCCGCCCTATTGTTGTGTCAATATTAACAACTTCTATAATTACGATAGCATTTAATATGCCAAGCCTATCTTCTTCGGTAAGGTAATTATCCCACCAATTTTTAACATCCCGGTGAATCCGGAGACTAGGACAGTCGCACACTGTTTATCAGTAGTTCCATTTATTTTATTAGCAGTTATAGCTATGCCCATTTCATGTAATTTACTATAAATCTGACCTTCTGTGAGGCCATCTATATTCCATTCGGCGATTTCTCTTCCTGAATGAGAGGTATGAGATAGAAATTAATTCTCCTCATATTGCATATCAGGGAATGATGGCCTATGGTAGTAATTATTTTTATTACTATTGAAGCATGATAATCTATTAATTTCCATTTCATTGCTGGAAAGGGTTTTAATACTATATTTATCCTTCAGGGGGAGGCTGGTTTTATTACCGTCTTTGTCCTTTAAAGTGAGGCCACGTCTTAATCTCTGATTTATTTCATCTAATATTATATTAGTGATTTTGCCTTTATCAGTGAGGTCTGGGTATTTACCAGCATTAAATTCCGGTATTTTGAATATCGGGTTAGTTTCATTAATCTTTTGATTCTTAGAGGGCTCTGGTTTTTCTCTCAGGGTCGACTTCTTATCAACTTGACTAAGCTGATTCGAGACTACATATAATAATTGGTTTGTGTAATTATTCTGTTGAATCAATTTATTAATGTCTTTATTATTTGGATCTCCTTGGGAATCCCTTATATCCCTTTTAAATGGAACAGCCGTGACGACTTCTCCTTCTGTTGGGATACTTATCTTTTCTAAGGGGGTATCTCAGTTTCTACTACCCTTTAGCAGTATACCATTTATTCACAAGAGTATTTAATGACTCCTGTTTGTTATCTAATTTACCAGTGATTTGAAACCACCTGAAGAATTCTATGTTACATTTTAGTCTATTCATATCCTTGATCCATTGTTCTCTAAAAGATGATCTTTGTTCTAAGGTATAATTAGCAACATACCATTTTCCTTTAATAGCATGCTCTGGGCTTTTCCAGAGTTTTCCTATTAACTCAAAGTCTATGTCAATTTTTTCTTTTGACCTGACCATTCCAAGGGATCCTTTTTTTTCGGTTACTATAGGACCCTGCATTTCATTTTCTGTGGGGCTGCTAGGTCTGTTAATAACCCGGGGTTGATAATGGACCTTAGGTATTGTTTTTGTAAAATCAACACCCTTTAATTTTTGTTCTATTTCTACTTCTCCGATAGATTCCTCGGAGTTTATGTCTTATGGATATTCCTCCTCCCGGGGTTTGTAAGTGGATGATCTTACAAACGAGTATCTTCTCGAGGAAGATTCAAATCTAGATTTGGATCTTAAGAATTTTAAATCAATATATCCATCTGGGTATTGAATTACTTGTTCAATTTTTTAGCTTTCTGGCTCTAGTTTTTGTTGCGTAATGGCCTCAAAGTGCCATTCATCTTTAGATAAGATTTCATCCCACTTAAGCATTCGAGGGACAAAGATGTTGCTATGCTCTTGGTTTGATAACATAAGCATAGTAGCTTCTTTGTTACTCATTAATTTAGCTTTTGGGGCTAATGTTATTTTCATTAGCCTATAATATACTCTGTATATTATAGCTATTTATTTAGTGTTAACCTTACTATTCATATTCTTTGTTTTTATATTTAAGGTTAGCGTATCCATAATATTCTGGTCATTAATATCGATCGAGTAATTTGGATAACAATTGAAGTATATTGGGCCACGTGCTAAATTACTTTGTAAGACTCCTAACAGAGAGTCATCAAAGTTTAATAGCTTGGCATCTCTTAATAAGAGACAAATGGGTGTGTCTAAACCTAGGCAATACAAAGGTTTGACCGCAACTTGGACAAGTCCTATGTGCAAGAAATTGAATTCCTTTTTATATCTGTTTATATCTTGAGCTACTAATAGCTTAATAATTTCTTTTGAATTATTTATAGCTATTGTAGTCTCACATGTTTTGATATTGTAACTTTTAATAAAGTCAAACTTTCCGGTTTCATAAACTGATTTGAAAGATTCCTTTGGAATATTCCAATTTTGTAAATCTTGTTCTAACTTTGCTATTTTTGAGGTAGACAGATTTTCACTGTTTAAAACACTTTGTTTTTCTGCTCTATTCATCATAGAATTGAGTTGTAGATATATTAAGCACAGTTGAACCCCAATCTATTTGCATTTGTTGGATAAATATATTATGATTAATATTGTTTAATTGATGATATAATGCTACTATTTTATCTAAGATTGCTTTCCTAGCAATTTCTCTACTATAATTATCTAGTGACTCGGAGGGTACTAACTTTTGAGTAATAACTTAGTAAGTTTAGAACTTGAGTTCTTTCTTTTAAAAATTTTCTTTTAATTTTTAAATGGGTCCATCTAGCATGATTAGCATTATTTATGCCATAAAATGAAGGATGGGTTTTCAATAATTAATTTTTTAATAAATAAGAAAGGTTGTGTTCTAGTAGGGAAGCTACTATCCTTAGAGGTATTGTTCTATTGATTATGAACTATTGATTATTTATACTGTTCGACGCTCTATCCTAACCTTAGCGGGTATCCTTTGTTTAATTTCTGACTATTCTTTGTTTAGGTATGGGATTGGTATTTTCTTTCCTAAGATTTCTTGGCGACGGAACACTCCGGGTTCGTTCTCCTAGCTACCTCACGGTTGCTACCACGTCAAGTTGTACTTCTATGTGAAGGAAACTAACAACCTTACTATAGACTAATGATACAGATTTAAACAGAGAGTAACAACTAGGTAAGGATGGAGATGAACAGTAACAATGTATCAAAAGGACATAACTTCTATATAATACTGCTTGTGTCAATATTAACAACTTCTATAACTGCGATAGCATTTAATATGCCAAGCCTATCTTCTTCGGTAAGGTAATTATCCCACCAATTTTTTAACATCCTGGTGAATCCGGAGACTAGGACAGCCGCACATTGTTTATCTGTAGTTCCGTTTATTTTATGAGCACTTATAGCTATGCCCATTTCCTGTAAATTTGACTTTCTACGAGGCCATCTATATTCCATTCGGCAATTTCTCTTCCTGAATGAGAGGTATGAGATAGAAATTCATTCTCCTCATATTGCATATCAGGGAATGATGGCCTATGGTAGTAATTCTTTTTATTACTAGTGTAGCGTGATAATCTATTAATTTCCATTTCATTGCTGGAAAGGGTTTTAATACTATCTTTATCCTTCAGAGTGAGGCCGGTTTTATTACTGTGTTTGTCCTTTAAAGTGATGCCACGGCTTAATCTCTAATTTATTTCATCTAATATTTTATTAGTGATTTTTCCTTCGGAAAATACGAATGGAATGTTATGCCATTTGGGCTTAAAAATGCCCCATCGAAATTCCAAAATATAGAATATTCAACCCATATAGTTTATTCTCTATTGTCTATATAGATGACATTCTTATTTTTTTTGAAAAATATAGACCAACATTTTAAACACCTTCATACCTTTCTAAAGGTTGTCAAGATAAATGGGTTAGCAGTAAGAGCCAAAAAGATAAGATATTCCAGACATCGATCAGGTTCTTAGGACATGATCTGTACCAAGGAACTTACAAACCAAATCTGTAGAGCCGTAGAGTTCTCAACCAAATTTCGGATGAGATATTAGATAAAACGCGGTACAAAGGTTCCTAGGTAGCCTAAATTATGTAGCATATTTTACCCCCAATGTTAGACGCAGTGCAGTGAACCTCTTTACAAAAGACTCAAGAAAAACCCCGTCCCTTGGTCAAAAGAACAAACCAAGTCAGTTAAACAGGTCAAAGAGATAGTCCTGAAACTTCCTTGCTTAGGAATTCCGAATCCCAAATCATTCATGCTAGTTGAAACAGATGCCTCTGACATCGACTATGGGGGAATTCTCAAACAAAAAATATCCTCTGAACCTGTTCTTGAACAGGTTAGTAAGATTCACATCTGGAGTCTGGAACCAGGCTTAAAAGAATTATAGTACAATCGAAAAGCAAATTTTGTCTATAGTACTATGTATTACAAAGTTTCAAGATGACTTGATTAACAAAGAATGTTTACTCGGGGTCGATTAGAAGTAAAAGCGGCCAATGACGTTTTACAAAAGGATTTTAAAAACCTTATTTCTAAATAGATTTTTGCTAGATGGCAAGATTTATTATCAAGCTTTGATTTTAAAATCGATTTTATTAAAAGAGAAGACAATTCTCTACCGATTTCTTAACCGGGGAATTTACTGGGGTAACTATGAGACTTAGTTTTCCATGTTCAAGGCCGATGAGGCCTCCATTTCAAATTAAACCAGAAGAGAAAATGAAGCAACCTTTTAAACCAAAAAAAACCCAAAACTCCAAATACCATAGTGCCTAGCTACGAGAATAAATTCTCAGCATTGGTAGAATTTCCCAGATTACCGGCAGGTACCATTCCGTCTTCTTTAAAGGAGCCAATAACCAGTAAAGCAAGAGTTCAGCCTTTTAAGGCTTCCCCCTCAGAACCTTGAATCATATTCAGAGGCATAGAAATTGGTGTAACAGGGTTTTAGGAGCTCTTGTACTCTGATGTTTTCATACTGTTTATCAATTGCCATTATTGGTAGGATCTGGGCTACCATAAATTCCCATTTTGGCATGGGACTGTTGATGCTGGCTTGTACTGCTTCCTTCTTTTGAGGAGTTGCTGGTTTTATTGCCTCTGAATATGATTCAAGGTTCTGCATTTTATAACTGTCCTTTGTCTGTATCTGTGATGCTGAGGGGAACCCTTGAAAGGCTGAACTCTTGTTTTACTAGTTATTGGCTCCTTTAAAGGAGACGGAATGGTACCTGCCGATAATCTGGGAAATTCTGCCAATGCTGAGAATTTATTCTCATAGCTAGGCACTATGGTATTTGGAGTTTTGGGTCTTTTTGGTTTAAAAGGTTGCTTCATTTTCTCTTCGGTTTAATTTGAAATGGAGGCCTCATCGGCCTTGAACCTGGAAAACTAAGTCTCATAGTTACCACTGAGAAATTCCCTGGTTAAGAAATCTGGTAGAGAAGTGTCTTCTCTTTTAATAAAATCGATTTTAAAATCAAAGCTTGATAATAAATCTTGCCATCTGGCAAAAATCTATTTAGAAATAAGGTTTTTAACATCCTTTTGTAAAACGTCTTTGGCCGCTTTACGGTCGACCCTGAGTAAACATTCTTTGTTAATCAAGTCATCTTGAAACTTTGTAATACATAGTACTATAGAAAAAATTTGCTTTTCGATTGTACTATAATTCTTTTAAGCCAGGTTCCAGACTCCAGATGTGAATCTTACTAACTGTTCAACAGGTTCAGAGGATATTTTTTGTTTGAGAATTCCCCCGTAGTCGATGTCAGAGGTATCTGTTTCAACTAGCATAAATGATTTGGGATTCGGAATTCCTAAGCAAGGAAGTTTCTAGACTATCTCTTTGACCTGTTTAACTGACTTGGTTTGTTCTTTTGACCAAGGGACGGGGTTTTTCTTGAGTCTTTTGTAAAGAGGTTCACAGACCTGTCTAACATTGGGGATAAAATATGCTACATAATTTAGGTTACCTAGGAACCTTTGCAGCTGCGTTTTATCTAATATCTCATCCAGAAATTTGGTTGAGAACTCTACGGCTCTACAGATTTGGTTTGTAAGTTCCTTGGTACAGATCATGTCCTAAGAACTTGATCGATGTCTGGAATATCTTTATCTTTTTGGCTCTTACTGCTAACCCATTTATCTTGACAACCTTTAGAAAGGTATGAAGGTGTTTAAAATGTTGGTCTATATTTTTCAAAAAAATAAAAATGTCATCTATATAGACAATAGAGAATAAACTGTATGGGTTGAATATATTGTTCATTATATTCTGAAATTCTGATGGGGAATTTTTAAGCCCAAATGACATAACATTCCATTCGTATTGTCCGAATGGATTATCAAAAGTTGTTTTATACTTATCTTTTTCGTTTACTTGGACTTGCCCTGATTTCATATCGAACTTACTGTAAACATTAGCTTTGTAAGTTCTTTTCAATAAATCTCTTTTATTAGGTTTATCAGGTACCTAATCCATTTTAACACCTGATTAAGGGGCTTATAATTGATTACAAGCCTAGGTGGTCCTCTCTCTTTTTCAGCACTATTATTAACATAAAAGGATGAACAACTCCATGGGGATTTGGAGGATCTAATTATTTTCTTTTGTAGTAAATCATTTATTTCCTTCTTACAATGTTCCATGCGTTCATGGTTCATTTGGATAGGTCTAGCCTTTGTAGGGCTTTCTTCTTCGTTGAAGTTTTCTACATAAGGTAGTTCTACTATATGTTTTTTCCTTTCCCAGAAGGCATTGGGTAAATCAGAGCAAACCTCCTTTTCTATAAGATTTTGAAAGTTTTTAACCTTCTCTTCTACCTCCGGGGTTTTTAAAGTGGATTCCATCCTTTTAATTTGTATATCTTCTTTGAGATAACTAATATGTTTTGTTAAAAGGTTAATATGGAAAATAGTGTTTTTCTTAACAAAATTACTTTCATTTTCTGAAAGAGGTTTTAGATAAGGAAAAATTATCTCTTTTCCTAAAATGATGGAATAGATGCCATCTATTCTAGCCGTATAAGGTTTTATTGTGGTTGTAAATGGAGTCCCCAAAATAATTTCTTCGTTAATGTCTCTTGCGATGACAAAATCATTAACAAAACAGACTCCATTATTGCAAATATGAACTCTTGAAAGCTTATAATTTATCTTTAACCTTTCACCGTTGGCGGTGTATAATTTGGTAGTACTTTTTTCTAAGTACTTTGTTGGGACTAATCCTTCGGAGATGCAGTTTTGATCTGCACCTGTGTCAAACAATGCTATTTTTTTTAGTACGAAATTCTTATTTATCACAAGTTTGACCGGGATATGATAAATTTGGGCTTTAACTATTAAAATTGTTTTTATCCCTGGATGTTCAGGAGCTGAATGTTCTTCTTCTTCTTCGAACGATTTCATTACTTCTAAATTTTTAAAGTTTGATATTCCTGGTTCGAGTGCATATTGCCTAAAGGGTTTAAGTCCTTAATAAGTTTATTTGAAAATGATTCAAGATCTATAGAGTGAGCCTTTCCTTAACATCTTTTATTTCTTGGTTAAGATGTGCTATCTCTATTTGCGAGTCTGCAAGATAGTGTCTTACTTTTGGTTTTTAAATTTGTTGAAGACTCCTTTCATATCGAAAGGGACTACTTCTTTCTTATTATCCTTATGATTGAGGACAAGGTGTTTTAATTCTGTTAAATATTTTCTCTTGACATCTTCGTTTTCAATGTGATCTATCATATCAAAGAAGAATTCTTTAGTCTTGTTTTTGAATGACATTTCTTGATTTACTATCACAGTACGAGAAAGTTCCCGTGCAATTACATGGATTAGTGGAGTTACTATTGTCGAAGGCGTACTCGACATTTAGCAACTCTTCATCGCTTGTATTCATCGATTCGAAAGAATTGCTATTGCGTTCCTCAAGGATTGTATATAATTTCTTTTTTACCTCAGAATCTAATTCTAAAAGATTTAACTTATCCTTCTTTTTGTTGGGTTGTTTACATTCATTGGCTCGATGGCCAATTTTGCCATAATTCCAACATTTGTTATTCTTATTAGTGGACTAAGTCTTATCCTTTCAAGATCTTTTAGGTTTTGATATTCTTTTGTATAGTTTATACTTCTTCTTGTGAGAAGTACTCGGCTTATAATTTTTATGCCTTTTTGCAATTTCTTTTGACGGTGCGGTTAACTTAACATAATCGAAATCTTGGCAAAAGTTTCCTAATTCATTTTTGGAGAGATTTCCCTCTCTCTTTAGCTGACTTTTTAGCTTTAGGTCATTGCATAACTCTAAACTGTGAGGTTTATTAGACTTACTATGTCTCCGTAAGTTAGATGGCTATAAGCGATTTGACCATCAAATTTATTTTTAATGTTTGTCCTTACCTTTTCTGCGAATAGGGAAGGAAAACCACTTATGAATCTTTCTTTCCAATAATCATGATTACAGTCTTCCTTGATCATAACTTTGTTAAAGAAGATGTCTTTATACCATCTAAAGTCATGCAGTTTTGGGCACATTAGATTGTTTAGAACTTCTAAACTCTTGTCTTGAAAGAGTTTAGGTTCTCCTATGAAGTGCTTAACAATACAATACACTAGGGTGTCAGTTGCATCTTCTCGAGTGTCCTGCCCTATTGTTGTGTCAATAGTAACAACTTCTATAATTGTGATAACGTTTAATATGCCTAGCCTATCTTCTTCGGTAAGGTAATTATCCCACCAATTTTTAACATCCCGGTGAATCTGGAGACTAGGACAGCCACACATTGTTTATCAGTAGTTCCATTTATTTTATGAACAGTTATAGCTATGCCCATTTCATGTAATTTACTATAAATCTGACCTTCTGTATGGCCATCTATATTCCATTCGGCAATTTCTCTTCCTGAATGAGAGGTATGAGATAGAAATTAATTCTCATCATATTGCATATGAGGGAATGATGGCCTGTGGTACTAATTCTTTTCATTACTAGTGTAGCATGATAATCTATTAATTTCCATTTCGTTCCTGGAAAGAGTTTTAATACTATCTTTATCCTTCAGAGTGAGGCCGGTTTTACTACCGTCTTTGTCCTTTAAAGTGAGGCCACGTCTTAATCTCTGATTTATTTCATCAAATATTTATTAGTGATTTTGCCTTTATCAGTGAGTTCTGGGTATTACTAGCATTAAATTCTAGTATTTTGAATATCGGGTTAGTTTCATTAATCTTTTGATTCTTAGAGGGCTCTGGTTTTTCTCTCAGGGTCGACTTCTTATCAACTTGACTAAGCTGATTCGAGACTACATATAATAATTGGTTTGTGTAATTATTCTGTTGAATCAATTTATTAATGTCTTTATTATTTGGATCTCCTTGGGAATCCCTTATATCCCTTTTAAATGGAGCGGCCAATGTGACTTCTTCTCTTCTTTGGGATACTTATCTTTTCTAAGGGGGTATCTCGGTTTCTACTACCCTTTACCAGTATACCATTTATTCACAAGAGTATTTAATGACTCTTGTTGGTTATCTAATTTACTAGTGATTTGAAACCACCTGAAGAATTCTATGTTACATTTGAGTCTATTCATATCCTTGATCCATTGTTCTCTAAAAGATGATCTTTGGTCTAAGGTATAATTGGAAATGTACCATTTTCTTTTAATAGCATGCTCTGTGCTTTTCCGAGTTTTCCTATTAACTCAAAGTCTATGTCAAAATTTTCTTTCGACGACCATTCCAAGGGATCCTTTTTCTTCGGTTACTATTGGACCCTGCATTTCACTTTACGTGGGGCTGCTAGGTCTCATTAATAACCCGGGGTTGATATTGGAACTTAGGTATTGTTTTTGTAAAATCAACACCCTTTAATTTTTGTTCTATTTCTACTTCTCCGATACATTCCTCGGAGTTTATGTCTTATGGATATTCCTCCTCCCGGGGTTTGTAAGTGGATGATCTTACAAACGAGTATCTTCTCGAGGAAGATTCAAATCTAGATTTGGATCTTAAGAATTTTAAATCAATATATCCATCTGGGTATTGAATTACTTGTTCAATGTTTTAGCTTTCTGGCTCTAGTTTTTGTTGCGTAATGGCCTCAAAGTGCCATTCATCTTTAGATAATATTTCATCCCACTTAAGCATTCGAGGGACAAAGATGTTGCTATGCTCTTGGTTTGCTAACATAAGCATAGTAGCTCCTTTGTTACTCATTAATTTAGCTTTTGGGGCTAATGTTGTTTTCATTAGCCTATAATATACTCTGTATATTATAGCTATTTATTTAGTGTTAACCTTACTATTCATATTCTTTGTTTTTATATTTAATATTAGCGTATCCATAATATTCTGGTCATTAATATCGATCGAGTAATTTGGATAACAATTGAAGTATATTGGGCCACGTGCTAAATTACTTTGTAAGACTCCTAACAGAGAGTCGTCAAAGTTTAATAGCCTGGCATCTCTTAATAAGAGACAAATGGGTGTGTCTAAACCTAGGCGATACAAAGGTTTGACCACAACTTGGACAAGTCCTATGTGCAGGAAATTGAATTCCTTTTTATATTTGTTTATATCTTGAGCTGCTAATAGCTTAATAATTTCTTTTGAATTATTTATAGCTATTATAGTCTCACATGTTTTGATATTGTAACTTTTAATAAAGTCAAACTTTCCGGTTTCATAAACTGATTTGAAAGATTCCTTTGGAATATTCCAATTCTGTAAATCTTGTTCTACCCTTGCTATTTTTGAGGTAGACAAATTTTCACTATTTAAAACACTTTGTTTTTCTGCTCTATTCATCCTAGAATTTAGTTGTAGATATATTAAGCACAGTTGAACCCGAATCTATTTGCATTTGTTGGATAAATATATTATGATTAATATTGTTTAATTGATGATATAATGCTACTATTTTATCTAAGATTGCTTTCCTAGCAATTTCTCTACTATAATTATCTAGTGACTTGGAGGGTACTAACTTTTGAGTAATAACTTAGTAAGTTTAGAACTTGAGTTCTTTCTTTTAAAAATTTTCTTTTAATTTTTAAATGGGTCCATCTAGCATGATTAGCATTATTTATGCCATAAAATGAAGGATGGGTTTTCAATAATTAATTTTTTAATAAATAAGAAAGGTTGTGTTCTAGTAGGGAAGCTACTATCCTTAGAGGTATTGTTCTATTGATTATGAACTATTGATTATTTATACTGTTCGACGCTCTATCCTAACCTTAGCGGGTATCCTTTGTTTAATTTCTGACTATTCTTTGTTTAGGTATGGGATTGGTATTTTCTTTCCTAAGATTTCTTGGCGACGGAACACTCCGGGTTCGTTCTCCTAGCTACCTCACGGTTGCTACCACGTCAAGTTGTACTTCTATGTGAAGGAAACTAACAACCTTACTATAGACTAATGATACGATTTAAACAGAGAGTAACAACTAGGTAAGGATGGAGATGAACAGTAACAATGTATCAAAAGGACATAACTTCTATATAATACTGCTTGTGTCAATATTAACAACTTCTATAACTGCGATAGCATTTAATATGCCAAGCCTATCTTCTTCGGTAAGGTAATTATCCCACCAATTTTTTAACATCCTGGTGAATCCGGAGACTAGGACAAACCGCACATTGTTTATCTCGTAGTTCCGTTTATTTTATGAGCACTTATAGCTATGCCCATTTCCTGTAAATTTGACTTTCTACGAGGCCATCTATATTCCATTCGGCAATTTCTCTTCCTGAATGAGAGGTATGAGATAGAAATTCATTCTCCTCATATTGCATATCAGGGAATGATGGCCTATGGTAGTAATTCTTTTTATTACTAGTGTAGCGTGATAATCTATTAATTTCCATTTCATTGCTGGAAAGGGTTTTAATACTATCTTTATCCTTCAGAGTGAGGCCGGTTTTATTACTGTGTTTGTCCTTTAAAGTGATGCCACGGCTTAATCTCTAATTTATTTCATCTAATATTTTATTAGTGATTTTTCCTTCGGAAAATACGAATGGAATGTTATGCCATTTGGGCTTAAAAATGCCCCATCAGAATTCCAAAATATAGAATATTCAACCCATATAGTTTATTCTCTATTGTCTATATAGATGACATTCTTATTTTTTTTGAAAAATATAGACCAACATTTTAAACACCTTCATACCTTTCTAAAGGTTATCAAGATAAATGGGTTAGCAGTAAGAGCCAAAAAGATAAGATATTCCAGACATCGATCAGGTTCTTAGGACATGATCTGTACCAAGGAACTTACAAACCAAATCTGTAGAGCCGTAGAGTTCTCAACCAAATTTCTGGATGAGATATTAGATAAAACGCAGCTGCAAAGGTTCCTAGGTAGCCTAAATTATGTAGCATATTTTACCCCCAATGTTAGACAGGTCTGTGAACCTCTTTACAAATGACTCAAGAAAAACCCCGTCCCTTGGTCAAAAGAACAAACCAAGTCAGTTAAACAGGTCAAAGAGATAGTCCTGAAACTTCCTTGCTTAGGAATTCCGAATCCCAAATCATTCATGCTAGTTGAAATAGATGCCTCTGACATCGACTATGGGGGAATTCTCAAACAAAAAATATCCTCTGAACCTGCTGAACAGTTAGTAAGATTCACATCTGGAGTCTGGAACCAGGCTTAAAAGAATTATAGTACAATCGAAAAGCAAATTTTGTCTATAGTACTATGTATTACAAAGTTTCAAGATGACTTGATTAACAAAGAATGTTTACTCAGGGTCGACTGTAAAGCGGCCAATGACGTTTTACAAAAGGATTTTAAAAACCTTATTTCTAAATAGATTTTTGCTAGATGGCAAGATTTATTATCAAGCTTTGATTTTAAAATCGATTTTATTAAAAGAGAAGACAATTCTCTACCAGATTTCTTAACCAGGGAATTTCTGCAGGGTAACTATGAGACTTAGTTTTCCATGTTCAAGGCCGATGAGGCCTCCATTTCAAATTAAACCAGAAGAGAAAATGAAGCAACCTTTTAAACCAAAAAAAACCCAAAACTCCAAATACCATAGTGCCTAGCTACGAGAATAAATTCTCGGCATTGGTAGAATTTCCCAGTTACAGCGGTACCATTCCGTCTTCTTTAAAGGAGCCAATAACCAGTAAAACAAGAGTTCAGCCTTTCAAGGCTTCCCCCTCAGAACCTTGAATCATATTCAGAGGCATAGAAATTGGTGTAACAGGGTTTTAGAAGCTCTTGTACTCTGATGTTTTCATACTGTTTATCAATTGCCATTATTGGTAGGATCTGGGCTACCATAAATTCCCATTTTGGCATGGGATTGTTGATGCTGGCTTGTACTGCTTCCTTCTTTTGAGGAGTTGCTGGTTTTATTGCCTCTGAATATGATTCAAGGTTCTGCATTTTATAACTGTCCTTTGTCTGTATCTGTGATGCTGAGGGGGAAGCCTTGAAAGGCTGAACTCTTGTTTTACTGGTTATTGGCTCCTTTAAAGGAGACGGAATGGTACCTGTCGATAATCTGGGAAATTCTGCCAATGCTGAGAATTTATTCTCATAGCTAGGCACTATGGTATTTGGAGTTTTGGGTCTTTTTGGTTTAAAAGGTTGCTTCATTTTCTCTTCTGGTTTAATTTGAAATGGAGGCCTCATCGGCCTTGAACCTGGAAAACTAAGTCTCATAGTTACCCTGCAGAAATTCCCTGGTTAAGAAATCTGGTAGAGAATTGTCTTCTCTTTTAATAAAATCGATTTTAAAATCAAAGCTTGATAATAAATCTTGCCATCTGGCAAAAATCTATTTAGAAATAAGGTTTTTAACATCCTTTTGTAAAACGTCTTTGGCCGCTTTACGGTCGACCCTGAGTAAACATTCTTTGTTAATCAAGTCATCTTGAAACTTTGTAATACATAGTACTATAGAAAAAATTTGCTTTTCGATTGTACTATAATTCTTTTAAGCCAGGTTCCAGACTCCAGATGTGAATCTTACTAACTGTTCAACAGGTTCAGAGGATATTTTTTGTTTGAGAATTCCCCCGTAGTCGATGTCAGAGGTATCTGTTTCAACTAGCATAAATGATTTGGGATTCGGAATTCCTAAGCAAGGAAGTTTCTAGACTATCTCTTTGACATGTTTAACTGACTTGGTTTGTTCTTTTGACCAAGGGACGGGGTTTTTCTTGAGTCTTTTGTAAAGAGGTTCACAGACCTGTCTAACATTGGGGATAAAATATGCTACATAATTTAGGTTACCTAGGAACCTTTGCGCTGCGTTTTATCTAATATCTCATCCGAAATTTGGTTGAGAACTCTACTACGCTCTGAGATTTGGTTTGTAAGTTCCTTGGTACGATCATGTCCTAAGAACTTGATCGATGTCTGGAATATCTTTATCTTTTTGGCTCTTACTGCTAACCCATTTATCTTGACAACCTTTAGAAAGGTATGAAGGTGTTTAAAATGTTGGTCTATATTTTTCAAAAAAATAAAAATGTCATCTATATAGACAATAGAGAATAAACTGTATGGGTTGAATATATTGTTCATTATATTCTGAAATTCTGATGGGGAATTTTTAAGCCCAAATGACATAACATTCCATTCGTATTGTCCGAATGGATTATCAAAAGTTGTTTTATACTTATCTTTTTCGTTTACTTGGACTTGCCCTGATTTCATATCGAACTTACTGTAAACATTAGCTTTGTAAGTTCTTTTCAATAAACCTCTTTTATTAGGTTTATCAGGTACCTAATCCATTTTAACACCTGATTAAGGGGCTTATAATTGATTACAAGCCTAGGTGGTCCTCTCTCTTTTTCAGCACTATTATTAACATAAAAGGATGAACAACTCCATGGGGATTTGGAGGATCTAATTATTTTCTTTTGTAGTAAATCATTTATTTCCTTCTTACAATGTTCCATGCGTTCATGGTTCATTTGGATAGGTCTAGCCTTTGTAGGGCTTTCTTCTTCGTTGAAGTTTTCTACATAAGGTAGTTCTACTATATGTTTTTTCCTTTCCCGAAGGCATTGGGTAAATCGAGCAAACCTCCTTTTCTATAAGATTTTGAAAGTTTTTAACCTTCTCTTCTACCTCCGGGTTTTTAAAGTGGATTCCATCCTTTTAATTTGTATATCTTCTTTGAGATAACTAATATGTTTTGTTAAAAGGTTAATATGGAAAATAGTGTTTTTCTTAACAAAATTACTTTCATTTTCTCGAAAGAGGTTTTAGATAAGGAAAAATTATCTCTTTTCCTAAAATGATGGAATAGATGCCATCTATTCTAGCCGTATAAGGTTTTATTGTGGTTGTAAATGGAGTCCCCAAAATAATTTCTTCGTTAATGTCTCTTGCGATGACAAAATCATTAACAAAACAGACTCCATTATTGCAAATATGAACTCTTGAAAGCTTATAATTTATCTTTAACCTTTCACCGTTGGCGGTGTATAATTTGGTAGTACTTTTTTCTAAGTACTTTGTTGGGACTAATCCTTCGGAGATGCAGTTTTGATCTGCACCTGTGTCAAACAATGCTATTTTTTTTAGTACGAAATTCTTATTTATCACAAGTTTGACCGGGATATGATAAATTTGGGCTTTAACTATTAAAATTGTTTTTATCCCTGGATGTTCAGGAGCTGAATGTTCTTCTTCTTCTTCAGAACTGATTTCTGTTACTTCTAAATTTTTAAAGTTTGATATTCCTGGTTCTGAGTGCATATTGCCTAAAGGGTTTAAGTCCTTAATAAGTTTATTTGAAAATGATTCAAGATCTATAGAGCTGAGCCTTTCCTTAACATCTTTTATTTCTTGGTTAAGATGTGCTATCTCTATTTGCAGGTCCTGCAAGATAGTGTCTTACTTTTGGTTTTTAAATTTGTTGAAGACTCCTTTCATATCGAAAGGGACTACTTCTTTCTTATTATCCTTATGATTGAGGACAAGGTGTTTTAATTCTGTTAAATATTTTCTCTTGACATCTTCGTTTTCAATGTGATCTATCATATCAAAGAAGAATTCTTTAGTACTGTTTGAAATGACATTTACTGATTTACTATCACAGGTACAGAAAGTTCCCGTGCAATTACATGGATTAGTGGAGTTACTATTGTCGGAGCTGTACTCGACATTTAGCAACTCTTCATCGCTGTATTCATCAGATTCAGAAGAATTGCTATTGCGTTCCTCAAGGATTGTATATAATTTCTTTTTTACCTCAGAATCTAATTCTAAAAGATTTAACTTATCCTTCTTTTTGTTGGGTTGTTTACATTCATTGGCTCGATGGCCAATTTTGCCATAATTCCAACATTTGTTATTCTTATTAGTGGACTAAGTCTTATCCTTTCAAGATCTTTTAGGTTTTGATATTCTTTTGTATAGTTTATACTTCTTCTTGTGAGAAGTACTCGGCTTATAATTTTTATGCCTTTTTGCAATTTCTTTTGACGGTGCGGTTAACTTAACATAATCGAAATCTTGGCAAAAGTTTCCTAATTCATTTTTGGAGAGATTTCCCTCTCTCTTTAGCTGACTTTTTAGCTTTAGGTCATTGCATAACTCTAAACCTGTGAGGTTTATTAGACTTACTATGTCTCCGTAAGTTAGATGGCTATAAGCGATTTGACCATCAAATTTATTTTTAATGTTTGTCCTTACCTTTTCTGCGAATAGGGAAGGAAAACCACTTATGAATCTTTCTTTCCAATAATCATGATTACAGTCTTCCTTGATCATAACTTTGTTAAAGAAGATGTCTTTATACCATCTAAAGTCATGCAGTTTTGGGCACATTAGATTGTTTAGAACTTCTAAACTCTTGTCTTGAAAGAGTTTAGGTTCTCCTATGAAGTGCTTAACAATACAATACACTAGGGTGTCAGTTGCATCTTCTCGAGTGTCCTGCCCTATTGTTGTGTCAATAGTAACAAC
The DNA here is from genome assembly GCA_034509755.1 of Anisodus tanguticus. Lineage (NCBI taxonomy): Eukaryota > Viridiplantae > Streptophyta > Magnoliopsida > Solanales > Solanaceae > Anisodus > Anisodus tanguticus. The sequence continues at coordinate 18,872,722 of CM067552.1, read as the reverse complement.
TTCTATAATTGTGATAACGTTTAATATGCCTAGCCTATCTTCTTCGGTAAGGTAATTATCCCACCAATTTTTAACATCCCGGTGAATGCGGAGACTAGGACGACCACACATTGTTTATCGGTAGTTCCATTTATTTTATGAACGAGTTATAGCTATGCCCATTTCATGTAATTTACTATAAATCTGACCTTCTGTATGGCCATCTATATTCCATTCGGCAATTTCTCTTCCTGAATGAGAGGTATGAGATAGAAATTAATTCTCATCATATTGCATATCAGGGAATGATGGCCTGTGGTACTAATTCTTTTCATTACTAGTGTAGCATGATAATCTATTAATTTCCATTTCGTTCCTGGAAAGAGTTTTAATACTATCTTTATCCTTCAGAGTGAGGCCGGTTTTACTACCGTCTTTGTCCTTTAAAGTGAGGCCACGTCTTAATCTCTGATTTATTTCATCAAATATTTATTAGTGATTTTGCCTTTATCAGTGAGTTCTGGGTATTACTAGCATTAAATTCTAGTATTTTGAATATCGGGTTAGTTTCATTAATCTTTTGATTCTTAGAGGGCTCTGGTTTTTCTCTCAGGGTCGACTTCTTATCAACTTGACTAAGCTGATTCGAGACTACATATAATAATTGGTTTGTGTAATTATTCTGTTGAATCAATTTATTAATGTCTTTATTATTTGGATCTCCTTGGGAATCCCTTATATCCCTTTTAAATGGAGCAGCCGTGACGACTTCTCCTTCTGTTGGGATACTTATCTTTTCTAAGGGGGTATCTCAGTTTCTACTACCCTTTACCAGTATACCATTTATTCACAAGAGTATTTAATGACCCTTGTTGGTTATCTAATTTACTAGTGATTTGAAACCACCTGAAGAATTCTATGTTACATTTGAGTCTATTCATATCCTTGATCCATTGTTCTCTAAAAGATGATCTTTGGTCTAAGGTATAATTGGAAATGTACCATTTTCTTTTAATAGCATGCTCTGTGCTTTTCCAGAGTTTTCCTATTAACTCAAAGTCTATGTCAAAATTTTCTTTCGACCTGACCATTCCAAGGGATCCTTTTTCTTCGGTTACTATTGGACCCTGCATTTCACTTTCTGTGGGGCTGCTAGGTCTGTTAATAACCCGGGGTTGATATTGGAACTTAGGTATTGTTTTTGTAAAATCAACACCCTTTAATTTTTGTTCTATTTCTACTTCTCCGATACATTCCTCGGAGTTTATGTCTTATGGATATTCCTCCTCCCAGGGTTTGTAAGTGGATGATCTTACAAACGAGTATCTTCTCGAGGAAGATTCAAATCTAGATTTGGATCTTAAGAATTTTAAATCAATATATCCATCTGGGTATTGAATTACTTGTTCAATGTTTTAGCTTTCTGGCTCTAGTTTTTGTTGCGTAATGGCCTCAAAGTGCCATTCATCTTTAGATAATATTTCATCCCACTTAAGCATTCGAGGGACAAAGATGTTGCTATGCTCTTGGTTTGCTAACATAAGCATAGTAGCTCCTTTGTTACTCATTAATTTAGCTTTTGGGGCTAATGTTGTTTTCATTAGCCTATAATATACTCTGTATATTATAGCTATTTATTTAGTGTTAACCTTACTATTCATATTCTTTGTTTTTATATTTAATATTAGCGTATCCATAATATTCTCGGTCATTAATATCGATCGAGTAATTTGGATAACAATTGAAGTATATTGGGCCACGTGCTAAATTACTTTGTAAGACTCCTAACAGAGAGTCGTCAAAGTTTAATAGCCTGGCATCTCTTAATAAGAGACAAATGGGTGTGTCTAAACCTAGGCGATACAAAGGTTTGACCACAACTTGGACAAGTCCTATGTGCAGGAAATTGAATTCCTTTTTATATTTGTTTATATCTTGAGCTGCTAATAGCTTAATAATTTCTTTTGAATTATTTATAGCTATTATAGTCTCACATGTTTTGATATTGTAACTTTTAATAAAGTCAAACTTTCCGGTTTCATAAACTGATTTGAAAGATTCCTTTGGAATATTCCAATTCTGTAAATCTTGTTCTACCCTTGCTATTTTTGAGGTAGACAAATTTTCACTATTTAAAACACTTTGTTTTTCTGCTCTATTCATCATAGTCTTGATCCGTAGATATATTAAGCATAGTTGAACCCCAATCTATCTGCATTTGTTGGATAGATATATTACGATTAATATTGTTTAATTGATGATATAATGCTACTATTTTATCTAAGATTGCTTTCCTAGCAATTTCTCTACTATAATTATCTAGTGACTCGGAGGGTACTAACTTTTGAGTAATAACTTAGTAAGTTTAGAACTTGAGTTCTTTCTTTTAAAAAATTTCTTTTAATTTTTAAATGGGTCCATCTAGCATGATTAGAATTATTTATTCCATAAAATGAAGGATGGATTTTCATTAATTAATTTGTTAATAAATAAGAGAGGTTGTGTTCTAGCAGTGTTGATTCTTCATACTGTTCGACGCTCTATCCTAACCTTAGGGGGTATCCTTTGTTTAATTTCTGACTATTCTTAGTTTAGGTATGGGGTTGGTATTTTCTTTCCTAAGATTTCTTGGCGATGGTTCACTCCGGGTTCGCTCTCCTAGCTACCTCACGGTTGCTACCACGTCAAGCCGTACTTCTATGTGAAGGAAACTAACAACCTTATACTATAGACTAATGATACAAATTTAAACAGAGAGTAACAACTAGGTAAGGATGGAGATGAATAGTAACAAGGTATCAAAAGGACATAACTTCTAGATAATACTGCTCTAGGACAGTAGTATGAGTTTAGCTACTCATGCTTGACAACATGGCTACTCTGGTGTTTGTCTTAGAACATTAATATTCATTTTTGGAAATGGGAGATGATAAATATGGACTTCATAACAGGTCTACCTCGCTCATCCCGAAGGAATGATTCGATTTAGGTGATTATGGATCGACTTACTAAATCAGCCCACTTCTTGTCAGTCAAAATCACAGATTCAACATAGGACTATGCCAAGTTGTATATCCAAAAAAATTGTCAGGCTTCATGGGACCCTAGTTTCCATGATTTCATATCGTAGTGCTCAGTTCATAGCGTCTTTTTGGAAGTCTTTCCAGAAAGGATTGGGTACCAAGGTAAACCTCATCACAACTTTTTATCCTCAGATAGATGTCCAGGTAGAGAGTACTATTCAGACCCTAGATGATATGTTGAGGTCATGTGTTCTCGATTTTAAAGGTAATTGGGATTGTCATTTACCTCTCATTGAATTTTCTTATAATAATAGTTATCATACTAGTATCTAGATGGCACCGTTTGAAGCTCTGTATGGGCGAATGTGTAGATCGTCAATTGGATGGTTCAAAGTTGGTGAAACGAAGTTGTTAGGACCAGAATTAGTCCATTAGTCTATGGAGAAAGTTAAGTTGATTCAGGAGGAATTGAAAATAATTCAGAGTCACCAGAAGTCCTATTCAGATGTGAGGCATAGAGATTTGGAGTTTCAAGTTGATGATTGGGTGCTCTTGAAAGTTTCACCTATGAAAGGTGTCATGAGGTTTGGAAAGAAGGGGAAGCTCAGTCCCATATATATTAGACTATACAGGGTTTTGAGAAGAGTTGGCCAAGTGGTTTATGCGATTGAATTTCCACAAAACTTAATTGTTGTGCATCCAGTATTTCATGTATCCATGTTGAGGAAGTGTGTGAGAGACCCGTCGTTGGTTGTCCCTACAGAATCCATCACCAGTTAGGGATGTCTTGACCTATGAGATAATTCATATGGCTATTTTGGATCGTCAGATTCGAAAGTTGAGGATTAAAGAAGTTGCCTCAGTGAAAGTGTTGTGGAGAAGTTAGAATATTGAAAAGGATACATGGGAAGCCGAAGAGGACATGAAGTCCAGATACCCCCACTTATTCGAGGAACAAGCAAAAAACAAACAAGGTAAACACCCTCAGTATTCATGTCATGTCCCTTGCATATCCATGTCTCATGTATTCAGTACTCATTTTCCATGTCCCCATGTCCATGTTTTCATGTAATCATGCCAGTTCATCACCATGTTTCATATCACGTTTCTTCGCGTTCATGTATTCATGTCATGTACAATCCTATTTTAACCATGATCCATCATTCAAGGACAAATAATTCCAAGGGGGAGATATTGTAACACCTTGTACCTTTAAATTAAGACATATTTATGATTCAGGAGTTATGAGACCAAGACGGAGAGTTTAAGTTGAAAATCTAATTTTAGTTTTGCATACCCAATTATACGCCGAAGTTATACGAACCACACAATTAGGTACGAACCGTCGAATTAGATCGTAAATATTGTTTTTGAAATTTACGAAAACCCAGTAGATTATATGGACCGTCGTTGTCCACCATAATATTTTCCCAACTTAAGGGAGTTACTAGAAAATTCAAGTTGTTGATGGTCATTTTATACGGACCATACTTTCCAGCGTACAAATTATATGGACCGTACAATACGAACGTACATTCCCCGATGTAACAAACAATATAAATACGTAACTTAGTTATAAAAATTAGAATTTCTCCTTCTTTCAAGCCTTAGAATGAAGCTCTCTTCTCTCATCATCTCCATAACTCAAGGTAAGTCTTTTTCATGTAATTCTACGCGATTCTAATCAAGTATGACAAATTCCTAAGTGAATTTAATTATTTCTAACCTAGGGGTTTTAAGATAAACACATCTTAAAGTTTCAAGCTTTGAGTTCTTCTTCAAAGTTCAGACTTCTGTTACAAGTTTTGGGGCAAACAAGGTATGTAAAGTTACTATACACGTGTGAGAATATCGTTGTTGTTCTCCACGCCATGTTTTCCATGAAATTCCATAACTAAAGGTTTTATTTCGAATTCATGATGACCCTAAACTACATATATCACGATATACCATGTTGTATTACTAATTCATTATTATATTCTTGATATTCCATTAAGGTTATTAGGAATCCGTACGTAATCCATGGATACCCATCGCTTTGAATTCCATGGGTTATAAAACATAAGTCAGGAATCAACTTGACTAAGCTGATTCAAGACTACATATAATAATTGGTTTGTGTAATTATTCTGTTGAATCAATTTATTAATGTCTTTATTTTTTGGATCTCCTTAGGAATCCCTTTTAAAGAGCAGCCGTGACGACTTCTCCTTATGTTGGGATACTTATCTTTTCTACGACTTCTCCTTATGTTGGGATACTTATCTTTTCTATGGGGGGTATCTCAGATTCTACTACCCTTTTAGCAGTATACCATTTATTCACAAGAGTATTTTGTGACTCTTGCTGGTTATCTAATTTACCAGTGATTTGAAACCACCTGAAAAATTCTATGTTACATTTGAGTCTATTCATACCCTTGATCCATTGTGCTCTAAAAGATGATCTTTGGTTTAAGGTATAATTGGCAACGTACCAATTTTTTTTAATAGCATGCTCTGGGCTTTTCCAGAGTTTTCCTATTAACTCAAAGTCTATGTCAATTTTTTCTTTCGACCTGACCATTCCAAGCGATCCTTTTTCTTTGGTTACTATAGGACCTTTCCACTGATCATCTCATTATCCATGGGATGGAAAACTCAACAAAGAAGTGCATATTAGAAATTCTTTTTATGATTGTATTATTATTTTCCCATGCTATAATTTTGGGTGACACGTCAATCCATTCAGTATATAAACTCTTCAATGATTGTGGTAGACTATCTACAGATGGACAATAATTAATCTACCATTGCCAGAACCAATTACTAATGTCTTGTTTATAAACTTTAGAACATATTTTTATGAACCAAGAATGTTTCTTAGTTGGATTTTCATAGAGGAAAGTTTTATGAAAACTATCCACATAATCCCAATGATTGAATTTTACCTGAACTTTCTGCTCAGGATGGAAATATTCCCTTTCTTTCATGGTGCTGAATCCCAATCTTGTGGGGTGAATATCTTCTTTATGATAATCTTTGAAAAGTTATAAAATTTTCTGGTATTCATTGGATATTAATGCTGAATTTCAGTTGATCCAGTAGTTGAGAGTATAGTCTCATAGTGCATTCTATACTTATAAGTAAGGATGTGATATGACCCAGTTTCTAGATATCGATCCATTAGTTTCCATGGTTCTTCCTTCCATTGAAGGTCTTTATAATCCAAAATAAGTATAACTTCTTTATGTTCATGTTGCTCATAGGCATTACTATCATCTTGTTCATCTTTGGCAACTTCTGAATAAGAAGGTTGTGAATTATTATCATTTTCCCTAGATTTTATGAAATCCATAAACTGTTGGTATAAAGGACTTTGTTTATCAATGTTAAAAGGTCATGCAAGGCTTTCAAATATAAGTTTTTTATTTCCTATTTGAGCTAGGATATCACCTCGGCCCGTACCTCGACCTCCCTGACCTCTACAATGGTTGGATTGCCTCGCCATGTAGGCCTTATCATTCTGCAAATAAGAAAATTAATTAATATAAGAACTCAAATATTCTCTTGTCTAGAAATCAGGCAAACTATTATCTGTCCCTTTTTTATAATGAATCTCAAAATCAAATGGCGCTAATAAATCTTGCCATCTAGCAAACATCTGTTTAGAAACATCATGTTTGCAGTCTTTGTTAAGCATAAACTTAGCTGATTGGAAATCTATTTTTATTAAAAACTTCTGATTGTATAAATCACCTTGAATTTTAAAACACATTTTACAATTGCTAAGATTTCTTTAGCAACTGTTGAATAATAGTATGCCCCCATAACCAATATTTGAGGCATCCATCTCTATAATCTTTGGCAAGTAGGATTGGCTAATGTAAGACAAGGAAGGTTATGAACCTTTTCCTTAATCCTTTTGACAACTTGAGTATGATTATCTGTCCAAGGTGTAGGAATCATTTTTAGCCGTTCATATAAAATTGGTGTATCCTTTATAAAAGGACTGATATAATCCAGGCTACCCAAAAATCTCTGAAGTTGGGTTTTTTCAGTTATAAAATCTGGAAATTTTGATGAAGATTCAATACCCCTATAAATAGGAATGATTTTTCCTTTTTCGATGTTATGACCCAAAAATCTGACTTTAGTTTGAAAAAGGGCCATTTTTGGTTTTGATATTACCAAACCATTCTGAATATTAATATTCTTGAATAAATCAAGATGTTTGAAATGAATTTCTATATTATTAGAAAAAACTCAAATATCATCGATATAAACAATGATAATATTACTATAAGGCATCAAAATATCATTCATAATATTCTGAAGGTGAATTTTTCAATACAAATGGCATAACATTCTATTCGAATTGCCCAATAGGGACATTGAAAGAAATTTTATATTTATCTGCTTCCGCTATCTGAATCTGCCAATAAACAGATTTTAAATCAAATTTAGAAAATATAATAGCACTATTGAGTCTATCAAGTAAATCTTTTTTATTCGGAATAGGATACCTAATCCATTTCAAAACCTTATTAAGGGGTTTATAATTGATAACGAGTCTACGAACTCCCCTTTCTTGTTCAGTATGTTTATTAACATAGAAGGTCGTTCATGACCAAGGAGAGTTTGAAGGCTTTATCAAACCTTTTTGTAATAGGGAAGCAATTTCATTTTTGCATAATCCAGATATTCAGAATTCATTTGGCATGACCTAGATTTTGTAGGGATATCACCCTCATTAAAGTCATCCTCATAAGGAAGAGAAATAATATTCTTCTTTCTGTCCCAAAAAGCATTAGGATGGTCACTACAAATTTGAAGTGAAAACTGATTTTGTATAAAATCATTTTTTTGACGTAACTTTAGATTTTTCAAAAGTTCATCAATATTCAGAGTATAAATCTCTTTTTTAAAAAAAAAAACTGATTTGTTGATGTTTATGCATCAACCTATCTTTAGTTTCATTTAAAACCCTTGAAAATGGTTTAGTGATAAATGAAAACATAATTGTTTTCCTTGAAAGGTTCCAACTATCCCTTTTTTTTAATCAATTTTTGTAATAGGAAACAGTTTTTGTATAAAAGGTGTTCCCAATATAATTTAGCTTGAAATATCTTTAGCTAAAACAAAACTTTCCGCTTTACAGGTTTTGTTTTTACAAATATAAGCTTCTGATAATTTGAAAGTAATTTGTAATTTTTGTCCATTCACAGATCTTACACTATGAGTAATTTTATGAAAATATGTAGAAGGAATAAGTCCTTCCTGTATACAGTTTACATCTGCTCCGCTATCAACAAGAGCTATAAAATCTTTTTTGAAATTATAATCAATCAAAAGACTTATTTTTATATAAATTTTTTGAGAAGTAATCAATTCCAGGGTTTGTAAAAGGTTTCATGTATGATTACTTGTCTCTGTAAAGATTAAATCATCAAAAGAAGAAAAATCATCCATAGCGGTTGGATCTATAATTTCCTAACCTTTGCCTTCAATATACTGGAAATTATTTTATCCAACGACATATTATGTCTTTTTAATTCTGAATTCACATGTTTGAGATTATCATCTTCTTTTTCCAAATCTCTTGGTGTACTCTTTGTATCTTTCCTTTGCTCAATCATTTGTTTGAGCTCTGACATGGTATATGAACCTGACTTTGCCAAGACCTTTTCTCCTTGTGAAGGTTGTGGAACATTCTGAATCTGGTATATGATTTTCAGCATTATTCTGGATCTTTTATCATTTTCAATAACTCTACTAGGTTATTTTCTATCTTCTGTTAAATGACTAATCTTTAATTCTCTAAACTTTTCATCTAGTAATTTTTCCAATTCAGAAAGTGCTCTGATTTTGAAATATTTTATTTCAGGAGGAGGTTGCACACATGCATGATTCATGTCTATTAGACTAATTATGTAATTTATCAATTTGAGAAATTAATTTCTCTAATCTATCATGTAACTGTACAGTTTGTTCACCTAATATGTTCATATAAACACTAGCATAATTTTGTTGTTTTAGCATGATATTAATATGCTTAGCAGTAATTTGCAAAGTATCATTTTAAAATAATTTTGAAAAAGCTGCAAAATTTAAAACAATATTATCTTTTTCAAAAACAAAAGTTTGCTGGGGAGGTAAAGCAGTTTGAACAATTTCCCCATTTGGTAATTTATAATCTTTTTCTAACACAGAGATATAATCTCCTATATACTTAGCCATAAACCAAAGTACAAAATATATAATCTTGTTGACTTTAGCAAGATCTGTATAAAATTCTTTTTGCAGAGAAGTTCGTTCTTCATTATTAAAGGAAGCAAAAACCCATCATGTCAACAAGATTATCATTTTTCTTGCGGGTGATCCCCGACTAAACTCAATTTTTTGTGATGTATTCATCATGTCACAGGAAAATTTATATCTGACTCAGTTATTTCTGAGTCATCTTCCTGGATACTACAAACTATGTTGTCCTTATCAATTTTGATACTATCAATTCTATTATTAGTAGATTCTCTAATTTGAGAAGTAGATGCTCTTGATGGAGACATTACCACATATTTAACTGGTGACATATAAGAACGATTTGAAAAATCAGATCTAGTAGATCTGGATCTCAAGCTATTAGCATCATTTTTTTCCAGTAAATAATTTGGTTTGGCAAATCTCAATTTAATTGTCCCATATGGGGTCTACTCTATTTCAGTAATATCTAAATTAAAATCATTCTGGGAGGAGCAGCTCCCTCTATGACACACTCTTTGGGAAAATCAATTTCATCCCATTTGACAGGTCTTCTTGTTGCAATCTTGGATTTACCAAAATTTGTTTCTATTAAAATAGTCTCATTTTAAAAATCCACGATCTTACACATATGATTCATAGTGTATATGGTTTAAAATATATTCGATAACTAATACATATAACCTCAGTTTTTGGCATATAATCATACCCATGTAATTTTATGCTTAACATTAAAGCATTCAAGGAATTCTCATACTGCAAGGATACCTGCAAGTTAGGATAACCATTAAAATATACAGGACCATAAGCCAAACTGGTTTGAATAGTCCTTATTTGAGATTTTTTCCAGTTTTGGTTCCTGCCATCTCTTAAAGCTGCTATAAAGCTTTCAGTTAAGCCTCTTAATGTAAGTGGCTTAAAAGAAACCAGTACTAACACAGTATGCATAAATCTATGGGTTTCCCTACAAGGGGCAATATCACTATCATTTAGTAGTTTAAAGGTAGCATGATCTCTATCCACAGTGATGGTCTCTTCAGTAGTTGTAACAACTTGTTTGAAACGTAATTTCTCAAAAGTATCCATTTGATATATTAATCTGGGTTGGATCTTTGGAATAGTCCACCTATTAAGTAGATTTAAGTGTTGAGGTATATCATATTCCTCTTTTTACTATTTTTAACAGTATTTTTGTTCCTGATGATATTCATCATTCCAAAAGAGTGTTGAACATATGTTACCTATTACTACATGAATACCATGACTCTGATACCAAAATCGGTGGAAAGGATCACAAAGAGGGCTCTATCAGAGGAACTTTTAAAGGGTCAATAACCCTAGCATAAAGGTTGTCTTAACTCAGAACCGAACAAAAATGCCCTAACGCCACCATGGCTCAGCGGGCTACAACATGATCATCAGCCCGAGCTTCAGACATTCCGTCTGGGTGATTCTCTGTCCGACCTTAGTACCTCCTTACATGAATCATCAACTAATTAAAGCATTAGTATCATGATTCTCATTAGTCTAGTGCAACATAGTTCAACACGGTATTTAACCTTTCATTTAGGCTAAATATGAATATAGATTAAAAATAATAATAAAACAAAATGTAAAATTACCTAAGTTCCTGAGGTTGTGCTCAGTAGAAAAGATTGATAGCAAAATTCAAATTATTATTTAGTAGAGAGTTTTTACAAAGTAGAGAGGGATGGCAGAAAGCCTGCCTTTGAACTAAACTTAAGGATCCTTATATAATGAATCCTGTTTATAAACTTTAGAACATATTTTTATGAACCAAGAATGTTTGTTATTTGGATTTTCATAGAAGAAAGTTTTATGAAAACTGTCCACATAATCCCAATAATTGAATTTTACCTGAACATTATGCTCGGGATAGAAATATTCCCTATCTTTCATGGTGCTGAATCCTCAATCTTCTGGGGTTAATATCTTCTTTATGATAATCTTGGAAAAGTTATAAACTTTAATGGTATTCATTGGATAGTAATGTTGAATTTCAATTGATCCAGTAGTTGAGAGTATAGTCTCATAGTGCATTCTTGACTTATAAATAAGGATGTGATATGACCCTGCTTCTAGATACCGTTCCATTAGTTTCCACGGTTCTTCCTTCCATTGAAGGTCTTTATAATCCAAAAGAAGTATAACTTCTTTATGTTCATGTTGCTCATAGGCATTACTATTATCTTGTTCATCATTGACAACTTCTGAATAAGAAGGTTGTGAATTATTATCCTTTTCCCTAGATTTTATGAAATCCATAAACTATTAGTATAAAGGACTTTGTTTATCAATGTTAAAAGGTCATGCAAGGCTTTCAACTATAAGCTTTTTATTTCCTATTTGAGCTAGGATATCACCTCAGCCCGTACCTCGACCTCCCCGACCTCTATAATGGTTGGGATTACCTCGCCATGTAGGCCTTATCATTCTGCAAATAAGCAAATCAATTAAGTTAAGAACTCAAATATTCTCTTGTCCAGAAATCAGGTAAACTATTATCTGTCCCTTTTTTATAATGAATCTCAAAATCAAATGGCGCTAATAAAGCTTGCCATCTAGAAAACATCTGTTTAGAAACATCATGTTTGCAGTCTTTGTTAAACATAAACTTAGCTGATTGGCAATCTGTTTATATTAAAAACTTCTGATTGTATAAATCACCTTGAATTTTAAAACACATTTTACAATTGCTAAGATTTCTTTAGCAACTGTTGAATAATTTTCCTGACTAGGATTCCATTTGCCAGAATAAAATTGTATCAAATAATCCTGCTTATTAACTGGAGAGTATTGCTTTAGTATTCCCCCATAACCAATATTTGAGGCATCCGTCTCTATAATCTTTGGCCAAGTAGGATTGGCTAATGTAAGGCAAGGAATGTTATAAACCTTTTCTTTAATTCTTTTGACAACTTGAGTATGATTATCTGTCCAAGGTGTAGGAATCTTTTTTAGCCGTTCATATAAAATGGTTGTATCATTTGCAAAATCATTTATAAAAGGACTAATAGAATTCAGGCTACCCAAAAAATCATTGAAGTTGGGTTTTATCAGTTATAACATCTGGAAATTTTGATGCAAATTCAATACTCGTATAAATAGGAGTGATTTTTCCTTTTTCGATGATATGACCCAAAGATCTGACTTTAGTTTGAAAAAGGGCCATTTTTGTTTTTGATATAACCAAACCATTCTGAATAATAATCTTCTTGAATAAATCAAGATGTTTGAAATAAATTTCTATATTATTAGTAAAAACTAAAATATCATCGATATAAACAATGATAAAATTACTATAAGGCATCAAAATATCATTCATAATATTCTGAAGGGGAATTTTTCAATCCAAATGGCATAACATTCCATTCGTATTTCCCAATATGGACATTGAAAGCAGTTTTATATTTATCTGCTTCCGCTATATGAATCTGCCAATAACCAAATTTTAAATCAAATTTAGAAAATATAATAGCGTTATTGAGTCTATCAAGTAAATCCTTTTTATTAGGAATAGGATACCTAATCCAATTCAAAATCTTATTACGGGGTTTATAATTGATAACGAGTCTAGCAACTCCCCTTTCTTGTTCAACATGTTTGTTAACATAGAAGACCGTGCATGACCAAGGAGATTTTGAAGGCTTTATCAAACCCTTTTGTAATAGAGAAGCAATTTGTTTTTTGCATAATTCCAGATATTCGGAATTTATTTGGCATGGACTATATTTTTGTAGGGATGTCACCTGCATTAAAGTCATCCTCATATGGAATAGAAATAATATGCTTCTTTCTATCCCAAAAAGCATTAGGATGGTCACCACAAATTTGAAGTCAAAACTGATTTTGTATAAAATCATTTTTTTGACGTAACTTTAGATTTTTCAAAAGTTCGTCAATATTCAGAGTTTAAATCTCTTATTTTAAAAAAACTGATTTGTTGATGTTTATGCATCAACCTATCTTTAATTTCATTTAAAACCCTTGAAAATGGTTTAGTGATAAATGAAAACATAATTGGTTTTCCTTGAAAGGTTCCAACTATTCCTTTTTTTATATCAATTTTTGTTATAGGAAACAATTTTTGTATAAAAGGTGTTCCCAATATAATTTAGCTTGAAATATCTTTAACTAAAACAAAACTTTCCGCTTTACAGGCTTTGCTTTTACAAATATAAGCTATTGCTAATTTAAAAGTAATTTGTAATTTTTGTCCATTCTATGAGTAGTTTTATGAAAATATGTAGAAGGAATAAGTCCTTCCTGTATACAGTTTACATCTGCTCCGCTATCAACAAGAGAAATAAAATGTTTTTTGAAATTATAATCAATCAAAAGACTTATTGTTATATAAATTTTTTGAGAAGTAATTAATTCCAGGGTTTGTAAAAGATTTCATGTATCATTACATGTCTCTGCAAAGATTAAATCATCAAAAGAAGAAAAATCATCCATAGTGGTTGGATCTATAATTTCCTAACATTTGCCTTCAATATACTGGAAATTATTTTATCCAACGACATATTATGTCTTTTTAATTCTGAAATCTCATGTTTGAGATTATCAACTTCTTTTTCCAAATCTGTTGGTGTACTCTTTGTACCTTTCCTTTGCTCAATCATCTGTTTGAGCTCTGACATGGTATATGAACCTGACTTTGACAAGACCTTCTCTCCTTGTGAAGGTTGTGGAACATTCTGAATTTGGTTTATGATTTTCAGCATTATTTCTGGATCTTTTATCATTTTCAATAACTCTACTAGGTTATTTTCCATCTTTTGTTAAATGACAAATCTTTAATTCTCTAAACTTATCATCTAGTAATTTTTCCAATTCAGAAAGTGCTCTAATTTTGAAATATTTTATTTCATGAGGAGGCTGCACACATGCATTATTCATGTCTATTAGAATACTTATGTAATTTATCAATTTGAGAAATCAATTTCTCTAATCTATCATGTAACTGCACAATTTGTTCACCTAATATGTTCATATAAATACTAGCATAATTTTGTTGTTTTAGCATGATATTAATATGCTTAGCATTAATTTGCAAAGTATCATTTTAAAATAATTTTGAAAAAGCTGCAAAATGTAAAACATTATTATCTTTTTCAATAACAAAAGTTTGCTGGGAGATAAAGCAGTTTGAACAATTTCCCCATTTGGTAATTTATAATCTTTTTCTAACACAGAGATATAATCTCCTATATACTTAGCCATAAACCAAAGTACAAAAGATATAATCTTGTTGACTTTAGCAAGATCTGTATAAAATTATTTTTGCAAAGAAGTTCGTTCTTCATTATTAAAGGAAGCAAAAACCCATCTTTTAAAAGGCTCCCATCTAGGTTTAACGAAATCCTCACTTATCATTTTTCTTGCGGGTGATCCCCGACTAAAATCAATTTTTTGTGATGTATTCATCATGTCACAGGAAAATTTATATCTGACTCAGTTATTTCTGAGTCATCTTCCTGGATACCACAAACTATGTTGTCCTTATCAATTCTATTATCAGTATATTCTCTAATTTGAGAAGTAGATGCTCTTGATGGAGACCTTACCACATATTTAACTGGTGACATATAAGAACGATTTGAAAAATCAGATCTAGTAGATCTGGATCTCAAACTATTAGCATCATTTTTTTCTTGTAAATAATTTGGTTCGGCAAATCTCAATTTAATGGTCCCATCTGGGGTCTGCTCTATTTCAGTAATATCTAAATGAAAGTCATTCTGGGAGGAGCAGCTCCCTCTATGACACACTCTTTGGGAAAATCAATTTAATCGCATTTGATAGGTCTTCTTGTTGCAATCTTGGATTTACCAAAATTAGTTTCTATTAAAATAGTCTCATTTTAAAAATACACGATCTTACAAATATGATTCATAGTGTATATGGTTTAAAATATATTCGATAACAAATACATATAACCTCAATTTTCGGCATATAATCATACCCATGTAATTTTATGCTTAATATTAAAGCATTAAAGGAATTCTCATCCTGCAAGTTAGGATAATCATTAAAATATACAGAACCATAAGCCAAACTAGTTTGAATAGTCCTTATTTGAGATTTTTTCCAGTTTTGGTTCCTGCCATCTTTTAAAGCTGCTCTAAAGCTTTCAGGTAAGCCTTTTAATGTAAGTGGCTTAAAAGAAACCTGTACTAACACAATATGCATAAATCTATGGGTTTACCTACAAGGGGCAATATCACTATCATTTAGTAGTTTAAAGGTAGCATAATCGCTATCCACAGTGATGGTCTCTTCAGTAGCTGTAACAACTTGTTTGTAACGTAATTTCTCAAAAGTATCCATTTGATATATTAATCTGGGTTGGATCTTTGGAATAGTCCACCTATTAAGTAGATTTAAGTGTTAAGGTATATCATATTCCTCTTTTTACTATTTTTAATAGTATTTTTGTTCCTGATGATATTCATCATTCCAAAAGAGTGTTGAACATATGTTACCTATTACTACATGAATACCATGGCTCTGATACCACCATGGCTCAGCGGGTTTCAACATGATCATCAGCCCGAGCTTCAGACATTTTGTCTGGGTGATTCTCTGCCCGACCATAGTACCTCCTCACATGAATCATCAACTAATTAAAGCATTAGTATCATGATTCTCAGTAGTCTAGTGCAACATAGTTCAACACGGTATTTAACATTTCATTTAGGCTAATTATGAATATAAATTAAAAATAATAATAAAACAAAATGTAAAATTACCTAAGTTCCTGAGGTTGTGCTCAGTAGAACAGATTGATAGCAAACTTCAACTTATTATTTAGTAGAGAGATTTAACAAAGTAGAGAGAGGGATGGCGGAAAGCCTGCCTTTGATGTAAACTTAAGGATCCTTATGTAATGAATCCTGTTTATAAACTTTAGAACATATTTTTATGAACCAAGAATGTTTCTTATTTGGATTTTCATAGAGGAAAGTTTTATGAAAACTGTCCACATAATCCCAATAATTGAATTTTACCTGAACTTTATGCTCAGGATAGAAATATTCCCTTTCTTTCATGGTCCTGAATCCTCAATCTTCTGGGGTGAATATCTTCTTTATGATAATCTTGGAAAAGTTATAAACTTTAATGGTATTCATTGGATAGTAATGCTGAATTTCAGTTGATCCAGTAGTTGAGAGTATAGTCTCATGGTGCATTCTTGACATATAAGTAAGGATGTGATATGACCCAATTTCCAGATACCGTTCCATTAGTTTCCACGGTTCTTCCTTCCATTGAAGGTCTTTATAATCCAAAAGAAGTATAACTTTTTTATGTTCATGTTGCTCATAGGCATTACTATCATCTTGTTCATCATTGGCAACTTCTGAATAAGAAGGTTGTGAATTATTATCCTTTTCCTAGATTTTATGAAATCCATAAACTGTTGGTATAAAGGACTTTATTTATCAATGTTAAAAGTGTTGGAAATTTGGCTTTGGCTGGAGTTGCGTCCGACCAACTTTAACGGCTTAAACACTAGTGTTACGCATGTTGGAGAATCCTGTTCTTCACACGTGCATAATATACTAAGTAAGTAGATAACCATAGGGCCAAGGATCGTCAAATTTCGTTGATAAATGAAAGAGATATTGGTCCACAAAGTGAGGTGTTTGAAGCATGGAAAAGTGTGGTATTGAGATCAATTAGCCCTCATAGGTGGAGGAAGAAAGAATTGTTTTGTTTATAAGTTTCAAAGTTGGCTTGGGGTTTGGGACCCCAAGGGGTATCCCATGTGTTTAAAAGAGGGAGGACCTAGATGTGCTTCGGTTCGAGGAAAGCCCACACATGTGCCGCCGCCGCCCACCCGTTCGGTTCGGGTCCGAGTCCGAGTCGTGGGCTGTGGGCTGGGCTTCTTCTGATATTATCTTTTTGGACCAGAATTCTTTCATATGTACAGTTTGGACCAGAATTCTTTCATATGTCAGATTGGGCAGAGAACAGAACGTCAACATCACTCAATTTAGCCATTTATTTTGGTTGAATTACTCTTCCTAAATGCCATCCGTTGCACATCAAATTCACCATTTATTTTGGTGAATTACTACCTCCATAATTTCCATTACTTGGCCGGTAATGGCACTTATATGGGCAGTTCATGAGCCTCTCCTTCAACTATATAAAGGACCCTTTGTCACCATTGTTGAGGTACACGAAAAACACACAAGCAGACACACATAAACAGAAACAGAAATCAGTGTTCCTACTACCTTCCAACATCATTTCATTACTCAAAATTCTTCACGGTAACACTTGAGTTTCCTTTGCTCATTTGTTCACTTGTTGTTTTATCTTGGGAGACAATTGTCCTGGACGTAGAAAGGATACATACGGGGCAATATTGTCTTAAATACAGAGTGCAAACAATCGACTCAACATATCAAAAATTATTCCAGTTTATTCTTCAAGTTCTGTGTAATTTTCAGTTTGTTGTTGAATTGTAATTTCAGTTCTTGTAATACTTAGCAGTTACTTGTAATTTTCCGTTTCCTGCACCTTTGTAACCAACAAGTTTAAGACAATATTTGCTTACTGTAACTGCTGCAACATGGCTGGAAACATCTCTGATTCTACTGTCGCTGCCACTCAAAGCAACAATGCTGCCTTCTCCGCTACTGCCGCTACTGTCCAAGGCAGCAACTCTGCTGCCTTGACTGCTACTGCCGCTACTGTCCAAGGCAATAACTTTACTGCCTTCCCCGCTACTGCTCCATCCTCTGCCTTCCACCATGATCGCCCTGAAAATTCATGGGCTCAAACTTTAAGAGATGGCAGCAGAAGATGTTGTTCTACTTAACAGTTATGGGCATGGCCCAGTTCCTAATGGAAGATCCTCCACAAGATGGAGATGAAATGGACTCTTTTCCTAATGAAATGGGTGAAGGGGGCCTTGGTATCCATGTCATTAATGGCATGAAGATGGTTCTTGATGCATGGAATCATAGCGATTTCATGTGTAAGAATTACATACTGAACTGCTTGGCAGACCCTCTCTACACGGTCTATTGCACCGTTGGTACTGCCAAAGAGCTATGGGAAAAACTGCAAAAGAAGTACAACGCACAAGATGCGGGTACTAAGAAGTTCATCGTTGGGAAATTTCTAAAATTCCAAATGGTGGATAGTAAGACAGTGATGTCCCAAGTCCATGAATTCCAAATGATTTTACATCACCTGGATTTGGAAGTAATGAAACCAAATGAGCAGTTTTTGGTTGCATCGCTGATTGAAAAGTTGCCTCCTTCGTGGAATGAGTTTATGAGTTACTTGAAACTCAAGACAAATGAGATGACCTTTGAAGAGCTTGTTATCAAACTCCAAATCTAGGAAGATAACAAGAAGGCCTTTCTTAGGGGTAAACAACCTGCTGAGTCAAAGGTAAATCTGATTGAGGCCAAAGGGAACTCAAGCAAGAAGCGGAAGTTCCAGAAAGACGGCAAGGCCCACGCAGCGGAGATGTTCAGAGGTAACTGTCACCACTGTGGGAAACCTGGTCATAAGATCAAGGAATGTCGCAAGCTCAAGACTGAGCAACAATAGAAAGCCAAGGCTAAAGTCAAGGCACATGCTAACATTGTCAAGGACACGGTCCTGGATGACATGATTGAGGAGTTCTCGGCAGTGGTGCTAGAAGCCAACCTGGTTGAGAATCCGATGCAGTGGTAGATGGACACAGGTGCTACCAGACACATCTGTTCCAACAGAGATGCCTTCTCCACGTACACACCAGTCACCGACAAGAAGCTATTCATGGGCAACAACGCTTCCTCTTACGTGCTGGGGGTAGGAAAGGTGGTCCTGAAGATGACTTCCGGAAATGAGCTCACTCTGAAGGAAGTGATGCATGTCCTAGAGATTAGAAGAAATTTAATTTCTCTACTTTTATTGGTTAATGCTGGTTTTAGGCTAGTGTTTGAATCCAATAAGTTTGTACTCACTAAGAATGACACTTTGTGGGGAGAGGCTTCGTCTGTGAAGGCCTCTTCAAAGTAAATGCCATGTCTGTAATGCGTCCAAGTAATAACGTTGAACCTTCTTCTTATTTGCTTGAGTCTTCTAATTTATGGCATCATAGATTAGGACACGTTAACTACAAGTCTATCCAAAGGCTGGTAAAGATGGAGTTGTTGCCGTCTATCGACGTAAACCCTCAACATAAGTGTGAGGTGTGCGTAGAGGCAAAACTCAGCAAGCTTTCTTTTCGATCCGTCGAAAGGAATACCGCTCCTCTAGAACTTATTCACACATATATATGTGATTTGAAGTTCGCACAAACTAGAGGGGGGATCAAGTACTTTGTGACATTCATTGATGATAGCACAAGGTATTGTTACCTTTACTTGTTGAAAAGTAAGGATGAAGCGTTCCGACGTTACAAAGCAGAAGTTGAGAACCAACTAAGCCTATGGATTAAATCCATTCGTAGCGATAGAGGGGGAGAATATGTAGCGCCATTTGAGGAATACTGTGCCCAAGAAGGCATTGTTCATCAAACGATGGCTCCATACTCACCTCAATCGAACGGTGTGGCGGAATGTAAGAACCGCACATTGAAGGAAATGATGAATGCATTGCTCATCAATCTGGTCTTCCCCAAAATATGTGGGGAGAAGCCGTCCTTACCGCTAATACGATTCTTAACAGAGTCCCACATAAGGTTAAGGACAAAACTCCATATGAATCATGGAAGGGAAAGAAACCCACCTATAAATATTTTAAGGTGTGGGGTTGTTTGGCAAAGGTTGAAGTACCCAAGCCAAAGCAGGTCAAGATTGGGCCTAAGACTGTAGATTGCATATTCATCGAATATGAAAATAACAGTAGTACTTATCGCTTCTTAGTGCATAAGTTAGATATTCCAGATATCCACCAGGGTACAATCATGGAATCAAGGAATGCTCTATTCTTTGAAGGTACCTTTCCTAGAAAGGAAAAAGACATAACCTCTCACAAACAAAGTTATGAACAAAGCTCTCATGAACCGGGAGTCGTTGATGGCCCAGATCTAGATGGTTCAGATCTAGCGGATCTCGAGGTGGGTTAACATCCGGAATCTAGTGTTCCAGATTCTCAGAACTTGGAGACTCCAGAGATGGATCTAAGGTAAAGTAAAAGGGCCAGGAAGGATAAATCCTTCGGTCCTGACTTTGTAGCTTATATGGTTAATGATGAACCAAGGACAATTGATAAGGCGTTGTCAACTCCAGAAGCACCGCTCTGGAAAGAAGCTATTGAGAGTGAAATAGGCACCATTCTGCATAACCATACTTGGGAATTGGTTGATCTTCCTCCGGGAAGTAAACCGTTGGGTTGTAAATGGATACTCAAATGGAAATATAAAGCAGATAGGTATATAGATAAGTACAAGGCCAGGTTGGTAGTCAAGGTCTATCGGCAGACAGAAGGTTTTGACTACTTTGACACATACTCCCCGATATCCCGGATGACATCCATATGGGTATTCATTGTGATCGCAGCTTTGCGTGACCTTGAGATACATCAAATATATGTCAAGACAGCCTTCCTAAACGGTGATTTGGAATAAGAAATTTATATGGACCAACCCGAGGGGTATGTGGTTCAAGGGCAAGAGAAGAAAGTCTGTCGGCTTGTCAAATCTCTGTACGGGCTGAAACAAGCCCCGAAGCAATGGCATGAAAAATTTGATAGTACTCTACTATCGAAGGGTTTCACCATTAATGAGTGTGATAAATATGTCTACAAGAAAGCTAACTCTGACTCATTTGTTATGATATGCCTGTATGTAGACGACATGTTGATCACATGAAGCAGTCCTAGGGTAATCCTAGAGACTAAGAACATGTTGAAACAATGCTTCGACATAAAGGATATGGGTATCACAGATGTCATCTTAGGGATAAAAATCTCTAAGACGTCTGACAGACTGGTCTTATCTCAGTCTCACTACATCGAGGATGTTTTGAGAAAGTTTAAGATGTTAGACAGTTCACCGATAAAGTCACCAATGGATACAAATCAAAAGCTTGATAAAAATATTGGTGAACCTATATACCAGGAGCGATATGCATAGGTGATCGGTAGTTTGATGTAAATAACAAACTACACCCGACCTGATATTGCTTATGCAATCAATAAGTTGGCTAGGTTTACCCGTAATCCGAGTGATGATCACTGGAAGGCGTTGAATCGGGTATTACAATACCTGAAATATACGTTAACTTTCGGGTTACACTATTCGAGATATCCAGCTGTACTAGAGGGGTACAGTGATGTAAACTGGATATCTGATATAGAGAACAACAAGTCCACCAGTGGGTATGTATTTACAATTGGTGGTGGGGCTGTGTGTTGGAAATCCTATAAGCAAACTTGCATCGCCCGATCCACAATGGAATTGGAGTTTATCGCTTTAGACAAAACAGGAGAAGAAGCTGAGTGACTTCATGACTTCTTAGAGGATGTTCCGTATTGGAACAAACTCGTACCTTCGGTAATGATCCACTGCGACAGCCAGTTAGCTCTAGGAAGGGCACGGAATACTATGTACAACAACAAGTCTCGTCATATTTGACAGAGGCATAAAAACGTTAGGCAGCTGATCACCACGGGTATAATATCCATTGATTACATTAAGTCAAAGGATAATATAGCAGACCCATTGACAAAGGGCTTACCCAAGGATTAGATGGTCTGCCTGTCTAGGGGAATGTGCTTAAAACCCAAAGAATAAGGACCAATACGGTGGTAACCCAACCTTACTAACTGGAGATCCCAGTAATTTGGTTCAATGGGAAAACTAAGCTGTAAAGGTTCAGTTGATCACTTCAGTGGAAGCATGAGCACTTCGGATAGTGATTTCTGTAAGGAAACACCAAATCCAAAGTCGTTCCCGCAATAGATGTTAAGTGCTATCTGCAGTATGGGTAAAGGTTATGTTTTCAAAACCTTTAATGATCCTCAACAGTTGAGGTTAGGTTTTGGGAAACTTTTAATAGTTCCTAACACTTGTGAAGTGGGGTATAGCAGGATACCTTGTAGGAGACCACCTATTTATGTGCGAGGATGGGCCGCCTCAAATGAACGCACTTAAGAATCCAAGAAGTTGTCCATGGCCACAACGGACAATACATTACGAAGAAGAGAGTAAGGGAATTTGTTGTGATGGTACTATTGACTTGGCTTACACTAAACACTGACGGTTCAAGACATCACGTTCACCGCGAGTAAGTAAGTCCGATGGTATTTAATTATGGAATGTTCAAAGCTGAAGCTACCTCTCCTTATGCAACATCGGTCCGCTGAAATATTGCTGGAATGAAAAGGCACCAAGTGAGTGCGCAAAAATCTCTTTCAAGAGGGCATTATCACTATCATTTAAGTGGCTTAAAAGAAACCCGTACTAATGTAATATACATAAATCTATAGGTTTCCCTACAAGGGGCAATATCACTATCATTTAGTAATTTAAAGGTAGCATGATCGCTATCCATAGAGATGGTCTCTTCAGTAGTTGTAACAACTTGTTTGAAACGTAATTTCTCAAAAGTATCCATTTGATATATTAACCTGGGTTGGATCTTTGGAATAGTCCACATATTATGTAGATTTAAGTGATGAGGTATATCATATTCCTCTTTTTACTATTTTTAACAGTTTTTTGTTCCTGATGATATTCATCATTCCAAAAGAGTGTTGAACATATGTTACCTATTACTACATGAATACCATGGCTCTGATACCAAAATCGACGAAAGGGATCACAGAGAGGGCACTATCAGAGGAACTTTTAAAGGGTCAATAACCCTGGCATATAGGTTGTCTTAACTCAGAACAGATAAAAAAATGCCCTAACGCCACCATGGCTCAGCGGGATACAACATGATCATCAGCCCGAGCTTCAGAAATTCCGTCTGGGTCATTCTCTGCCCGACCTTAATACCTCCTCACATGAATCGTCAACTAATTAAAGCATTAGTATCATGATTCTCAGTAGTCTAGTGCAACATAGTTCAACACGATATTTTACCCTTCATTTAGGCTAAATATGAATATAAATTAAAAAAATAATAAAACAAAATGTAAAATTACCTAAGTTCCTGAGGTTGTGCTCAGTAGAAAAGATTGATAGCAAACTTCAAATCATTATTTAGTAGAGAGTTTTTACAAAGTAGAGAGAGGGATGGCGGAAAGCCTGCCTTTGAACTAAACTTAAGGATCCTTATATAATGAATCCTGTTTATAAACTTTAGAACATATTTTTATGAACCAAGAATGTTTCTTATTTGGATTTTCATAAAGGAAAGTTTTATGAAAACTGTCCACAAAATCCCTTTCTTTCATGGTGTTGAATCCTCAATCTTCTGGGGTGAATATCTTCTTTATGATAATCTTTGAAAAGTTATAAAATTTAATGGTATTCATTGGATAGTAATGCTGAATTTCTGTTGATCCAGTAGATGAGAGTATAGTCTCATAGTGCATTCTATACTTATAAGTAAGGATGTGATATGACCCAATTTCTAGATACCGATCCATTAGTTTCCACGGTTCTTCCTTCCATTTAAGGTCTTTATAATCCAAAAGAAGTATAACTTCTTTATGTTCATGTTGCTCATAGGCATTACTATCATCTTGTTCATCATTGGCAACTTCTGAATAAGAAGGTTGTCAATTATTATCCTTTTCCCTAGATTTTATGAAATCCATAAACAGTTGGTATAAAGGACTTTGTTTATCAATGTTAAAAGGTCATGCAAGGCTTTCAACTATAAGTTTTTTGTTTCCTATTTGAGCTAGGATATCACCTCGGCCAGTACCTCGACCTCCCCGACCTCTACAATGGTTGGGATTGCCTCGCCATGTAGGCCTTATCATTCTGCAAATAAGAAAATAAATTAAGTTAAGAACTCAAATATTCTCTTGTCCAGAAATCAGGCAAACTATTATCTGTCCCTTTTTTATAATAAATCTCAAAATCAAATGGCGCTAATAAAGCTTGCCATCTAGCAAACATCTGTTTAGAAACATCATGTTTGCAGTCTTTGTTAAACATAAACTTAGCTGATTGGCAATCTATTTTTATTAAAAACTTCTGATTGTATAAATCACCTTGAACTTTAAAACACATTTTACAATTGCTAAGATTTCTTTAGCAACTGTTGAATAGTTTTTCTGACTAGGATTCCATTTGCCAGAATAAAATTGTATCAAATACTCCTGCTTATTAACTGGAGAGTATTGCTTTAGTATGCCCCCATAGCCAATATTTGAGGCATCCGTCTCTATAATCTTTGGCCAAGTAGGATTGGCTAATGTAGGACAAGGAAGGTTATGAACATTTCTTTAATTCTTTTGACAACTTGAGTATGATTATCTGTCCAAGGTGTAGGAATCTTTTTTAGCCGTTCATATACAATGGTTGTATCATTTGCTAAATCATTTATAAAAGGACCGATATAATTCAGGCTACCCAAAAATCTTTGAAGTTGGGTTTTATCAGTTATAACATCTGGAAATTTTGATGCAAATTCAATACTCCTATAAATAGGAATGATTTTTCCTTTTTCGATGATATGACCCAAAAAACTGACTTTAGTTTTAAAAAGGGATATTTTTGGTTTTGATATTACCAAACCATTCTGAATAATAATCTTCTTGAATAAATCAAGATGTTTGAAATGAATTGCTATATTCTTAGTAAAAACTAAAATATCATCAATATAAACAATGATAAAATTACTATAAGGCATCAAAATATCATTCATAATATTCTGAAGGGGGATTTTTCAATCCAAATGGCATAACATATTCGAATTTCCTAATATGGACATTGAAAGCAGTTTTATATTTATCTTCTTCCGCTATATGAATCTGCCAATAACCAAATTTTAAATCAAATTTAGAAAATATAATAGCATTATTGAGTCTATCAAGTAAATTATTTTTATTAGGAAGAGGATACCCAATCCATCTCAAAATCTTATTAAGGGGTTTAAAATTGATAACGAGTCTAGGAACTCCCCTTTCTTGTTCAACATGTTTATTAACATAGAAGTCCATACACGACCAAGAAGATTTTGAGGGCTTTAGCAAACCCTTTTGTAATAGAGAAGCAATTTGTTTTTTTGCATAATTCCAGATATTCAGAATTTATTTTGCATGTCCTCGATTTTGTTGGGATATCACCCTCATTAAAGACATCCTCATAAGGAAGAGAAATAATATGCTTCTTTCTATCCCGAAAAGCATTAGGATGGTCACTACAAATTTAAAGTGAAAACTGATTTTGTATAAAATCATTTTTTTGACGTAACTTTGAATTTTTCCAAATTTCGTCAATATTCAGAGTATAAATCTCTTGTTTTAAAAAACTAATTTGTTGATGTTTATGCATCAACCTATCTTTAATTTCATTTAAAACCCTTGAAAATGGTTTAGTGATAAATGAAAACATAATTGGTTTTCCTTGAAAGGTTCCAACTATCCCTTTTTTTTTTATCAATTTTTGTAATAGGAAACAGTTTTTGTATAAAAGGTGTTCCCAATATAATTTAGCTTGAAATATCTTTAACAAAGACAAAACTTTCCGCTTTACAGGTTTTGTTTTTACAAATATAAGTTTTTGATAATTTAAAATTAATTTGTTATTTTTGTCCATTCACAGATCTTACACTGTGTGTAGTTTTATGAAAATATGTAGAAGGAATAAGTCCTTCCTGTATACAGTTTACATCTGCTCCGCTATCAACAAGAGCAATAAAATCTTTTTTGAAATTATAATCAATCAAAAGACTTATTTTTATATAATTTTTTTGAGAAGTAATCAATTCCAGGATTTGTAAAAGGTATCATGTATCATTACTTGTCTCCGCAAAGATTAAATCATCAAAAGAAGAAAAATCATCCATAGTGGTTGGATCTATAATGTCCTAACCTTTGCCTTCAATATACTGGAAATTATTTTATCCAACGACATATTATGTCTTTTTAATTCAGAAATCTCATGTTTGAGATTATCAACTTCTTTTTCCAAATCTCTTGGTGTACTCTTTGTACCTTTCCTTTGCTCAATCATTTGTTTGAGCTCTGACATGGTATATGAACCTGACTTTGCCAAGACCTTCTCTCCTTGTGAGGGTTGTGGAACATTCTGAATCTGGTATATGATTTTCAGCATTATTCTGGATCTTTTATCATTTTCAATAACTCTACTAGGTTATTTTCTATCTTTTGTTAAATGACTAGTCTTTAATTCTCTAAACTTATCATCTAGTAGTTTTTCCAATTCAGAAAGTTCTCTGATTTTGAAATATTTTATTTCAGGAGGAGGTTGCACACTAGGAGTGGCTATGCATGATTCATGTCTATTAGAATAGTTATGTAATTTATCAATTTGAGAAATCAATTTCTCTAATCTATCATGTAACTGCACAATTTGTTCACCTAATATGTTCATATAAACTCTAGCATAATTTTGTTGTTTTAGCAAGATATTAATATTCTTAGCAGTAATTTGCAAAGTATCATTTTAAAATAATTTTGAAAAAGCTGCAAAATGTAAAACAATATTATCTTTTTCAATAACAAAAGTTTGCTGGGGAGGTAAAGCAGTTTGAACAATTTCCCCATTTGCTAATTTAGAATCTTTTTCTAACACAGAGATATAATCTCCTACATACTTAGCCATAAACCAAAGTACAAAAGATATAATCTTGTTGACTTTAGCAAGATCTGTATAAAATTCTTTTTGCAAAGAAGTTCGTTCTTCATTATTAAAGGAAGCAAAAATCCATCTTTTAAAAGGCTCCCATCTAGGTTTAACGAAATCCTCACTTATCATTTTTCTTGTGGGTGATCCCCGACTAAAATCAATTTTTTGTGATCTATTCATCATGTAACAGGAAAATTTATATCTGACTCAGTTATTTCTGAGTCATCTTCCTGGATGCCACAAACTGTGTTATCCTTATCAATTTTGATACTATCAATTCTATTATCAGTAGATTCTCTAATTTGAGAAGTAGATGCTCTTGATGGAGACTTTACCACATATTTAACTGGTGACTTATAAGAACGATTTGAAAAATCAGATCTAGTATTTTTGGATCTCAAGCTATTAGCATCATTTTTTTCCAGTAAATAATTTGGTTCGGCAAATCTCAATTTAATGGTCCCATCTGGGGTCTGCTCTATTTCAGTAATATCTAAATTAAAATCATTCTAGGAGGAGCAGCTCCCTCCATGACACACTCTTTGGGAAAATCAATTTCATCCCATTTGATAGGTCTTCTTGTTGCAATCTTGGATTTACCAAAATTAGTTTCTATTAAAATAGACTCATTTTAAAAATCCACGATCTTACACATATGATTCATAGTGTATATGGTTTAAAATATATTCGATAACAAATACATATAACCTCAGCTTTCGGCATATAATCATACTTATGTAATTTTATGCTTAATATTAAATCATTCAAGGAATTATCATCCAACAAGGATACCTGCAAGTTAGGATAAGCATTAAAATATACAGGACCATAAGCCAAACTGGTTTGAATAGTCCTTATTTGAGATTTTTTTCCAGTTTTGGTTCATGCCATCTCTTAAAGCTGCTATAAAGCTTTCAGTTAAGCCTCGTAATGTAAGTGGCTTAAAAGAAATCCGTACTAATGCATTATGCATAAATATATGGGTTTCCCTACAATGGGAATTATCACTATCATTTAGTAGTTTATAGCAAGATCGCTATCCACAGTGATGGTCTCTTCAGTAGTTGTAACAACTTGTTTGAAACGTAATTTCTCAAAAGCATCCATTTGATATATTAATCTGGTTTGGTTCTTTGGAATAGTCCACATATTAAGTAGATTTAAGTGTTGAGGTATATCATATTCCTCTTTTTACTATTTTTAATAGTATTTTTGTTCCTGATGATATTCATCATTCCAAAAGAGTGTTGAACATATGTTACCTATTACTACATGAATACCATGGCTCTGATACCAAAATCGACGGAAAGGATCACAGAGAGGGCACTATCAGATGAACTTTTCAAGTGTCAATAACCCTGGCATATAGGTTGTCTTAACTCAGAACAGATCAAAAAATGCCCTAACGCCACCATGGCACCGCTGGCTACAACATGATCATTAGCCCGAACTTCAAACATTCCGTCTGGGTGATTCTCTTCCCGACCTTAATACCTCCTCACATGAATCGTCAACTAATTAAAGCATTAGTATCATGATTCTCAGTAGTCTAGTGCAACATAGTTCAACACGGTATTTAGCATTTCATTTAGGCTAAATATGAATATAAATTTAAAATAATAATAAAACAAAATGTAAAATTACCTAAGTTCCTGAGGTTGTGTTCAGTAGAAAAGATTGATACCAAACTTCAAATTATTATTTAGTAGAGAGTGTTTACAAAGTAGAGAGAGGGATAGCGGAAATCCTGCCTTTGAAATAAACTTAAGGATCCTTATATAATGAATCATGTTTATAAACTTTAGAACATATTTTTATGAACCAAGAATGTTTCTTATTTGGATTTTCATAGAGGAAAGTTTTATGAAAACTGTCCACATAATCCCAATAATTGAATTTTACCTGAACTTTATGCTCATGATAGAAATATTCCCTTTCGTTCATGGTGCTGAATCCTCAATCTTCTGGGGTGAATATCTTCTTTATGATAATCTTTGAAAAGTTATAAACTTTAATGGTATTCATTGGATAGTAATGCTGAATTTCAGTTGATCCTGTAGTTGAGAGTATAGTCTCATAGTGCATTCTATACTTATAAGTAAGGATGTGATATGACCCAGTTTCTAGATATCGATGCATTTGTTTCCACGGTTCGTCCTTCCATTGAAGGTCTTTATAATCCAAAATAAGTATAACTTCTTTATGTTCATGTTGCTCATAGGCATTACTATCATCTTGTTCATCATTGGCAACTTCTGAATAAGAAGGTTGTGAATTATTATCATTTTCCCTAGATTTTATGAAATCCATAAACTGTTGGTATAAAGGACTTTGTTTATCAATGTTAAAAGGTCATGCAAGTCTTTCAACAATAAGTTTTTTGTTTCCTATTTGAGCTAGGATATCACCTCGGCCCGTACCTCGACCTCCCCGACCTCTACAATGGTTGGGATTGCCTCGCCATGTAGGCCTTATCATTCTGCAAATAAGCAAATTAATTAAGTTAAGAACTCAAATATTCACTTGTCCAGAAATCAGGCAAACTACTATCTGTCCCTTTTTTATAATGAATCTCAAAATCAAATGACGCTAATAAAGCTTGCCATCTAGCAAACATCTGTTTAGAAACATCATGTTTGCAGTCTTTGTTAAACATAAACTTAGCTGATTGGCAATCTATTTTTATTAAAAACTTCTGATTGTATAAATCACCTTGAATTTTAAAACACATTTTACAATTGCTAAGATTTCTTTAGCAACTGTTGAATAGTTTTTCTGACTAGGATTCCATTTGCCAGAATAAAATTGTATCAAATACTCCTGCTTATTAACTGGAGAGTATTGCTTTAGTATGCCCCCATAACCAATATTTGAGGCATCCGTCTCTATAATCTTTGGCCAAGTAGGATTGGCTAATGTAAGACAAGGAAGGTTATGAACATTTCTATAATTCTTTTGACAACTTGAGTATGATTATATGTCCAAGGTGTAGGAATCTTTTTTAGCCGTTCATATAAAATGGTTGTATCATTTGCTAAATCATTTATAAAAGGACTGATATAATTTAGGCTACCCAAAACTCTTTGAAGTTGGGTTTTATCAGTTATAACATCTGGAAATTTTGATGCAAATTCAATACTCCTATAAATAGGAATGATTTTTCCTTTTTCGATGATATGACCCAAAAAGCGACTTTAGTTTGAAAATGGGCCATTTTTGGTTTTGATATTACCAAACCATTCTGAATAATAATCTTCTTGAATAAGTCAAGATGTTTGAAATGAATTTCTATATTCTTAGTAAAAACTAAAATATCATCGATATAAACAATGATAAAATTACTATAAGGCATCAAAATATCATTCATAATATTCGAAGGGGAATTTTTCAATCCAATTGGCATAACATATTCGAATTTCCCAATATGGACATTGAAAGCGCTTTTATATTTATCTTCTTCCGCTATATGAATCTGCCAATAACCAAATTTTAAATCAAATTTAGAAAATATAATAGCAATATTGAGTCTATCAAGTAAATTATTTTTATTAGGAAGAGGATACCTAATCCATCTCAAAATCTTATTAAGGGGTTTAAAATTGATAACGAGTCTAGGAACTCCCCTTTCTTGTTCAACATGTTTATTAACATAGAAGGCCATGCATGACCAAGAAGATTTTGAGGGCTTTATCAAACCCTTTTGTAATAGAGAAGCAATTTCTTTTTTTGCATAATTCCAGATATTCAGAATTTATTTTGCATGGCCTAGATTTTGTAGGGATATCACCCTCATTAAAGTCATCCTCATAAGGAAGAGAAATGATATGCTTCTTTCTGTCCCGAAAAGCATTAGGATGGTCACTACAAATTTAAAGTGAATACTGATTTTGTATAAAATCATTTTTTTGACGTAACATTGGATTTTTCCAAAGCTCGTCAATATTCAGAGTATAAATCTCTTGTTTTAAAAAACTAATTTTTTGATGATTATGCATCAACCTATCTTTAATTTCATTTAAAACCCTTGAAAATGGTTTAGGGATAAATGAAAACATAATTGGTTTTCCTTGAAAGGTTCCAACTATCCCTTTTTTTTCTATTAATTTTTTAATAGGAAACAATTTTTGTATAAAAGGTGTTCCCAATATAATTTAGATTGAAATGTCTTTAACTAAAACAAAACTTTCTGCTTTACAGGTTTTGTTTTTACAAATATAAGCTTTTGATAATTTAAAAGTAATTTTTAATTTTTGTCCATTCAAAGATCTTACACTATGAGTAGTTTGATGAAAATATGTAGAAGGACTAAGTCCTTCCTGTATACAGCTTACATCTGCTCCGCTATCAACAAGAGCAATAAAATCTTTTTTGAAATTATAATCAATCAAAAGTCTTATTTTTATATAAAGTTTTTGAGAAGTAATCAATTCCAGGATTTGTAAAAGGTTTTATGTATCATTACTTGTCTCTGCAAAGATTAAATCTTCAAAAGCAAAAAAATCATCCATAGTGGTTGGATCTATAATGTCCTAACCTTTGCCTTCAATATACTGGAAATTATTTTATCCAATGACATATTATATCTTTTTAATTCTGAAATCTCACGTTTGAGATTATGAACTTCTTTTTCCAAATCTCTTGGTGTACTCTTTGTACCTTTCCTTTGCTCAATCATTTGTTTGAGCTCTGACATGGTATATGAACCTGACTTTGGCAAGACCTTTTCTCCTTGTGAGGGTTGTGGAACATTCTGAATCTGGTATATGATTTTCAGCATTATTCTGTATCTTTTATCATTTTCAATAACTCTACTAGGTTATTTTCTATCTTTTGTTAGATGACTAGTCTTTAATTCTCTAAACTTATCATCTAGTAATTTTTCCAATTCAGAAAGTTCTCTGATTTTGAAATATTTTATTTCAGGAGGAGGTTGCACATTAGGAGTGGCTATGCATGATTCATGTCTATTAGAATAGTTATGTAATTTATCAATTTGAGAAATCAATTTCTCTAATCTATCATGTAACTGCACAATTTGTTCACCTAATATGTTCATATAAACACTAGCATAATTTTGTTGTTTTAGCATGATATTAATATGCTTTGCAGTAATTTGCAAAGTATCATTTTAAAATAATTTTGAAAAAGCTGCAAAATTTAAAATAGTATTATCTTTTTCAATAAAAAAAGTTTGCTGGGGAGGTAAAGCAGTTTGAACAATTTCCCCATTTGCTAATTTACAATCTTTTTCTAACACAGAGATATAATCTCCTACATACTTAGCCATAAACCAAAGTACAAAAGGTATAATCTTGTTGACTTTAGCAAGATCTGTATAAAATTCTTTTTGCAAAGAAGTTCGTTCTTCATTATTAAAGGAAGCAAAATCCCATCTTTTAAATGGCTCCCATCTAGGTTTACGAAATCCTCACTTATCATTTTTCTTGCAGGTGATCCCCGACTTAAATCAATTTTTTGTGATGTATTCATCATGTAACGGGAAAATTTATATCTGACTCAGTTATTTCTGAGTCATCTTCCTGGATGCCACAAACTGTGTTGTCCTTATCAATTTTGATACTATCAATTCTATTATCAGTAGATTCTCTAATTTGTGAAGTAGATGCTCTTGATGGAGACCTTACCACATATTTAACTGGTGACATATAAGAACCATTTTGAAAAATCAGATCTAGTATATCTGGATCTCAAGCTATTAGCATTATTTTTTTTCCAGTAAATAATTTGGTTCGGCAAATCTCAATTTAATGGTCCCATCTGGGGTCTGCTCTATTTCAGTAATATCTAAATTAAAATCATTCTAGGAGGAGCAGCTCCCTCCATGACACACTCTTTGGGAAAATCAATTTCATCCCATTTGATAGGTCTTCTTGTTGCAATCTTGGATTTACCAAAATTAGTTTCTATTAAAATAGTCTCATTTTAAAAATCCACGATCTTACACATATGATTCATAGTGTATATGATTTAAAATATATTCGATAACAAATACATATAACCTCAGCTTTCGGCATATAATCATACCTATGTAATATTATGCTTAATATTAAAGCATTCAAGGAATTCTCACCCTACAAGGATACCTGCAAGTTAGGATAAGCATTAAAATATACAGGACCATAAGCCAAACTAGTTTGAATAGTCCTTATTTGTGATTTTTTTCCAGTTTTGGTTCATGCCATCTCTTAAAGCTGCTATAAAGCTTTCAGTTAAGCCTCGTAATGTAAGTGGCTTAAAAGAAACCCGTACAAATGCAATATGCATAAATCTATGGGTTTCCCTACAAGGGGCAATATCACTATCATTTAGTAGTTTAAAGGTAGCATGATCGCTATCCACAGTGATGGTCTCTTCAGTAGTTGTAACAACTTGTTTGAAACGTAATTTCTCAAAAGTATCCATTTGATATATTAATCTGGTTTGGATCTTTGGAATAGTCCACATATTAAGTAGATTTAAGTGTTGAGGTATATCATATTCCTCTTTTTAATTTTTTTAATAGTATTTTTGTTCCTGATGATATTCATCATTCCAAAAGAGTGTTGAACATATGTTACCTATTACTACATGATTACCATGGCTCTGATACCAAAATCGACGGAAGGGATCACAGAGAGGGCACTATCAGAGGAACTTTTCAAAGGTCAATAACCCTGGCATATAGGTTGTCTTAACTCAGAACAGATCAAAAAATGCCCTAACGCCACCATGGCTTAGCGGGCTACAACATGATCATCAGCCCGAGCTTCAGACATTCCATCTGGGTGATTCTCTTCCCGACCTTAATACCTCCTCACATGAATCGTCAACTAATTAAAGCATTAGTATTATGATTCTCAGTAGTCTAGTGCAACATAGTTCAACACGATATTTAACCTTTCATTTAGGCTAAATATGAATATAAATTAAAAATAATAATAAAACAAAATGTAAAATTACCTAAGTTCCTGAGGTTGTGCTCAGTAGAAAATATTGATAGCAAACTTCAAATTATTATTTAGTAAAGAGTTTTTACAAAGTAGAGAGAGGGATAGCGGAAAGCCTGCCTTTGAACTAAACTTAAGGATCCTTATATAATGAATCCTGTTTATAAACTTTAGAACATATTTTTATGAACCAAGAATGTTTCTTATTTGGATTTTCATAGAGGAATGTTTTATGAAAACTGTCCACATAATCCCAATAATTGAATTTTACCTGAACTTTATGCTCATGATAGAAATATTCCCTTTCTTTCATGGTGCTGAATCCTCAATCTTCTCGGGTGAATATCTTCTTTATGATAATCTTTGAAAAGTTATAAACTTTAATGGTATTCATTGGATAGTAATACTGAATTTCAGTTGATCCTGTAGTTGAGAGTATAGTCTCATAGTGCATTCTATACTTATAAGTAAGGATGTGATATGACCCAGTTTCTAGATATCGATGCATTAGTTTCCACGGTTCTTCCTTCCATTGAAGGTCTTTATAATCCAAAATAAGTATAACTTCTTTATGTTCATGTTGCTCATAGGCAATACTATCATCTTGTTCATCATTGGCAACTTCTGAATAAGAAGGTTGTGAATTATTATCATTTTCCCTAGATTTTATGAAATCCATAAACTGTTGGTATAAAGGACTTTGTTTATCAATGTTAAAAGGTCATGCAAGGCTTTCAAATATAAGTTTTTTGTTTCCTATTTGAGCTAGGATATCACCTCGGCCCGTACCTCGACCTCCCTGACCTCTACAATGGTTGGATTGCCTCGCCATGTAGGCCTTATCATTCTGCAAATAAGAAAATTAATTAATATAAGAACTCAAATATTCACTTGTCCAGAAATCAGGCAAACAATTATCTGTCCCTTTTTTATAATGAATCTCAAAATCAAATGGCGCTAATAAAGCTTGCCATCTAGCAAACATCTGTTTAGAAACATCATGTTTGCACTCTTTGTTAAGCATAAACTTAGCTGATTGGAAATCTATTTTTATTAAAAACTTCTGATTGTATAAATCACCTTGAATTTTAAAACACATTTTACAATTGCTAAGATTTCTTTAGCAACTGTTGAATAGTTTTTCTGACTAGGATTCCATTTGCCAGAATAAAATTGTATCAAATACTCCTGCTTATTAACTGGAGAGTATTGCTTTAGTATGCCTCCATAACCAATATTTGAGGCATCCGTCTCTATAATCTTTGGCCAAGTAGGATTGGCTAATGTAAGACAAGGAAGGTTATGAACATTTCTATAATTCTTTTGACAACTTGAGTATGATTATCTGTCCAAGGTGTAGGAATCTTTTTTAGCCGTTCATATAAAATGGTTGTATCATTTGCTAAATCATTTATAAAAGGACTGATATAATTTAGGCTACCCAAAAATCTTTGAAGTTGGGTTTTATCGGTTATAACATCTGGAAATTTTGATGCAAATTCAATACTCCTATAAATAGGAATGATTTTTCCTTTTTCGATGATATGACCCAAAAAACTGACTTTAGTTTGAAAATGGGCCATTTTTGGTTTTGATATTACCAAACCATTATGAATAATAATCTTCTTGAATAAGTCAAGATGTTTGAAATGAATTTCTATATTCTTAGTAAAAACTAAAATATCATCGATATAAACAATGATAAAATTACTATAAGGCATCAAAATATCATTCATAATATTCTGAAGGGGAATTTTTCAATCCAATTGGCATAACATATTCGAATTTCCCAATATGGACATTGAAAGCGCTTTTATATTTATCTTCTTCCGCTATATGAATCGCCAATAACCAAATTTTAAATCAAATTTAGAAAATATAATAGCAATATTGAGTTTATCAAGTAAATTATTTTTATTAGGAAGAGGATACCTAATCCAACTCAAAATCTTATTAAGGGGTTTAAAAATGATAACGAGTCTAGGAACTCCCCTTTCTTGTTCAACATGTTTATTAACATAGAAGTCCATGCATGACCAAGAAGATTTTGAGGGCTTTATCAAACCCTTTTGTAATAGAGAAGCAATTTCTTTTTTTGCATAATTCCGTATATTCGAATTTATTTTGCATGGCCTAGATTTTGTAGGGATATCACCCTCATTAAAGTCATCCTCATAAGGAAGAGAAATGATATGCTTCTTTCTGTCCCGAAAAGCATTAGGATGGTCACTACAAATTTAAAGTGAAAACTGATTTTGTATAAAATCATTTTTTTGACGTAACTTTTGATTTTTCCAAAGTTCGTCAATATTCAGAGTATAAATCTCTTGTTTTAAAAAACTAATTTGTTGATGATTATGCATCAACCTATCTTTAATTTCATTTAAAACCCTTGAAAACGGTTTAGTGATAAATGAAAACATAATTGGTTTTCCTTGAAAGGTTCCAACTATCCCTTTTTTTATCAATTTTTGTAATAGGAAACAATTTTTGTATAAAAGGTGTTCCCAATATAATTTAGCTTGAAATGTCTTTAACTAAAACAAAACTTTATGCTTTACATGTTTTGTTTTTACAAATATAAGCTTTTGATAATTTAAAAGTAATTTTTAATTTTTGTCCATTCAAAGATCTTACACTATGAGTAGTTTGATGAAAATATGTAGAAGGACTAAGCCCTTCCCGTATACGGTTTACATCCGCTTCTCTATCAACAAGAGCAATAAAATCTTTTTGAAATTATAATCAATCAAAAGACTTATTTTTATATAAAGTTTTTGAGAAGTAATCAATTCCAGGATTTGTAAAAGGTTTCATGTATCATTACTTGTCTCTGCAAAGATTAAATCTTCAAAAGCAGAAAAATCATCCATAGTGGTTGGATCTATAATGTCCTAACCTTTGCCTTCAATATACTGGAAATTATTTTATCCAACGACATATTATGTCTTTTTAATTCTGAAATCTCATGTTTGAGATTATCAACTTCTTTTTCCAAATCTCTTGGTGTACTCTTTGTACCTTTCCTTTGCTCAATCATTTGTTTGAGCTCTGACATGGTATATGAACCTGACTTTGCCAAGACCTTCTCTGCTTGTGAGGGTTGTGGAACATTCTGAATCTGGTATATGATTTTCAGCATTATTCTGGATCTTTTATCATTTTCAATAACTGTACTAGGTTATTTTCTATCTTTTGTTACATGACTAGTCTTTAATTCTCTAAACTTATCATCTAGTAATTTTTTCAATTCAGAAAGTTCTCTGATTTTGAAATATTTTATTTCAGGAGGAGGTTGCACACTAGGAGTGGCTATGCATGATTCATGTCTATTAGAATAGTTATGTAATTTATCAATTTGAGAAATCAATTTCTCTAATCTATCATGTAACTGCACAATTTGTTCACCTAATATGTTCATATACACACTAGCATAATTTTGTTGTTTTAGCATGATATTAATATGCTTAGCAGTAATTTGCAAAGTATCATTTCAAAATAATTTTGAAAAAGCTGCAAAATGTAAAACAGTATTATCTTTTTCAATAACAAAAGTTTGCTGGGGAGGTAAAGCAGTTTGAACAATTTCCCCATTTGCTAATTTACAATCTTTTTCTAACACATAGATATAATCTCCTACATACTTAGCCATAAACAGAATACAAAAGATATAATCTTGTTGACTTTAGCAAGATCTGTATAAAATTCTTTTTGCAAAGAAGTTCGTTCTTCATTATTAAAGGAAGAAAAAACCCATCTTTTAAAAGGCTCCCATCTAGGTTTACGAAATCCTCACTTATCATTTTTCTTGCGGGTGATCCCCGACTAAAATCAATTTTTTGTGATGTATTCATCATGTAACAGAAAATTTATATCGACTCGATTATTTCGAGTCATCTTCCCGGATGCCACAAACCGTGTTGTCCTTATCAATTCTATTATCGGTAGATTCTCTAATTTGAGAAGTAGATGCTCTTGATGGAGACCTTACCACATATTTAATGGTGACATATAAGAACGATTTTGAAAAATCGATCTAGTATATCCGGATCTCAAGCTATTAGCATCATTTTTTTCCAAGTAAATAATTTAGTTCGGCAAATCTCAATTTAATGGTCCCATCTCGAGGTCCTGCTCTATTTCAGGTAATATCTAAATTAAAATCATTCTAGGAGGAGCAGCTCCCTCCATGACACACTCTTTGGGAAAATCAATTTCATCCCATTTGATAGGTCTTCTTGTTGCAATCTTGGATTTACCAAAATTAGTTTCTATTAAAATAGTCTCATTTTAAAAATCCACGATCTTACACATATGATTCATAGTGTATATGGTTTAAAATATATTCGATAACAAATACATATAACCTCGGCTTTCGGCATATAATCATACTTATGTAATTTTATGCTTAATATTAAAGCATTCAAGGAATTCTCATCCTACAAGGATACCCGCAAGTTAGGATAAGCATTAAAATATACGGGACCATAAGCCAAACTGGTTTGAATAGTCCTTATTTGAGATTTTTTTCCGCTTTGGTTCATGCCATCTCTTAAAGTCTGCTATAAAGCTTTCAGTTAAGCCTCGTAATGTAAGTGGCTTAAAAGAAACCCGTACAAATGCAATATGCATAAATCTATGGGTTTCCCTACAAGGGGCAATATCACTATCATTTAGTAGTTTAAAGGTAGCATGATCGCTATCCACAGTGATGGTCTCTTCAGTAGTTGTAACAACTTGTTTGAAACGTAATTTCTCAAAAGTATCCATTTGATGTATTAATCTGGTTTGGATCTTTGGAATAGTCCAAATATTAAGTAGATTTAAGTGTTGAGGTATATCATATTCCTCTTTTTAATTTTTTTAATAGTATTTTTGTTCCTGATGATATTCATCATTCCAAAAGAGTGTTGAACATATGTTACCTATTACTACATGATTACCATGGCTCTGATACCAAAATCGACGGAAGGGATCACGCTGAGGGCACTGTCAGAGGAACTTTTCAAAGGTCAATAACCCTGGCATATTGGTTGTCTTAACTCAGAACAGATCAAAAAATGCCCTAACGCCACCATGGCTTAGCGGGCTACAACATGATCATCAGCCCGAGCTTCAGACATTCCGTCTGGGTGATTCTCTTCCCGACCTTAATACCTCCTCACATGAATCGTCAACTAATTAAAGCATTAGTATTATGATTCTCAGTAGTCTAGTGCAACATAGTTCAACACGGTATTTAACCTTTCATTTAGGTTAAATATGAATATAAATTAAAAATAATAATAAAACAAAATGTAAAATTACCTAAGTTCCTGAGGTTGTGCTCAGTAGAAAATATTGATAGCAAACTTCAAATTATTATTTAGTAGAGTGTTTTTACAAAGTAGAGAGAGGGATAGCGGAAAGCCTGCCTTTGAACTAAACTTAAGGATCCTTATATAATGAATCCTGTTTATAAACTTTAGAACATATTTTTATGAACCAAGAATGTTTCTTATTTGGATTTTCATAGAGGAAAGTTTTATGAAAACTGTCCACATAATCCCAATAATTGAATTTTACACGAACTTTATGCTCATGATAGAAATATTCCCTTTCTTTCATGGTGTTGAATCCTCAATCTTCGGGGTGAATATCTTCTTTATGATAATCTTTGAAAAGTTATAAACTTTAATGGTATTCATTGGATAGTAATGCTGAATTTCGGTTGATCCAAAAGTAGTTGAGAGTATAGTCTCATAGTGCATTCTATACTTATAAGTAAGGATGTGATATGACCCGCTTTCTAGATATCGATGCATTAGTTTCCACGGTTCTTCCTTCCATTGAAGGTCTTTATAATCCAAAATAAGTATAACTTCTTTATGTTCATGTTGCTCATAGGCATTACTATCATCTTGTTCATCATTGGCAACTTCTGAATAAGAAGGTTGTCAATTATTATCATTTTCCCTAGATTTTATGAAATCCATAAACTTTTGGTATAAAGGACTTTGTTTATCAATGTTAAAAGGTCATGCAAGGCTTTCAAATATAAGTTTTTTGTTTCCTATTTGAGCTAGGATATCACCTCGGCCCGTACCTCGACCTCCCTGACCTCTACAATGGTTGGATTGCCTCGCCATGTAGGCCTTATCATTCTGCAAATAAGAAAATTAATTAATATAAGAACTCAAATATTCTTCTGTCCAGAAATCAGGCAAACTATTATCTGTCCCTTTTTTATAATGAATCTCAAAATCAAATGGCGCTAATAAAGATTGCCATCTAGCAAACATCTGTTTAGAAACATCATGTTTGCAGTCTTTGTTAAGCATAAACTTAGCTGATTGGAAATCTATTTTTATTAAAAACTTCTGATTGTATAAATCACCTTGAATTTTAAAACACATTTTACAATTGCTAAGATTTCTTTAGCAACTGTTGAATAGTTTTTCTGACTAGGATTCCATTTGCCAGAATAAAATTGTATCAAATACTCCTGCTTATTAACTGGAGAGTATTGCTTTAGTATGCCCCCATAACCAATATTTGAGGCATCCGTCTCTATAATCTTTGGCCAAGTAGGATTGGCTAATGTAAGACAAGGAAGGTTATGAACATTTCTATAATTCTTTTGACAACTTGAGTATGATTATCTGTCCAAGGTGTAGGAATCTTTTTTAGCCGTTCATATAAAATGGTTGTATCATTTGCTAAATCATTTATAAAAGGACTGATATAATTTAGGCTACCCAAAAATCTTTGAAGTTGGGTTTTATCAGTTATAACATCTGGAAATTTTGATGCAAATTCAATACTCCTATAAATAGGAATGATTTTTCCTTTTTCGATGATATGACCCAAAAAAGCTGACTTTAGTTTGAAAATGGGCCATTTTTGGTTTTGATATTACCAAACCATTCTGAATAATAATCTTCTTGAATAAGTCAAGATGTTTGAAATGAATTTCTATATTCTTAGTAAAAACTAAAATATCATCGATATAAACAATGATAAAATTACTATAAGGCATCAAAATATCATTCATAATATTCGAAGGGGAATTTTTCAATCCAATTGGCATAACATATTCGAATTTCCCAATATGGACATTGAAAGCAGTTTTATATTTATCTTCTTCCGCTATATGAATCGCCAATAACCAAATTTTAAATCAAATTTAGAAAATATAATAGCAATATTGAGTTTATCAAGTAAATTATTTTTATTAGGAAGAGGATACCTAATCCAACTCAAAATCTTATTAAGGGGTTTAAAATTGATAACGAGTCTAGGAACTCCCCTTTCTTGTTCAACATGTTTATTAACATAGAAGTCCATGCATGACCAAGAAGATTTTGAGGGCTTTATCAAACCCTTT
Organism: Anisodus tanguticus; assembly: GCA_034509755.1. Classification (NCBI taxonomy): domain Eukaryota; kingdom Viridiplantae; phylum Streptophyta; class Magnoliopsida; order Solanales; family Solanaceae; genus Anisodus; species Anisodus tanguticus. Next base: position 18,831,416 of record CM067552.1, on the reverse strand, counting down.
TGTAATAGAGAAGCAATTTCTTTTTTTGCATAATTCCAGATATTCAGAATTTATTTTGCATGGCCTAGATTTTGTAGGGATATCACCCTCATTAAAGTCATCCTCATAAGGAAGAGAAATGATATGCTTCTTTCTGTCCCGAAAAGCATTAGGATGGTCACTACAAATTTAAAGTGAAAACTGATTTTGTATAAAATCATTTTTTTGACGTAACTTTTGATTTTTCCAAAGTTCGTCAATATTCAGAGTATAAATCTCTTGTTTTAAAAAACTAATTTGTTGATGATTATGCATCAACCTATCTTTAATTTCATTTAAAACCCTTGAAAACGGTTTAGTGATAAATGAAAACATAATTGGTTTTCCTTGAAAGGTTCCAACTATCCCTTTTTTTATCAATTTTTGTAATAGGAAACAATTTTTGTATAAAAGGTGTTCCCAATATAATTTAGCTTGAAATGTCTTTAACTAAAACAAAACTTTATGCTTTACATGTTTTGTTTTTACAAATATAAGCTTTTGATAATTTAAAAGTAATTTTTAATTTTTGTCCATTCAAAGATCTTACACTATGAGTAGTTTGATGAAAATATGTAGAAGGACTAAGCCCTTCCTGTATACAGTTTACATCTGCTTCTCTATCAACAAGAGCAATAAAATCTTTTTTGAAATTATAATCAATCAAAAGACTTATTTTTATATAAAGTTTTTGAGAAGTAATCAATTCCAGGATTTGTAAAAGGTTTCATGTATCATTACTTGTCTCTGCAAAGATTAAATCTTCAAAAGCAGAAAAATCATCCATAGTGGTTGGATCTATAATGTCCTAACCTTTGCCTTCAATATACTGGAAATTATTTTATCCAACGACATATTATGTCTTTTTAATTCTGAAATCTCATGTTTGAGATTATCAACTTCTTTTTCCAAATCTCTTGGTGTACTCTTTGTACCTTTCCTTTGCTCAATCATTTGTTTGAGCTCTGACATGGTATATGAACCTGACTTTGCCAAGACCTTCTCTGCTTGTGAGGGTTGTGGAACATTCTGAATCTGGTATATGATTTTCAGCATTATTCTGGATCTTTTATCATTTTCAATAACTGTACTAGGTTATTTTCTATCTTTTGTTACATGACTAGTCTTTAATTCTCTAAACTTATCATCTAGTAATTTTTTCAATTCAGAAAGTTCTCTGATTTTGAAATATTTTATTTCAGGAGGAGGTTGCACACTAGGAGTGGCTATGCATGATTCATGTCTATTAGAATAGTTATGTAATTTATCAATTTGAGAAATCAATTTCTCTAATCTATCATGTAACTGCACAATTTGTTCACCTAATATGTTCATATACACACTAGCATAATTTTGTTGTTTTAGCATGATATTAATATGCTTAGCAGTAATTTGCAAAGTATCATTTTAAAATAATTTTGAAAAAGCTGCAAAATGTAAAACAGTATTATCTTTTTCAATAACAAAAGTTTGCTGGGGAGGTAAAGCAGTTTGAACAATTTCCCCATTTGCTAATTTACAATCTTTTTCTAACACATAGATATAATCTCCTACATACTTAGCCATAAACAGAATACAAAAGATATAATCTTGTTGACTTTAGCAAGATCTGTATAAAATTCTTTTTGCAAAGAAGTTCGTTCTTCATTATTAAAGGAAGCAAAAACCCATCTTTTAAAAGGCTCCCATCTAGGTTTACGAAATCCTCACTTATCATTTTTCTTGCGGGTGATCCCCGACTAAAATCAATTTTTTGTGATGTATTCATCATGTAACAGGAAAATTTATATCTGACTCAGTTATTTCTGAGTCATCTTCCTGGATGCCACAAACTGTGTTGTCCTTATCAATTCTATTATCAGTAGATTCTCTAATTTGAGAAGTAGATGCTCTTGATGGAGACCTTACCACATATTTAACTGGTGACATATAAGAACGATTTTGAAAAATCAGATCTAGTATATCTGGATCTCAAGCTATTAGCATCATTTTTTTCCAGTAAATAATTTAGTTCGGCAAATCTCAATTTAATGGTCCCATCTGAGGTCTGCTCTATTTCAGTAATATCTAAATTAAAATCATTCTAGGAGGAGCAGCTCCCTCCATGACACACTCTTTGGGAAAATCAATTTCATCCCATTTGATAGGTCTTCTTGTTGCAATCTTGGATTTACCAAAATTAGTTTCTATTAAAATAGTCTCATTTTAAAAATCCACGATCTTACACATATGATTCATAGTGTATATGGTTTAAAATATATTCGATAACAAATACATATAACCTCAGCTTTCGGCATATAATCATACTTATGTAATTTTATGCTTAATATTAAAGCATTCAAGGAATTCTCATCCTACAAGGATACCTGCAAGTTAGGATAAGCATTAAAATATACAGGACCATAAGCCAAACTGGTTTGAATAGTCCTTATTTGAGATTTTTTTCCAGTTTTGGTTCATGCCATCTCTTAAAGCTGCTATAAAGCTTTCAGTTAAGCCTCGTAATGTAAGTGGCTTAAAAGAAACCCGTACAAATGCAATATGCATAAATCTATGGGTTTCCCTACAAGGGGCAATATCACTATCATTTAGTAGTTCAAAGGTAGCATGATCGCTATCCACGGTGATGGTCTCTTCGATAGTTGTAACAACTTGTTTGAAACGTAATTTCTCAAAAGTATCCATTTGATGTATTAATCTGGTTTGGATCTTTGGAATAGTCCAAATATTAAGTAGATTTAAGTGTTGAGGTATATCATATTCCTCTTTTTAATTTTTTTAATAGTATTTTTGTTCCTGATGATATTCATCATTCCAAAAGAGTGTTGAACATATGTTACCTATTACTACATGATTACCATGGCTCGATACCAAAATCGACGGAAGGGATCACGCGAGGGCAACATCGTCGGAGGAACTTTTCAAAGGTCAATAACCCTGGCATATAGGTTGTCTTAACTCGAACGTATCAAAAAATGCCCTAACGCCACCATGGCTTAGCGGGCTACAACATGATCATCAGCCCGAGCTTCAGACATTCCGTCTGGGTGATTCTCTTCCCGACCTTAATACCTCCTCACATGAATCGTCAACTAATTAAAGCATGAGTATTATGATTCTCAGTAGTCTAGTGCAACATAGTTCAACACGGTATTTAACCTTTCATTTAGGTTAAATATGAATATAAATTAAAAATAATAATAAAACAAAATGTAAAATTACCTAAGTTCCTGAGGTTGTGCTCAGTAGAAAATATTGATAGCAAACTTCAAATTATTATTTAGTAGAGTGTTTTTACAAAGTAGAGAGAGGGATAGCGGAAAGCCTGCCTTTGAACTAAACTTAAGGATCCTTATATAATGAATCCTGTTTATAAACTTTAGAACATATTTTTATGAACCAAGAATGTTTCTTATTTGGATTTTCATAGAGGAAAGTTTTATGAAAACTGTCCACATAATCCCAATAATTGAATTTTACCTGAACTTTATGCTCATGATAGAAATATTCCCTTTCTTTCATGGTGTTGAATCCTCAATCTTCTGGGGTGAATATCTTCTTTATGATAATCTTTGAAAAGTTATAAACTTTAATGGTATTCATTGGATAGTAATGCTGAATTTCAGTTGATCCAGTAGTTGAGAGTATAGTCTCATAGTGCATTCTATACTTATAAGTAAGGATGTGATATGACCCAGTTTCTAGATATCGATGCATTAGTTTCCACGGTTCTTCCTTCCATTGAAGGTCTTTATAATCCAAAATAAGTATAACTTCTTTATGTTCATGTTGCTCATAGGCATTACTATCATCTTGTTCATCATTGGCAACTTCTGAATAAGAAGGTTGTCAATTATTATCATTTTCCCTAGATTTTATGAAATCCATAAACTGTTGGTATAAAGGACTTTGTTTATCAATGTTAAAAGGTCATGCAAGGCTTTCAAAAATAAGTTTTTTGTTTCCTATTTGAGCTAGGATATCACCTCGGCCCGTACCTCGACCTCCGTGACCTCTACAATGGTTGGATTGCCTCGCCATGTAGGCCTTATCATTCTGCAAATAAGAAAATTAATTAATATAAGAACTCAAATATTCTCTTGTCCAGAAATCAGGCAAACTATTATCTGTCCCTTTTTTATAATGAATCTCAAAATCAAATGGCGCTAATAAAGCTTGCCATCTAGCAAACATCTGTTTAGAAACATCATGTTTGCAGTCTTTGTTAAGCATAAACTTAGCTGATTGGAAATCTATTTTTATTAAAAACTTCTGATTGTATAAATCACCTTGAATTTTAAAACACATTTTACAATTGCTAAGATTTCTTTAGCAACTGTTGAATAGTTTTTCTGACTAGGATTCCATTTGCCAGAATAAAATTGTATCAAATACTCCTGCTTATTAACTGGAGAGTATTGCTTTAGTATGCCCCCATAACCAATATTTGAGGCATCCGTCTCTATAATCTTTGGCCAAGTAGGATTGGCTAATGTAAGACAAGGAAGGTTATGAACATTTCTATAATTCTTTTGACAACTTGAGTATGATTATCTCATCCAAGGTGTAGGAATCTTTTTTAGCCGTTCATATAAAATGGTTGTATCATTTGCTAAATCATTTATAAAAGGACTGATATAATTTAGGCTACCCAAAAATCTTTGAAGTTGGGTTTTATCAGTTATAACATCTGGAAATTTTGATGCAAATTCAATACTCCTATAAATAGGAATGATTTTTCCTTTTTCGATGATATGACCCAAAAAACTGACTTTAGTTTGAAAATGGGCCATTTTTGGTTTTGATATTACCAAACCATTCTGAATAATAATCTTCTTGAATAAGTCAAGATGTTTGAAATGAATTTCTATATTCTTAGTAAAAACTAAAATATCATCGATATAAACAATGATAAAATTACTATAAGGCATCAAAATATCATTCATAATATTCTGAAGGGGAATTTTTCAATCCAATTGGCATAACATATTCGAATTTCCCAATATGGACATTGAAAGCAGTTTTATATTTATCTTCTTCCGCTATATGAATCTGCCAATAACCAAATTTTAAATCAAATTTAGAAAATATAATAGCAATATTGAGTTTATCAAGTAAATTATTTTTATTAGGAAGAGGATACCTAATCCAACTCAAAATCTTATTAAGGGGTTTAAAATTGATAACGAGTCTAGGAACTCCCCTTTCTTGTTCAACATGTTTATTAACATAGAAGTCCATGCATGACCAAGAAGATTTTGAGGGCTTTATCAAACCCTTTTGTAATAGAGAAGCAATTTCTTTTTTTGCATAATTCCAGATATTCAGAATTTATTTTGCATGGCCTAGATTTTGTAGGGATATCACCCTCATTAAAGTCATCCTCATAAGGAAGAGAAATGATATGCTTCTTTCTGTCCCGAAAAGCATTAGGATGGTCACTACAAATTTAAAGTGAAAACTGATTTTGTATAAAATCATTTTTTTGACGTAACTTTTGATTTTTCCAAAGTTCGTCAATATTCAGAGTATAAATCTCTTGTTTTAAAAAACTAATTTGTTGATGATTATGCATCAACCTATCTTTAATTTCATTTAAAACCCTTGAAAACGGTTTAGTGATAAATGAAAACATAATTGGTTTTCCTTGAAAGGTTCCAACTATCCCTTTTTTTATCAATTTTTGTAATAGGAAACAATTTTTGTATAAAAGGTGTTCCCAATATAATTTAGCTTGAAATGTCTTTAACTAAAACAAAACTTTATGCTTTACATGTTTTGTTTTTACAAATATAAGCTTTTGATAATTTAAAAGTAATTTTTAATTTTTGTCCATTCAAAGATCTTACACTATGAGTAGTTTGATGAAAATATGTAGAAGGACTAAGCCCTTCCTGTATACAGTTTACATCTGCTTCTCTATCAACAAGAGCAATAAAATCTTTTTTGAAATTATAATCAATCAAAAGACTTATTTTTATATAAAGTTTTTGAGAAGTAATCAATTCCAGGATTTGTAAAAGGTTTCATGTATCATTACTTGTCTCTGCAAAGATTAAATCTTCAAAAGCAGAAAAATCATCCATAGTGGTTGGATCTATAATGTCCTAACCTTTGCCTTCAATATACTGGAAATTATTTTATCCAACGACATATTATGTCTTTTTAATTCTGAAATCTCATGTTTGAGATTATCAACTTCTTTTTCCAAATCTCTTGGTGTACTCTTTGTACCTTTCCTTTGCTCAATCATTTGTTTGAGCTCTGACATGGTATATGAACCTGACTTTGCCAAGACCTTCTCTCGCTTGTGAGGGTTGTGGAACATTCGAATCGGTATATGATTTTCAAAGCATTATTCGGATCTTTTATCATTTTCAATAACCGTACTAGGTTATTTTCTATCTTTTGTTACATGACTAGTCTTTAATTCTCTAAACTTATCATCTAGTAATTTTTTCAATTCGAAAGTTCTCTCGATTTTGAAATATTTTATTTCGGGAGGAGGTTGCACACTAGGAGTGGCTATGCATGATTCATGTCTATTAGAATAGTTATGTAATTTATCAATTTGAGAAATCAATTTCTCTAATCTATCATGTAACCGCACAATTTGTTCACCTAATATGTTCATATACACACTAGCATAATTTTGTTGTTTTAGCATGATATTAATATGCTTAGCAAGTAATTTGCAAAGTATCATTTTAAAATAATTTTGAAAAAGCTTTGCAAAATGTAAAACAATTATCTTTTTCAATAACAAAAGTTTGCTTTGGGAGGTAAAGCGGTTTGAACAATTTCCCCATTTGCTAATTTACAATCTTTTTCTAACACATAGATATAATCTCCTACATACTTAGCCATAAACGAATACAAAAGATATAATCTTGTTGACTTTAGCAAGATCTCGTATAAAATTCTTTTTGCAAAGAAGTTCGTTCTTCATTATTAAAGGAAGCAAAAACCCATCTTTTAAAAGGCTCCCATCTAGGTTTACGAAATCCTCACTTATCATTTTTCTTGCGGGTGATCCCCGACTAAAATCAATTTTTTGTGATGTATTCATCATGTAACAGAAAATTTATATCGACTCGCTTATTTCGAGTCATCTTCCTGGATGCCACAAACCGTGTTGTCCTTATCAATTCTATTATCGTAGATTCTCTAATTTGAGAAGTAGATGCTCTTGATGGAGACCTTACCACATATTTAATGGTGACATATAAGAACGATTTTGAAAAATCAGATCTAGTATATCCGGATCTCAAGCTATTAGCATCATTTTTTTCCAAAGAAATAATTTAGTTCGGCAAATCTCAATTTAATGGTCCCATCTCGAGGTCCGCTCTATTTCAGTAATATCTAAATTAAAATCATTCTAGGAGGAGCAGCTCCCTCCATGACACACTCTTTGGGAAAATCAATTTCATCCCATTTGATAGGTCTTCTTGTTGCAATCTTGGATTTACCAAAATTAGTTTCTATTAAAATAGTCTCATTTTAAAAATCCACGATCTTACACATATGATTCATAGTGTATATGGTTTAAAATATATTCGATAACAAATACATATAACCTCAGCTTTCGGCATATAATCATACTTATGTAATTTTATGCTTAATATTAAAGCATTCAAGGAATTCTCATCCTACAAGGATACCCGCAAGTTAGGATAAGCATTAAAATATACGGGACCATAAGCCAAACTGGTTTGAATAGTCCTTATTTGAGATTTTTTTCCAGTTTTGGTTCATGCCATCTCTTAAAGCTGCTATAAAGCTTTCAGTTAAGCCTCGTAATGTAAGTGGCTTAAAAGAAACCCGTACAAATGCAATATGCATAAATCTATGGGTTTCCCTACAAGGGGCAATATCACTATCATTTAGTAGTTCAAAGGTAGCATGATCGCTATCCACAGTGATGGTCTCTTCAGTAGTTGTAACAACTTGTTTGAAACGTAATTTCTCAAAAGTATCCATTTGATGTATTAATCTGGTTTGGATCTTTGGAATAGTCCAAATATTAAGTAGATTTAAGTGTTGAGGTATATCATATTCCTCTTTTTAATTTTTTTAATAGTATTTTTGTTCCTGATGATATTCATCATTCCAAAAGAGTGTTGAACATATGTTACCTATTACTACATGATTACCATGGCTCTGATACCAAAATCGACGGAAGGGATCACGCTGAGGGCACTGTCAGAGGAACTTTTCAAAGGTCAATAACCCTGGCATATAGGTTGTCTTAACTCAGAACAGATCAAAAAATGCCCTAACGCCACCATGGCTTAGCGGGCTACAACATGATCATCAGCCCGAGCTTCAGACATTCCGTCTGGGTGATTCTCTTCCCGACCTTAATACCTCCTCACATGAATCGTCAACTAATTAAAGCATGAGTATTATGATTCTCAGTAGTCTAGTGCAACATAGTTCAACACGGTATTTAACCTTTCATTTAGGTTAAATATGAATATAAATTAAAAATAATAATAAAACAAAATGTAAAATTACCTAAGTTCCTGAGGTTGTGCTCAGTAGAAAATATTGATAGCAAACTTCAAATTATTATTTAGTAGAGTGTTTTTACAAAGTAGAGAGAGGGATAGCGGAAAGCCTGCCTTTGAACTAAACTTAAGGATCCTTATATAATGAATCCCGTTTATAAACTTTAGAACATATTTTTATGAACCAAGAATGTTTCTTATTTGGATTTTCATAGAGGAAAGTTTTATGAAAACCGTCCACATAATCCCAATAATTGAATTTTACCGAACTTTATGCTCATGATAGAAATATTCCCTTTCTTTCATGGTGTTGAATCCTCAATCTTCCGGGGTGAATATCTTCTTTATGATAATCTTTGAAAAGTTATAAACTTTAATGGTATTCATTGGATAGTAATGCTTTGAATTTCGGTTGATCCAAAGAGTAGTTGAGAGTATAGTCTCATAGTGCATTCTATACTTATAAGTAAGGATGTGATATGACCCGCTTTCTAGATATCGATGCATTAGTTTCCACGGTTCTTCCTTCCATTGAAGGTCTTTATAATCCAAAATAAGTATAACTTCTTTATGTTCATGTTGCTCATAGGCATTACTATCATCTTGTTCATCATTGGCAACTTCGAATAAGAAGGTTGTCAATTATTATCATTTTCCCTAGATTTTATGAAATCCATAAACTGTTGGTATAAAGGACTTTGTTTATCAATGTTAAAAGGTCATGCAAGGCTTTCAAAAATAAGTTTTTTGTTTCCTATTTGAGCTAGGATATCACCTCGGCCCGTACCTCGACCTCCGTGACCTCTACAATGGTTGGATTGCCTCGCCATGTAGGCCTTATCATTCTCGCAAATAAGAAAATTAATTAATATAAGAACTCAAATATTCTCTTGTCCGTAAATCGTGCAAACTATTATCCGTCCCTTTTTTATAATGAATCTCAAAATCAAATGGCGCTAATAAAGCTTGCCATCTAGCAAACATCTCGTTTAGAAACATCATGTTTGCGCTTTGTTAAGCATAAACTTAGCTGATTGGAAATCTATTTTTATTAAAAACTTCTGATTGTATAAATCACCTTGAATTTTAAAACACATTTTACAATTGCTAAGATTTCTTTAGCAACTGTTGAATAGTTTTTCTGACTAGGATTCCATTTGCCGAATAAAATTGTATCAAATACTCCTGCTATTAACTGGAGAGTATTGCTTTAGTATGCCCCCATAACCAATATTTGAGGCATCCGTCTCTATAATCTTTGGCCAAGTAGGATTGGCTAATGTAAGACAAGGAAGGTTATGAACATTTCTATAATTCTTTTGACAACTTGAGTATGATTATCCATCCAAGGTGTAGGAATCTTTTTTAGCCGTTCATATAAAATGGTTGTATCATTTGCTAAATCATTTATAAAAGGACCGATATAATTTAGGCTACCCAAAAATCTTTGAAGTTGGGTTTTATCGCTTATAACATCTGGAAATTTTGATGCAAATTCAATACTCCTATAAATAGGAATGATTTTTCCTTTTTCGATGATATGACCCAAAAAACTCGACTTTAGTTTGAAAATGGGCCATTTTTGGTTTTGATATTACCAAACCATTCTGAATAATAATCTTCTTGAATAAGTCAAGATGTTTGAAATGAATTTCTATATTCTTAGTAAAAACTAAAATATCATCGATATAAACAATGATAAAATTACTATAAGGCATCAAAATATCATTCATAATATTCTGAAGGGGAATTTTTCAATCCAATTGGCATAACATATTCGAATTTCCCAATATGGACATTGAAAGCGCTTTTTATATTTATCTTCTTCCGCTATATGAATCGCAATAACCAAATTTTAAATCAAATTTAGAAAATATAATAGCAATATTGAGTTTATCAAGTAAATTATTTTTATTAGGAAGAGGATACCTAATCCAACTCAAAATCTTATTAAGGGGTTTAAAATTGATAACGAGTCTAGGAACTCCCCTTTCTTGTTCAACATGTTTATTAACATAGAAGTCCATGCATGACCAAGAAGATTTTGAGGGCTTTATCAAACCCTTTTGTAATAGAGAAGCAATTTCTTTTTTTGCATAATTCCAGATATTCAGAATTTATTTTGCATGGCCTAGATTTTGTAGGGATATCACCCTCATTAAAGTCATCCTCATAAGGAAGAGAAATGATATGCTTCTTTCTGTCCCGAAAAGCATTAGGATGGTCACTACAAATTTAAAGTGAAAACTGATTTTGTATAAAATCATTTTTTTGACGTAACTTTTGATTTTTCCAAAGTTCGTCAATATTCAGAGTATAAATCTCTTGTTTTAAAAAACTAATTTGTTGATGATTATGCATCAACCTATCTTTAATTTCATTTAAAACCCTTGAAAACGGTTTAGTGATAAATGAAAACATAATTGGTTTTCCTTGAAAGGTTCCAACTATCCCTTTTTTTATCAATTTTTGTAATAGGAAACAATTTTTGTATAAAAGGTGTTCCCAATATAATTTAGCTTGAAATGTCTTTAACTAAAACAAAACTTTATGCTTTACATGTTTTGTTTTTACAAATATAAGCTTTTGATAATTTAAAAGTAATTTTTAATTTTTGTCCATTCAAAGATCTTACACTATGAGTAGTTTGATGAAAATATGTAGAAGGACTAAGCCCTTCCTGTATACAGTTTACATCTGCTTCTCTATCAACAAGAGCAATAAAATCTTTTTTGAAATTATAATCAATCAAAAGACTTATTTTTATATAAAGTTTTTGAGAAGTAATCAATTCCAGGATTTGTAAAAGGTTTCATGTATCATTACTTGTCTCTCGCAAAGATTAAATCTTCAAAAGCGAGAAAAATCATCCATAGTGGTTGGATCTATAATGTCCTAACCTTTGCCTTCAATATACTGGAAATTATTTTATCCAACGACATATTATGTCTTTTTAATTCTCGAAATCTCATGTTTGAGATTATCAACTTCTTTTTCCAAATCTCTTGGTGTACTCTTTGTACCTTTCCTTTGCTCAATCATTTGTTTGAGCTCGACATGGTATATGAACCCGACTTTGCCAAGACCTTCTCTCGCTTGTGAGGGTTGTGGAACATTCGAATCTGGTATATGATTTTCAAGCATTATTCTCGGATCTTTTATCATTTTCAATAACTGTACTAGGTTATTTTCTATCTTTTGTTACATGACTAGTCTTTAATTCTCTAAACTTATCATCTAGTAATTTTTTCAATTCGTAAAGTTCTCTCGATTTTGAAATATTTTATTTCGTGGAGGAGGTTGCACACTAGGAGTGGCTATGCATGATTCATGTCTATTAGAATAGTTATGTAATTTATCAATTTGAGAAATCAATTTCTCTAATCTATCATGTAACCGCACAATTTGTTCACCTAATATGTTCATATACACACTAGCATAATTTTGTTGTTTTAGCATGATATTAATATGCTTAGCAAGAATTTGCAAAGTATCATTTTAAAATAATTTTGAAAAAGCCGCAAAATGTAAAACAAGATTATCTTTTTCAATAACAAAAGTTTGTTTGAGGGAGGTAAAGCAAGTTTGAACAATTTCCCCATTTGCTAATTTACAATCTTTTTCTAACACATAGATATAATCTCCTACATACTTAGCCATAAACAGAATACAAAAGATATAATCTTGTTGACTTTAGCAAGATCTCGTATAAAATTCTTTTGCAAAGAAGTTCGTTCTTCATTATTAAAGGAAGCAAAAACCCATCTTTTAAAAGGCTCCCATCTAGGTTTACGAAATCCTCACTTATCATTTTTCTTGCGGGTGATCCCCGACTAAAATCAATTTTTTGTGATGTATTCATCATGTAACAGGAAAATTTATATCTGACTCAGTTATTTCTGAGTCATCTTCCTGGATGCCACAAACTGTGTTGTCCTTATCAATTCTATTATCAGTAGATTCTCTAATTTGAGAAGTAGATGCTCTTGATGGAGACCTTACCACATATTTAATCGGTGACATATAAGAACGATTTTGAAAAATCGATCTAGTATATCCGGATCTCAAGCTATTAGCATCATTTTTTTCCAAAATAATTTAGTTCGGCAAATCTCAATTTAATGGTCCCATCTCGAGGTCCGCTCTATTTCAGTAATATCTAAATTAAAATCATTCTAGGAGGAGCAGCTCCCTCCATGACACACTCTTTGGGAAAATCAATTTCATCCCATTTGATAGGTCTTCTTGTTGCAATCTTGGATTTACCAAAATTAGTTTCTATTAAAATAGTCTCATTTTAAAAATCCACGATCTTACACATATGATTCATAGTGTATATGGTTTAAAATATATTCGATAACAAATACATATAACCTCAGCTTTCGGCATATAATCATACTTATGTAATTTTATGCTTAATATTAAAGCATTCAAGGAATTCTCATCCTACAAGGATACCTGCAAGTTAGGATAAGCATTAAAATATACAGGACCATAAGCCAAACTGGTTTGAATAGTCCTTATTTGAGATTTTTTTCCAGTTTTGGTTCATGCCATCTCTTAAAGCTGCTATAAAGCTTTCAGTTAAGCCTCGTAATGTAAGTGGCTTAAAAGAAACCCGTACAAATGCAATATGCATAAATCTATGGGTTTCCCTACAAGGGGCAATATCACTATCATTTAGTAGTTCAAAGGTAGCATGATCGCTATCCACAGTGATGGTCTCTTCAGTAGTTGTAACAACTTGTTTGAAACGTAATTTCTCAAAAGTATCCATTTGATGTATTAATCTGGTTTGGATCTTTGGAATAGTCCAAATATTAAGTAGATTTAAGTGTTGAGGTATATCATATTCCTCTTTTTAATTTTTTTAATAGTATTTTTGTTCCTGATGATATTCATCATTCCAAAAGAGTGTTGAACATATGTTACCTATTACTACATGATTACCATGGCTCTGATACCAAAATCGACGGAAGGGATCACGCCGAGGGCACGTCGAGAGGAACTTTTCAAAGGTCAATAACCCTGGCATATAGGTTGTCTTAACTCGAACGTATCAAAAAATGCCCTAACGCCACCATGGCTTAGCGGGCTACAACATGATCATCGCCCCGAGCTTCGGACATTCCGTCCGGGTGATTCTCTTCCCGACCTTAATACCTCCTCACATGAATCGTCAACTAATTAAAGCATGAGTATTATGATTCTCGTAGTCTAGTGCAACATAGTTCAACACGGTATTTAACCTTTCATTTAGGTTAAATATGAATATAAATTAAAAATAATAATAAAACAAAATGTAAAATTACCTAAGTTCCCGAGGTTGTGCTCGTAGAAAATATTGATAGCAAACTTCAAATTATTATTTAGTAGAGTGTTTTTACAAAGTAGAGAGAGGGATAGCGGAAAGCACGCCTTTGAACTAAACTTAAGGATCCTTATATAATGAATCCCGTTTATAAACTTTAGAACATATTTTTATGAACCAAGAATGTTTCTTATTTGGATTTTCATAGAGGAAAGTTTTATGAAAACTGTCCACATAATCCCAATAATTGAATTTTACCTGAACTTTATGCTCATGATAGAAATATTCCCTTTCTTTCATGGTGTTGAATCCTCAATCTTCTCGGGGTGAATATCTTCTTTATGATAATCTTTGAAAAGTTATAAACTTTAATGGTATTCATTGGATAGTAATGCTGAATTTCGGTTGATCCAAAGTAGTTGAGAGTATAGTCTCATAGTGCATTCTATACTTATAAGTAAGGATGTGATATGACCCAGCTTTCTAGATATCGATGCATTAGTTTCCACGGTTCTTCCTTCCATTGAAGGTCTTTATAATCCAAAATAAGTATAACTTCTTTATGTTCATGTTGCTCATAGGCATTACTATCATCTTGTTCATCATTGGCAACTTCTGAATAAGAAGGTTGTCAATTATTATCATTTTCCCTAGATTTTATGAAATCCATAAACTGTTGGTATAAAGGACTTTGTTTATCAATGTTAAAAGGTCATGCAAGGCTTTCAAAAATAAGTTTTTTGTTTCCTATTTGAGCTAGGATATCACCTCGGCCCGTACCTCGACCTCCGTGACCTCTACAATGGTTGGATTGCCTCGCCATGTAGGCCTTATCATTCTCGCAAATAAGAAAATTAATTAATATAAGAACTCAAATATTCTCTTGTCCGAAATCGTGCAAACTATTATCTCGTCCCTTTTTTATAATGAATCTCAAAATCAAATGGCGCTAATAAAGCTTGCCATCTAGCAAACATCTGTTTAGAAACATCATGTTTGCAGTCTTTGTTAAGCATAAACTTAGCTGATTGGAAATCTATTTTTATTAAAAACTTCTGATTGTATAAATCACCTTGAATTTTAAAACACATTTTACAATTGCTAAGATTTCTTTAGCAATCTTGTTGAATAGTTTTTCTGACTAGGATTCCATTTGCCAGAATAAAATTGTATCAAATACTCCTGCTTATTAACTGGAGAGTATTGCTTTAGTATGCCCCCATAACCAATATTTGAGGCATCCGTCTCTATAATCTTTGGCCAAGTAGGATTGGCTAATGTAAGACAAGGAAGGTTATGAACATTTCTATAATTCTTTTGACAACTTGAGTATGATTATCTGTCCAAGGTGTAGGAATCTTTTTTAGCCGTTCATATAAAATGGTTGTATCATTTGCTAAATCATTTATAAAAGGACTGATATAATTTAGGCTACCCAAAAATCTTTGAAGTTGGGTTTTATCAGTTATAACATCTGGAAATTTTGATGCAAATTCAATACTCCTATAAATAGGAATGATTTTTCCTTTTTCGATGATATGACCCAAAAAACTGACTTTAGTTTGAAAATGGGCCATTTTTGGTTTTGATATTACCAAACCATTCTGAATAATAATCTTCTTGAATAAGTCAAGATGTTTGAAATGAATTTCTATATTCTTAGTAAAAACTAAAATATCATCGATATAAACAATGATAAAATTACTATAAGGCATCAAAATATCATTCATAATATTCTGAAGGGGAATTTTTCAATCCAATTGGCATAACATATTCGAATTTCCCAATATGGACATTGAAAGCAGTTTTATATTTATCTTCTTCCGCTATATGAATCGCCAATAACCAAATTTTAAATCAAATTTAGAAAATATAATAGCAATATTGAGTTTATCAAGTAAATTATTTTTATTAGGAAGAGGATACCTAATCCAACTCAAAATCTTATTAAGGGGTTTAAAATTGATAACGAGTCTAGGAACTCCCCTTTCTTGTTCAACATGTTTATTAACAAAGAAGTCCATGCATGACCAAGAAGATTTTGAGGGCTTTATCAAACCCTTTTGTAATAGAGAAGCAATTTCTTTTTTTGCATAATTCCAGATATTCAGAATTTATTTTGCATGGCCTAGATTTTGTAGGGATATCACCCTCATTAAAGTCATCCTCATAAGGAAGAGAAATGATATGCTTTTTTCTGTCCCGAAAAGCATTAGGATGGTCACTACAAATTTAAAGTGAAAACTGATTTTGTATAAAATCATTTTTTTGACGTAACTTTTGATTTTTCCAAAGTTCGTCAATATTCAGAGTATAAATCTCTTGTTTTAAAAAACTAATTTGTTGATGATTATGCATCAACCTATCTTTAATTTCATTTAAAACCCTTGAAAACGGTTTAGTGATAAATGAAAACATAATTGGTTTTCCTTGAAAGGTTCCAACTATCCCTTTTTTTATCAATTTTTGTAATAGGAAACAATTTTTGTATAAAAGGTGTTCCCAATATAATTTAGCTTGAAATGTCTTTAACTAAAACAAAACTTTATGCTTTACAGGTTTTGTTTTTACAAATATAAGCTTTTGATAATTTAAAAGTAATTTTTAATTTTTGTCCATTCAAAGATCTTACACTATGAGTTGTTTGATGAAAATATGTAGAAGGACTAAGTCCTTCCTGTATACATTTTACATCTGCTCCGCTATCAACAAGAGCAATAAAATCTTTTTTGAAATTATAATCAATCAAAAGACTTATTTTTATATAAATTTTTTGAGAACTAATCAATTCCAGGATTTGTAAAAGGTTTCATGTATCATTACTCGTCTCTCAAAGATTAAATCATCAAAAGCGAGAAAAATCATCCATAGTGGTTGGATCTATAATGTCCTAATCTTTGCCTTCAATATACCGGAAATTATTTTATCCAACGACGTATTATGTCTTTTTAATTCTCGAAATCTCATGTTTGAGATTATCAACTTCTTTTTCCAAATCTCTTGGTGTACTCTTTGTACCTTTCCTTTGCTCAATCATTTGTTTGAGCTCGACATGGTATATGAACCCGACTTTGCCAAGACCTTCTCTCGCTTGTGAGGGTTGTGGAACATTCTAATCTGGTATATGATTTTCAAGCATTATTCGGATCTTTTATCATTTTCAATAACTGTACTAGGTTATTTTCTATCTTTTGTTACATGACTAGTCTTTAATTCTCTAAACTTATCATCTAGTAATTTTTCCAATTCAGAAAGTTCTCTCGATTTTGAAATATTTTATTTCGGAGGAGGTTGCACACTAGGAGTGGCTATGCATGATTCATGTCTATTAGAATAGTTATGTAATTTATCAATTTGAGAAATCAATTTCTCTAATCTATCATGTAACCGCACAATTTGTTCACCTAATATGTTCATATACACACTAGCATAATTTTGTTGTTTTAGCATGATATTAATATGCTTAGCAAGAATTTGCAAAGTATCATTTTAAAATAATTTTGAAAAAGCTGCAAAATGTAAAACAGTATTATCTTTTTCAATAACAAAAGTTTGCTGGGGAGGTAAAGCAGTTTGAACAATTTCCCCATTTGCTAATTTACAATCTTTTTCTAACACATAGATATAATCTCCTACATACTTAGCCATAAACAGAATACAAAAGATATAATCTTGTTGACTTTAGCAAGATCTCGTATAAAATTCTTTTTGCAAAGAAGTTCGTTCTTCATTATTAAAGGAAGCAAAAACCCATCTTTTAAAAGGCTCCCATCTAGGTTTACGAAATCCTCACTTATCATTTTTCTTGCGGGTGATCCCCGACTAAAATCATTTTTTTGTGATGTATTCATCATGTAACGGGAAAATTTATATCTGACTCAGTTATTTCTGAGTCATCTTCCTGGATGCCACAAACTGTGTTGTCCTTATCAATTATATTATCAGTAGATTCTCTAATTTGAGAAGTAGATGCTCTTGATGGAGACCTTACCACATATTTAATCGGTGACATATAAGAACGATTTTGAAAAATCGGATCTAGTATATCTCGGATCTCAAGCTATTAGCATCATTTTTTTCCAAAGAAATAATTTAGTTCGGCAAATCTCAATTTAATGGTCCCATCTCGAGGTCTCGCTCTATTTCAGTAATATCTAAATTAAAATCATTCTAGGAGGAGCAGCTCCCTCCATGACACACTCTTTGGGAAAATCAATTTCATCCCATTTGATAGGTCTTCTTGTTGCAATCTTGGATTTACCAAAATTAGTTTCTATTAAAATAGTCTCATTTTAAAAATCCCCGATCTTACACATATGATTCATAGTGTATATGGTTTAAAATATATTCGATAACAAATACATATAACCTCAGCTTTCGGCATATAATCATACTTATGTAATTTTATGCTTAATATTAAAGCATTCAAGGAATTCTCATCCTACAAGGATACCTGCAAGTTAGGATAAGCATTAAAATATACAGGACCATAAGCCAAACTGGTTTGAATAGTCCTTATTTGAGATTTTTTTCCAGTTTTGGTTCATGCCATCTCTTAAAGCTGCTATAAAGCTTTCAGTTAAGCCTCGTAATGTAAGTGGCTTAAAAGAAACCCGTACAAATGCAATATGCATAAATCTATGGGTTTCCCTACAAGGGGCAATATCACTATCATTTAGTATTTTAAAGGTAGCATGATCGCTATCCACAGTGATGGTCTCTTCAGTAGTTGTAACAACTTGTTTGAAACGTAATTTCTCAAAAGTATCCATTTGATGTATTAATCTGGTTTGGATCTTTGGAATAGTCCAAATATTAAGTAGATTTAAGTGTTGAGGTATATCATATTCCTCTTTTTAATTTTTTTAATAGTATTTTTGTTCCTGATGATATTCATCATTCCAAAAGAGTGTTGAACATATGTTACCTATTACTACATGATTACCATGGCTCTGATACCAAAATCGACGGAAGGGATCACGCTGAGGGCACTATCAGAGGAACTTTTCAAAGGTCAATAACCCTGGCATATAGGTTGTCTTAACTCAGAACAGATCAAAAAATGCCCTAACGCCACCATGGCTTAGCGGGCTACAACATGATCATCAGCCCGAGCTTCGTACATTCCGTCTGGGTGATTCTCTTCCCGACCTTAATACCTCCTCACATGAATCGTCACCTAATTAAAGCATTAGTATTATGATTCTCAGTAGTCTAGTGCAACATAGTTCAACACGGTATTTAACCTTTCATTTAGGCTAAATATGAATATAAATTAAAAATAATAATAAAACAAAATGTAAAATTACCTAAGTTCCTGAGGTTGTGCTCAGTAGAAAATATTGATAGCAAACTTCAAATTATTATTTAGTAGAGTGTTTTTACAAAGTAGAGAGAGGGATAGCGGAAAGCCTGCCTTTGAACTAAACTTAAGGATCCTTATATAATGAATCCTGTTTATAAACTTTAGAACATATTTTTATGAACCAAGAATGTTTCTTATTTGGATTTTCATAGAGGAAAGTTTTATGAAAACTGTCCACATAATCCCAATAATTGAATTTTACCTGAACTTTATGCTCATGATAGAAATATTCCCTTTCTTTCATGGTGTTGAATCCTCAATTTTCCTGGGGTGAATATCTTCTTTATGATAATCTTTGAAAAGTTATAAACTTTAATGGTATTCATTGGATAGTAATGCTGAATTTCAGTTGATCCAGTAGTTGAGAGTATAGTCTCATAGTGCATTCTATACTTATAAGTAAGGATGTGATATGACCCAGTTTCTAGATATCGATGCATTAGTTTCCACGGTTCTTCCTTCCATTGAAGGTCTTTATAATCCAAAATAAGTATAACTTCTTTATGTTCATGTTGCTCATAGGCATTACTATCTTCTTGTTCATCATTGGCAACTTCTGAATAAGAAGGTTGTGAATTATTATCATTTACCCTAGATTTTATGAAATCCATAAACTGTTGGTATAAAGGACTTTGTTTATCAATGTTAAAAGGTCATGCAAGGCTTTCAAATATAAGTTTTTTGTTTCCTATTTGAGCTAGGATATCACCTCGGCCCGTACCTCGACCTCCCTGACCTCTACAATGGTTGGATTACCTCGCCATGTAGGCCTTATCATTCTGCAAATAAGAAAATTAATTAATATAAGAACTCAAATATTCTCTTGTCCAGAAATCAGGCAAACTATTATCTGTCCCTTTTTTATAATGAATCTCAAAATCAAATGGCGCTAATAAAGCTTGCCATCTAGCAAACATCTGTTTAGAAACATCATGTTTGCGCCTCTTTGTTAAGCATAAACTTAGCTGATTGGAAATCTATTTTTATTAAAAACTTCGATTGTATAAATCACCTTGAATTTTAAAACACATTTTACAATTGCTAAGATTTCTTTAGCAACTCGTTGAATAGTTTTTCCGACTAGGATTCCATTTGCCGAAATATAATTGTATCAAATACTCCTCGCTTATTAACCGGAGAGTATTGCTTTAGTATGCCCCCATAACCAATATTTGAGGCATCCGTCTCTATAATCTTTGGCCAAGTAGGATTGGCTAATGTAAGACAAGGAAGGTTATGAACATTTCTATAATTCTTTTGACAACTTGAGTATGATTATCTGTCCAAGGTGTAGGAATCTTTTTTAGCCGTTCATATAAAATGGTTGTATCATTTGCTAAATCATTTATAAAAGGACTGATATAATTTAGGCTACCCAAAAATCTTTGAAGTTGGGTTTTATCAGTTATAACATCTGGAAATTTTGATGCAAATTCAATACTCCTATAAATAGGAATGATTTTTCCTTTTTCGATGATATGACCCAAAAAACTGACTTTAGTTTGAAAATGGGCCATTTTTGGTTTTGATATTACCAAACCATTCTGAATAATAATCTTCTTGAATAAGTCAAGATGTTTGAAATGAATTTCTATATTCTTAGTAAAAACTAAAATATCATCGATATAAACAATGATAAAATTACTATAAGGCTTCAAAATATCATTCATAATATTCTGAAGGGGAATTTTTCAATCCAAATGGCATAACATTCCATTCGAATTTCCCAATATGGACATTGAAAGCAGTTTTATATTTATCTGCTTCCGCTATATGAATCAGTCAATAACCAGATTATAAATCAAATTTAGAAAATATAATAGCACTATTGAGTCTATCAAGTAAATCCTTTTTATTACGAATAGGATACCTAATCCATCTCAAAATCTTCTTAAGGGGTTTAAAATTGATAACGAGTCTAGGAACTCCCCTTTCTTGTTCAACATGTTTATTAACATAGAAGGTCGTGCATGACCAAGGTGATTTTGAGGGCTTTATCAAACCCTTTTGTAATAGAGAAGCAATTTGTTTTTTGTATAATTCCTGATATTCGGAATTTATTTAGCATGGCCTAGATTTTGTAGGGATATCACCCACATTAAAGTCATCCTCATAAGGAAGAGAGATAATATGCTTCTTTCTGTCCCGAAAAGCATTAGGATGGTCACTACAAATTTAAAGTGAAAACTGATTTTGTATAAAATCATTTTTTTGACGTAACTTTTGATTTTTCCAAAGTTCGTCAATATTCGTAGTATAAATCTCTTGTTTTAAAAAACTAATTTGTTGATGATTATGCATCAACCTATCTTTAATTTCATTTAAAACCCTTGAAAATGGTTTAGTGATAAATGAAAACATAATTGGTTTTCCTTGAAAGGTTCCAACTATCCCTTTTTTATCAATTTTTGTATATAAAAGGTGTTCCCAATATAATTTAGCTTGAAATGTCTTTAACTAAAACAAAACTTTATGCTTTACAGGTTTTGTTTTTACAAATATAAGCTTTTGATAATTTAAAAGTAATTTTTAATTTTTGTCCATTCAAAGATCTTACACTATGAGTAGTTTGATGAAAATATGTAGAAGGACTAAGTCCTTCCTGTATACATTTTACATCTGCTCCGCTATCAACAAGAGCAATAAAATCTTTTTTGAAATTATAATCAATCAAAAGACTTATTTTTATATAAATTTTTTGAGAACTAATCAATTCCAGGATTTGTAAAAGGTTTCATGTATCATTACTCGTCTCTGTAAAGATTAAATCATCAAAAGCAGAAAAATCATCCATAGTGGTTGGATCTATAATGTCCTAATCTTTGCCTTCAATATACTGGAAATTATTTTATCCAACGACGTATTATGTCTTTTTAATTCGAAATCTCATGTTTGAGATTATCAACTTCTTTTTCCAAATCTCTTGGTGTACTCTTTGTACCTTTCCTTTGCTCAATCAATTGTTTGAGCTCTGACATGGTATATGAACCTGACTTTGCCAAGACCTTCTCTGCTTGTGAGGGTTGTGGAACATTCTGAATCTGGTATATGATTTTCAGCATTATTCTGGATCTTTTATCATTTTCAATAACTGTACTAGGTTATTTTCTATCTTTTGTTACATGACTAGTCTTTAATTCTCTAAACTTATCATCTAGTAATTTTTCCAATTCAGAAAGTTCTCTGATTTTGAAATATTTTATTTCAGGAGGAGGTTGCACACTAGGAGTGGCTATGCATGATTCATGTCTATTAGAATAGTTATGTAATTTATCAATTTGAGAAATCAATTTGTCTAATCTATCATGTAAATGCACAATTTGTTCACCTAATATGTTCATATACACACTAGCATAATTTTGTTGTTTTAGCATGATATTAATATGCTTAGCAGTAATTTGCAAAGTATCATTTTAAAATAATTTTGAAAAAGCCGCAAAATGTAAAACAAGATTATCTTTTTCAATAACAAAAGTTTGCTTTGGGAGGTAAAGCAAGCTTGAACAATTTCCCCATTTGCTAATTTACAATCTTTTTCTAACACATAGATATAATCTCCTACATACTTAGCCATAAACGAAATACAAAAGATATAATCTTGTTGACTTTAGCAAGATCTCGTATAAAATTCTTTTTGCAAAGAAGTTCGTTCTTCATTATTAAAGGAAGCAAAAACCCATCTTTTAAAAGGCTCCCATCTAGGTTTACGAAATCCTCACTTATCATTTTTCTTGCGGGTGATCCCCGACTAAAATCAATTTTTTGTGATGTATTCATCATGTAACGGGAAAATTTATATCTGACTCAGTTATTTCTGAGTCATCTTCCTGGATGCCACAAACTGTGTTGTCCTTATCAATTTTGATACTATCAATTCTATTATCAGTAGATTCTCTAATTTGAGAAGTAGATGCTCTTGATGGAGACCTTACCACATATTTAACTGGTGACATATAAGAATGATTTGAAAAATCAGATCTAGTAGATCTGGATCTCAAGCTATTAGCATCATTATTTTCCAGTAAATAATTTGGTCCGGCAAATCTCAATTTAATGGTCCCATCTGGGGTCTGCTCTATTTCAGTAATGTCTAAATTAAAATCATTCTGGGAGGAGCAGCTCCCTCCATGACACACTCTTTGGGAAAATCAATTTCATCACATTTGATAGGTCTTCTTGTTGCAATCTTGGATTTACCAAAATTAGTTTATATTAAATAGTCTCATTTTAAAAGTCCACGATCTTACACATATGATTCATAGTGTATATGGTTTATAATATATTCGATAACCAATACATATAACCTCAGTTTTTGGCATATAATCATACCTATGTAATTTTATGCTAAATATTAAAGCATTCAAGGAATTCTCATCCTGCAAGGATACCTGCAAGTTAGGATAAGCATTAAAATATACAGGACCATAAGTCAAACTGGTTTGAATAGTCCTTATTTGAGATTTTTTCCAGTTTTGGTTACTGCCATCTCTTAAAGCTGCTATAAAGCTTTCAGGTAAGCCTTTTAATGTAAGTGGCTTAAAAGAAACCCGTACTAATGTAATATGCATAAATCTATGGGTTTACCTACAAGGGGCAGTATCACTATCATTTAGTAGTTTAAAGGTAGCACGATCTCTATCCACAGTGATGGTCTCTTCAGTAGTTGTAACAACTTGTTTGAAACGTAATTACTCAAAAGTATCCATTTGATATATTAATCTGGGTTTGATCTTTCGAATAGTCCACATATTAAGTAGATTTAAGTGTTGAGGTATATCATATTCCTCTTTTTACTATTTTTAACAGTATTTGTGTTCCTGATGATATTCATCATTCCAAAAGAGTGTTGAACATATGTTACCTATTACTACAAGAATACCAGGGCTCTGATACCAAAATCGACGGAAGGGATCACAGAGAGGGTACTATCAGAGGAACTTTTAAAGGGTCAATAACCCTGGCATATAGGTTGTCTTAAATCAGAACAGATCAAAAAATGCCCTAACGCCACCATGGCTCAGCGGGCTACAACATGATCATCAGCCCGAGCTTCAGACATTCCGTCTGGATGATTCTCTGCCCGACCTTAATACCTCCTCACATGAATCGTCAACTAATTAAAGCATTAGTATCATGATTCTCAGTAGTCTAGTGCAACATAGTTCAACACGGTATTTAACCTTTAATTTAGGCTAAATATGAATATAAATTAAAAAAAATAATAAAATAAAATGTAAAATTACCTAAGTTCCTGAGGTTGTGCTCAGTAGAAAAGATTGATAGCAAACTTCAAATTATTATTTAGTAGAGTATTTTTTACAGAGTAGAGAGAGGGATGGCGGAAAGCCTGCCTTTGAACTAAACTTACGGATCCTTATTTAATGAATCATGTTTATAAACTTTAGAACATATTTTTATGAACCAAGAATGTTTCTTATTTGGATTTTCATAGAGGAAAGTTTTATGAAAACTGTCCACATAATCCCAATAATTGAATTTTACCTGAACTTTATGCTCAGGATAGAAATATTCCCTTTCTTTCATGGTGTTGAATCCTCAATCTTCTGGGGTGAATATCTTCTTTATGATAATATTTGAAAAGTTATAAACTTTAATGGTATTCATTGGATAGTAATGCTGAATTTCAGTTGATCCAGTAGTTGAGAGTATAGTCTCATAGTGCATTCTATACTTATAAGTAAGGATGTGATATGACCCAGTTTCTAGATACCGATCCATTAGTTTCCACAATTCTTCCTTCCATTGAAGGTCTTTATAATCCAAAAGAAGTATAACTTCTTTATGTTCATGTTGCTCATAGGCATTACTATCATCTTGTTCATCATTGGCAACTTCTGAATAAGAAGTTTGTGAATTATTATCCTTTTCCCTAGATTTTATGAAATCCATAAACTGTTGGTATAAAGGACTTTGTTTATCAATGTTAAAAGGTCATGCAAGGCTTTCAACTATAAGTTTTTTGTTTCCTATTTGAGCTAGGATATCACCTCGGCCCGTACCTCGACCTCCCTGACCTGTACAATGGTTGGGATTGCCTCGCCATGTAGGCCTTATCATTCTGCAAATAAGAAAATTAATTAATCTAAGAACTCAAATATTCTCTTGTCCAGAAATCAGGCAAACTATTATCTGTCCCTTTTTTATGATGAATCTCAAAATCAAATGGCGCTAATAAAGCTTGCCATCTAGTAAACATCTGTTTAGAAACATCATGTTTGCAGTCTTTGTTAAACATAAACTTAGCTTATTGGCAATCTAATTTTATTAAAAACTTCTGATTGTATAAATCACCTTGAATTTTAAAACACATTTTACAATTGCTAAGATTTCTTTAGCAACTGTTGAATAATTTTTCTGACTAGGATTCCATTTGCCTGAATAAAATTGTATCAAATACTCCTACTTATTAACTGGAGAGTATTGCTTTAGTATGCCCCCATAACCAATATTTGAGGCATCCGTCTCTATAATCTTTGGCCAAGTAGGATTGGCTAATGTAAGACAAGGAAGGTTATGAACATTTCTATAATTCTTTTGACAACTTGAGTATGATTATCTGTCCAAGGTGTAGGAATCTTTTTTAGCCGTTCATATAAAATGGTTGTATCATTTGCTAAATCATTTATAAAAGGACTGATATAATTTAGGCTACCCAAAAATCTTTGAAGTTGGGTTTTATCGGTTATAACATCCGGAAATTTTGATGCAAATTCAATACTCCTATAAATAGGAATGATTTTTCCTTTTTCGATGATATGACCCAAAAAACTCGACTTTAGTTTGAAAATGGGCCATTTTTGGTTTTGATATTACCAAACCATTCTGAATAATAATCTTCTTGAATAAGTCAAGATGTTTGAAATGAATTTCTATATTCTTAGTAAAAACTAAAATATCATCGATATAAACAATGATAAAATTACTATAAGGCTTCAAAATATCATTCATAATATTCTGAAGGGGAATTTTTCAATCCAAATGGCATAACATTCCATTCGAATTTCCCAATATGGACATTGAAAGCAGTTTTATATTTATCTGCTTCCGCTATATGAATCAGTCAATAACCAGATTATAAATCAAATTTAGAAAATATAATAGCACTATTGAGTCTATCAAGTAAATCCTTTTTATTACGAATAGGATACCTAATCCATCTCAAAATCTTCTTAAGGGGTTTAAAATTGATAACGAGTCTAGGAACTCCCCTTTCTTGTTCAACATGTTTATTAACATAGAAGGTCGTGCATGACCAAGGAGATTTTGAGGGCTTTATCAAACCCTTTTGTAATAGAGAAGCAATTTGTTTTTTGTATAATTCCTGATATTCGGAATTTATTTAGCATGGCCTAGATTTTGTAGGGATATCACCCACATTAAAGTCATCCTCATAAGGAAGAGAGATAATATGCTTCTTTCTGTCCCGAAAAGCATTAGGATGGTCACTACAAATTTAAAGTGAAAACTGATTTTGTATAAAATCATTTTTTTGACGTAACTTTTGATTTTTCCAAAGTTCGTCAATATTCAGAGTATAAATCTCTTGTTTTAAAAAACTAATTTGTTGATGATTATGCATCAACCTATCTTTAATTTCATTTAAAACCCTTGAAAATGGTTTAGTGATAAATGAAAACATAATTGGTTTTCCTTGAAAGGTTCCAACTATCCCTTTTTTATCAATTTTTGTATATAAAAGGTGTTCCCAATATAATTTAGCTTGAAATGTCTTTAACTAAAACAAAACTTTATGCTTTACAGGTTTTGTTTTTACAAATATAAGCTTTTGATAATTTAAAAGTAATTTTTAATTTTTGTCCATTCAAAGATCTTACACTATGAGTAGTTTGATGAAAATATGTAGAAGGACTAAGTCCTTCCTGTATACATTTTACATCTGCTCCGCTATCAACAAGAGCAATAAAATCTTTTTTGAAATTATAATCAATCAAAAGACTTATTTTTATATAAATTTTTTGAGAACTAATCAATTCCAGGATTTGTAAAAGGTTTCATGTATCATTACTCGTCTCTGTAAAGATTAAATCATCAAAAGCAGAAAAATCATCCATAGTGGTTGGATCTATAATGTCCTAATCTTTGCCTTCAATATACTGGAAATTATTTTATCCAACGACGTATTATGTCTTTTTAATTCTGAAATCTCATGTTTGAGATTATCAACTTCTTTTTCCAAATCTCTTGGTGTACTCTTTGTACCTTTCCTTTGCTCAATCAATTGTTTGAGCTCTGACATGGTATATGAACCTGACTTTGCCAAGACCTTCTCTGCTTGTGAGGGTTGTGGAACATTCTGAATCTGGTATATGATTTTCAGCATTATTCTGGATCTTTTATCATTTTCAATAACTGTACTAGGTTATTTTCTATCTTTTGTTACATGACTAGTCTTTAATTCTCTAAACTTATCATCTAGTAATTTTTCCAATTCAGAAAGTTCTCTGATTTTGAAATATTTTATTTCAGGAGGAGGTTGCACACTAGGAGTGGCTATGCATGATTCATGTCTATTAGAATAGTTATGTAATTTATCAATTTGAGAAATCAATTTCTCTAATCTATCATGTAAATGCACAATTTGTTCACCTAATATGTTCATATACACACTAGCATAATTTTGTTGTTTTAGCATGATATTAATATGCTTAGCAGTAATTTGCAAAGTATCATTTTAAAATAATTTTGAAAAAGCTGCAAAATGTAAAACAGTATTATCTTTTTCAATAACAAAAGTTTGCTGGGGAGGTAAAGCAGTTTGAACAATTTCCCCATTTGCTAATTTACAATCTTTTTCTAACACATAGATATAATCTCCTACATACTTAGCCATAAACGAATACAAAAGATATAATCTTGTTGACTTTAGCAAGATCTCGTATAAAATTCTTTTTGCAAAGAAGTTCGTTCTTCATTATTAAAGGAAGCAAAAACCCATCTTTTAAAAGGCTCCCATCTAGGTTTACGAAATCCTCACTTATCATTTTTCTTGCGGGTGATCCCCGACTAAAATCAATTTTTTGTGATGTATTCATCATGTAACGGGAAAATTTATATCTCGACTCGCTTATTTCGAGTCATCTTCCCGGATGCCACAAACCGTGTTGTCCTTATCAATTTTGATACTATCAATTCTATTATCAGTAGATTCTCTAATTTGAGAAGTAGATGCTCTTGATGGAGACCTTACCACATATTTAACTGGTGACATATAAGAATGATTTGAAAAATCAGATCTAGTAGATCTGGATCTCAAGCTATTAGCATCATTATTTTCCAAGAAAATAATTTGGTCCGGCAAATCTCAATTTAATGGTCCCATCCGGGTCCGCTTATTTCAAGAATGTCTAAATTAAAATCATTCTGGGAGGAGCAGCTCCCTCCATGACACACTCTTTGGGAAAATCAATTTCATCACATTTGATAGGTCTTCTTGTTGCAATCTTGGATTTACCAAAATTAGTTTATATTAAATAGTCTCATTTTAAAAGTCCACGATCTTACACATATGATTCATAGTGTATATGGTTTAAAATATATTCGATAACCAATACATATAACCTCAGTTTTCGGCATATAATCATACCTATGTAATTTTATGCTAAATATTAAAGCATTCAAGGAATTCTCATCCTGCAAGGATACCAGCAAGTTAGGATAAGCATTAAAATATACAGGACCATAAGTCAAACTGGTTTGAATAGTCCTTATTTGAGATTTTTTCCAGTTTTGGTTACTGCCATCTCTTAAAGCTGCTATAAAGCTTTCAGGTAAGCCTTTTAATGTAAGTGGCTTAAAAGAAACCCGTACTAATGTAATATGCATAAATCTATGGGTTTACCTACAAGGGGCAATATCACTATCATTTAGTAGTTTAAAGGTAGCACGATCGCTATCCACAGTGATGGTCTCTTCAGTAGTTGTAACAACTTGATTGAAACGTAATTTCTCAAAAGTATCCATTTGATATATTAATCTGGGTTTGATCTTTCGAATAGTCCACATATTAAGTAGATTTAAGTGTTGAGGTATATCATATTCCTCTTTTTACTATTTTTAACGGTATTTGTGTTCCTGATGATATTCATCATTCCAAAAGAGTGTTGAACATATGTTACCTATTACTACAAGAATACCAGGGCTCTGATACCAAAATCGACGGAAGGGATCACAGAGAGGGTACTATCAGAGGAACTTTTAAAGGGTCAATAACCCTGGCATATAGGTTGTCTTAAATCAGAACAGATCAAAAAATGCCCTAACGCCACCATGGCTCTGCGGGCTACAACATGATCATCAGCCCGAGCTTCAGACATTCCGTCTGGATGATTCTCTGCCCGACCTTAATACCTCCTCACATGAATCGTCAACTAATTAAAGCATTAGTATCATGATTCTCAGTAGTCTAGTGCAACATAGTTCAACACGGTATTTAACCTTTAATTTAGGCTAAATATGAATATAAATTAAAAAAAATAATAAAATAAAATGTAAAATTACCTAAGTTCCTGAGGTTGTGCTCAGTAGAAAAGATTGATAGCAAACTTCAAATTATTATTTAGTAGAGTATTTTTTACAGAGTAGAGAGAGGGATGGCGGAAAGCCTGCCTTTGAACTAAACTTACGGATCCTTATTTAATGAATCATGTTTATAAACTTTAGAACATATTTTTATGAACCAAGAATGTTTCTTATTTGGATTTTCATAGAGGAAAGTTTTATGAAAACTGTCCACATAATCCCAATAATTGAATTTTACCCGAACTTTATGCTCGTGGATAGAAATATTCCCTTTCTTTCATGGTGTTGAATCCTCAATCTTCTGGGGTGAATATCTTCTTTATGATAATATTTGAAAAGTTATAAACTTTAATGGTATTCATTGGATAGTAATGCTGAATTTCAGTTGATCCAAAGAGTTGAGAGTATAGTCTCATAGTGCATTCTATACTTATAAGTAAGGATGTGATATGACCCAGCTTTCTAGATACCGATCCATTAGTTTCCACAGTTCTTCCTTCCATTGAAGGTCTTTATAATCCAAAAGAAGTATAACTTCTTTATGTTCATGTTGCTCATAGGCATTACTATCATCTTGTTCATCATTGGCAACTTCTGAATAAGAAGTTTGTGAATTATTATCCTTTTCCCTAGATTTTATGAAATCCATAAACTGTTGGTATAAAGGACTTTGTTTATCAATGTTAAAAGGTCATGCAAGGCTTTCAACTATAAGTTTTTTGTTTCCTATTTGAGCTAGGATATCACCTCGGCCCGTACCTCGACCTCCCTGACCTGTACAATGGTTGGGATTGCCTCGCCATGTAGGCCTTATCATTCTGCAAATAAGAAAATTAATTAATATAAGAACTCAAATATTCTCTTGTCCAGAAATCAGGCAAAC
Source organism: Anisodus tanguticus (assembly GCA_034509755.1). Lineage (NCBI taxonomy): Eukaryota > Viridiplantae > Streptophyta > Magnoliopsida > Solanales > Solanaceae > Anisodus > Anisodus tanguticus. The sequence goes on along the minus strand of CM067552.1, from coordinate 18,800,766 downwards.
TATTATCTGTCCCTTTTTTATGATGAATCTCAAAATCAAATGGCGCTAATAAAGCTTGTCATCTAGTAAACATCTGTTTAGAAACATCATGTTTGCAGTCTTTGTTAAACATAAACTTAGCTTATTGGCAATCTAATTTTATTAAAAACTTCTGATTGTATAAATCACCTTGAATTTTAAAACACATTTTACAATTGCTAAGATTTCTTTAGCAACTGTTGAATAATTTTTCTGACTAGGATTCCATTTGCCTGAATAAAATTGTATCAAATACTCCTACTTATTAACTGGAGAGTATTGCTTTAGTATGCCCCCATAACCAATATTTGAGGCATCCGTCTCTATAATCTTTGGCCAAGTAGGATTGGCTAATGTAAGACAAGGAAGGTTATGAACCTTTTCTTTAATTCTTTTGACAACTTGAGTATGATTATATGTCCAAGGTGTAGGATTCTGTTTTAGCCGTTCATATAAAATGGTTGTATCATTTGCAAAATCAGTTATAAAAGGACTGATATAATTCAGGCTACCCAAAAATCTTTGAAGTTGGGTTTTATCAGTTATAACATTTGGAAATTTTGATGCAAATTCAATACTCCTATAAATAAGAATGATTTTTCCTTTTTCGATGATATGACCCAAAAAACTGACTTTAGTTTGAAAAAGGGCCATTTTTGGTTTTGATATTACCAAACCATTCTGAATAGTAATCTTCTTGAATAAATCAAGATGTTTGAAATGAATTTCTATATTATTAGTAAAAACTAAAATATCATCGATATAAACAATGATAAAATTACTATAAGGCTTCAAAATATCATTCATAATATTCTGAAGGGGAATTTTTCAATCCAAATGGCATAACATTCCATTCGAATTTCCCAATATGGACATTGAAAGCACTTTTATATTTATCTCGCTTCCGCTATATGAATCATCAATAACCGATTATAAATCAAATTTAGAAAATATAATAGCACTATTGAGTCTATCAAGTAAATCCTTTTTATTACGAATAGGATACCTAATCCATCTCAAAATCTTCTTAAGGGGTTTAAAATTGATAACGAGTCTAGGAACTCCCCTTTCTTGTTCAACATGTTTATTAACATAGAAGGTCGTGCATGACCAAGGAGATTTTGAGGGCTTTATCAAACCCTTTTGTAATAGAGAAGCAATTTGTTTTTTGTATAATTCCTGATATTCGGAATTTATTTAGCATGGCCTAGATTTTGTAGGGATATCACCCACATTAAAGTCATCCTCATAAGGAAGAGAGATAATATGCTTCTTTCTGTCCCGAAAAGCATTAGGATGGTCACTACAAATTTAAAGTGAAAACTGATTTTGTATAAAATCATTTTTTTGACGTAACTTTTGATTTTTCCAAAGTTCGTCAATATTCAGAGTATAAATCTCTTGTTTTAAAAAACTAATTTGTTGATGATTATGCATCAACCTATCTTTAATTTCATTTAAAACCCTTGAAAATGGTTTAGTGATAAATGAAAACATAATTGGTTTTCCTTGAAAGGTTCCAACTATCCCTTTTTTATCAATTTTTGTATATAAAAGGTGTTCCCAATATAATTTAGCTTGAAATGTCTTTAACTAAAACAAAACTTTATGCTTTACAGTTTTGTTTTTACAAATATAAGCTTTTGATAATTTAAAAGTAATTTTTAATTTTTGTCCATTCAAAGATCTTACACTATGAGTAGTTTGATGAAAATATGTAGAAGGACTAAGTCCTTCCTGTATACATTTTACATCTGCTCCGCTATCAACAAGAGCAATAAAATCTTTTTTGAAATTATAATCAATCAAAAGACTTATTTTTATATAAATTTTTTGAGAACTAATCAATTCCAGGATTTGTAAAAGGTTTCATGTATCATTACTCGTCTCTGTAAAGATTAAATCATCAAAAGCGAGAAAAATCATCCATAGTGGTTGGATCTATAATGTCCTAATCTTTGCCTTCAATATACTGGAAATTATTTTATCCAACGACGTATTATGTCTTTTTAATTCTGAAATCTCATGTTTGAGATTATCAACTTCTTTTTCCAAATCTCTTGGTGTACTCTTTGTACCTTTCCTTTGCTCAATCAATTGTTTGAGCTCGACATGGTATATGAACCCGACTTTGCCAAGACCTTCTCTCGCTTGTGAGGGTTGTGGAACATTCGAATCTGGTATATGATTTTCAAGCATTATTCGGATCTTTTATCATTTTCAATAACTCGTACTAGGTTATTTTCTATCTTTTGTTACATGACTAGTCTTTAATTCTCTAAACTTATCATCTAGTAATTTTTCCAATTCGAAAGTTCTCGATTTTGAAATATTTTATTTCGGAGGAGGTTGCACACTAGGAGTGGCTATGCATGATTCATGTCTATTAGAATAGTTATGTAATTTATCAATTTGAGAAATCAATTTCTCTAATCTATCATGTAAATGCACAATTTGTTCACCTAATATGTTCATATACACACTAGCATAATTTTGTTGTTTTAGCATGATATTAATATGCTTAGCAGTAATTTGCAAAGTATCATTTTAAAATAATTTTGAAAAAGCTGCAAAATGTAAAACAAGATTATCTTTTTCAATAACAAAAGTTTGCTGGGGAGGTAAAGCAGTTTGAACAATTTCCCCATTTGCTAATTTACAATCTTTTTCTAACACATAGATATAATCTCCTACATACTTAGCCATAAACAGAATACAAAAGATATAATCTTGTTGACTTTAGCAAGATCTGTATAAAATTCTTTTTGCAAAGAAGTTCGTTCTTCATTATTAAAGGAAGCAAAAACCCATCTTTTAAAAGGCTCCCATCTAGGTTTACGAAATCCTCACTTATCATTTTTCTTGCGGGTGATCCCCGACTAAAATCAATTTTTTGTGATGTATTCATCATGTAACGGGAAAATTTATATCTGACTCAGTTATTTCTGAGTCATCTTCCTGGATGCCACAAACTGTGTTGTCCTTATCAATTTTGATACTATCAATTCTATTATCGGTAGATTCTCTAATTTGAGAAGTAGATGCTCTTGATGGAGACCTTACCACATATTTAACTGGTGACATATAAGAATGATTTGAAAAATCAGATCTAGTAGATCTGGATCTCAAGCTATTAGCATCATTATTTTCCAGTAAATAATTTGGTCCGGCAAATCTCAATTTAATGGTCCCATCTGGGGTCTGCTCTATTTCAGTAATGTCTAAATTAAAATCATTCTGGGAGGAGCAGCTCCCTCCATGACACACTCTTTGGGAAAATCAATTTCATCACATTTGATAGGTCTTCTTGTTGCAATCTTGGATTTACCAAAATTAGTTTATATTAAATAGTCTCATTTTAAAAGTCCACGATCTTACACATATGATTCATAGTGTATATGGTTTATAATATATTCGATAACCAATACATATAACCTCAGTTTTCGGCATATAATCATACCTATGTAATTTTATGCTAAATATTAAAGCATTCAAGGAATTCTCATCCTGCAAGGATACCTGCAAGTTAGGATAAGCATTAAAATATACAGGACCATAAGTCAAACTGGTTTGAATAGTCCTTATTTGAGATTTTTTCCAGTTTTGGTTACTGCCATCTCTTAAAGCTGCTATAAAGCTTTCAGGTAAGCCTTTTAATGTAAGTGGCTTAAAAGAAACCCGTACTAATGCAATATGCATAAATCTATGGGTTTCACTATAAGGGGAAATATCACTATCATTTAGTAGTTTAAATGTAGCATGATCGCTATCCACAATGATGGTCTCATCAGTAGTTATGCATTATTTACCAAACGCTATCGACTAAGTCAAAAATAAACCTAGCACAAGGCGTGGGTGCGGGGAACTAGGCATATTTTCCAGCGTGGTGAAAAATCAGACAAGACTGTCATACTAAACCTAGCACGGGGAGTGGACACTAATCGTGGGCGAGGGACCCTAGGCCAATTTTGGCTAGACACAAATTTTCCCAAATTCTATTTATCTCTAACTTTGTTAGACTTATTCCACTTCATTCTAAACCTACTTTTGGAGAGAGAACACCCTAGGGCTTCCTAAAAATATCAAAAGTGAGTTCTTACTCAAGTTCCATGATTATTACGTCAATTTATCAACGATTAACACAAGAACCCTCAGTTATTCCATATATTGTGATAATTTTGTTGGGAATTAATCGTGGGGTAAGTTTATGTAGTTATATTTTAGCTATGGGGATTTTTTGGATTTATATATCATTTGAAATATGCTAGAATCCATGGGCGAATCATATGAAAGTAAGAACGCATTTGGCTTAAAAACCCTAGTTTTTGAAAAGGGGGGAAATTAAAGAGAAAAGAATAAAGTTCTAATCTTTATCATCAAAATTGATTGTAGAGGTATCATTGAATGTTGAGGGATATGTTGTAGGCATCCTTAGTTGGATTGAAGGTATGTTTACATTTTTGAAATCTTCTTTTGAAGTATGTTTAGATTTTGAAAGTACTCTTTTCCATTGCAACTTCATTTGAAATTTTATTTTGAAGAATGATTATGTTAGAACTTACTTTCTGATTCGAAGTTGATTTTGAACAAGGTCATGCACGTGTAGGGTCAAGACCGCATCGAACTTATTACAGTTCACTTTTAGGTGGAGGCATAAAAGCTACTAATATATTGTTGGTGCTCTAAGTCGGATAATTTGTTTTTAGAGTCGTCACCCAATTTATAGGTAAATTAGAAAAAATGAGTTAAAAGGGTTTATTCAAAAACTGTGAAATATCCTTTCAAAACCAGAGTCGAGATAAGGGTTCTGGTAATCCCCCGGAGAAGGGTTAGACACCCCGGTATTAAGGATCCATAGAATACAGTTGACCTTTGGGTTCTAGAGCATGTTTAAAGTTATAGATTGCTTTAAAATGTTTACTTTCCATAAAAAATATTAATATTTCATTCATTTCACCTCAAACTCTTAAAAAGGTTTTGAAAACCAAGGAATTAAATGCCTAAAATGGTTCATATAGTGGGGTAATTTTGTCAATCCATTATCTGACCAAAAGTACACTCAAACTCAATTTGAGTAGAACTCTATTATTTTTAGTCCAATGGGTTGTCAAATATTCCTTATACATTTTTGAAAATCTTTTAAGCTTAAAGAATATAGTTTACAACTTTTCCCAAAACCCATATATCAATTCGAGTTCTCAAAGATTTTAGTTTAGTTTTACAATTGGGACTGGCCCAAAACAATCCACAAAATGTTTCTTAGCCCAGTTTCGACAATTTCTTAACATTCAAACTTATCAAAAATCCTTCAGACCATTTTAGTAAAAACGACAGTTCCATTGTTGTTTGATTTCAGCTCAAAATAATCCATTTAATTTTAATCTGAAAATTAGTCCGATTTATCATCTATTTAAAATATATGAACAAAGTTAATTATTTTGAAATCCGTTTTCATGATGGTTCTAGCTAAATGATGTACGTATCATTTGCCTATCCTAAGTCATAACCATAAAGGAGGTTCCAATATATCAAAATACATATTTTGTACAAGTGTTATACATAATATAAATACATATAATGTAAAGGAGATAAGTTTAGGATGTGGGCTTACCTAAGCCCATCAGTTGACTATTTTCACCCAAAGCAGGCCTTCGATGTGCGCTATAGCGGACTCGATGGAAAAGGAAGTTGTTGGGCTTCTGACCCAACTGACTTGGCAAGGCTTTGGCCTAAATGGCTCATGTCTAGTCACGTGGAGGAAGGGAGAAGGGGAAAAGGATGATTATGGTTAGAGAGCACCTAAACCCATCTAAATATAATGCTAGTAATTCAAAACTAAACAAGCAATTAAGAGGAGAAATAACATCTAAGGTAAATGCCACTCGTGGGCCAGAAGCAGGTCAAGACAGATCTGGCCTAATGTCCTAATTAAAATTGTAATCATTTGGGCTGAGCCTACTTCATTTATGACATGAAACATAAAAGAAACATCACATATAGGTTGAGCCCAGTTCAGTTAACAAGAGGGATATACGCAAGGAGAAGAAGATAAACAAATGGGACAGGCCCAAACATTATTAAACAATTTCAAAAGAAAATATGTCAGTAGTACGCAGGTTTGGGCCAGGCCCATAGGCATTTAACATGAACTCCATTGATATAATCATGTGATATCCTTAGCATGTATACCTCATATACTAAGTGTATTTGGTAAACAGACCATATATCATGGTGTATATCAAGACAATATCTTAAGAAAAAACATGACAAAAATGGAGGCAAGTAGATAGAGATATACACAATATATAATACTCAGATCACTAAACCACTTCGTAGACATCATGATGCCAAACTTGAACTATCCAGTTAAGTACTCTAATGTTTGGAACATGATGACCAAAGAAATTGAATCATTTGCATAGTTCTGCACATTCTATTAGGCTAATTTATCAAGTCACCGATGGAGGGTTGGCTCGCCGAAGCAGAATATAGGGAATTGGGAAGTTCCGCCACAACGGACCTGACTCCGACGAAGGCTTTTCCGCTGCAAAAAGTTTGCTCCAGTAGAGTTGATTCTGCTGAGGCGGATCACTGTTCAGGTGTCCTATATATACTTCTAGGTTAGAAAATTCATTCCTAAAATAGCTAACTTCGAAACCAACGCTGTATATGGGTATTTTTTGAGCTTTGTGAGCATTTCTAACCTTGAGGTAATAGATTCCTTCCCTTTTATGGTTTAAGTTATGATTATAAGTCCTTTTAATGGAGGTTTAGCATACTATGTAAGTTGGGATAGATGAGTTATGCTTTTGAGAGATTAAGAGTATTGTATGGGTGATTTTAAAGGGGGTTTATGGATTTAATGATGTTAATATCATGAATTAGGATTGGATTATGCTATAATATCATATTATAAGTCTTAATTTGGTTATCGAAGCATGTTCCAATTGGAGGAAATTTCTAGGGTTTCAAATTGGTTTTTTTTATTATTATCCAATTGAGGGATCAAATGTGAATAGATTTTCAATTAACTTAAGAAAATGATTGTATGGTATGTAATCTTGGGTTTTGTGTATTAAAGTTCGAGTCTTGGTGGCGTGGGCCCGGGATGGGTATTTAAAGTCTTGCTTTTGTTGTGTTAAGCTTATTACTAACTATGTAATACGCGTGAATAGACTTCGATCATCACGAGGCAAGAAGTAGGGGCAAGGCTATCTTCAAGGCTTGATTTGGTAGCACTCCTGCTCATCTTTGAAGTAGGCTATGGTTTAGCTTTCGAGACTCTAATAGAAGTACATAATTAGTTATAAATATTGAGGGGTATTGGGCGTGTTTGGAGGTCCCACTCAACTGGTTGTGATAAACGATTGAGTGGGTACCGGTGTTGAACTGTGATGATGGGAGAATTTGGGAAATGAGACTTATGCTGGTTCCAATTGCTAATTATTTGGTCTTGTCGCCATATGTGGGCTTGTAGCCATGTTTGCTATTATTTTTTTACTCATCACACATGCTTCAATTGATATCCTGATTTGACTTAGATTGTCTATGTATTATTGAACTCTTGAAAGAATGTGTACATCATCTCTATACTTGATTGCATCTCATTATAGCATGAAATCTTGTATTGTCATTTCATACATACACTCATGGTTCTTTGATTTGATGTGAGAGTGGTATGGATATGTTGTGGTTCAAGAGACCGGAAAGGTAAGAGTAATATGAGATTATGGCACTTGAGATGATATTCATACGCGGGGAGTGGAGTTCTACGCCTGCAACATGATTGAGACTCGACAGATAAGTCATGGGCTCTAGTCAAATTTGTGTGTGGAATTCCGACTATCTAGGAGCAGTATATGGACTTTGCGGGTCCTCCATGGATGTACGGATCATAATAAAACCTTAACATACTATATACCAGGATGATAATGGTACCTTGCATTCATATCATATATATTTATGCCTTATCTTGATGTACTGTGAATGGAAATTGTCATTGGATGATATTGAGTAACTTGGTTGAATTATGAACTTGAAAAGAGATTATTCTTGCTACTTGAAATATTGTGAACTCTATGAACATCTTGGTGATTATATGATATACCTGGTCATTGAAATGCTAGCATAAGGTTATTTGGTGTGAACTTGGTATTTATCTCTGATTATGTATTTCTGTCATTGTCAGCCTATGATGTCTACGGGGGTACATTATGTATGCATGCTACACTTGTTGTATTCTTTTTGGATGGAGATTCAGTACCTTCCACCTCTGTAACACCGCGTGGCTGAGAGTTTGAGTTATTGATTCCATTCACGGTGAGGATGATATCTCCATCATACCCTTGGATATTTTTCCACTATTTACTATTTTTTACTCGTACTTGAGAGACACATTCAGACTATGTTTACAGTTTTGGCCTACGTGGTCACTTTGTCAGACTTGTTTCGTATTATTTTAGTGCTCTTTTAACTACAGACTAGATCTTTGGGGGGTATTTGTTGATGTTCCAGACTTGTTACTTATTCCGTATTTATAGTATGTGACAACTTATATAGTATTTTTTATCTTCTACTTTAACTTATGCTATTTTATGTTAGAGATTTGGGAATGGTTATCCTACTAGTGGAATTGTGTAGGTGCCACCATGATTTTTGAAAAGGAGTCATGAAAAGGTGGTATCAGAGCCCTAGGTTAAAAAATCTTAAATACAAGAGAAATGTCTGGTAGAGTCTTGCGGATTGAGGAAATTTCACTTTCTTCGTTCCTTTCATGCTAAGTTGAATCAAATTGGTATCTCACCTTTGTTTCTATTCTCTCACAGATGGTGAGAACTTGTGCTGATGTGGCGAGAGAGGAGCCAAAGCTACAACACTAGCTAGGGGTGGAGCACATAGAGCTGATCAGACTCGTGTTAGGTCAGAGTCCCCAGAGCCTTATATAGAGTGTCATAATGATGTGATAGAGGAGAAGGTGGGACCAGCCTAGGATCAACCTAGATTTTATTTCTACACAGTCCTTCAGGACATATTGGTCAGGTTATTGAGTGTGTTCAATGTATTTGCTCAGATAGGCGCACATCCTACTACTCCGGGTGGTTCTTAGACCCATGTAAGAGGAGGGTAGACTCAGACCCCCGAGTTTCGTACGCCTAGTATTTAGCTTGCGGCGATGTAAGGGTTGTGTATAGATGAGGTTCATGCTCTAGAGTTCGGTCCCCGACCTATTGGTGGGACAACTATGACCTATGATAAGTGGAATATTTCAGAGCACTTCTCAAACATTAAGCCTCCGGAGTTCTTTGGTCATCTTGAGGAGGTCCACATAAGCGTTTATAATTAGCAGCCATAAGAGGTTGCATACTCTAGGTATTGTTGAGACTTATGGAGTAAGTTTTGTGGTCATTCGTCTTTGTGGTGATGTGAAGTAGTGATGGATGGCATATGTTGATTGTTTACCTGCAAGAATGCCTCCATTATCTTATGTTCAGTTATACATAGTATTTATTAAGAAGTATGTACCTTTAAGCTTGTGTTTGAGTAAGCGAGATGAGTTTCAGAAGATTGATCAGGGCCATTCTATTGTGGCACAGTATGAGACTCGCTTCCATGCCTTATCGCGCAATGCAACGCCGTTGCTTCCTACTGAGGCGGAGCAAGTGAGATGTTTTGTCAGTGAGTTGACTATTCCAGTCTAGTTGGCTACACTGCAGTTGGTGGCTTCTGGAGCCTCTTTTGAGACCGTTGCTGAGCATGTTAGAGAATGTGAGGGGCAAGTTGACCAGATATGAGCTCGACAAGAGGGCTAAATGTTATTTATAGTTAAGTGGTTCTACTTCCCGTGGTTATGGTTATCAAGGGAGATATCATCAGTCACAGCCTAGTCGATCGATTCAGAAAACTCTTTAGATTACCGATAGATGTAGTGGGGGCCAACTATTAAGGAGTTCTCAGTCTCAGTATTCATACCATGACAACTCATTTTCTTCTATATTTATTTAGTAGACCTTAGCGTCTAGAGCTTGTTATACTTGTGGAGAGGTTGGGCATTTCAGGCGATATTTCCCCAGGATGTTTTCAGATGGCTCTCATAAAATTAAGACCCCAGCACAGACGTCTAGAGGTGGTAGTCAAACTAGCTGGGAAGATCTTAATTGGGATGTAGTGGCCATCAGTTTGGTCGTGGTGGATCCCAGTTGGGGAGAGGTGGAGCTTATTCGGGCCGAGGTGGCTAGTAGAGTACTCAGTCCGAGGAAGGGCGCACTCATTGCTATGCATTACCTGGTAGGGTAGAGGCTAAGACATCAGACGTAGTCATTACAAGTATCATCTCAGTCGATCATTGAGCCGCTACTATGTTATTTGATTCAGGGTGTACTTTCTCTTATGTGTCTACCTACTTTTCTGCTAAATTAGAGATGTGGTGTGATATGCTTTATATTCCTATTTATGTGTCTATACCATTTGGTGATTCTGTGGTTGTTGATAGAGTATATCGCATGTGTCTAGTTACTTTCATGGGTTACGACACTTGGGTAGATCTGGTTATATTATATATTGTGGATTTCGATGTTATATTGGGTATGGATTGGCTATCATCATATCACGCGATTCTGGATTGTTATTCTAAGACAATCATGTTAGCTATGCATGTTCTTCCAAGGTTAGAGTAGACATGCGCTCCCAGCCCCGCTTCTAGGAAAGTGATTTCTTATATTCAGGCTAAGAAGTTAGTGGACCGAAGTTGTTTGGCTTATCTTGTGCATATTTAGGATACTAGTGAGGAGTCCCTTTCCCTTGATTTTTTTTGGGTAGTTGGTGAGTTTGCAGAGGTCTTTCCTTCAGATTTATTGGGTATGCCACCAGACAGAGATATTGACTTATGTATTGAGCTTGAGCCGCATACTCGACCTATTTCTATTCTTCTGTACCGTATGGATCTAGCAGAGTTGAGAAAGTTGAAGAAGCAACTTCAAGATTTATTGAGTAAGGTTTTCATTCGACCGATTGTATCTCTATGGGGAGCTCCTATCTTGTTTTTTAAGAAAAAATAGGGCACTATACGTATGTGCATTGATTACAGACAGTTAAATAAGGTCACTATCAGAAACAAGTATTCAATATCGCATATTGATCACTTGTTCGACTAGCTTTAGGGTGCTTCTGTGTTTTTGAAGATTGACTTGATGTTCGGGTATCACCAGCTGAATATTCGGGCCAAGGATGTGCCAAGAAGGCTTTTCAGACTCGTTACAGACATTATGAGTTTTTGGTGATGTCATTCGGGCTTACCAATGCCCCCGTAGTGTTCATGGATTTGATGAATGGGATATTCAAGCCATACTTGGATTCTTTTGTTATTGTGTTTATTGATGACATCCTGATATATTCGAAGAGTGGGGAGGATTATAAGCATCACCTGAGAGTGGTTCTTAGGATTTTGAAGGAGAAAATGTTGTATGCTAAGATCTCAAAGTGTGAGTTTTGGTTGAGTTTTATGGTATTCTTGGGGCACGTGGTGTCAAACTATGGGATTATTGCTGACCCTAAGAAGATAGAGGCAGTCAGGGACTGGCCTAGACTGACTTCTATGATAGTGATTCAGAGTTTTGTGGGTCTTTCTAGCTACTATCACCGGTTCATCAAATGATTCTCTTCTATTTTTTTCTCACTTCATGCGTTTGACTCAGAAGGAGGTTCCTTTCTAGTGGTCTGATGAGTGTGAGCATATCTTCAAAAGCTCAAGACTTTATTGACCACAACCTCAATTTTATCCCTTCCGGTAAAGGGGAAGGACTTTACTGTATACTGTGATGCTTATAGGATTGGATTGCGTTGTGTGTTGATGAAGAAGGTTAAGGTGATTACTTATGCATCGATACAGTTGAAGGTGCATGAGAAGAACTATCATGTACATTATTTAGAGTTGGGTGCCATTGTGTTTCCTTTGAAGATCTAGAGGCACTATCATTATGTGTTCATTATGAGGTGTATATTGATCATCACAGTCTTCAACACGTGTTTAATCAGAGGGACTTGAATTCTAGGTAGCGTCAGTGGATGGAGTTTTTGAAAGATTATGACATGACCATTTTGTATCATCCAGACAAGGCCATTGTGGTGGCAAATGCTTTGAGCCAAAAGGCTGTTAGTATGAGGAGTTTAGTTTTTTGGTTGTTTCTGAGCATCCTTTGGCATTATAGGTCCAGACTCTAGCCAACAATTTTGTGAGGCTTGATCTTTTGAATCCAAGTAGGATTCTAGCTTATTTGGAGGCGAGGTCGTCTCTTTTAGATCAGATTCGGGCATACCAGTATGATGATGTGAGGTTGTTCAAGATTTGAGATAAGGTGATTAGTGGTGAGGCCAAGGAGGCCATGATTGATAGTGAGGGAGTTATGAGGATTAAGGGTAGAGTGTGTGTGCCTTATGGGAGATTTGACTTGATTAATTATGGAGGAGGCCCACAACTCTAGGTATTTGATTTATCTGGGTGATACTAAGATTTATTGTGATTTGAGGCAGCACTACTAGTAGGGGAGAATGAAAAGAGACATTGCTGATTTTGTGTCTTGGTGTCAGAATTGCCAGCAGGTCAAGTAGGAGCACCAGTGTCCAGATGGTATGTCTCAGAGGATTGCTATGGATTTTGTTGTGGGATTGCCCAAGACTTTGGGAAGGTTTGATGCAATTTGGGTTATTATTGATATATTGACCAACTTCACGCATTACATTCCAATTTAAACGATGTATAATGTTTTGAAGTTAGTTAAGATCTATATTTGGGAGATTGTTCGTCTTCATGGAGTTCCTATTTCTATCATTTCTATCGGGATACTCAGTTTACTTCGCATTTCTGGTAGACCTTATAGAGAGAGTTGGATACTCGCTTGGATCTCGGTACATCATTTCACCCTCAGATCGATGGTCAGTCCGAGCGGACTATTCAAGTATTGGAGGACATATTACGAGCCTGTGTGATTGATTTTGGTGGTCATTGGGACCAACACTTACCTTTGGTAGAGTTTGCGTACAACAATAGCTATCACTCCAGTATCGATATGGCACCGTTCGAGGTATTATATGGTAGGATATGTCGATCTTTGATTGGTTGGTTTGATGTATCTGGGTCTGTCCTTGGGGTATTGATTTGTTGAGGGAGTCCTTAGAGAGAGTGAGAGCTATCCAGGACAATCTTCTGGTCGCGTAGAGCAGGTAGAAAGAGTATGTGGACCGGAAGGTTTGAGATTTAGAGTTAATGGTGGGTGACAAGGTTCTTCTGAAGATTTCATCCATGAAGGGTGCGATGAGATTCGGCAAGGGATGGAAGTTAAGTCAAAGGTATATCAGACCCTTTGAGGTTCTTTATAGAGTGGGAAATGTGGCATATGAGTTGGCTTTTCCACTGGGTCTTTCAGGTGTTCATCCAGTCTTTCATGTGTCTATGATGAATAAGTATCATGCCGATGGTTCTTACATTATCCAGTAGGACTCAGTATTGCTTGATCGAAATTTAGAGTTCGAGAAGGAGACTATGTTTTATTTTGGATAGGTAGGTGAGGAAGTTTGGATCGAATGAGATTTCTTTAGTGGAGGCATCATCCTGTTGAGGAGGTGACTTGAGAGACTGAATCTGATATGTAGAGTAGATATCCAAGCTTATTCACTACTTTCGGTATGTTCCCTCTGTCCGTTTCTCACCGTTCGAGGACGAACGTTATTTTAATTAGTATCTGATGTAACGACCTGCTTGGTCATTTCTTGCTAAATACCCTTATAGTGTGATGCACGAGGATGGGTGGCATGGATCCCGAGGTCTATTTACATGAGTTTCGGATGAAAAACCCAAACCTAGAAACTTAGAGTTGGTTAGTTTAACTCAAAGTTGACTTGTGGCTAGATGTGTTCATTTTCGGGTTCCATCACTTTCTGTGGTTCCGGAGGGTCATTTATGACTTAGTCGAGTCATTGGTTTGCTTCCTGAGGCAATCAGATGTATTTTGTGACTATATTTGTAAACTTTGGATTATGGTTTTCTCCTGAATTATTCTATAGCAACACATGTATTGGCTCGGTTATTTGTGAAATTCAAGGGTACGAGAGAGTTTGTAGCACTGTTTATCATAGACAAGCATATTTGGTTTGTGTCCGGGGGGTTCCGAGAGTGTTTCGAGTGTTAGATGGGGTTTTTAGCTATGTTTCCACTACTGGTGTCTGTTGTCGACTGCGGCGATACCATCATCCGCTTCGATAGGTCGGTTTCGGCGGAGGGTTGGCTCGCTGAAGCGGAAGATGGAGAATTGGGAAGTTCCGCCACATCAGACCCGACTCCGACGGAGGCTTTTCCACTCCAGCAGAGTAAATTATGTTGGGGCAGATCACTATTTATGTGTCCTATATATACTCCTAGGTCAGAAAATTATTTCCCAAAATAACTAACTTCGAAACCAGCGCGGCTTAAGGGTATTTTCAGAGCTTTATGAGAATTTCCAACCTTAGGGTAATAGATTCCTTCCACTTTATGGTTTAAATTATGATTATAAGTCATTTTAATGGAGGTTTAGCTTACTATGTAAGTTGGGGAAGATGAGTTATGCTTTTTGTGAGATTAAGAGAGTTGTATCGGTGATTTTAATGGTGGTTTATGGATTTAATTATGTTAATATCATGAATTAGGATTGGATTATGCTAGAATATCATATTATAAATATTAATTTGGTTATAGAAGCATGTTTTCAATTGGCGGAAATTTCTAGGGTTTCAAATTGGGGTTTCTTTTATTATTGTCCAATTGAGGGATCAAATGTGAATATATTTTCAAATAACTTAAGGATATGATTGTCTAATATGTAATCTTGGGTTTTGTGTATTAAAGTTCGAGTCTTCATGAAGTGGGCCCGGGATGGGTATTTGAAGTCGTGTTTTTGTTGTGTTAAGCTTATTACTAACTATGTAATACGCGTGAATAGACTTCGATCATTATGAGGTAAGAAGGAAGGGCAAGGTTGTCTTCAAGGCTTAATTTGGTAGCACTCCTGCTCAGCTTTGAAGAAGGATATGGTTTAGCGTTCGAGACTCTGATAGAAGTACATAATTAGTTATAAATATTAAAGGGTATTGGGCGTGTTTGGAGGTCCCACTCAGCCGATTGTGATAAACAGTTGAGTGGGTATCGATGTTGAACAATGATGATGGGAGGATTTGGGGAATCATCCTTATGCTGGTTCCGATTGCTAATTATTTGGTCTTGTCGCCATATGTGGGCTTGTAGCCATGTTTGCTATTATTTGTTTACTCATCACACATGCTTCAATTGATATCCTGATTTGACTTAGATTGCCTATGTATTATTGAACTCTTGAAAGAATGTGTACATCATCTCTATACTTGATTGCATCTCATTATAGCATGAAATCTTGTATTGTCATTTCATACATACACTCATGGTTCTTTGATTTGATGTGAGAGCGGTATGGATATGTTGTGGTTCAAGAGACCGGAAAGGTAAGAGTAATATGAGATTATGGCACTTGAGATGATATTCATACGCGGGGAGTGGAGTTCCACGCCTGCAACATGATTGAGACTCGACAGATAAGTCATGGGCTCTAGTCAAATTTGTGTGTGGAATTCCGACTATCTAGGAGCAGTATATGGACTTTGCGGGTCCTCCGTGGATGTACGGATCATAACAAAACCTTAACATACTGTATACTAGGATGATAATGGTACCTTGCATTCATATCATATATATTTATGCCTTATCTTGATGTACTGTGAATGGAAATTGTTATTAGATGATATTGAGTAACTTGGTTGAATTGTGAACTTGAAAAGATATTATTCTTCCTACTTGAAATAATGTGAACTCTATGAACATCTTGGTGATTATGTGATATACCTGGTCATTGAAATGCTAGCATAGGGTTATTTGGTGTGAACTTGGTATTTATCTCTGTTTATGTATTTCTGTCATTGTCGGCCTATGATGTCTACGTGGGTACATTGTGTATGCATGCTACACTTGTTGTATTCTTTTTGGATGCAGATTCAGTACCTTCCACCTCCACAACACCGCGTGGCTGAGAGTTCGAGTTATTGATTCCAATCAGGGTGAGGATGATATCTCCATCATACCCTTGGATACTTTTCCACTATTTACTGTTTTTACTCGTACTTGAGAGACAAATTCAGACTATGTTTACAATTTTGGCCTACGTGTCCACTTTCTCAGACTTGTTTCGTATTATGTTAGTGCTCTTGTAACTACAGACTAGATCTTTGGGGGTATTTGTTGATGTTACAGACTTGTTACTTATTCCGCATTCATAGTATGGGACATCTTATGTAGTATTTGTTCTCTTCCGTTTTTACTTATGCTACTTCATGTTAGAGATTTGGGAGTAGTTCTCCTACTACTGGAATTGTGTAGGTGCCACCACGATTCCTGAAAAGGAGTCGTGACATAAATCGCAGCAGATTGGCATAGAGAGGGGTAATGTCACCTCAGAGGGGGTTGAGTGATGCTTCTGCGGAATGAGGACAAGGGCCATTAATGCCCTTGCCTTATTATGCTGAGCAACGACTGCAAAAAGCAAGCGTACACTGCTCTTTTGCCATTTTTGGCATCGAAGAAGACGAATACTAAGGCGGCTAGGGTTAAAAGAAACCCCCAAATTGTAAAAATACAAAAAATAACTGTGCATTGTGCTATTCACGCTTAAACGGTGGAGTTGGGGCGGGTTTGGCCCTTTTAGCCTGGGCTCGGCCGATTTAACTTAAAATAATAAGAGGTCCAACTGAGTTTTTGTAAAGCTTGAAGTAATAATGGCCACATTTTTCAAATGTGACTATTTTTAAATTAAACGATGACTAAATAATTTCAAATATAGCCTAATTAGGTCAAAAGCTTTATTTTAAGTTTAATTTTGACACTATTTGGAAATTAATAAATTTAAATCATGCAAAAATCCTTCTAATTTAAACATGCTTTGAAATTGAGATGTAGTTCCAATATCCTATTTAATTAGTCAATTTCCGAACTTTGATAGAGTAAAATATTAATTTTTTTTAAATTGAGAATTTTAAAGTAGTCAATTGCACAGTTATCCTTAAATTTTAAGAATTGAAACTAATTATCAAGATAATGTGAAAACAAGATGTGGTATGGAATAAGCATACCGGATGATATATTGTCAAATAAATTGACAATGTTTTTGTAATATTCTTTTCGCCTTGTAAAAAGTATATTTTACTCCATCTATGACTCGAGGATCTTTAATAATTAAATAAAACTATTGGAGGGTAAAGAGTAGGTGTCAACAACTGCCCCTTCGTTGTTCAGGGATGGCGGCACCATCCCTGAGTAGCGAAATTTAACGAACTTGGTTTTTGGCTGACCAATTGAAGATTACTTCTCATTTTTATGCAATTTTTTTAAAATTATGGTCGGACCCTAGTCTCTTGGTTTCCTACATATCTCAGGTTGTATGCGAATTCAGGCCACTTATAGTTCGACTCAATTAGACTCCTAGAAAGAAATAAAATAAAGAAACTTCCAAAACTAAAAGGTCCTGGAACGGTTTTGTCAGGATGTGACCGATCCTTGGGAATTGAGTTTGCCAACATATCCCTGATTATCAGGAATCATATGACTTGTAGTTCGACTTGATGGCTCAAAAAGGGTACCTCTTATGCGAGAATGTCTTTGACGATTTAAAAACCTTTTCGGTGTATGCCTGACCGATAGCGAGTTTTATTTAAAAATAGAATCACTTGTGATTTGTGAGTGAGTTTGGTACGGAGTGATCTTCAAGATCATGTACAGAGAGCTTAACTCTCGTTGGTACATTATTTCGACCGACTATCCAAGAATAAGTTCCACGATTACTCCGCTTACGTCTAGATTTATTCTTCTTGCTTCCTCATCTGGTAGCTTCCGACCTATTTCCATTTGCGGGGCATTAACCTGTTGATTATTTTTTCTATGTCATACTTGTGTGTCTTTGTTTGTTGTGCCCTCTTAGGTGGCTACTTTTGAGCGGGTGACACCTCCGACACTATTTGGCCGATGACCCTTTTGACTTTGTTTGAGTAGATGTATCCTCCGACATCGTCTATCTTGTATGAATGAATTTTCTTGAGTGGATGCCACCTCCGACACTGTCTCGCTTGTGTGAATGTATTTACCTGAGAGGATTTCATATCCAACACCGTCTGGATTGTATAAATGTATTTGCTTTAGTGGATGACATATTCTATACTGTCTGGCTCGTGTGAATGTATTTTCTTGAGTGGATGTCACCTTCAATACCGTCTAGCTTGTATGAATGTATTTGTTTGAGCAGATGCCACCTCCGACACTATCTGGATCGTTGTGATTTAGTTGAGCGGATGCCACCTCTGATACCGTCTGGATCGTATGAATGTATTTGCTTGAGCGGATGCCACCTCCGACACTGTCTGACTTATTGTGATTTTGTTGAGCGAATGCCACCTCAGATACCATTTGTCTAGTATGGATGTGTAACCTGAATATTGGCCCTCTCAACGTACTTTCTTGAATAAATGACCCTCTTGGTAGTTTGTATTAATGTCACTCTCGGCAATTTATATGAATGGTCCTTTCGGTGGTTTATATTAATGGCCCTCTCGGCAATTAGTATGAATGGCCCTCTCGGCAGTTTGTATGAATGAACCTCTTCGTAGTTTGTATGATGTATATATAGTTGCTATTCTAGAAGGTTTAGAACTAGTATAAATAGGGCGTGTAGTTGATATAAAGAGACATTGAAGTTATATGAAATATATTTGATTTTTCTCAAACTTTGCTAAGTATTTCAACTTTTGTGTTGTTATCCTTAGTTGGTCCTTTTGTGGTCCGAACCCCGGTCCTTTTGTGGGCCACCCCTTGGTCCTTTTGTGGTCCAAACCCTTAGTGTAAGTCTAGTTAGAACTTTTGTGATATAACTATACCCAAGCCAAGGTTCTATCCGATTACTTGTTACAAATACATTGAAGGTGTTCTCGACTTTCATCACCCTATTCCCACATGAATTTGTCTATCAATTTTGTGATACATCCTTGTCCAAACTACCTGATTCCTTTCACCATAATACACTCGTCAGCCGATTCCTCCCACAACCCCCCGGAACCCCAACCAGTTTCCCACCATCCATATCAAGTCCCTAAACCACTAACATTACTGAACCGATCAGTTTCCGCCACCTTACCATTATCCAATCACCAAATACCAACCACCAACATAACCCACAATGTGTCTATATCAACCTCTCCAAATGCTTCATTACGATTCCACCCGAAGGTACCTGCACACCTCCCACCAAACACACACTTCCCGGAAACCCTATCAACCTCCACTTGACCCCCACTTTCGTGTCCATCCGATTCCAATCCAACTCCGACCCATGTAACCATACAATGCCCTACTTATATACATCAGTTTGGTATCAAAGCCAGGTTTTCCCATCCCACGCCTTGAAGTTATGGCTAACATAAAGGAAGAACTACGGAGGATCATAAGTGACCTATTTGTGGAACAAGCATAAATCTTGAGAAAAGAAGTTTGCGGAAGAGTATCAAGGTTGTAGGGATTTCTTTGTTATTAAGGAACCCGAAGTCAAAGAGGTCTTAAAAGAAGATGTTGATCTTGCGAAGAAGGTGAAAGTTTAGTACTCCAACGTGTGTTGAATGTTCAACTTGAAGCTCAGTGGAGGCACAAAGAGAGCAACTTTTTACGCTCGATGAAAGGTGAATGACAAGGTATGGCCACCAAACCCATAAAGAATCCTTTCGGAGCAAATATCCCAAGAATGTTTCAAAGATTTGCTTTGGTTTTCATTTCAACTTTCTTTTTCAATAACTTAAAGGAGTACATAGTTTAAAATTTTATTTTTTCAGTTTTCTACCGTTTTGGCTTTTTCTCTGCTTATGATTGTCACTTTGTATTATTTGATTTATTTCTTGATGGTGAAAGTGATTGTTCTGCATTTGGTTTTTTCCCCCTTAAATGGTGTACTTTAGTATGGCCTTTTTTCTCTTTTTTTTTTATTAACTAAAGAATAATGGAATTAAAAAAGTAAAAATATTTATTATTTCATAGGTTTCGGGGATCGGTTCCGGGTCCGGGTACCCTGTCTCTATTTGCCGGAACCGGAACTGGACCCGACATTGATCGGTTCCTAATTTTACTACTTGAAAACTACCCGTTATTATAATATATCTACCCGAAACCTACCTGTTAGTGTCGATTCTGATCGGGTATCTGGGTACCCTATACCCGTGCTCACCCCTAGTATGTAATGTGATCGTTGATGGAGGAAGTTGTGCCAACATGGCCTCCATAGAAATGGTGGACAAATTTAAATTGCCTACCTGCAATCATCCTAAACCATATCTCTCCAATGAGTGAACAAAGACGAAGGGCTAAAGGTAATGAAACAAGATTTTGTTAGTTTTTGGGTTGGTAAGTATGAAGATGAGATATGGTGTGACATCCTACCTATGGATGCTTGTCATATTTTATTGGGTCGGTCATGGAAATTTGATAGGAAAGTGCAACATGATGGAGAAAAGAATGTCTATTCTTTTCAAATGATGGTAAGAAGATCCGGTTGGTACCATTGTCACCTAGTGAGCTGAAGAAAATGAAGATCCAAATTGCCAAGAACCGCAAGGAGAAATCCGAGACCTTCTTGCTTGATACGCGGGAGATGGAAGAGGAGTTGAAGAAGGGGAGTCCCATATATGCATTGAAGTGCAAGGATAATAAGAGTCTTGTGGGAGATGCGATTGAGGATGCCGACTTGAAAGAACTCTTGAAGAAATTTGAAGATGTATTTTCGGATGACCTTACACCCAGATTACCACCAATAAGAGGTATTGAACATGCTATTGATTTTATTCCTGGAATTTCATTACCTAATCATCTAGCCTATAGATGAAATCTGGAAGAGGCCAAGGAATTGCAAAGAAAAGTGCAAGAATTATTAGACAAAGGCTTTGTCCAAGAATGCCTTAGTCCATGTGTGGTATCCGCCATGTTGGTGCCAAAGAAAGATGGAACTTGGCGCATGTGTATCGATAGACGAGCGGTCAATAACATCACCGTGAAGTATAGGTTTCCTATGCCGAGATTGGATTATCTTTTGGATGAATTGAGCGGGGCCAAGTTGTTCTCCAACATAGATTTGAGGAGTGGCTACCATCAAATGAGGATACGAGAGGGAGATGAATAGAAGACGACTTTCAAAACCAAGTATGGCTTGTACGAGTGGCTTGTGATGCCATTTGGATTGTGTAATGCTCCCAGCTCTATCATGAGGCTCATGCACGAGGTGCTACGACCGTTCATGGGTAATTTTGTTGTGGTTTACTTAGATGATATCTTGATTTATAGTCAAAATAGGGAATCTCACTTGTTGCATCTAGAATTTATATTTAAGAAGTTAAGAGAAGTAAAGTTGTATGGCAGGTTAGAGAAGTATGCTTTTATGATTACTAGTGTCCCATTCTTAAGGTACATAGTATCACCCGAGTGCATTCATATGGACCCATTCAAGGTGGAAGCTATCCGGAGTTGGCCCGAGCCTACAAATGTAAGTAAGGTAAGAAGTTTCCATAGTTTGGCATCTTTCTATCATCGTTTCATTTGAGATTTTAGTACCCTTGCTACCCCTATTACTGAACTAATGAAGAAGGGTGAGTTTAAATGGTCCCAAGGAGCACAAAGATCTTTTGAAACCTTGAAGGGAAGGTTGTGTGAAGCACCGGTTCTAGCTATTCCAAACTTTGAGAAACTTTTGAGGTTGAATGTGATGCTAGTGGAGTTGGTATTGGTGCCGTCCTGATTCAAGATAAGCGACCTATTGCTTTTTTTAGTGAAAAATTAGGTGGTGCACGAATCAATTATTCTACTTATGATAAGGAATTTTATGATATTGTGAGATCCTCGGTCCAATGGGAACATTATTTGAGGACAAAACCTTTTGTCTTATATTCGGATCATGAATCCTTGAAGTATTTACATGGGCAAGAAAGTTGTATCCAAGGCATTCTAAGTGGGTGGCGTACTTGCAAACTTTCACATTCTCTACAAGGCACAAATATGGCAAGTCCAACATAGTGGCGGATGTACTTTCCCGGAGGCACGTAATGTTGACCATTCTTGAACAAACACTTGTGGGATTTGAAGTGCTATAGGAATTCTATGAACGAGACCCCGAGTTCAAGGACGTAATGAGAGAATGTAATAATGGAGTTCATGGTTCTTATTCCATAGTAGAAGGTGTCCTTTTCAAAGGAAACAAATTGTGTGTGCCCAAATGTTCCATGAGAGAATTACTTGTACATGAAGTGCATTCGGTTGGACTAGATGGACATTTTGGGGTAGTGAAGACTTTGGAGATTCTACAAGAAAACTTTTACTGGCCACGGATGGATAAAGATGTAAATGGAGTGGTAAGTAGGTTTTCCATTTGTCAAAAGGCTAAAAGTTTCTTCCACAAAGGATTGTATACTCCTTTACCGGTTTCGGAGCGAACATGGGAAAGTGTGATTTTGAATTTCATCCTTGGCTTACCAAAAACACAACGGGGCAAGGACTCTATCATGGTGGTTGTGGATAGATTCTTGAAGATGGCTCACTTTATTGCTTGTCACAAGACCGATGATGCAACACATATTGCGGACTTGTATTTGAAGGAAGTGGTAAGATTGCATGGCATTCCTGAGACTATTGTGTCTGATAGGGATGTGAAGTTCCTAAGTTATTTCTGAAAAACACTATGGAGACTTCTTGGTACCAAGTTGCTATTTAGTACCTCCGATCATCTTCAAACGGATGGCCAAACGGAAGTGACTAATAGAACTCTTGGCACACTATTAAGAGGATTGGTAAGCAAGACCACCAAGGATTGGGACATCAAGTTGGCACATGTGGAATTTGCTTATAATCGGAGTCAATCTCGTACAACGGGTACAGCTCCATTTGAAATTATTTATGGCACTAACCCATTATTACCTATTGATCTAGTTCCAATCCCAAAGAAAGACATCCTCAGCTTCACGGCTAAAGATCGCGTTGAGGCCTTCAAGAAGTTACATGATCAAATACGAGCACAAATTCATAAGGCCAACGCCAAGTACAAAATGGATGCGAAGAAGTCACGGACTCAACCACAGTTCCAGCCCAGAGATTTGGTTTGGCTACACCTAAGGAAGGAAAGATTTCCCAACATGAGAAAGAACAAGCTAATTCCAAGGGCGGATGGTCCTTTCAAGATATTGGAAAGGATCAGGGAAAGCACCTACAAGGTAGAACTTTCAGACGAATATGGAGGTATTAGTTCAATGTTTAATGTTGGAGACTTACCACCATACTTAGATGACGAGAATTTTTGGGGAAATTTTGTTAAAAGAAGGGGAGTATGATGAAAAGAATATCGTGAACTTAAGTTTTCAACATGAGCCGCAAGGTGATTTGCTAGGAGTGCCAAAGACTACTAACCATTCTATGGTGACATACCTAATGTGGAATGGAGCATGGAGTACAATTGAAGAAAAGACTTAAAGATCCAAGCCAAGTGACATTAATTTTTGGCTTTTATGTAGGTCTTGACTGAGACAAACCTTTAGCTTAATTTAAATTCCTAGCTTAAATTTCTTATAACTTAATTAATAGGCCGTGTAATAGGATGAGATGACTAAGTCGGCCATGTAATAAGATAGGATGACTAAGCCGAGAATCATCTAGAAGGAGAAGCTTCCAAACGTGCCACATGGAGGTAGTTCATGAACTAGCTAATTCATGCACTTATATACATGAATGACACAAAAGGGTGGTTAGAGAACATGAAGGGTTGGTTATTTTTGCTTCCCCAAGTCGGTCGAAGCCTCTCCCTTTCCCATTCGTCCGAGTGCCATGTATGATGTCTATTTAGTTTCTCTTCTAGAAGGTTTAGAACTAGTATAAATAGGGCATGTAGTTGATATAAAGAGACATTGAAGTTATATGAAATATATTTGAGTTTTCTAAAACTTTGCTAAGTATTTCAACTTTTGTGTTGTTATCCTTAGTTGGTCCTTTTGTAGGCCAAACCTCGGTCCTTTTGTGGTCCGAACCCCAGTACTTTTGTGGGAAACCCCTTGGTCCTTTTGTGGTCCAAACCCTCGGTGTAAGTATAGTTAGAACTTTTATGATCTAACTATACCCAAGACAAGGTTCTATCCGGTTACTTGTTACAAATACATTGAAGGTTTTCTCAGCTTTCATCACCCTATCCGCACACGAATTTGTCTATCAATTTCGTGATCCATCCTTGTCCAAACTACCTGATTTCTTTCACCACAATACACCACAACACCCCCCCTCCCAACCTATACCCAAAAGGTCGTCTGTCGATTCCTCCTACAAACCCCCAAAACCTCAACCAGTTTCCCACCGTCCCTATTGAGTCCCTAAACTGACAACCTTACTATCCCGATCATTTTCCACCACCTTACCATCATTCAATCACCAAATACCAACCACCAACATAACCCACAACGTGTCTAAATCAACCCCTCCAAACGCCCCAGTCTGATTCCACCCGAAGGCTGGTTCTAATCGAACTATGACCTACCAAACCATACAATCCCCTCCTTATATACATCAGGTTAATCCCTCTTATCTAGTGTTGTCGTTATGCTATATTCCAGTTCAGCCTTGTCAGCCAGAAGTTCCAATTGTACCGTACACTGGTCATCAGAGTGGTATGCTCGGGCTAGTAAGGCACCGGGTCCTGGCCATACCCCCTAGTTTGGAGTATGAAAAACTTGTTATTAGTGTAAGATAGTCCTAGGGAGTCTTTGAGATGTATCTAGTATTGTCTTATTTATGGGTGTGTTGTGTATTACACTTATAAACAAGAGGATGTCGGACATTTAGTATGGTTACTGTTCTTTCACTTCCTAGATCATGTTGTAGAGATGAGTTACATGGCTATCAATCTAATTCGTTCTCTAATTCCTAATTCAGTAATCATGACACTTACTACCAGAGTTACTGCTAGTAATTGAGCCGGTATTGATATGGGCAAAGGTACCAGTAATTCCCCGCCCAGCCAAATTGATAGGGTTGAAGCTCAGGGAGAGTCGCACACCCACGAATCACCAGTTCCACCTCCACATGAGGAGACTAGTACCTCCATCTCCTCAGGGTACATTTCCTCTAGTTTCTCAGAATCCGGTTCCTCCACTTGAGACTTCTGAACAAGGAGTGGCAAATGTCATACAACTATTGACACATATAGTCGCTAACTAGTAACATCAGATGAGGACTTCTATAAGGACTGGATCTTTTGATGGTATTGGGAGTTATAGGACTCGATAATTTATTTGGCTGAGTCCACCAGTATTCACTAGGACTGATCCAAATATAGACCCCAAGACTTTATTGATCATATGTTATGAGTATTGGAAGTGATGCACGCTTCCGACACAGAGGCAGCACAGTTTGACTCCTTCATTGCGTGATATAGTTGTGTTATGGTATGAGTCCTAGGAGCGGTCTCCAGGACCAAACTCACCTCTAGCTATATGGGAGTAGTTTAAGAAGCCTTTTGCTCCACTACTTTCTGTTAGAAGTACAAGATGCCATAGTTGAGAAATTCTTAAACCTCAAACATAAGGGCAACATCATCAGAGAATATAGTATGCAGTTCAATTCTCTAGCCAGATATGCTCCAAATATTGTGGATACAATAAGGGCTCAAGTTCATCAATTTGTATTTGGATTGGATCCACATTTTATTAGAGACTGTATAACCGCCTCGCTGAATAGAAATATGGATATTGCTAGAATACATGCATATGCTCATAGCGTTGAGGACTGCAAGCGATAGCTTTAAGAGGATAGAAGCACAGAAAGGGAAGAAACTAAGAGAGCTAGATCAGCTGGATTATTTGGAGAGGCAGCGGGTAGCTCCAGACAGGAATTTCCTAGATGCTCGCCTTAGTTTGCTAACAGTTCTCCATCTCAGTTTCAAGGGCCTATATATGATAGGCGTACCCAATTTGGGTCGGGGCAGAGTTCAAGAGCTTTAGGTTTTCAAGAGCAGAGGAATTTAGACCAGATGAAACCACCATTGCCACCTTATGGCCAGTGTGGTAGGAGCCATCCGAGATAGTATCTTCGGGGTGCTGATATGTGTTATATGTAGTAGAGGTAGAAGTTGAGGAGGATCCTCTAGTTCGGGCGGTGCTCAGAACTATATCTATGCTTTATACGGTAGCTAGGATTTTGAGTCATCTCCAGATGTTGTCACATGTATACTATCTATCTTCGTATCTTCGTAGATGATGTCTTTTAATTATTAGATCTACGATCTAATTTGTCCTATGTTACACCCTTCATTGCAAGCAAATTTGGTTTTGAAGCAGAACTGTTGTCTAAGCCATATGCAGTGTCTACACCGGTTAGTGAGATGATTGTAGAAAGACAAATTTATAGAATTGTATCATAACAATTTGTAATCACCCTACTTTAGTTGATTTAGCCGAGTTACCTATTGTAGAGTTTGATGTTATTATGGGCATGGATTGGTTGTCTTATTTCTATGCAAATGTCGCTTGTTGGACAAAGATTTTCAAGTTTAGTTTTCTGGGTGACCCGACTCTTTAATGGAAAGGCAATACAGTTACGCCTAGAGGCGGGTTTATTTCCTACCTAAAGGCAAGAAATATAATTTCCAAAGGTTATATATATCATCTGGTTTGGGTCAGGGACGCAGATACAGAAACCCCAACCCTCTAGTCTGTCCCAGTGGTCAATGAATTTCCAGATGTATTTTCAAATGAGCTTTGAGGTATCCTTCCAGATCAGGAGATTGAGTTCACTATTGACGTACTTCCGGATACGCAACCGATATTTATTCCTCCTTATTGAATGGCTCCAGCTGAGATAAGGGAGTTGAAGGACCAATTGAAAGATTTACTGGAAAAAGGTTTAATCAGACCTATCACTTTGCTATGGGGCACACCGGTATTGTTTGCATGCAAGAAGGATGGTTCCCTAAGGATGTGTTAGGCAATTGAACAAAGTTACCATCAAGAATAAGTATCCACTTCTAAGGATCGAAAATTTATTCGACCAGCTACAAGACGCTAAGTATTTCTCGAAGATTGATTTATGTCCAGGGTACCACCAACTGAGGGTAAAGGAAAATAATGTCTTGAAGACAGTTTTTCGGACTTGGTATGGCCATTTTGAGTTTCGGGTGATGTCTTTTGGACTCACTAATGCGCCAACAACCTTTATTGACCTTATGAATCGAGTCTTCAAGAAATTCTTGGATATATTCGTGATTGTATTTATTGATGATATTTTAGTATATTCACGCACGGAGGCAGATCATGCAGATCATGTCCGAGAAGTGTTAAAGACGCTCCAAGATCGCAGATTATACACCAAATTTTCTAAATGTGAGTTTTGGTTAAAGTTTGTTGCCTTTTTGGGCCATATTGTCTCCTTAGAAGGTATTAAGGTGGACTCTCAGAAGATTGAGGTTGTTAAGAGTTGGCTGAGGCCTATAACCCCTACCAAAGTACGTAGCTTCTTGGGTTTAGCAGGATATTATCAGAGATTCGTGAAAGGTTTTTCCTCCATCTCCGCACCTATGACCAAGCTCACTCACATGGCAGCTAAGTTTAAGTAGACGGATGTGTGTCAGCACAACTTTCAAGAACTTAAGGACATGTTGACATTCGCACATGTGTTAGCTCTTCCCAAAGGTACTTAAGGATAGTGGATGCCTCCAGAGTCAGTATAGGGTGTTATTTTATGAAACATGGAAAGGTTATAGCATACGCTTCAAGGCCATTAAGGAAGCATGAGGTAAATTATCCAACTTACGATCTTGAATTGGCAGCGGTAATCTTTGCCCTAAAGATGTGGCGTCATTATTTAGATGTAGTCCATATCGATATATTCACGGACCACAAAAGTCTACAGTATAGATTTCATCAGAAACAACTGAATTTAATGCAAACAAGATCGCTAGAGTTATTAAAAGACTACAACGTGGATATTTTATACCATCCCGGAAAGGCAAATGTCGTAGCGGATGCTTTGAGTCGTAAGTCTATGGAAAACTTAGATAGTATTAAATATAACAAGATGGAAATGACCAAAGAACTATGTCGCTTAGCCAGTTTAAATGTGCGACTCTTGGATATGAATAATGGAGGAGCCGTGGTAGAGAATACTGCAGAATCATCTTTAATAGCTGAGGTGAAGGCAAGACAATTTGAGGACCCCGAGTTGGTCTGAATTAGAGAAGGAATTCCTCTACAGAAAAAGCCGATATTGGAACTTACGGGAGACGGATTCCTTAGATAGCAGGTTTGACTATGCGTACCAAAGGTTGGAGGACTCCGAGAGCAGATTATGGCAGAAATCCACCAGTCTAGATATTCCATTCATCCTGGATTGACAAAGATGTATTATGACCTTTGATAAGTCTATTGGTGGAATGATATGAAGAAAGACATCGTAGCATTTGTGGCTCAAAGCACAAATTATCAACAAGTTAAGATCGAGAATCCGAATCCTGGAGATTTGCTACAATAGATTGACATCACTACTTGGAAGTGGGAAATGATTAATATGGATTTCAAAACCAGTTTACCATATTCTTATCGAAAGTTCGACTCTATTTGGGTTATCATCGACAGACTCACGAAGTCATCCCATTTCCTACTTGTTCGAACTACTTTCTCGACAAAGGACTATGCCAAGATATATATTAAGGAGATAGTTTGATTGCATCATGTTCCAGTCTCTATCATATCTGATAGAGGTACTTAGTTTACGGCTCACTTTTGGAAGTCATTTCAGAAAGGTCTAGCCACCCAAGTGAACCTTAGTATAACTTTTCACCCACAAAGTGGTGGGCAAGCAGAGCGCACGATCTAAACGCTCGAGGACATGCTACGAGCTTGTGTATTGGATTTTAAAGGTAGATAGGATGATCATTTTCTCCTTATCGAGTTTGCTTACAATAATTGTTATCATTCCAACATCAAGATGGCCCTGTATGAGGCATTGTATGGGCAGAAGTGTAGGTCCCCAATTGGCTGGTTTGAAGTGGGAGAAGCTGAATTAATAGGCCCTAATTTAATCCAACAAGAAGTATAGAAGGTGAAGCTAATACAAGAGCTCTTATTGACTGCCTAGAGCCCACAAAAATCATATTCATATGTTAGACACCGCAACTTAGAATTTACAGTTGGCGATTGGGTATTTTTAAAGATCTCTCCTATGAAAGGAGTTATGAGGTTTGGCAAGAAATGAAAACTTATCCCTAGATATATCAGACCGTCATCCATAGGATAGGCCAAGTGGCTTATGAACTAGAGTTACCCTTAGTATTGGAAGTTGTTCACCCACTATTCCATATGTCGATGTTGCATAAGTACATAGGAGATCCCTCACGTATTTCCCCTGTAGAGGATGTACAGATCACCATGAATCTAGCCTATGAAGAAACTCTGGTAGCTATCCTAGATTGCCAAGTTTGAAAGCTAAGAACCAAAGAGGTTGCCTCCGTTAAAGT
This sequence comes from Anisodus tanguticus, assembly GCA_034509755.1. Lineage (NCBI taxonomy): Eukaryota > Viridiplantae > Streptophyta > Magnoliopsida > Solanales > Solanaceae > Anisodus > Anisodus tanguticus. The sequence continues at coordinate 18,771,136 of CM067552.1, read as the reverse complement.
GATATGGAGGAACAATAATATAGAAGAGATGACTGGGGAGGCCGAAGAAGACATGAAATCCAAATATCCCTACTTATTTCAATCTTCAGGTGTATATCGATATTCATGCGATATGATTCTCTCGTTCTGTTCTATTAGACCATTCTAAGTCTTATATCTTATTTAGGTGTTAAGACTGAAACAGATATGACAGGTGCAACTCAGAATGCGCAAGACGACAGTTTAGGTAAGTTATGGTTAACCCTCTAGATTCTTATGCATGTAGATGGTCGTGTGAGGCCAAGTTGATCTTATTCTGTGACTATGTTTCCCTATGAGGTGTTGGATATACGTTTGAGTTGTTTACTAGGTTTTGGATAGTCCTATTTACAAAGGAAACTCTGTTGAAATTTTAGAACCCTCGAGAGCTAAGGATATATTTAACATTCACGGATGCATGTTCCTAAGGGGGAAAGGATGTTACACCCCATAATTTTGCATTACATCATGTCGTCGCTTAACGCTTAAGTCCTGGGAAGAGGTACGACCTTACAAAAGGATATCCAAGATTTATAACTTTTATATGGAAGTTCCAGAGTATATGGAAGCTACATGGATCAAAGGAAATACATTTCGATGAAATAAGGGACTGGGGAAATTTGACGGGATAGTTTACAGACCGTCAAACTTCCATTAAGGGTCATAACATACCCTGGTAGAATGACGGGACAATTGAAAAACCATCAAACTTCCATGAGAAGCCGTAAAATACCGTAGCAGAATGACGGTTAGGATTGACTGACCATCGAAGTACGGCGATGGAAACTTTTAGTCGGGTATTTATTTGGGTAATGTGATTTTAACTTCATTTTCACCTAAATTAGATTGCAAACTACTCCTAAATCCTCTCTAGGGATTCTACATCATCCCAATATCAATCCTAAGACAAATCATGCAAGATTTACGTGATAATCACCGCGGTAACCATATAAACTATCTTCTTCGTATTACGCCGGAGTTGGAAACCCTTGAAATTTGGGGCAAGCTAATGTTTTGAGACGGGTTGGTTGCGTTGATGTATGAATTATTCTCCTTTATCTATATATATGATTAATTGATGATATGGATAAGCTGTGAACGTATTTTTGTAACTGAAACCCGTAAACTAATGAAGTTAAGATTTGTTGAGTTATGGGCTATTTTGTTGGAATTGTAAGTTGATATTGGATAATAGATTGATTGTTGGTATTATAAAACTAATAAAGTATGTTTCAGAGAAACGTGGGGTCAAATTACATAAGTATCCCTTTCGTTGACAAGTCTAAGAATCCTTGATGTTATAATAATCGTTAAGATGACTAAGTGAAATTTCTTGGTGAATATGGATTAGAGGTTGATATCGACCTTTGTTTGTTATAGATAATCGGTTGTGAAGAGCACGAGAGCTTATAGCACGACGTATAGCTTCGTGGATAAGGTATGTAAGGCTATCATTTTCTTTCAAAAGCATGATATCTAAAGAATTATCGTTTTGAAAAAAACATTAAAGAACTCTACTCTATTGTCCATCAAAGTCTCATGTTAAGAAGTATTCATTGTTTATTCATATTCTTATGACCTTCGTTATTGATTATCGATTGTATCATAAGTCTTCGAAAAGAATCTTTCCATGGTATAGTCATCGGATCGTTCAAAATGTCATTCTAAGAATAAAACTAAACAAGTTTATGAATTTCAAAAGAGGCCAAGGAGTCAGTGTTGTCATAGTTTATTGTTCACACCTCCAATTTCTAAAGCATCATTTCATGCATGTCATACGAACATGATTATTAGTACTTGTAGAAGGGTCATTGCATTGCATATTTGTTCATTTCACATGCCCGAGTTGCACACCCAAGGATATACTATGATACGCATAGGTGCACCATTCTTCAGAGATTATATGCCCTGTGGACGGACTATGATACTCATAGGTGCACATTTATGGTTGACTATGGACGGTCTGGTAAAATGCATAGTCTAGCTTACAGTCAGTGGGTCCTACGGACAGTTTATGAAATGCATAGGTACCACCTTAGAGCATTTCATACGCATAGCATGGAATTGATATTGTATGTTGCCTTCCATTCGCTTCATATGGCACCCAAGTTGCTTATGATTTCCCTTACAACTAATTGTTTCATATCGCTTGTATGCTTTTCTTTACAGCTTATGAATTTACATTTCTATTCATGATTTACATACTCAGTACATTATTTTCATACTAACGACCCTTTTGTCAGGGGCATTGTGCGTTCAGACCGTAGGATCAGAGACTCTGCTAGGCCACCTCAATAGGAGCCGTTGAGTTCATCCGTCAGTAAGTGAGCTTCTTCTTCCTTGAGATTTCTGGTCATATAGGTATGGAGCATTTTGTAGAGTTATGTATAGTATGGGTAGGTCGGGGTTCTGTCCTGACCATATGTCAGCACAATTACTCATAGAGGCTCACAGACTTATTTTGGCATGTATAATGTTATTGTATAGCCTTGTCGACTAAGTTGTCTTTTGGTGGACCATGTTGTGACCTTGTCGGTCCTATTATATATAAATGTTGGGTTAATCTCACTTATCTAATGTTGTTATTGTGCTCTATTCCAGTTCGGCCTTGTCAGCTAGAAGTTCCACTTATGTAAAAGACTGGTCATCAGAGTGGTATGCTTGGGCCAGCAGGGCACAGGGTGCCAGCCATACCCATCCTCCCTCAGTTTAGGGTGTGATAGTGACCCTCTTGATCAGATGGCCACTTTGTCCTTTATGAACCTTATGGTCCGATTATTTTCTTTTTCTTTTTATCGGTTGTGACCCTCTCGGTCAGATGGTTGTTTTGTCCCTTTGTGGCTCTTATGACCGGATTATGTCGCCCTTGTGGCGCTTTGCTCTTTTCGTGGCTCTCATGGTTAGGTTGTGCCATCCTTGTGGCGCTTTGCACTTTTCATGGCTCACATGGCTAGATTGTGCCGCCCTTGTAGAGCTTTGCTCTTTTAATGGCTCTCATGGTCGAATTGTGTCATTCCGGTGTCAGAGCTTCTTCATTGGTATACCTGTTTCATCATGAAAAAACAAGTTAGTAGAATAAACCTCCGCCTTCCTTATGGCATTTTGGGACCCTGCAATCACAAAAAAACTATTAGTTTTTTGTAGGGTCGATCCGTGCTATCCATTCCTGCTATGTCGTTCCTCTACTCCTGGTGTCAACCCTATTGGGCTTGGTATGATGAGAGATAAATCTGACTATGACACAGAAAACGTATTTCGGAAAATGTTGATCATAAATTTAAACACTCTTTGACTAAAAATGTTTTTATCTTATTTAAAAGTTATTATCATGAAATATACGCTTCGAGCGAGGTTCTTTGACCGTCCTTGGTGCTCCAGTCGTTCACCTTGTTTGTCCTAGTGAATTTTTTTAGACCCCCTCAAAATTTTTGTCCAGTCAAAGGTCGTCTTGGAGCGAACTCTCGTTGGGTTGTTTCGAAGGAATTTTTGAGGTCCTCTAAAAAATTATGTTCTAGTTGAAAGCTTAAATTCGGCTGACTCTTGTGTCAAATCGCATTAAAGGAAATTTTGAGACCCTCTCAAAAATTCTACCCTAGTTGAAATTTTTTAGACCAGCTGACTCTTGTGTTGGATTTGTCTAAAAAATTATGCCCCAGTTGCAAGTTCGGATATCCACGTACTTTATGAGGCAGTATTCGAATCATCATGTCTCAGAGGCTTCTTGATGTAAATCATACCCCGTACATAATTCCTCAATTCAAGAAACGAAGCAAAGCTCCAAAAATATCAATGGTGAACCATAAACGCGCAGCTAGAAGCTTGAAAGTGTATGGAGTATGGAATGGCTTAGGAGAAAATACGTGATTGTCTCCAAGAGTTGTATTTTATTCCGCCTTTTTGTGTTAGTCTTGGACGAAGACCTTGTCTTTAAATTCTTGTCTTTAAGTTCTTAGATTAACTAGTAGTTATTAGGACATATTAAAGTTATGTAAGAACCCTTGGTTACACATTAGGACACATTCAATGAGGGACGGTGGCTGGGCCGAGAGAAGGTGCATCCATATGACATGTACACGATAACAAGAAGTGAATGATCCATCTGGAAGTATGGTCTTCAAAGTGAATGAATCGTGTATGGATTTCCTTAATGGGAAGACCTCAATACACGGTTTGGAGAAGCCGAAGGGTTGGCCGAGTTGTTCTCCTCACAATCGACCAAGGGGCAAGCATCTCAACACTATCCAAGGAACTCATTCAAGTGCTAATTATTTATGAATGGAAGCTATCAAAGAGGTTCTAGAAGAATATTGTATTTGGCCATGATGCCCCCTCGGTCGAGGACCTTTCCCCTCCCCCGTTCCCACCTTAGTCGAACTAGTTTGTGTTTTGTGTCCCTTGTAGTACCTTTATAGAAGGTTCCTTGTTCTACTATAAAAGGAGCCCTTAGGATATTGTATTAGGCAGTTGTTGTTGAATGAAAAACTTGAGTTTAACTCATTTTGGCTAAGTCTTTCAATCTGGGATTGAATCTCTTAGTTGGATCCTCCAGGAAGGTCACCTATCTTGTGTCTAAGGTTTTCGACCACCCTTGTTTGGTTAGTGTTGAGCCTCGTAGTCAGAAAACCTCAACCTAGTCCTTGTGAAATTGATCACAACATACTTGGAGACCACACGAGCAATTAACTCCTCGTGTTACCATCCAAGGACCCATATCGATCGAATTGTGACTTGTTTTATGTCTCGGATTTTTTCCAACAATCCGTATATAATCCGTGTTCCAATTACTTGTTTCTCCACATTTATATCTCCCGCAACACTTCATAAACATCTCCACAAAAGACCACCATCCGTACATATCCTTAGCCCCATGCAAACACCACCAAACATATCAACGTCCTACCCAAAACTCCCTTCTCACACACCTTCACTGTATTGGTGCACTTCCGAACCTTGGCTCCATCAAACCACCAAACCCCTAGCATCATCCTGACCCTCTACCCATCCGTGACAACTCCACCAAGCGCCTTGACGCGACTCCTCCCACACCCACCCAAAATTACCACCCAACACTCCATTATTGGCCTATCGAGAGACTAAGAAACCCCAATATTGCCCTGCCATTTCGGGTCAACCTGAGTACAATCAGGACTCGAACCCTTTATCTACTCAAAGCCTTCCGTACATACATCAGATTGGTATCAGAGCCAAGCGTTCACGTCCCACTCAATAACGCTATGGCTAACATGATCGAGGAACTTAGGAGGGCCATATTCGAAATGATTGACGAACACATGAAACTTCTAAGGAGAGAATTTTGAGAGCGTTCCGTGATTCATGACGTAGAATCTGGAGAAGAAGTGGCCCAAAATAATCCTAGGCATGCCAACGATGATGTACAAGAGGAACCAAGACACGAAGGGGAACACGATCGAGCCTTGCGACTTGATCTCCCTACGTTCGATGGTAATTTAGATCCGAAAGAATTTCTCGAATGGCTAAGATCCATTGAGATTTTGTTCGAGTTTAAATAGTATGATGACCGGAAGTTCTTCAAAGTTTCCATATTTAAGTTAAAAGTCTTTTGCTTCTATATGGTACAAAAATTTAAAAGCAAGCCGGAGTAGGCACGACAAAATAAAAATCGACTCTTAGGAAAAGCTTAAGAAACACTTGAAAATAAAGTTCTTACCGCGAGAGTATGAACAAGAACTCTACCTTAAACTCACCAAGTTCCAAAAAGGTGTCCTTAAGGTCGAAGAATACGTTCGGGAGTTTGAAAAGGTCACGATGTTGTGTGACTTGGATGAGAAGGAGACATAACGGATTGCACGATTCATAAGTGGATTGAGTCCGACAATACAAGAGAAGGTCAAGGTTTCCACCTACTATACCTTTGAAGATGTGTGCCATTTGGCACTAAAGTTTGAGCAAAAACAAAATAGGGGTGCCTCTAAACCATATGCTAAGCCCGTGAGTACCAAAGGAATGGGTAGTATTTAGTACTCCAACCCTTTATGAAATCAAGATGAGATCGGTAAGGGCAAAGAAAAGAAGGTAGAACCGACCAAGGAAGTTAGAGAAGGTGGTAAAAGATGTTTTAAGTATCAAGGCCTCAGACATTTTGTAAGAGAATTCCCGAATCCAAGGGCCATGACCCTTGAAGAGTACCAAGAGTGTGGTAGTGCCTTCGTCGTGGAAGAACCCGAAGTGGAAGAAAGTGAAGGGGAAAATGAGACCCTTGCGGAAGAAGGAGTAAGTCTTGTTCTCCAACATGTGTTAAGCATGCAACTGGGAGAACTTGAAGAGTCGCAACGAGAGCAAATCTTCTACACACGGTGCAAGGTGAAGGATCGAGTGTGTAGTGTGATAGTTGATGGAGGAAGTTGCGCGAATATGGTTTATCTGGAAATGGTAAGCAAGTTACAATTGCCAACCCGTGCACATCCCAAGCTCTACTGTCTTCGTTGGGTAAACAAAGAAAAAGGGTTAGAAGTAGCCAACCAAGTCCTTGTTAACCTTTGAATTGGGGGATATGAGGACGAGTTGTGGTGCGACATCCTACCCATGGATGTGTGCCATATCTTGTTAGGGAGGCCATGGCAGTATGACCGCAAGAAAATCCATGATGGGGAAGATAATACATATGCCTTCCATAAGGATGGCAAAGATTTTCGGTTGAGACCCTTACCACCTAGTAAGGTAAGGGAAATGAAGATTCAACGGGCTCAAAGACATCAAACCAATTCCGAGACTCTCATGATTGCGGAACAACAAAAAAAGGAAGAAAGATCAAAGAAGGGGAGACCGACGGAAGTATTGTTATGTGAAGAAAAAGAAAATCGTGTGGAGAACATGAAAGAGAGTGTAGGGTCCATACAAGGTTGGACCCTCTTTACCAACCCGTGTACGATCAAATAAAAATGGAAGAGGAGCCATTGAGTTTAGCCGTCAATTAGTGAGCTTCTTCTTCCCTGAGCTTTCTGGTCATATAGGTATGGAAAATTTTGCAGAGTTATGTACAATATGGGTAGGTCGGGGCCCTGTCCCGACCATATGTCAGCACAATTACTCGCAGAGGCTCACAGACTTATTTTGGCGTGTACAGTGTTATTGTATAGCCTTGTCGACTAAGTTGTCTTTTGGTGGACCATGTTGTGACCTTGTCGGTCCTATTATATATACATGTTGGGTTAATCTCCCTTATCTAGTGTTGTTGTGCTCTATTCCAGTTCTGCCTTGTCAGCTGGAAGTTCCACTTGTACAGAAGACTGGTCATCGGAGCGGTACGCTCGGCCCAGCAGGGCATCGGGTGCCAGCCACAAATTATTTTTAAAAAATCAGCTTAATAATACTCTTAGGTTAATATACCTTTATTATGCCCGGAGTCTTCTTCAGCGAATTTGAATATTTTGTGCCCGCCTGTGGTCTCACGGGTGATAAAGGAAAAGAGAACAGGAGTTGAAATTTTTGTAATTCTTTAAGGTAGGATCCACAAAGTATACATGTCAAATAATAACAAAACTAAGCATGTTACATGTTAAACATGCTTAACCGAAAATGTTTATTAATTATGTTTTTATCAAATAAAAGAATGGGAACTTCGTAAGGTCGCTTTAGGTGATAATTAAACTATTTCATGTTTTTATTATATCTCGAGTCTCTTTATTTGAAGTTAGACAAGAAGGACAAAGAGGGAGATTTGACCTCTTTTTTTTTTTTGGGAAAACGGCTGGGTAACAAATAAAAAATGCCAAGGAAGAAATGATTGCATTTTTACTTTCTACTCTTTCATTCTACTTTGTTTATATTAGTTATTGTCTTCACGCAAATTGAAAGAAGTTAGATACGATCATTTTCGAATACCTTTTTTCATTTTCTAATTGAAATATTATATTTTTTTCAAATTTTCAATTATATCATGTCCTAATACCTACTTATATGTATATATTAAGGGTTTATTTGGAAAACTTGCTAAGAATTGGATTTGATCTTGCTTAGAATTGAATTTGAGTATAATGTCGTACAAGCATATAAAGTTATTAATTTTTCTTGAAATACTATTCTTTATTTGTATGCCTTTTATAAGAAAAATATATAAAATTTCGTCTATTTAGAATTAAAAAATCAAGTATCTTTACTAGACTAAAAACTCTTAAGTGATGAATTCGTGAAATTTAGAGAAATAATGAAAATTAAATGGTCATAATAAAATGATCATAGAACTTAAAACTTAATCTATTGGGCCAAAAAGAATGTTTTAACATATTTCCAATATTTCGTTATTAGAAACAAAATTATTTCACATACTAATAAATTCCGGGAAGCGCGGATAAGTTCACTAGTATAACTAATAAGTACTTCTATATTTATTATTTATCATGGACACTGCCACACTGGAACGATCCCATAAACAATAATTTAAATTCGATCTACATGAGAAAATAGTTACAGTTATAACTACAGTATGAATTATGGTTTGCAATTCACTCATGAAACTTGGATGTTTGAAACTTTTTAGAGGAGAATGGTCTAAAGTTCTTGTCACCAGAGTTCTTTACAAATCCTCTTGGTGTTTTTATATATTCTTTGGCTCTATGAATGACTTATATACATAGATGCAAAAGAGAAATTAATAGTTGAATTAAACTAGCTCTTCTAATTGATTTGATTGGTAATTCTCATGATCAAGTAATTTTCACGCCCTTGGATTTGTTGACTTGATTGTTTAAAAGACACTTTCTACCAAGTTGAGGTGTCTATTTGTTCACTAACTAAGTTAAAATGTCTAACTTACAAAATTTAAGGGACTATTCAGGTATTTAGTCAATCAAATATGATGATAATATTAAGTTATTGTGACAAGACAACATCAAAAATTGGTATTTGATGCTTAGACGCCTTGACAGGCGTCTGACATTTTATCCAGATGTGCATGCCAGTCAAGGCGTCTAAGCTTCAATTACCAATTTTTGATAGTATTCGATATATCTTTCCTTCCTTCATGCTTGATGATCGATTTTTCATGTTGACTGGCTATTGAAATTTGGACTTCCTATTCCCTGAAAAGTTATGCGTTTGGTTTTAGTAATCTACATGAACTTTTGCAATATCAATGGTACTTCTCCAACATTATACGCCCGGAAGAGTCTATGATTTTGGTGTCCTAGGACAAAACGGGCGTTTGAAACTGCTGAAGATTCCAACGCTAGTGGCCTACACAATATTCCTTATCTCATGTTGCTTTTCGTGAAATTATCAATAAAAGTGGATGGTTTCTTCAAACAAGGGGATAAGGGGATAGGTAAACTATTCAATCAAATGATGATGACCATGTTTCCGAGTAAAAAAGTGGGCTATTTATTTGCAAAACTGTGCTCCCATGACTAAAGGGTGTCTCGACCATTGTATGGGAACTATACATTGCTGAAGAAAAAGATGCTGAGAACGAAATTCTGGACAAGATATCATGTGTGCGTGTGTGCTGGAAATTTTAAAAGGAAAAATGAGCTGGCATATATGGAGCACCAGAGTTCCTGAAGAGCTGGTTCTCAGCTGTCATTAGACACTCACCTGTCCAGGGGATTGAGATGAAGAGCTCCATATTGGAGATCGAGTTTATGCCTTTCTTTTGAGCTTGAATACTGATTTCCTCATCAGTTAGCCGGAGAAGAGGCAATTAATTTCCATCCTTCATTCTTCAATTTGTACATTCTCAGCTTTATGGTCTGAATTCAGCAGCTATCAATCCATTCATTTCTGAGTTTTCAAAGTCTTGCAATCGTTTCTGCAAAAATTTGGAAGCTTTTTGGTATGTGAACTTATTTGGTTATGAAGTACACTATAAGAATTTATGTGGCTGATTGCTTTTCCATAGACTGAAACAGGAGCACCACAACAATCACCTTCCATTTCCTTACTAAAAACAAAAGTACTCAATCAGCTACCCGGCCAATAAGGCCTGATCAAAGACAAACTGATTTCCAGTAGTATGCAGAGAGTCGAGACTTCTTCCAGTTTAGTAAATAAAGAATTCCATAAACCAGCAAGTATATATGCACAAATGCATAAAACTATGGTAACATACAGAAATCTATAAATGTGTTAACAATCACGTAGCAGTTAAATGGAAATAAAATATTAGTTCCATTTTTCTGTATCAACTTTCAGACATAGACGAAATAAGTTTTATTAAAGGTGAACTCTATTTCAAGGCAGCCAAATTTTAAGATTCAAGGCGACAGAGGGTACAGATTAAAAAGTCTAGATATGTGGCAGTAATTAAAGGAGTTCCAAAAGAATGAAGGGAAGTGAATTCAAAAGACCTCACCTATTATGACTGTACGTGCCAGAACTTTTTAAGTTTGATCTTCTAGGTTGCAAACATTTACTGAAGCTTTGATCCTCTTTGGAACCATGATCGTCGAACAGCCTGGCGGATATGGCACTCATGTTTCTCTAGAAGTTCTTCAACTGTGTGTGTTTGAGACTCAGACAGCAATGGTCCAGAAAATTCGACTTTGTCCCCTTGATCCTGTACCTGTTCGAAGTCCAATTTAAAATATTAGAGTTTAAGTTCCATTCAAGTGTCGGTATAAAAAATATTTATACAAGCAGGTTGTTATAAGGTCGATTACAAGTACATCTCTTAATAATAACCTGGGAAAACCAGAAAAGTGGTAACTAACCTGCTATTACAAGTTAAATCACACTCATCCGTAAAAATCCTTGCACTGTCTGTGTATATAACTTAATTCCAAAATATAAATAGAAGCAAATTTTATGCATCCAACGAACTACTAAAGCTAGCTTAAGTAATTCACAGCTCTTGCAACTGGCCTACACTAGGTGTTATTCCAGCTCAGATAAATACATAAGGTTAATGCATCCTAAGGCACTCATGAAATAAGAATAAGAATATGAGAATGAGAGATATAACATCCTAAAAACTAGCATTCTGATAATATTACTGATCACTAACCATAACATTTCAAAGAAAAGCTCCAGTACTAAAGCAATGGAGTCCTTTATTTTGCTCAAAACATGAAAAAGAGAAGGGAAAATGTGCTTAAATCAGATTCCTGAGAAAAGTTTGGACTAACCAAATTGATTCTGTTTATAGCTGCTAATTATAACATTTTCAATGAAAGCACCAGCGCTAAAGCAATGTAATCCTTTATTTTGATCAAAAACTAAAAGGGAAAATTTGCTCATTGTATAAGATTATTGAAAAAAAATTGGACTAACCAAATTGATTCTCTTGACAGCTGTCTCCTCTTTGAGATATAGTGCCAGTGACAGTTCTTGTGAGTGGTAGCCATCAGAAGCATCAAAGGAATCTGGACGCTCTAATTGGCTCCAGCGTTTATGAATTGAATGCTTGATGGATTCATAGGTATCATGGCCCATAGAATTGTTCTGATTTGCATTGGTAAGTTCATAGTTATCGTGTATTTTTGGCTCCATGTTATTTTCCATATGCAATGCAAGTGAAGGTTCAAACATAAGACTTCTCGTACTAGATCTCCTTCGTGATCTTACTGATGAATCATCAAACCTTCTTTTTGCCCATGCAAAGCCACTTGATCCTGAAATCTGAAGTGGACCTGAAAAGGGGACATCACCTTGAGATGCATTCTTGACATGGGAAGTCTCTACCATCACATGAACTGATTGCTTAGGTCGCTCAAGACTTGTAATGGTATCTCTTTCTTCTTTTTGAGTAGTTACAATAATGCTGTCACTTTTATGAGCACCTTTATTTTGGATGGGTAAATTCTGCAGAAAGGAAAATTTAGTTTCATCTCCATAATGTAGGGACTAAAAGAAAAATGCACTCATGATTATAGAAAGGGAAAAAAATACAAAAAACAACATGCAGTTGTAGGAATTAATTGTAAAGTGAAAGCTGAGAGGAAAAGGTTGGACCTCTTCTGGTGCCAGTTTACTGAGTCCATTCTGCTTTCTAGTTAACTTTCTTATCGTGTCTGGTCTATGGACTCTTCCACTTGGATTCTTCCTAAAAATCATCAGAATCATAACTTTGGTCAGATCTGTGCAAAGCTCCTAAAAACTGTATTAACTGCATGAGGAGCAAGATACTAACCTCAATCATTTATCACCTGAAGAAGCTATCATTCTACCAGATCAAGGGGTGTAATTTTAGTCATACAGTTTTATTCCCTCCCGAGTAAGTTGCATGTTTTTGGTTGGGTGAGACAAAGCAGAACAATCTAATTGCATGAATTCATTAAGTAAGTGTCAACTTCAAATTCCTAATAGTTTTTTAAAGCTTGGTAAGCAAACACTTTGTTCTGTAGGAGAGTATACTTTGGGATGACTTTTTTTTGCATTACTTAACCTCGAATCATAGTCTAGTTCAGCCATAGATGACTTGAAACTTCTCTTGGACAAAACTCAAGCTGGATGAGTCAATAGAAGATGTGGATTGTATTCAATACTTGTGCTTATGCTGAATTAATGACTTGATTTGACATAATCAAACCATAGGAATGATAAATCAAACGATACTTGCAGCATCTCTCTTTGTTTCAGGTCAGTTTGCGTTCGGGGAGGACAGGGTAGAGTACTCTTGTCTAATCACATGATTTTCTTTAAACGTGAATCAAATTCTGTGAACTTTTAAGACAAAAGCTCCTTCTAACATAATAAGACCTAAATTCTCACCTTTTTGCATCTTCACGGTGTTTAGCGTCTATCTCTTTGCTTGGTGGGTACTTTGGCAGGCTTGGAGGATCACAAGCGCGAGGCTTTGCCTTGAAGTACTACACAGATCATTTGAAAAAGTATTAGCAGTCTTGAAATTTACGTATCATTATGGTTCTTAGATGAATATAACATGACGAAGTATCAAAACTCACTTGAATTGAGGATTTAGGCTCAAACTCACAGTGGACACACACACAACAGTAATAAACGAAAAACACATTGAAGGCATATGAGAATGTATCTTTTTCATTGTGCTATATACACCATCTCAGATATGTTGAGAGTTCGACAACATGGAATTAACAACCTTTAAGTAACACAATATTTTGTGGATCATTACCTCAGATGCAAGGGCAGAAGAAGCAGTTCCACGTTTGTGTGGCTCAACAGAAAGAAGAGTTTCTATTAGTGAAACTGCACTTTCTGGTAGATCTTTAAAGGTATTCCAAAGACAGTTCTCATAAGGATGCTGTGGTTTAAATATTGTCGCGTGAGGAAGTTTAGATTTCTTCCAGTAATCATCTGCTGGAGATCCACAAAGTTTAAAAATTTTGTGCAGCTGTTCAACCTGAGTAACATAGATGAATTGCATTATCAAGGATGAAGAAAAGGAGAGAATTTTGAAGGTATAGAGAGTAAACTTCCTGATAATGCAGTAGCATACAAGCATTTTATCATATTCTATTCTCATAAAAGAGAAGTAATTTTAATAAAGAATTATTTTCCACCACCGGGAAGCTTAACGTTTGTGTTCACTTTAAGTGTTGAAGAGACCTGATTATTAAAGGAGGTACCTCAGTTCTCCCCTGAAGGATTGGTTTACCAGTAAGAATTTCTGCAAACATACATCCAACACTCCAGAGATCCACAGAAGCTTTATAATCTGTGGAGCCCAACAAAAGCTCAGGCGGACGATACCACAAAGTGACAACTCGACTGGTTAGTGGTTGCATCTGTCCAAGGTTAGAGATGTTCGCTAATCCAAAATCTGCAACCTTCAGAATTCCCTCATTATTTACCAGAAGATTTGCACCTTTGATATCCCGATGCATTATACCTCTGGAATGACAATGGTCAAGTCCAGATAATAACTGTTTCATTAAGCATTTAACCTACAACAGGAGCAGCATTTAATTAGCACGAAGATAATGATATTCCCTCATCAGGTGCGAGAGAGGGGAAAAGCACGCAATAGCTGTTGGAAATTTGGGGAGGAGCACTCTCAATCTATCAAATTCTCTTGTAGACAAGTGGAGGAATGTATTCATCTTTACTTCTCCCAACTTGAGTTAAATAATATGGCTATACTACATAAGTATTTATTCTAACGTGTACTTGGTCTAGTAATGTATCATAATCTAATTCTAGAATTTCCCTTTGTCTGAATACATGTACACAACTATACATACACTCTTACATTAATTTACTAAAACTTGAACTAAACAAAATTCATTATTTGTGATAAATCTAGTTTACTTTTCCAAGAATAGCTTTCTTAACCAAAAAGAAGTTATCATCAGAATATAATCCTACATAGTTAACATTTTCTTAAATTTGAATCGGAAGTGTTCAGTAGACTGGTCTCACTAAAAGAGAAAAAGCTGCAAAGCGATGTTAAATATGAGAAGATATCAAACCTGTGATTCACTGAACTTGACTTCAGGAGATGACAGGAGTCCTGAAATATCATGCTCCATGTACTCGAACACTAGATATATGCTAGAAGATAATTTGGAGGTAATTATCCCCTCTAACTTCATTATATTGGGATGGTCAAGCCTGCGAAGAATCATAATTTCTCGTGCCATAAATCTAACACTTTCTGGTTCAAAGTTATCAAATCGCACTTTCTTCAACGCAACTGTCCTTCCACTTTCTAAATCGTGAGCTCTGAATACGCTGCTATATGTACCTTGACCTATCTGTTATAGTAGTCAAACCACATAAGGAAAAACAATCATCAGCAAGATAGTTGATCGTGTGAACAGCATGATAGCTGTCTGCAGATGACCAGCGAATTTCACTCCTTTCACAGACTAAATTTGTAACTAGCGAATAAATTTACAGTTTATTGATGTCTCCGAGAGTTATAGAGGCACTTTGATAGTTTCGATTGCTTTACATGATGATTCCTGAAAAAAGGTCTTGCATTCCACCACAGCTTCATGTATCAAGGCACAAGGATTCAAGTAAGATGCAATTGAATACTGTTTGTTGTTGTTAAAAGATAGCTAAACTAGAACAGAAAGCACTAAGAGTAAACAGGAGGAATATGAACCCAACAAAAATTACAGAATTCGTGGAGACATCTGTTAAACGAAGCAATATACATGTGATATACACTGAATATACATCAGTGTATATCACATATATATCACTGATGTAAGCAGTGCAGCAGCTGGGCCACCAGACAGTGCAGCCCAACAGTGGGCTCTCAGCAATGCTCAGCCCATTCTCTCGGCCAGCCACTGTAGTGCAATGTCCAGCCCATTCTCGGCAAGCCACTGTAATACAATGCCCAGCAGTGGACTCAGCCCATCTCGGCCAAAATAAGTACAAAACAATATTGTATATATGGTATATATATTTGTAGTATATTGTAAGGAAAAGGATACCTTAATTAGTGTTATACACTTACCATAATTGTATAGTTAGAATTATGGTAGAATAAGGATTTAGAAGTAGAATAGGAAAAGGATTTTCCTATTATGGAAATATGTAACTTGTATATATAGCCTTTCAATTAATGAAAATAAGGAAGGGGATTATTTCTTTCATGGTATCAAGAGACTAGGTCTAAACAAAAGTTTTCTTCTCTCAAACTTTTTGTATCCTTGGCCGAGAACCCCCCCCCCTCCCTCGGGTTTTTCTCTCCAAATATCTCGTCTTCCGCTCTCAAAAAAAACCTCTCTTAAATTTATCCTCCTTCTTTGTTCTTTCAAATATGTCTAAGAACAATTTTCACCCTGCCCTCACAGTTTCCAATATCAAGCTCAGTGTCCCTATTGTTCTTGAGATGGAAAACGTTCAATATGCAACGTGGGCGGAGTTGTTTAAAATTCACGCTATCTCTTATCAAGTTCTTCATCACATAATTTCTCCCGCTAGACCCCTTCCTGCGGAGGATCCTGAGGTGTGGATTACACTTGATGCTACCGTTCTTCGGTGGATATACGCCACTATTTCGGTGGACCTTCTACGACGATTATGGAGCCCGATACCACGGCTATGGCTGCATGGAATAGATTGCGTGACATATTCCAAGACAACCAAAGATTCCCGTATCGTCACACTCGAGCAGAATTCTCTCTCGTTCGAATGGACGTATTTCCGAACGTTTCTGCATATTGCAAGAAACTAAAGGAATTGGCGGATCAACTCCGTAACGTTGGCGCACCAGTAACAAATAATCGTCTAGTTCTACAGTTGGTTGCCGGTCTTTCGGAGGCCTATAATGGTGTCGGCACTCTCCTTCGCCAAAGCAACCCTCTTCCCGACTTCCATCAAGCTCGCTCCATGCTTACGTTGGAAGAAGCCGGTTTGGCTAAAAAGGCGGCTACCGGAGCAAGTCCAGTTGTCATGATGGCATCCTCTCCTAATCCTTCAGGTTTTGTTAATAATTCGGGCCAAAACCATAATCATGGTGGCGGCAAGAATAATCGCAAAAATAATAACAAAAACCGCGGGGGCAAACGCGGTGGTAATGGTGGAGGTTCCGGTAGTCGGCAAAACGTCGGTGGGTCCCATCCAATGAACAAGGCCCACCACCCCCATGGGCCCAAAGCAGTGGGGCCCATGGCGATGGAGCGATGGCGGTGGACCGTGGGCCGCAGACCCATACCAAAGAGCGGGCGCGGGAAATTCCCGGCGGCGGGGGCAGCCAACGGTCCGAGCCCAATGCCCGGCGGTGGCGGCCCACGGCCGGTGGCCCGGCGGCGGCGGCAGTAGTAGTAGTTACGGGCCGGGACCGGCACGGCCGGGAGTTCTTGGGCCCCGACCTCCGCAAGCCCATCATGTAGCAGCCCTACTCGGACCGACATCGAGGCCGCGATGCACACGTTGGGATTGACTCAACCGGATCAAAATTGGTACATGGACACCGGGGCCACTACTCACATGACTTCCGACTCGGTACTCTCTCATCTTATTCCAATTTGAGCACCCCTGGGGATAATTATTGGTAATGGCGCTTCTATTCCAATTCTAGGGTATGGTCGAAAACGTTGTCTCCCCCCAATCCACCACTCCTCTTGAAAAATACTTTACATGCTCCTAAATTGATTAAAAATTTAGTGTCCGTCCGAAAGTTCACAAATGACAATTCTGTTTCATGTTGAATTTGATCCTTTCGGTTTCTCTGTGAAGGATTTCAAGACGGGGAGTCGTCTCATGAGGTGTGATAGTAGGGGGATCTATATCCTATCATGCCCGGTTTTCGTCCATCGAGTCCAGCCTTGCCATCGCCTTTTGCGACCATCTCTCCTTCCATGTGGCATGCTCGTCCGGGTCATCCGGATCTTCTATTTTATCGGTTTTAGATAAAAATAGCTTTATTTCTTGTAAGGGTACGAGTCGTACTCCAATTTGTCGATCTTGTTCATTAGGAAAAATTGTTAAGTTGCCATTTGTAGACTCCAATTCTCATACTTCTATGCCATTTGACATTATTCATAGCGACTTATGGACATCTCCTGTTCTTAGTTCAATGGGTCATCGATATTATGTTCTCTTTTTAGATGATTATTCTAGATTTTTGTGGACGTTTCCAATTGCGAATAAATCACAAGTGTTTTCCGTCTTCATAAAATTTAGAGCGTTCATTCGTACTCAATTCGAAAGAGAAATAAAAAATATTCAATGTGATAATGGGAAAGAGTATGACAATAGGGAGTTTCGAGAATTTTGTGCTACTCATGGGATAAATTTTCGGTTTTCATGTCCTCATACATCTTCACAAAATGGGAAAGCCGAACGCAAAATTCGTTCCATAAATAACATTGTCCGAACTCTCCTAATCCATGCCTCCATACCTCCGTATTTTTGGCATCATGCTCTACAAATGGCCACTTACCTTCTTAACATAATTCCGTCTAAAGGTCTGACATATTCTTCCCTTCTCAAAATCTTATATAATAAGAACCCTTCTTATTCTCACCTTCGGATTTTTGGGTGCTTGTGTTATCCACTATTCCCATCCACAACAATTAACAAACTCCGTGCTCGGTCTACCCCGTGTGTGTTTTTGGGTTATCCGTCAAATCATCGTGGTTATAAGTGTTTTGATTTATCCTCCAAGAAAATCATAATCAATCGCCATGTCATTTTTGATGAAACTCAATTCCCGTTTACGAAAGTTCATACTCCCGAACCTAAGTTGTATAATTTTTTGGATGACCAAATATCCCCGTATATTATTCGGAATTTTTCGGACAACTCCCGTACCCAAAATTCCCCGGCGGGCCCACGCCCGCCGGCCCCACAAGATCGTCGCCCCCTGCTGTTCCGGCCCACGGAACAGTTCCAAAGAATCGGGCTCGCCTGCCCCACTCGGGCTGCTCCGAATCCGAGTCCACCCTTTACCGATTTGGGCCGGCGGCCCACCGCTGCTTGGCCGGTCCGTCCCGAGCCCGAGAAAATTCCCAAAATTCCATCCCTTCTTCCTCGAGTCATAGACCGGTCACTCGTAGTCGGCGGGGTATTTTTACACCTAAAAGACATTTTAATTTACATTCGATGTCTCTAAATCCCCCTTGCCCCGCAATCCTGTGTCCGCATTAAATGACCCTAATTGGAAAATTGCTATGACTGATGAATATAATGCTCTTATTGAGAATAAGACGTGGGAGTTGGTGCCCCGTCCATATGGTATTGATGTTATCAGGTCTATGTGGATTTTTGCTCATAAGGAGAATTCAGATGGGTCCTTTGCTCGGCATAAGGCACGACTTGTTGGTGATGGTAAGACTCAGCAGGTTGGTATTGATTGTGGTGAGACGTTTATTCCGGTGGTCAAACCGGCTACCATTCGCACTGTACTTAGCTTGGCTCTTTCAAAGACTTGGCCGATTCATCAGTTAGATGTCAAGAATGCTTTTCTACATGGAGATCTCAAGGAAACAGTCTATATGCATCGCCGTTGGGTTTCGGGGATCCCAACCGCCCCCATCATGTCTGTTTGTTGAAGAAGTCATTATATGGGCTTAAGCGGTCTCCACGTGCTTGGTATACACGATTTGCTTGATTTTGTTTCGACTATTGGGTTCACACACAAGCAGTCGATAATTCTTTGTTCATCTACCGCCGTGGTTCGTCATTGGCCTATATTCGTTATATGTGGATGATATCATCTTGACCGCCTCCTCCGATGCTTTGCGTCGGTCTATCATGGCCATGCTCGGTTCGAATTTGCTATGAAGGACTTAGGGCCGTTGAGTTATTTTTTGGGGATTGCCGTCAAACGTCATTCGGGTGGCTTGTTTCTGTCTCAACGGAAGTATGCCGAGATCATAGAGAGGGCGGGATGTCATCCCGTAAGTCCACTTCCACACCGGTTGATGCAAACCCAAAGGCGAGTGCCGCACGGGTGCACCATACGAGGACCCGACCCGCTATCGCAGCTCTTGCGGGGGCCCTCCGATATCTTACCTTTACCGGACCGGATATTACATATGCGGTTCAAATAGGTGTGTTTATTCATGCATGATCCCGGGGTTGAGCACATGAATGCAATCAAACGCATCATTCGGTATATTCAGGGGACACTGGACTATGGGTTGCACTTGTATCCTTCGCCTACATCCACACTTGTCTCTTACACGGATGCCGATTGGGGTGGTTGTCCCGACACCGACGGTCGACTTCGCTACTCGTATGTTCCTTGGCAACAACTTGGTCTCATGGTCGGCAAAACGTCAAGCAACTCTGTCACGCTCTAGTGCAGAGGCAGAATATCGAGGGGTCGCAAATGTGGTCTCCGAGTCATGTTGGCTACGTAATTTGCTTTTGGAGCTTCATTGTCCCATTCGAAGGCAACCTTGGTATATTGCGATAACATTAGTGCCATCTACCTTTCGGGTAACCCGAGTTCAACACCGGCGCACCAAGCATATCGAAATGGACATTCACTTTGTCCGTGAAAAGGTTGCAAAGGGTCAAGTTCGCGTATGCCATGTCCCGTCTCGTTATCAAATTGCGACATCTTTACAAAGGGTCTACCGGCGGTTCTCTTTGAAGATTTTAGGGACGATCTCGGCGTTCGAAAACCGCCCGCTATGACCGGGGGTGTGTTAAACGAAGCAATATACATGTGATATACACGAATATACATCGGTGTATATCACATATATATCAACGATGTAAGCGGTGCGGCGGTGAGGCCACCGGACGGTGCGGCCCAACAAAGGGCTCTTAGCAATGCTCGGCCCATTCTCTCGGCCGCCACCATCGTAGTGCAATGTCCAGCCCATTCTCGGCAAGCCACCGTAATACAATGCCCAAGGTGGACTCACCCATCTCGGCCAAAATAAGTACAAAACAATATTGTATATATGGTATATATATTTGTAGTATATTGTAAGGAAAAGGATACCTTAATTAGTGTTATACACTTACCATAATTGTATAGTTAGAATTATGGTAGAATAAGGATTTAGAAGTAGAATAGGAAAAGGATTTTCCTATTATGGAAATATGTAACTTGTATATATAGCCTTTCAATTAATGAAAATAAGGAAGGGGATTATTTCTTTCAACATCTAATGACAGGATACATAATACAGGCAATTACAAATAACAGCAACACTTATTTCGGACAAGCTTATTGACACCCCCTCTCCCCCCCCCCCCCCCCCCCCCCCCAAAAAAAAGCACTCTGCTGCACAAGAAGTATATTTTTAAAGACTTGCAAGGGAAAGAAGTATATTTCTCAGGTTTTACTTGAATTGGAACAACCATATAAAAAGGTTAAACTTTATCTGTACAGTCAGCAGAAAACACTACAATCTTCCATGTAATGCTTTTCAACCAGCTAGGACAATGCAGTAACTCACCTCTCATTCATCTCCTACTGTTCCTATTTTCAGTGCCCCTCCTCCTACCCACCCACCCACTAACTGAAAAGAAATCACCTACTAACTTTTTCTTTAGTAGGTAGAAATATTACAGAGTAGTTTCTGGACTAACCTTTTCCAATTTCTGAAAAGACTCAGGTTTGAGTGGCAACCAGCCATGAATGGCTTCCGCTGCAAATGTACTAAGCCATGCTGGCCAACCTGCAGCTACTTGCTCTCCTTCCACATACTTGTGCAAGTTCCCTAGCTTAAAACTCACTGACTCATTGGAACTTGCTCTGCCTAATTCATCATTTCCTTTCTTCTTCAAGTCAAATGCATCACTCTTACTGTCGTCATTTTCTCTGATAGTCCCTGAATACTGATCACATGCAGGTGTTACCGACACAAACTGCTTCGACGCCACACAACCCATTAAGGACACTACACCATCAAACAGAGGCCAACATAGCCATTTGCAGCAAAGGAATATGTGTTTATATATATGTTACAGTGACTCTCACTGGAAACCAAGACTGACCCAGATGGCATCTAACTGAATCTTAATGTGGGTAAAGTTTACTTCTCTAAGTAAATGCAAATTCTCGAGACCATTCATATACGGAGTATTATTTTAAGTCTCAAAAATCAGTCCATAGTCACTTCCTCTCTCTCTCTCTCTCTCTCTCTAGCTTAGTCTTTTTTTGTGCGTCAATTGCGGAAGGTGGACAAGGGAAAACCAGAGCTTAAAAGGGGTTAACAATCACTGATGGACCAAAAATAACGGACATAAATTAAGGAACTTATAGCCTTTTTCAACAGTCACAGTATGAATGGCTTACTCATATACTGTTTCTAACAACTTCTTTTGGCTAATGGGCCAAGAGGAAAAAATAAAGAAACAAAAAAAAGTAAAGATTGCAGTCTTTTAAGAGCAACAACTCTTGACTTGTCTCACCATTTACTGCTGAAATTTAAAATTCTCCTCATGTTTGGTTTTTTGTTGTTTTCCCCGCTAATTTTTATAGAATTGAGATGGAAATTGATCAGAATATTCTATGGAAAAAATAAAAAGGGATAACATTATCCAAAAAAGTGCGGACCAAATGAAGTGTGTGATGCAGTAAGTAGGTTTGTTTATAAACTTATGTGTTTTGGTTTAACAATTCGTTATTTGAAATTTACTAACGTAACTAACTTAGTTTTGCACGGGGTAAATTCATTAAGCTGGGTGAACCACCCCCACTAAAAAGTTCTTCATTTAAAATTTTAACATAACTCAATTTCGCTCTGGGTAAGTCCAATTGTTTCACAAGGTTTAAATATATAAGTAGATTTGTTTATCAATACAGCTCGGTTCAAGTTTCTGTAATAGTAATGGAATGACTTGAGGGGTCCCCCACTCACCAATCTTGTTTATTTATGTGCACTAGGCGTGGGGGCAGACAAAAATATGAAGTCAGACAAGGGAGATGAAATTGCTTAACAAAGAAAAAGCAAAAGTGGAAAGAATGATGTAATAAGGGGAACAAAGAATGACAATTGTCGAACTAGTGTTTAGGGTTCACCTTTTCCACAAGGCTGGCCAGTGGGCCGGGTCGGCCCGGTCCGGCCCCAACACCGCCCTGACTACGACTTTTTTTTTAAAAAACAAAAATTGCGGTATCGGGTCTCGAACCGGGACGGGACATGGTCTCGTCCCGACCCGTCCCGGCCCGCCCCAATCCCGCCAGGCCCGACCCGATCCCAATCCCGACCCCGATCCCGCCCGAAACTCCCCCTTTTGCACAAATAACTGTTGCACCAACGACCATAATGGCCGTTGTGGCCGTTGTGCAACGGCCATTTTTGGCCTCCCTCCCTCCCCCCTACCCCCCTTAATATTTATTTTTATCCCATAAGTTATTATATTTACACTTGAACCCAATTTTTCAACTATAAATACCTCATTTTCTCATCATCTTTCTGACAAATCTTCCTACAATCTCTCAATCTATCTCTCTACAAGTCTACACTGTCTACTGAATATTGAACTTTATTTATTCATTTGGGAGTGAAGTTGGCAACTAGCTTGAGGATCTTCCATCGAGCAAAGTTTTAATTTTCAACCTCTCGATTACACATCGACGTTACGTCGGCGTTTGGTACATTCGTTCCTTCATTAAATTATTATTGTCTGTTTATTTTATTTAGCACACTGAATTTCATTTACTTTAATTATTTATTAGTATAATTATAAATTTATAATAGAAAGATTTAAACGTATGCTTACGGGTAGGGGTCAGGCTTCTTCTAGTAGGGGCAACAAGGGCAAGGGTACTTCTTCTAGTCATCCTATTTATAGACAGAATCCTATTCCTAAATAGGGTTATTTTGTTGATACTGAACATTTTCCTACAATACCATTAGATTTAGACGATGAGCTATTTTCTGGAACTCAAGAAGACTTTAATTTAGACGATGATCTAGATGATACACCCACTAATGTAGATGACAACACACTCACTAGTGCATCTTCAACTGAAATGCCTCATATTCCCCCTAGTATGAGACGAGGTCCAACAAAAAGACCATTAAAATCAGATGCATGGACATTTTTTGATAGGAACGTAGATCAAGTAGCTAGATGTAAAATTTGTAAAGATGTTTTAAAATTTAAAACTGAAAAAGGTCACGGTGGGACGGGGGTAATGAGACACGTAGCAAGGGCTCATCCAGCTAGGTATGCCCAATACGAGGCTTCAAAACCGGGTGCGCAAACGGTCGCTCCGTCCGGACAAGGTTCACATACTGTCCCGGATCAAGTACAAGGTCAAATTAACCCCACGACGGGGAGAATTGTAGGCCCTAATTACAATAAACATAGAGATAGGGAAGCAATAACAAAATTAGTTGATGTAGAGGGTTTGCCTTTTTCATTTCCTTTATCTCTCGATTTTATTCATTACATTAGAGATATGTATAATCCTGCTTTTAACGGTTTTCCTAGATCAACTGTTAAGAGTGATGTATTTAAATTTGCACATGAATATCAACAGTATTTACGTTATTCATTATATCATTTTAATGGTAAAGTGGCTATCACTTCTGATATAGGTTGTAGTACTAATGGCCATGGTTATTTAACGGTAACATGTCATTGATAGATTATAAATGGTCTATGCAAAAATGTATCTTAGCGTATAGATATATAGATGATAGGCACACTGGTACATTTATTGCAGAAATTATTTATCAAGTGTGCGATTATTACGGAATAACTGATAAAATTATGACTATTACATTAGATAACACTTCTTCTAACAATTATGCTATTACAATTTTAAAAAATAGTTTAACTCCATCTTTTCCAGATCATTTTCATATAAAATGTGCGTGCCATATATATAACTTAGTTGTAAAGGATGGTCTATCACTTTTTGAAGACATTCTTAGTAAAATACAATTTTCTATAAACTTTATTTTTAAAAATAATAGAATACAACGAAAAAAAGAATATAAAAAAAATTGTCACGGAATTCTTTATACGAGCAACTATTTGTTGCTTATGACTATAGAAAACCTATAACTTTATTTTTTAACTCTCATAATCAAAATCCAGTTGATATGATTGTAGATAGCGATTGGGAAAAAATTTCTGAACTTATTGTATTTTTAGAGAAATTTTTTCAAGCAACAAAAGAATTTTCCGGTATATATTATCTTACTACCCGAAGGAGAAGGCGGAGTTCTCTTTTTCAACTGTGTTATTTTATATACCTCTATTATTTTTACTGCTTAATGAATATATGGATAAACCAGCTTATAAGGCAGTTATTAAAAAAATTATCAAAATTAAAAAATATTTTATTCATATTCCCACTATTTATATTATTTGTGTTGTATTAAATCTGACTATTAAAATAGATGGTACTAAATCACTTATTGAAACTATTTATGATTGTATAGCAGTACTACCACCTCCAAGTCCCAAGAATCCAAATCACCCACCACCTATTGAACAAACTAAAGAAGAAATGTTGTCTAGCGTAGAAAACAAATGCAAAAAAGTATATAAGTTTTACCAACAAGAAAGTGCTAGCAACCTATCGGATTCCATACCATCTTCTTCTTCTTCTTCAACACAACCTCACAAAAGACATGTTGTTTCTGCGGCTAGTATTGAAAGCCTTAGAAATAGAATGTACAGCCGTAATGCTACTAACCAAATTAGCGAGTTTGATATTTTTGTTTTGCAGGGTTTTGTATCGTACCAAGCAGTTCTCAATGAAAAAGGACGTGAAGACTTGCTGAAATACTGGAGGGGAATGAGAAGATCTTTCCGACACTTTCAATGATAGCCTGAGATGTTTTGAACATTCAAGCGTCATCAACGACGTCTGAAAGCGTTTTTTCGGCCGGCAGATATCAAATAGGAGAGCACATACACTCATTAGCCGGAGACAGCTTGGAGATTGTAGTATTATCCAGAGATTGGATACGAGCAGAGCGGAGAAGGTGCGGTCAATCAGAGATCAATGAAGAAGAAGACAAAAACTACAATGAAATCTTATCCGAAGGTGGTGGAAGCGACGTGGAGCAATTTGACCAACAAATATCAATTCCAACCGAAGAACCACAAGAAATTATCAAGAAAATAGAACATGTTTTTTTTCAAAATGTAATTTTTTTAAGTGCAATTTTACTATGTAATTTGCAACTTTTGAATAACACCACAAAGTTGCAATTTTGACAATTGTATTGTATTACAAAAAAAAATCATGTCTATTAAATAATATAAGAGGCACAAAAAAAGCTTTAGGATGTTTTTATTACACTATCTTGTAAAAAAAAAAAAACCGCTCCGATCTCGATCCCGATCCCGATCCCGCCCCGATTCCGACGGATCGGAACGGCGGCGAATCCCGCCTGTCCCAACCCGACCCGGCGACGACGGCGAATCCCGCCCCGCCCCGATCTCGCCGGTCCCGACCCGCCCCGATCCCGCCGGTCCCAACCCACTGGCCACACCTACTTCCACTACACAATCACCCCTTTTGAGAGCTCGTATATATTGATGGATCGGTCACTCCACTTTTTATTTTGTTTGTGAATATTCGATTTTTTACCTTGCATTCTCCCTTTTTTTTTTCTTTCCTCGGGAGAAAAAAGAGGCTCGTATTATTGGGTAATTTTAGAATTAACGTAATTCTGAAATTCACATATCTAGTTTATGATGAACATTGTGGTCACATAGATTATTTTAAATTTGAGTCGTATAGATATATCTATATATTCGAATTCACTTCGAGTCTACTAACTTCAATTTTTTTATTTACCTGTTCACTTTGTTCCATACGAATAATCTGCTAGCATTCTAAGAAATAAAAAGCCTTGCCTTTTTCTTCTACATAATTCATAGTTCCAAAAATGATCTTGATCCTCTCATATATAATATATCTCTTATGTAAATGAAAAGCTTAAATAGCAATTGCACTCATTTGGAGAGCATGCTTCCACTCCATTTTGAATATGATGATTACTGTCCAAGGGAAACGAAATATTTGAGTGAGGAGTGCCACAACCTCATGAAAACTTTGGTCTGGTTGTACTTTGAGCTTGGCAGTTACTCATGAATAAATAAAAATAAATTATTTTTTATTATTAAAAAAAATACATCTTTTCATCCCTAAATTTACATCAAAAACTCACTTTAGTAATTAAATTTACCGGTAATTCTTTACCTCCTAAACAACTTATATATGATTTATGTTCGACCTTACTTTTCCCAGACCAGATGAGATTTAGGTGTTGTTTCACCCCTCGCTTTGGGATTGGTCCACGTCATTTAATGAATTTTTTAAAAAGTAATCCATCAAAATTATCTATAAATAAGAAAATAAATTTCAACCCGCCCCAAATAATGAACCGACCCATTTCCAAACAAATACACCTACACCTAAACGAATGGCTTTTATCTCTCTTTCCCTCGTTGCTGCTGTCCGTTGTTCCATTCTCACATTTTAGGACACTGCTGCAGTGATTTTGGCGAACTGGGTCGTCATTATTGGGTCGAAATACTAGAAAAGGAGAATTGATTTGATTCTTTAGATCATTTGGTGAATTGGATCTCATTTTTAGAGATTTTTCCATTAGTTTGTTCTGATTTTGTGCAAACAAAAAGGTGAATTCAGTGTAAAGATCCAGACTTTATAGGGAGATTTAACGGTTGGATGTGGATCGGAAGATGAGAGGTGAAGTTGAAGGTTGAGTGGAGAACAATGACTACAGGGTCATTGGATCTTCGTTCTTCAGGGAGTTATGGGTCATTGCAATTTGCAACAACAACAATTTCAAAACACAGTGGCTCTCCTTTCTCCCCCCCCCCCCCCCCCCCACGTTCCACGACGGAAGCCCCCAAAATGTTCAACAAGGATAAAGAGGGATTGTTTCTTTGGATCTGCAAACTTGCACCTAGAAAGAAGGTTGGGATGCTCCAATTATGTGTTGTCTCTACCGGAGTTGACCAGAAGCCGCTAGCAATACAGACAGAAGAAAATCAATAGCTAAAAATATAGTTAAATTATTTTCCCTATTGTTGATGACCGGAAAGAATGGTGAAGCATTTTCTCCTCGTTCTTCTTAATTTTTGTTTGATTATCTCTCTTCTATAATCTTCAGAAAAAGCTTAAAACACAGTAGAAAGTTATATGAATTTGAAGGAATGGAGCTACCCTTTGCGAAATTAAAGATATATTTTGTCTATGTTTTTAAGTGACGATGCTCATAAAACTTGTGATCAACAATAATCGACCGGAAAAAGGTTATGGGATGGAGGAGTTGGAGGAGAACGGGTGGAGGTGGTGACAAGAAAGATAAAAAGGGAAGTAGTAGAGAAAAGAAAATATTTAATATTAAATGTATTTAATTATATAATGACAAATTAGAAAATGACAAAGAGACAAGTTAATAAGTTTTAAACATTATTTTTTTATCTCACGCGCTTTCAAAAAAGTGTGTACACTTTCTTTGCCAAGTCACCTTTTAAGGGGTATAGATTACACCTTGAACGAGATTAGGGGGTAAAGAATTATCGATAAAGTTTAATTACTAAAGTAAATTTTCGAGACAAGTTTAAAAGTGAATTTTTGTTTTTTTCTCAATATAAAGAGAAATTGCATATCACTTAACATGGAAGGACCTATATTAGCATCAGTGGGTGGTCGAGCACCAATTACCTCTAATTCGCAACTGCATATTTTATAGGAGCCAAAAATACTCCTGAATTATTTAAAATATGTCAAATTTACACTCTGTTACTTTTTTACTATTTTTTTATCACCATTACGTTTTTGGCTCAAAATATGCTTCCTACTAACCGTTGGCAAACTACTTAAAATGTCTAAATTTGAAATAGGAAAAATCCAACTTCGATAGATACAAAGTTGTGAGCACCCAAAGGGACTAGCAGGTCTATGGGTGCTCGGGACACTGCTTGAAATGTCTCACATGATCGATTTAGTAAAAAATTGTTTTTAAATCCTTTCAAGTGACTCTTTCATTTCTCCCTTCTCTTCAGCTTTTCTTTTACATTTACTTTATGTTAGCCCTGATATATAATGAACTAGTTTTAATGATGTCGTTATTAATTATTCAGGTCAAAAAGGAAAGAAGACGCTCTTCCAAATATGGTGAAGGCACTCGGAAGGAAAGACTGAAGATACTCTTTAGAAGGATCTTCAATTACGGAACCATAAAAGGAAAACCTAGATGAAAAATCTCCAAAGATGATGACCATCCAAGACTATCGACCCTTCGCACTGATGAAGATCTCCAACTGAAAGGAAAGAAGATATTGTGACTATCAACAAAGAAAGAAGACTCCAATGAAGATACTACAAAATTATCAGTACCAACAAAGATTTCAAGCCTCGGAAAGGAAGAAGACAGAAGATCATTGGCGTGAACCATCAAAGGAAAGAAAGTACCAAGAAAGATACATGACCAATCAACGGATCATATCAAATCCCTGTTTGAGTACAAACTCCATTGTGTTACCTTAGAGCAAGTCAATCAGAATCAATCAAATGAAAAGATTGATTCACTACCTTCCACGAAGACCTGAAGCAGTTAACTATAAAAGAAGATTTGACAAGCCAAAGAAAATCACATCTTCACTTGAGCAATATACTCATTCACTCTAAATCTAGTAAAAACACTATAAACAATTTATAGTCTATCAGTGTTAGAAAAAGAGAGAGGATAGGTAGCTATACGGGTTGAGGTTGTCACACAACAAGTTTGGAAGAAGTCCAAAGTTGATACTTGGTTCAGTCCGAACCATCTCTGTACTCAAGAGCTCTAAGGAAACCCTTGTACCCCAAGGAATAGGCACAACACAGGTTATCCGAACCAGTATAAAAATATCTGTGTCAATTCATTACTACATTACTTTAATTATTCTTATCTGCTTACTAATCTAGTTTCTAAGCTTTGCAGGGTAGTTGACTAATCAATTGGATAAGTCAACTTTTACTTTTAAACAAGAAAATTACAATTCACCCCCTCCCTCTTGTGTTTCAATTGGTATTAGAGCAAGTCTCACATCAAGTCGCCTAACAACACGTGAGAAAAGATCAGATGGCTAGATATCAAATCCCTAGAGAAATTCTGCAATATGGACACTCCACAACTCGGCCTCCTTACTTCAACGGACAACACTACAGTCACTAAAAGGAAAGGTTTAGAATCTTGATTCAGTAGACTGACTTTCAAGCATGGCTTATCAAGAAGGGACCAAAGCCCATCCCAAACTCTGAATCCAAGGATCCCAAAAGAAAAATAGATCTCAAATCATTCGAGATCACCAAAGAACAACAAAAGGTAATTTAGACTAATACTAGAGCTATAAGTTTGCTTTATGGTGCAGTTAGTAGAGAAGAATACAGAAAGATATCAATATGTGAAACTGCCAATGAGATGTGGGACAAATTAGAGATCACTTATGAAAGAACGTCCAAAGTAAGGGAAACAAAGATTGACGCTCTCACACATGAATATGAATTGTTCATTATGGGGGAAGATGAAAACATTGAATCTGTGTTTACCCGATTAATCAAGATAGTAAGTGACCTCAAGTTACTAGGCATAGTCTATACTTGTCAAGTCCCAAACCTGGCCTAGACGTAACACGGCACACGGTGCCTGACTACATGTGACCGAGAGAACCAACTGGCTAGCAGAATCAACATGAGGTATATAGATATATTGAAAGTGGAAAATAAACTTAACTCATGTTGATATACTAAGGTCTGACTGAATAAATAACTGAAACTGCAGAATAATAAACAAAGTTTGGAAGATAAATACTGTAGTCAACAAGATAACATAAAATCTTGTGACTCTGTCTGACTACTAACATAATCTATGAAGCCTCTAATGAAGTACTATAACTGATTGTTGCAAGGACAAGGCCCCCGTCATAATTGACTGTCTATAATAAACTATAAAGACTAGAAAATAAATGATAAGGCCCCGACAGACTGGGTCTCACCAACTCAGCTGATACCAGATATTCATAGCGTGCAAATGCGTCGTCCTGAAAGTCATTACCTACATCATGAAGTGCAGGCTCCGGGAAAAAGGGACATTAGTACATTTGAGTTGCACTAGTATGTAAAACTAATTGAAGAAATAAATAGTTGTGTGGTGCTCAGGGGAATGGGCAGCCCAAATACATGAACATAAGATAAATATGAATACTGAAGGCTAAACTGAAACTGAAACATAGTCATAAGTGTCATTAAGCATAATAATCTGCTTAACATGGGGGAGTCACCTATGTTTTATAATGAGCCGTATTGGGGTTCGTAATCCATTTTAACTCAGAGAATAGGTATCTCAAACAATGCACTATGGGTCTTGACATGACGGGTAGCAACACCCACTACCAAGCTATATCTCAAACAATGCATCATGTTTTATAATATGGTGGGTAGCATTATCCACTACTGGGCTATGTATCATAATGCACCATAGTTCATAACATGATGGGCAACATCATTCATTGCCAGGATATACATCATAATGCACGACGATTCATAACATGGCGGGCAACATCATCCACTGTAAGGCTATATATCATATCATCATGCACCATACATCATAATATGGCGGGTAGTTTCATCCACTACCAGTTTATGTACATAACTGTAGTTTAACGTGAATATTTAGAGTCATACTGTAACACTGTTATTGGATACTGAGAATTTCTATACTGAGACATGAAAACATACTGAGATGCTGATATGCAGTGCTTACTATTATTGTACTGAACTAAGACATGAACTTAGTTCATACTGTAATATTGAAATAATGAATTATACTGAAACACATTATACTAGAACATTGAATAGAGCTAGATTGAGTCATGTGTTCATAAACTAATTATGAAGTTTGAAGCATTATCTTTCATAGTAAACTGAATCGTCATAACTGAGACTCATGGGATATCGAACACGAGTATATATTATATGATACTGAAATACGAAATTATACTAAAGTACGTGATACTTGAATACTGAATAGGACTAGACTGAGACATGTATTCATAAACTGATTATGAGATCTGAAATCTTCACTGATTCTAGACATGTTGAGTTTCTAGACTAAGTCATGAATATCAAACATGAGTCTATACTGATTACATTTTGAGTTCACAATGTTCGAAATGACAAACATGAACAAATTATGAAACTAGAGAATATAAATTATGCAACTATTCAGGAAACTAAGGCATAGATATATTCTGAGGCAATTCATAATATTCAATAAAGAACGTGTCGTATGGAGAATAATTAACATTCTCAAACATAGAAAGTTAGCCTCACATACCTCAATTTCTTCCTTTAAGCATATTATAATGTTCATCGCCTCTTTCGACTTCAATCTATAGCAATATATGTCAAAGGGAATCAATATTAGTGAGAAAACTCATGCTTTGGCCATCTAGGCATTTCGTCAAACACTCGGTGGGCATAAAGCTCCATAACCTTCAATAATGGTGTTTTCTTCACCCAATTCACATCTTTTTTTTCTAGGTGATTCTACAATTCCAAATAGATATAATTAGCATCATTCTTCATCACCCATATGATTACAACACTCTTAATCAACAACCCAAACATATAATTATTCATACTTTGCTATCACACCCATCATACTCCCCAACTATAATACATGAACTTATAGACTCTAAACACCAATTACATGACTATATTTGAGTGTAGGATGAAGATCTTGAATTTCGGATTCTAGGTCATCTTGTCTAAGATGAATATTCAAGCAAAAATCTATAAATTTACAAGGTTTAATCTTGTTAAGAATCATTCTTGTTAAGAATCATGAAATTAATGGAAGAACTGATTAAGAATCATAGGAATGATCTTACCTTGATGTAGGAGGATGCGAGGAAGAGAGGAATTTTGTGCTAGGGCTTGGGGGTTGTTTTCTCTCTCAAAGTCATCCAAAGAAAGTGTGGAACTGCTCTTAAAATTCTGAATTTTCGTACATAATACTTTTGCTTCAGCGTCACCCGTCACAGCGGTCAACTTTTCATCACTGCGACGGTCATGACTGCCTAAGAGATTTTCACACCATTATAGCGGTCAACTTTTGATCGCTGCAACACTCACTACTAATTTCACTCCAATTATTTTAATTATTTTCCAACATAACCTTTAAGTATTGCAAATTATTTTAGCCATAATTGGAAAGTAACAAACCCATGGGACTTTACATCCATTTTACTGGTCGAACCTTAGCTCGATATACGAGGTGTTACATTATATCTCCTTTGGGATCATTCGTCCTCGAATGATAAATCGTGGTTAAAAATATGACTAATTCCAGAATTTTACAAAAAATTCGCCAGACTTTTCTTTGTAAATAGGACTATCACAACATCTCTCAAACACCTACCAACTAACTAGAGTATCAATACAACCCTCATAGGGCATCAAAATGTGCATAACATGGTAACTAAACATGAATGTGACTGATGGAAACATGTGTAAACTAAACTGTCATGAACATATGAATACTAAACTAAATGAATACATGAATACTGAACTGAAGGGATACTGAATTGGATTAATACTGAACTTATATCAATAACTGAGTATTAAACTGGCATGAATATCTGTGTACTGAATTGACATGAATATCTGAGTAATAAACTGACATGAGTATCTTAGTACTGAATTAACATGAATATTTGAGTACTGAACTGACATGAATATCTGAGTACTGAATTGACATGAATATCAAAATGCTAGAAATGTGAATGTTATAACATAATACTGGGTGCACGATGACCAACTCTGATAGTAATTCTAGCTCGTAAGACACTTGACCAATCCTTCATAGGATCCTATATGATGTAATATATATAGGACTAAGCTTCCCTTTATTCTAAAATCACATGAATCCTTTCATTGGCAAAACTTTCAAGAAAAACCCTATCGTTAACATGAAATTCTAAATCTCTATGTCGCACATCCGAATAGGACTTCAGATGACTCTTAGTCATTTTCAAACGCTCCAGACTCAAGTTAACTTTTTCCATAGCCCGATGGATTAAGTCTGGCTTTAACACTTCTGTTTTGCTAACTTTAAGCTAATCAATAGGTAATTTATAACTTCGCCCGTACAAGGCTTCAAACGATGCTATCTTGATACTAGCATGTTATCTATAACTTTACATAAACTCAATGAGATGCAAATGATCATCCCAATTACCTTTAAAGTCTAGGACACATGCTCTCAACATATATTCGAGCGTCTAGATAGTGTGCCCTACCTGACAATCTGTCTAAGGATGAAAAGTGGTGTTGAGACTTACCTTGGTACCAAATTCTTTCTAAAAAAACTTCCAAAAGTTTGTTGTGAACTGGCCACTTCGATCTAAAACAATGGACACTAGAGTCCCATGAAATCTGAAAATTTCCTGAGTATACTACTTGGTGTAGTCTTCTGTAAAATATGTGGTCCTCACTGTCAAGGGTGTTCTATCTTAGTGTGTCACTGCTCAATTCACAAATTGAATAATGCTTTCTAAATTAGCGAGGTACCCTGGTATAAAGTCCAAATCTGCTACATTCTATTTCATGTCATTC
The DNA here is from genome assembly GCA_034509755.1 of Anisodus tanguticus. Classification (NCBI taxonomy): domain Eukaryota; kingdom Viridiplantae; phylum Streptophyta; class Magnoliopsida; order Solanales; family Solanaceae; genus Anisodus; species Anisodus tanguticus. Next base: position 18,737,190 of record CM067552.1, on the reverse strand, counting down.
CACCAATAAATCTCCTTAAGATCATGCCCGGGTGAATAAAATAGATAGAATTGTGGGCTTCAGACATAATCCGCTCTTTGAGCCCATCAACATCTAGAACGCATAGTCTGTCGCTGTACTTCAAAGTACCATCATCTCCCCTATTCAAAAAGTCATCGTCTTGTGTTTCAGAATCCCTTTTTCAGCTGCATGACGAAGTTATGGGTGTCGATCACCAATCTGTTTGTGATTTACCGGGTGAATTTTAGGTCAATCAGAGACCGTCAACCAAATTCTAGAAAATCGGTGTGCAAATACCCACCGAAAGTGCAAATAATCACGAATTTGAGTTTCTAGGCTTAGAAATGCAATAATATGCGACGTCGGCCATGATGAAGTTATGGGTGTCGATCACCAGCCTATTTGTGATGGACCGGGTGAATTTTAGGCCAATCAGATACTTTCGACGGGATTCTAGAAAATTTGTGTGCTAATACCCACCGAAAGTGCAAACAATCACGAATTTGAGTTTCTTGGCTTAGAAATGCAATAATAAGCGACGTCATCCATGACGAAGTTATGGGTGTCAATCAAAAGTCTGTTTGTGATGGACCGGGTAAATTTTAGGCCAATCAAAGACCGTTAACCAGATTCTAGAAAATCAATGTGCTAATACCTAGCGAAAGTGCAAAAAATCACGAATTTAAGTTTCTTCGCTTAGAAATGCAATAATAAGCGATGTCGGCCATGACGAAGTAATGGGTGTGGATCACAAGCCCATTTTTCATGGACCGGGTTAATTTCAGGCCAATAAGAGAACGGTGATAGGATTCTACAAAATATGTGTGCTAATATACCTACCGAAAGTGCAAAAAATCACAAATTTGAGTGTCTGGGTGTAGAAATGTAATAATATGCGACGTCAGCCAAGATAAAGTAATAGGTGTCGATCACAAGCCTACTATTCACGGACCGGGTGAATATCAGGCCAATTAGAGACCGTCCACCGAATTCTAGAAAATGTATGCTAATACCCACCGAAAGTGCAAACAATCACGAATTTGAGTTGCTATGCTTAGAAATGCATTAACAAGAGACGTCATCCATGAAGAAATTATGGGTCTCGATCACCAGTCTGTTTGTGATGGACTGGGTGAATTTTAGGCCAATTAGAGACCGTCAACCGGATTCTAGCAAATATATGTGCTAATACCCATCGAAAGTGAAAAAATCACAAATTTGAGTTTCTAGGCTTAGAAATGCAATAATAAGCGACATCGGCCATGACAAAGTAATGGGTGTCGATCACCAGACTGTTTATGAAGGACCGGGTGAATTTTAGGCCAATTAGAGACCGACGACCGGATTCTAGAAAATTTATGTGGTAACACCCACCGAAAGTGCAAAAAATCACGAATTTGAGTTTCTTGGCTTAAAATGCAATAATAAGTGACATCGGTCATGATGAAGTTATGGGTGTCAATCACAAGTCTGTTTCTGATGGATCGGGTGAATTTTAACCCAATCAAAGACCGTCGCCGGATTCTAGAAAATCAGTGTGCTTTACCCACAGAAAGTAAAAAAAATCATGAATTTGAGTTTCTGGGCTTAGAAATGCAATAATAAGCTACATCGGCCATGATGAAGTAATGGGTGTCAATCACCAGTCTGTTTGTGATGGACCAGATGAATTTTAGGCCATTCAGAGACTGACGACCGGATTCTAGAAAATTCGTGTGTTAATACCCACCGAAAGTGCAAAAAATTATGAATTTGAGTTTCTGGGCTTAGAAATGCAATAATAAACGACGTCATCCATGACGAAGTTATGGGTGTCAATTACAAGTCTGTTTATAATGGATCAGGTGAATCTTAGGCCAATCAAAGACCGTCAACCGGATTCTAGAAAATCAGTGTGCTAATACCCACCGAAAGTGCAAAAAATCACGAATTTTAGTTTCTTAGTTGAGAAATGCAATAATAAGAGACACCGTCCATGACGAAGTTATAAGTGTCAATCACAAGTCTGTTTCTGATGGACCGGATGAATTTTATGCCTATAAAAGATCGTCGACCGAATTCTAGAAATTAGTGTGCTAATACCCACCGAAAGTGCAAAAAATCATGTATTTGAGTTTTTGGGCTTTGAAATGTAATAATAAACGATGTCGGCCTTGACGAAGTAATGGGTGTCGATCACCAGCCTCGTCGGTCTCTGATTAGCCTAAAATTTACTCGTTCCATCACAAACAGGATGGATGTCTATCACAACTCTATTTCTGATAGACTGAATGAATTTTAGGCCAATCAAAGACCGTCGACCGAATTCTAGAAAATCAGTGTGCTAATACCCACCGAAAGTAAAAAAAAATTATGAATTTGAGTTCTGGGCTTAGAAATGTAATAATAAGCGACGTCAGGCTTGACGAAGTAATGGGTGTCGATCAACAACCTGTTTGTGATGGATCGAGTGAATTTTAGGCGAATCGGAGACCGTCGACCGGAATCTAGAAAATTCGTGAGCTAATATCCACTGAATGTGCAAAAAATCATGAATTTGAGTTTCTTGGCTTAGAAATACAATAATAAGCGACGTCGGCCATGATGAAGAAATGGGTGTCGATAACCATCCTGTTTGTGATGGACCAGGGGAATTTTAAGCCAATCAGAGATCGGCGACCGAATTCTAGAAAATGTGTGTGCTAATACCCTCCGAAAGTGCAAAAAATCATGAATTTGAGTTTTTGAGCTTAGAAATGCAATACTAAGCGACGTCGTCCATGACGAAGTAATAATGGGTGTCAATCACCTGCCTATTTGTGATGGACCAGATGAATTTTAGGCCAATTAGAGACTGGTGACTGGACTCTAGAAAATCCGTGTGCTTATCAAATGAAAGTGCAAAAAATTATGAATTTGAGTTTCTGGGCTTAGAAATGCAATAATAAATGACGTCGTCCATGACGATGTTATGGGTGTCAATAACAAGTCTGTTTCTGATGGATCATGTGAATTTTAGGCCAATCAAGGACCGTCGACCAGATTCTAGAAAATCAGTGTGCTAATATCCACCGAAAGTGCAAAAAATCACGAATTTGAGTTTTTCGGCTTTGAAATGCAATAATAAGCGATATCGTCCATGACGAAGTTATGGGTGTCAATCACAAGTCTGTTTCTGATGGACGGAATGAATTTTATCCCAATCAAAGATCATCGATCGGATTCTAGAAAATCAATTTGCTAATACCCACCGAAAGTGCAAAAAATCATGAATTTGAGTTTCTGGCTTAGAAATGTAATTATAAGCGATGTCGGCCTTGACGAAGTAATGAGTGTCAATCACCAGTCTGTTTGTGATGGACCAGATGAAATTTAGGCCATTCAGAGACTGGCGACCGGATTCTAGAAAATTCGTGTGTTAATACCCACCGAAAGTGCAAAAAATCATGAATTTGAGATTCTAGGCATAGAAATGCAATAATAAACGACGTCGTCCATGACGAAGTTATGGGTGTCAATTACAAGTCTGTTTATAATGGATCAGGTGAATTTTAGGCCAATCAAAGACCATCGACCGGATTCTAGAAAATCAGTGTGCTAATACCCACCGAAAGTGCAAAAAATCATGAATTTTAGTTTCTTAGTTTAGAAATGCAACAATAAGAGACATCGTCCATGACGAAGTTATGAGTGTAGATCCCAAGTCTGTTTCTGATGGACCGGGTGAATTTTATGCCTATAAAAGATCGTCGATCGAATTCTAGAAAATCAGTGTGCTAATACCCACCGAAAGTGCAAAAAATCATGAATTTGAGTTTTTGGGCTTAGAAATGTAATAATAAGCGATGTCGGCCTTGACGAAGTAATGGAATCCTCGTCGGTCTCTGATTAGCCTAAAATTTACTCGGTCCATCACAAACAGACTGGATGTCTATCACAAGTCTGTTTCAGATAGACCGAGTAAATTATAGGCCAATCAAAGACCGTAGACTGAATTCTAGAAAATCAGTGTGCTAATACCCACCGAAAGTAAAAAAAATTATGAATTTGAGTTTCTGGGCTTAGAAATGTAATAATATGCGACGTCAGCGTTGAAGAAGTAATGGGTGTCGATCAACAACCTGTTTGTGATGGATCGGGTGAATTTTAGGCGAATCGGAGACCGTCGACCGGATTCTAGAAAATTAATGAGCTAATATCCACTGAAAGTGCAAAAAATCACGAATTTGAGTTTCTTGGCTTAGAAATACAATAATAAGGGACGTCGGCCATGACGAAGAAATGGGTGTCGATAACCATCCTGTTTGTGATGGACCAGGGGAATATTAAGCCAATCAGAGATCGGCGACCGAATTCTAGAAAATGTGTGTGCTAATACCCTCCGAAAGTGCAAAAAATCATGAATTTGAGTTTCTGAGCTTAGAAATGGACTACTAAGCGACGTCGTCCGTGACGAAGTAATAATGGGTGTCAATCACCAGCCTGTTTGTGATGGACCAGATGAATTTTAGGCCAATTAGAGACTGGTGACTGGATTCTAGAAAATCTGTGTGCTTATCCACCGAAAGTACAGAAAATCATGAATCTGAGTTTCTGGGCTTAGAAATGCAATAATAAACGACGTCGTCCATGACGAAGTTATGGGTGTCAATAACAAGTCTGTTTATGATGGATCATGTGAATTTTAGGCCAATCAAAGACTGTCGACCAGATTCTAGAAAATCAGTGTGCTAATATACACCGAAAGTGCAAACAATCACGAATTTGAGTTTTTTGGCTTAGAAATGCAATAATAAGCGATATCGGCCATGACGAAGAAATGGGTGTCAATAACCATCCTGTTTGTGATGGACCAGGGGAATTATAAGCCAATCAGAGATCGGCGACCGAATTCTAGAAAATGTGTGTGCTAATACCCTCCGAAAGTGTAAAAAATCACGAATTTGAGTTTCTGAGCTTAGAAATGCAATATTAAGCGACGTCGTCCATGATGAAGTAATAATGGGTTTCAATCACCAGTCTGTTTGTGATAGACCAGATGAAATTTAGGTCATTCAGAGACTGGCGACCAGATTCTAGAAAATTCGTGTGTTAATATCCACCGAAAGTGCAAAAAATCATGAATTTGAGTTTATGGGCTTAGAAATGCAATAATAAACGACGTCGTCCATGACGAAGTTATGGGTGTCAATTAAAAGTCTGTTTATAATGGATCAGGTGAATTTTAGGCCAATCAAAGACCATCGACCGGATTCTAGAAAATCAGTGTGCTAATACCCATCGAAAGTTCAAAAAATCACGAATTTTAGTTTCTTAGTTGAGAAATGCAATAATAAGAGACATCGTCCATGACGAAGTTATGAATGTCAATCACAAGTCTGTTTCTGATGGACCGGGTGAATTTTATGCCTATAAAAGATCGTCGACCGAATTTTAGAAAACCAGTGTGCTAATACCCACCGAAAGTGCAAAATATCATGAATTTAAGTTTTTGGGCTTAGAAATATAATAATAAGCGATGTCGGACTTGACGAAGTAATGGGTGTCGATCACCAGCCTCGTCGGTCTCTTATTAGCCTAAAATTTACTCGGTCCATCACAAACAGACTGGATGTCTATCACAAGTCTGTTTCTGATAGACCGAGTGAATTTTAGGCAACCAAAGACCGTCGACCGAATTCTACAAAATCAGTGTGCTAATACCCACTGAAGGTAAAAAAAAATTATGAATTTGAGTTTCTGGGCTTAGAAATATAATAATAAGCGAGTCAGCCTTGACGAAGTAATGAGTGTCGATCAACAACCTGTTTGTGATGGATCGGGTGAATTTTAGGCGAATCGGAGACCGTCGACCGGATTCTAGAAAATTCGTGGGCTAATATCCACTGAAAGTGCAAAAAATCACGAATTTGAGTTTCTTGGCTTAGAAATACAATAATACGCGACGTCGGCCATGACAAAGAAATGGGTGTCAATAACCATCCTGTTTGTGATGGACCAGGGGAATTTTAAGCCAATCAGAGATCGGCGACCGAATTCTAGAAAATGTGTGTGCTAATACCCTCCGAAAGTGTAAAAAATCATGAATTTGAGTTTCTGAGCTTAGAAATGCAATATTAAGCGACGTCGTCCATGACGAAGTAATAATGGGTTTCAATCACCAGCATGTTTGTGATGGATCAGATGAATTTTAGGCCAATTAGAGACTGGTGACTGGATTCTAGAAAATTCGTGCGCTTATCCACCGAAAGTGCAGAAAATCATGAATTTGAGTTTCTGGGCTTAGAAATACAATAATAAACGACGTCGTCCATGACGAAGTTATGGGTGCCAATAACAAGTCTGTTTATAATGGATCATGTGAATTTTAAGCCAATCAAAGACCGTCGACCGGATTCTAGAAAATCAGTGTGCTAATATCCACCGAAAGTGAAAAAAATCACGAATTTAAGTTTTTTGGCTTAAAAATGCAATAATAAGCGATATCATCCATGACGAAGTTATGGGTGTCAATCACAAGTCTGTTTCTGATGGACGGAATGAATATTAGGACAATCAAAGATCGTCAACCGGATTCTAGAAAATCTATGTGCTAATACCCACCGAAAGTGCAAAAAATAATTAATTTGAGTTTCTGGGCTTAGAAATGTAATAATAAGCGACGTCGGCCTTGACGAAGTAATGAGTGTCGATCACCAGCCTCTCCGGTCTCTAATTGTCCTAAAATTCACTCGGTCCATCAAAAATAGGCTGGATGTCTATCACAAGTCTGTTTCTGATAGGCCGGGTGCATTTTTGGCCAATCAAAGACCGTCGACCGAATTCTAGAAAATCGGTGTGCTAATACCCACCGAAAGTACAAAAAAATTCATGAATTTGAGTTTCTGGGCTTGGAAATGTAATAATAAGCGACGTAGGCCTTGACGAAGTAATGGGTGTCGATCACCAACCTGTTTGTGATGGATCGGGTGAATTTTAGGCGAATCAGAGACCGTCGACCGGATTCTAGAAAATCCGTGAGCTAATACCCACTGAAAGTGCAAAAAATTAGTAATTTGAGTTTCTGGGCTAAGAAATGCAATAATAAGCGACGTCGGCCATGACGAAGTAGTGGGTGTCAATCACCAACCTGTTTGTGATGGACCGGGGGAGTTTTAAGCCAATCATAGATCAGCGACCGGATTCTAGAAAATCTGTGTGCTAATACCCACCGAAAGTGCAAAAAATCATGAATTTGAGTTTATGGGCTTAGAAATGCAATAATAAACGACGTCGTCCATGACAAAGTTATGGGTGTCAATAACAAGTCTGTTTATGATGGATCATGTGAATTTTAGGCCAATCAAACACCGTCGACCGGATTCTAGAAAACTAGTGTGCTAATACCCATCGAAAGTGAAAAAAACCACAAATTTGAGTTTCTTGGCTTATTAATGCAATAATAAGCGACATCGTCCATAACGAAGTAATGGGTGTCAATCATAAGTCTATTTCTGATGGACCGTGTGAATTTCAGGACAATCAAAGATCGTCGACCGGATTCTAGTAAATCAGTGAGATAATAATACCCACCAAAAGTGCAAAAGATCATGAATTTGAGTTTCTGGGCTTAGAAATGCAATAATATGCAACTTTGGTCATGACGAAGTAATGGGTGTCAATCACCAGCCTGTTTGTGATGGATCAGGTGAATTTTAGGCCAATCAAAGACCGTCAACCGAATTCTAGAAAATCAGTGTGCTAGTACCTACCGAAAGTGCAAAAAAACATGAATTTGAGTTTTTGGACTTAGTACAATAATAAGAGACGTCGGCCATGACAACGTAATGGGTGTCGATCACCAACTTGTTAGTGATGGACCGAGTGAATTTTAGGTCAATTAGAGAACGTCGATCGGATTCTAGAAAATATGTGTTAATACCCATCGAAAGTGCAAAAAATAACGAATTTGAGTTCCGTAGCTAAGAAATGCAATAATAAATGACGTCTTCTATGATGAAGTAATGGGTGTCGATCACAAACCTGTTTTTCATGGACCAGGTGAATTTCAGGCCAAATAGAGACCAGTGATAAGATTCTAGAAAATATGTGTACTAATACCCACCGAAAGTGCAAAAATAATGACTTTGAGTTTCTGGGTTTAGAAATGTAATAATATGGGTGTCGATCACAAGCCTGTTTTTCATGGACTGAGTGAATTTCAGGCCAATCAGAGACCAACGACATGAGTCTAGAAAATTCGTGTGCTAATATACCACCGAAAGTGCAAAAAATCACGAATTTGAGTTTCTGGGTTTAGAAATGTAATAATATGCGATGTCGTCCAAGATGAAGTAATAGGTGTCGATCACAAGCCTAGTTTTCATAGACCGGGTGTATTTAAGGCCAACCAGAGACCGTCAATCGAATTCTAGAAAATATGTGTGCTAATACCCATCGAAAGTGCAAACAATCACGAATTTGAGTTTCTTGGCTTAGCAATGCATTAATAAGAGACGTCATCCATGACAAAGTTATGTGTGTCGATCACCAGTCTTTTTGTGATGGATCGAGTGAATTTTAGGTGAATTAGAAACCGTCGACCGTATTCTACAAAATCTGTGTGCTAATACCCATCGAAAGTGCAAAAAATCACGAATTTGAGTTTCTAGGTTTAGAAATGCAATAAGTGACATCGGCCATGATAAAAAAATGTGTTTCGATCACCATCCTGTTTGTGATGGACCAGGTGAATTTTAGGCCAATCAGAGACCAGTGACCGGATTCTAGAAAATCCGTGTGCTAATGTCCACCGAAAGAGCAAAAAATCACGAATGTTAGTTTCTTAGCTTAGAAATGCAATAATAAGCGACATCAGCCATGCCGAAGTTATGGGTGTCGATCAGAAGTCTGTTTGTGATGGATTGAGTGAATTTTAGACCAATCAAAGACCGTCGATCGAATTCTAGAAAATCAGTGTGCTAATACCCACCAAAAGTGCATAAAATCATGAATTTGAGTTTTTGGGCTTAGAAATGTCATAATAAGCGACATCGGTCTTGACGAAGTAACGGGTGTCGATCACCAACCTATTTGTGTTGGACAGGGTGAATTTTAGGCGAACCAGAAACCGTCGACCGTTCTTGAAAATCAGCGTGCTATACCCACCGAAAGTAAAAAAATCACAAAATTGTGTTTCTTGGCTGTGAAATACAATAATAAGCGAACCTAGAACCGAAGCTGACCTTTAGCTAGCCGACCATGTGCCAGAAGTCTATACTGGCATTTCAATAGGTCAAGCAAGTCCGCTGGCAAGCCTGTAGGCTATTGGCTTCTTCCTATATCCCCGTTCGGGAAAGCTATTGATTCCATTACCGAACCAAACAAGATTATTCCCTTAGTTCTACCTACCACCCTTTCTGTTTAAGGGGCAGCATCTATTGAGAGTGGATTTCAGGTGTTTAGATATTTCAATCAACCTATCGTATCGACGAGATGCAACAAGAATAAAATTCACAGACTATGAAAAAGAATTTTTTCTCATTTACGTTTGTCTCAATCATGGGCGGTTGAAAAGAGTTTGGGGCCTGGGGCCGGAAAGCGACTCTGGAACACCATCCCTTCCGAAAGAGCGGGATTTCGGGATCGAATTGACATCTCGATTACATACGCTATTTCGAAGTCACGAGTCTCGCGCCAATTCGACCGTCCAAAGCGTGTCAAATGGCTTGTCCACTTCTCACGTAGGAAAGAACCTCCCCCGGACAAACAAAAAGGCTCTTTCAGCCTACGAACTTTTAAGGGCCTCTACGATTGATGAATAGAAGACCTACTTACGAAAATGGATCAATCTATTGAATGCAAGAAAGCAGCTCCGAAGTTTTCCTCAGATCTTGAGCCAGCTCGTCTTTTTTTACTCTAGATCCCACTCTGTGAATTGAAAATAGAAAGAAGCTGCCGGCGATAAAATAAAGAAGCGTTCTACAGCTTCCCACCAAAAAGCCAAATTCTTATTATTATACCGAACGAGTAGTTTAAGGCCTTGTAAATGCTCTAAAAGAATAAGGTTTTTTAAAAAGGTAGTTGACTACTTTAATACTTTTAAGAGTAAGTTCAAATTTCTTTACCTTGACACCCGAGGGGAGACAACTCAACTCAATAGGTAGAGGCTCTAGAACCGTTAGGCTAGGCCAATTCGACTTCATTTGTTTGTCTGCTTCAGTTTACCTTATTTAAGTGGTAGATTTTGTGGCTAGCTCCTTATCTTGGTCAAAATCCAAAACAAAACTCTTTCTTTAGTGGCAGTGGCCAAGCCAAATCGCTCAAAGAGGAATCGCCCGCATAAGAGTATTGGTGAAAATCCGACTACTTTTTCTTTTAATAGAACGAAGTCGATTGGTGCATGGGTTGACTTTCTTGAAACGAGTTAGCGAGTAAGGTCGTTAGCCTCCTTCAAATTAAAAGTAGCAGTAGGGGGGCATGTGTAAGCTGTTCTAAGAGTAAGGGGCCTAGCGAGCCAAAAGGTCTGTCGTGATGATATCATCTACGTCCGTACAGCTCCTTATGGAGTAGATCCCGCATCCAACCAAGTCTTTGACCAGGGAACGGGAGAATTCCCACCGCGCTCACGGCCCGGCCTCAGCTCCTCTCATTCCTTATAGTAAAGTCGAGTGGCTTTTCAGCTCCTCTCCTTCCTTATAGTAAAGGCGAGTGGCTTTTCGCTCATTTCCTTCCTTACAATCAAGCAAGCGGCTTTCACTCCTCTCCTTATAGTCGAGTTGCTTTTCTCCCCTCTCCCTTCTTTTGAGTCTACGCGCTTCTGCTTAGTATGTCGTTTATATGCTTCAACATAAGTCAGAGGCCCCTCTTTTTTGTTCTTCTTTTGCTTGCGCACCAATCCAGGGGCTAAGGGACCTAATTCTTAAGACTCAAGATGCAACTTACGGCAGTCTTTAATCTAGCCGAGCTGGTACAGAATACCCGGCTTTAGAGCTTGATGCAGTCAAACTTTACCCTATTTCAAGGTTGCCGCTAAGCAACATTTTCTGATGATGGTGAAGAGTATTCTCCCACAATGTCTGTTGGCAGGCCGGCTTCCGGAGTTTGAGTCTCAAGATAGGGATCACTACTTCCTTTAGTTGAAGCTCCAATATGAAATATCAATCGTTATAGATAGACTTTGAGATGCTTGAATAGTGCAGCACTAGCCTTTTCGTTAACTGGATCTCCTACCTCCACCGTTAATAAGTGGCGGCAAGACTCGAATCCGGACCTCTCGCTCGCTCTACTATGGTGAATTGTGTGAACCGTCTCATCTAAAAAACTTAGATATCGAGAGAGGAACACTTTTATTTAGTTAATTATGTATTAACAACTAGTACGTCGTTGCTTTGAGTTAGAATACCCCAAACGGTGTCATTTGAACACTTGGAACAAAAAGAATTTTGAAGAAAGTCAAGCGCACCAAGTGCGTGTGATAACTAGAAATTCACAATTCTAAAGAGTCTCGAGTTTCCCATAGAAAGCATATGGCTCAACAGTTTCAAGATTTAGGCGAGTTTTGGTTATGTCTATCTTATCCACCATATATAACAATGAACTTTGTCCAACACCATTAAACAGATAGAGCAACGCTTAACTTGCAGTTCATGACACAATGGAGCATCTTAGACAAGATGAAATTGAGGATATATGTTTCGAGTTTTGGCTTCTACCATTTAAATGGTCTTTGAATGCGATTCGCGGATGTTGAGTACAAGGTGAAGATTAGCCAAGCTTCCTCCAACAATCTGTCAAGGCAGTTGTATCAAAGGTAGCTTCCCAGTTTGAGCATGATAATTACAAGCGATACTCAAGGGTATAAGCGGAAGGGTAAATTCTTGCCTTAATGGGGCCTTCGGCAGCGATGGGGGAAAACAACCTTGAACAAGATATTGGGAGGAAGATTGCAAGAAAATGTCGAGGAACTGTCACATACAATGACATCCCATATAATACAGCTATCAATAGGAGGTATATTACCTATCCATCAATAATTCTTTTTTCCTTCTCTCTTTCTATTGCCAACAAACCAAGAATATATAAGTCTTTCTTTCAATGTACATGATTTTGTATTAACTTCCATACCGAATTGAGCAATGTTGTGCTAGGTGGGTTTTGTGACACAAGATGATGTGCTTTTTCCACAATTTCAATTGACTATAGAGAGAGGAAACCTTCGTTTTTGCTGCATTCTTAAGACTTCCAAGCAAGATGAGTCGATGTCAGAAGTATGAAAGATCTGAAGTGATTATTAAAGAATTAGGCCTGGAAAGGTATGTGAGCTACATTTCCATGAACTTCCTTCTCGCCCTTGATTACAAAGCACCACAATCTAAAACTGTCAAAAGAAATTGAAGATGATTGTTGTAACTGTTCATTCCTGAATTTCACAATCATAGATGTCGTCACATGAGAATAGGTGGAGGACTTATTAAAGGCATATCTGGGGGAGAGAGAAAAAGAACTAGCACAGGGTATGAAATCCTTGTTGATCCTTCTCTCCTCTTGCTCGACGAACCAACTTCAGGCCTTGATTCGTCCTCCGCAAAGAAGGAACGAGTCGGTTCCCTTTTCCGTCTTTCGATAGCATAAAGAAAATAGATTCAAATTGACAAACCCCCAAAAGAGTGAGAAAAAGGGGGCAAGTGTACATTAGGCCATGTGCAACAAACAAAGTACAAGGATAGTACCGTACACTCATAGTCCTCAATCTTTGGCACATCTGGATCGGCGGAAACTCACTCGGTCTGCGCGTCTATCAGGGCACCATACTGACTTTTTGATTTATGATATAAGGAGTGCACTCCACTTCATAAAGAGTGAATAGAATTCACTCTATACCCATATCCCTGGAACAACTGTAAAATAAACTCCATCTTAGTCTACCCAACTTTGACTTTGACTTGAAAGAGTAAGTTTTTGCCTCTGTTGTTGAAAAGTCAGGACCCGTTGGGGAATCTATTCTAGACCCGCCCGCCGGCCCTAAATCTATCTTACTCTTCCTTGGTCTCTTCCACGGATCGGTGGATATGAAATAGAATGAATTCAAGGACAAAGTCGCCGGTATATCGTGATCCGGACCCGGAAGGGCCAGACATGAATCGGAAAGAGTCACTTTCCTCATAGGAGAAAGGGTGCGCGCTAAAGCTAGAGCAGCTCTTTTTCGCGATATAGGTGTAATTTCATTAATTCAAGTACTTAAGGTCTTCCCTCGTCAAACGAATAAAAAAAATAAGGTTGGCTTTTCGCCGTGCTCCTTTTTTTTCGCTTATAGGGCGGAGAGAGGGAGGCAACCGAAACTTTTAGAGTCGAGTTTACGCTCTTTCCTCCTCTTTCGATAAGCTTTTCATAGCCGTAGTCGTACTCAAGTACCCTTGCAGGGGATGCATATGCTCTTTTCGGGGTTGAAGGAAGAAGTAAGCGCGGCTATTGGACTTCTTTGTGGTATGGCAAAGCGGTAGCAAAGAAAGAAGCTGCTCACTCGCTTTACCGAGAAAGGGAGCGATGAGAAAGGGGTGACTATCATACGAAATGAAACTAGTAAAGTTAGATGCCGGAACTCTTGCTTTCGTCTTGTCTTTACTCTTCCCCCATCCTCCCGTCGCATGTCCGCTCAACTCGATACCCGAATCTCCTTTTGTTTGAAGTTTATTGGACATGAATAAACCCGAACAGACGTACCCGCCGCTTCTCGTTTCGCCATATGGGTTCGGTTTCATAATGTTATTACCGAACTCCATTTATGGAATTTGGTCTAGCTATATTACAAGCTTCGTTTTTACGATCTTAATCTAATTATAGTAGACAACCTACTTTCTTAATAAAGAGAAGTTTGGGACATAGTAAACCTCCTACTGTAAGAGCGATTCCCTAGGACCGGAAGGGGAAAGATTGAATCTTGAAAGACCGAGCCCCCGGCTAGCAAGATCGGGAGGGTTAGTGTCCTCTTAAGAAGGAATACCCAACTTCGGGGTCGGCTTCGATCACGAGGAGAGAAGAGCGGACCATTTAAAGTCTCAATTCCTATCCGCCCTGTCAAATAAAGTAGAGAGTTCGATTTCAAATCCAACGATTTATTGACCTACGAATCTGCTATTACGCAACTCAACCCTTCTCCGCAAACTCTTTCAGTTGTTGGATGCGCAAAACAACCTATTCCCCTTTACGATGACTCGGTGACCTTTGACACGTTACACCCGGTTGCACGTAATCTTGACTTTCGCCTTTCACTCGTGCGGTTGACCGACTAGTGACTTTCAATTCAACCTTAAGACCGAGCCCCGCCTCTCACCTTTCGGTTCATTGCAAGGAAAGAGTCAAAAGAAAAAAGGAAGCTTTTGGCGGACACAAGCCCTCGGGACTTGACACTTGGACACCGGGAAGGTTGCCCCTTGAGACCGAGTCCTTCGTTTAGAACTCGCCCTTTTCTTTTCCAAAGTGGAATTCCTCCTTGCTTTCCCCTTTGACTGTGCCAAACTCCACTTTTGCTTGTTGCCGGGTGGAATGATTCATTCAACCTCGCATCGGCAACCAAGACACCCTTCTCTCGTCGAATGAATCTTTAAATCATCATCTTCAAACCACGACTCCGATCACGGTTTCCGCTGACTTTATCTCGGGTGACAGGGGCAGAGAACACTTCACAAAATGCGCTTTGACAACGAGCGAGATCTTTGAAATTCAATCGAACGACCTTTGGGTGGGTAAGATATAGGATTCTTGTCCGAGTCGCGTGGATCACAAAATGGATCTATGATTTCAATTCCACTCATTGATTTCGAGAAAACCAAATCAATTGGCTTTTTTCCCGCCGATGCCTCCAACTCGAGATTTTGATTCATAGAACGGCCATCAAATGTATATTCATCCATCTATCACCGCGTCTTCTTTAGTGAATGAAAGAGGGACTCCTTTCATAGGTAGCAAGGATAGGAAGAAGGGGTTCAATGAAGGTCATTGTTGAGGTTTTTATTCCAACTAGCGAGGAAAGGCCTCGTTTTGGTCCCGTAGAATGAATGTGAAAAGCGAAATCCTCGAATCGTATGATTCGGATACACGACGAAATGAACAGATAAAAGATCGGGATAGCCGGGATGACCTATTTCAAGATCGGATGATCCACCTCTTTGTCCGCTTGGGAGGGCTAACTCGGATAAGTCGATACGAGGGAAAGAGCCCATAAAAGAGAGATCGGATGCCCTTTCCGATGCAGTTCACGATGCGGAGGCGCCAACTAGCTAAGCTAGGTAGTTTGTTGTTAGAATATCTATCCTAGTAGGAAGATGGAAAGAATATACTATACACTATAGGAGAGTCAAAGAATAGGCTTGTTGGAACTATATCAAGATTAGAATGACAAGGAATATCCGTATCCGTATATAATAAGTTGGGCTCTATCCTTCCCGCCCACCTCAAACATATCTAGAGGAAAGAATCCGATGGTAGCCTGATGATTAAGGGACAGGGACACTGTCAACAGGGTATAGTTCTTTTTTATCACCCCAGATGATGCACACTTGCTTTTAAATAAAGCACTATGAATAATGCGCCGGACCGCCTAAGCGCTTGAACCGTTCTCTTATAGAACGGGTAAGCCGCAAAAGAATGTTCCTTGCTTCCAGCTATCCTCATGAGTCATTTTTGCTGTAATCTGTCTCTTGATAAGAAGCTTTCTTTTGATCCAGGTTAATCTCGTCTTCTTGAAGAATTACGGATTCCTTAACCTAGTAAGGGAAAGCGATTCTACTCCAATTGCATTCATCAGTTGGATGAGAGTGAGAATAGAAAGGAAGCCGGGAGGAAGAATGGAGTATAACATTACCTCTAGAGTACAACCCTACTCCTGCGCCCCTCAATCCCATATCTACTACTTATTCAAGCCCTTAACTACTTCTATATCTTATAACAACCCTCCTCTCTGATCGACGTTTTATAGTCTTCATATCTATGGAAAGAGGAAGCTAGGAGAAGATTCTAAACAATTCTATCGAGCCGAACAACAAAAAGAGAAAGATAGAATACCTTTCAATGCTAGCCTAGCGTGCTATAAACCTACAGGGAACAAGAGCCAGATCGAAGACATTCCCATAAGTAGAGGATGAAACCCTTGCTTGTTTATCCCAACGAGGGTTTATGAATCACTCAAACGAGACTTTCTAGCCGCATCTGAATCGGCATCCCTATCCATATGTTTATGCACAGGGGCATCCAAATCCGAATCTGTAGAATCTATTGGGGAATCCCCATCCGCACCCGAATTGGCTAAATCTAGTATAGTGGGTCTTGTTCCGATGCGGGAAAAAATCTTTTTAAAAGGCATCTCGGCGAAAGAGGACTGAGAACCATAAGTCGAGCGCCAAAACGCTAGCACAAACTGCTCCCACGTACACGCATGATAAGGGGGTGTGGGGACAACCAGAGCCACCACTTTTACCGGATA